>CM034155.1:259465789-260665789 GCA_019776745.2 Taxus chinensis
GGCTTCGCTATTTTCCTCTCCTTTTCTCTCCCATTTTTTCCTCACCCTGAAGCTGGAAAATGATCAATTTACATTTGTATGCATTTGAAACCCTGAAACCATGGTCAAAACATGATTAGAACCATGATTCATTCATTTTTGTGTCAAAAAATCGGGTTCTGGGTGTGAATGGTGTTTTTCTGTATTTTGATGGTTTGACAGGTATCTTTTTCCTATCAAATTTATTCCTCAGCGTTCAGAGGTCACATGGATTCTTTTGATTGTTCAGGGGATGGAGGGAAAATGTTTTAACTTATCACTTTTTACTTTTTTGGCAAAAAGAAAAAATTTGTCCCGTGGCTCTGATCAATTCTTATTGGTTCTTTTGGTGCTTACGTGGCTTCTTATAATTAGATGGGGTGCGGTGGGTTGTTTCTTTCAACTTGAGATTTTTTGCTACTTTTGCAAAAAATTTGAACACACTCTATGGCTCCGCTAGGCTTTGATTAAAGCAATTTTAAAGTGGTAGGGAAAAAGTCTTGCTTTGACCCCGCAGGAGAACACATGGCAAAGACTAATGGTGAAGATGCAGGCCTTCAGAGGTAAGTTGGATGTTTTTCCCTTTCGGAAAAATGGAGTAAAATTATAAATAGAAGGGCACCCCCGCCAAATCTTTTTTTAAACCTTAACGTTTTTTGAAGGTGGCCCGCAATGACACGTGGCAAGCCCACACTCATCCAAGGTCTCAATTTTTGGAGAATATCTCAAGATGCGCCATTGTGACATGTAGCAGTTTGAAAGGTCAAAGGGGTGAGTAAGTGGACCATCGGAGGTAACTTGGATTTTTTGCCTCTTGTCATCAAAAGGATTAAAATCTCAAAATGGCCCACAAGCCCGATAAGAAGGAGGTCAAAGTTGGTGTTGAAAATGTCAAAAGGTGGGGAGATGGGCCATCGGGGGCAACTTGGAATTTTTGCCCCTTCATATTCATATCACTAAAATCATCAAAATGACCCACGGGCCTGATAGAGAAAAGTAAAAACTTACTCCAATAAATGGCGGAGGTGCGGACCTTCGGAGGAAAATTGGAAAATTTTCCTTTTTAAGGAAAAAGATTTAAAAGTCAAAAGAGAAGTGTGGTTCGAATGGAACCCACATTGGGACATGTGTCAGGATCATTTTTAAAGGGCGGAGTTGTGGGGAAATCTTGGAAAATTTTCCCATTTCCAAAAAAGAGGTGAAATAGCATAAATTGGCCATGATTCCTTTGGGACCCACCTTAGGAAACGCGTTAGGCTCATTTCTCAAGGGAAGAGGCACAAAGAAAAATTTGAAAATTTTACATTTTTCCAAAATTTGTAAAAGTAAAAAGGGAACCCATAGGCCCGCTCTAAAATTTGATCTCCCATGTCGACGGTCCAAATTCAAAATATAAATCAATGGTAGTTGTCCCTTTGTATCTGATTTTTCCACTATTTTAAGTCCATAGCTCCTAGGGATGCATATTATTTTAATTTTTTTTTATCATTTCTTGGAGTCTCCTACACGCCAAATAAAGAGGAACATTAATCTCGAGGCCTACTTTTTTGGGGAAGGTCTGTAAACGTCTCTCACCATTAATAAGGAATCTGATTGTCGGATTCAAACCGATTTTTCTTTCCTTGGCACGTGAAGGACGTGTTGATATTTGGGTTTGGTGAGAAAAATAAGGGGACGTCTTCTACCATTAAAGTGAGATCTGACCTTTGAGCTCAATCTGATCTTCCATTTCTTCTTCCTGGGCATGCAAAGAACCAGATTGGACATAATAGGGGCAGAAGTGGTTGGTGAATAGAAGGAAGAGTGATTTTCTAGAGGAAGGAGTTGAGTGCAAGATATTTTCAAAGGGATCTACCCCCCTGAGCACTTGAAAACCTTTTACAGATTTGATTCTTGGAATTGCGATCGTGATCATGGAAAACACTAGTGGCAGTTAATGTTTGGGATTTTGGGGGGAAAAAGATCTGTTGTAAATGTTATAAATGGCACAAGTTTATCATCCAAATGGTTGGATTATTGGGGTTTGGGAATGATTTTTCTAATAGAAAAAAGGCTTGATAGAGCCCATCCTTTTTGACAAGTTGTTTGAGAAGCATGTATATCTCTTTGGTATTGAATTTGATCGTGTCAAGGTGGTTGCGAGCGTACAAAAATTAATAAGCTCTGGGATTGTTCTAGAAACTTTCCCTTACAGATAAATTTATTCAAACTCGAGTTATTCTGTGTGGATATTATGCAAAATGTGTTTGTTTTACTTATTAGAGTCTCTAAATATCTTTTCTTATTCTTGTTGCAATCTTGTATCAAAGTCTGTCTCAATCACATAAGTCTCAATCCTTGTGACAGTTTAGTGGAATTTTCAATTTCAATTCTTATAAGATCCTTCATCTGGGAGTGAAATGAATGATTTAAAATCACTTTTCTTTCATCTGTTTGACAGAGATTGTTTGTAATCCTCTGGGTGTACCTTAGGCATGATTTGGGTTAGATCTAGATGCTTTTTTGGATCTTTCCAACTCAAGCATTTGTGTTAGATTTTCATAGATTGCATGAAAAATTTCTAATTTAGGCCTCCATTGAAGCACATATTCTATTTAAAGAAACATTTTAGTTGTTTAGTGGCATTATGTTGGTTTAGTCTTCCATTTTGCAAAATCTCTCAAAGATCTGGTGAATAAAGTTCATCCTGCCTCACCTCCCACCAAAATCCATCTAAAAACAACTAATCCTACCCATATTACCCCTGTGTTTCATGTGTGTATAAAAATGCAAAACATTTACAACCAAAAGATGCAGAAACAATCAGGATTCCAAATGTGTTTAGTAGCCTGAACCTTGCCTAGAGAGTATCTCCACTATCTAGAGTGACAACTCGTGAGAGTTATAATTTGTTGCATTGATCATATTCTCTTCAAGGTCTCCTTAACAACTTAATTAGGAAGGATATCTCCGTATCCTCCATAAACAACATGCTATAAAAAGGTTCTCATACCTTGGTTGAAAGGAACAACCTAAAATAGTGAGGATAGATCAAATCCTCTTAAGGTGCTACCCACTCCTTTTCAAAGCCTCAGTGCTAAGAAATCAGATAGACTGCTTCCCCAGCTACAAAATGACATACATAATTATCTATCTACCACTGAGCATCCTATCAAATCCATGATGTTGCTTGGCTTTTGAAGGAGATTACATTCGGGTACCAACACATTCAATTAATTATGATCTTTCCACGTAGCAAGGAATTTTGATTTGATCATCTCATTTTGTTTCTTCATACACGTATTCATATTTGAGTTTTTCAATAGTCCATTCAATATCTTTGTGAGTCTCCACTGAAGTGAAGTTGTGTGCAAAATCCTTCTGCATTGTAGAAATTCGATCTTGACATAGCGGGAATTTATATTACCAATATCAACTTGCATTCAATGAGGAAACTCCTCATGACTCATGGATATTTAGGCTTGACCTCTCATGCATTTGTTGACTTTGGTGGTGTGCTCATTATGTATTTATTTATTTAGTAATTATTAATGCAATATAAAGTGTTTATATATAGTTTGCATTAGTGTCTTTTCAGTTAATTTTGATATTTAGAGTTATCTCATTTTTGGTTTCAATGTTTATGTCACATAATTGTGGTAGAGTCTTTACAATAAGATTTGTCTTTGTTTTTTATTTTTTAGATTATAATGTTTTACTTAATTAGATTACTTGTTATTACTTGTGCTATGTAACATTTTGAAATAGCCAAAAGAGTCGATCGTTTTCATTTTCATAGTTGTAGTGTTGTCACTCATTAAAATTTGTTGTCAAAACTATAAAGTTGTATTAAGAAAAAATAACCTTTAATTAATTTTTTATTGTTCCATGTTGTCAAGTCTTTTGTTTGTAAAAGAGTCATTGTAAAAGACCATAAAATAATAAAAATTTCCTTACAGACGCATTTTCGGTAGAATCCAACGTTCTTGGAATTTGTAACAATAGAGCTTCATATTAATCATGGTCATTACATTGGATAATAGGTGGATAGTGGACCCTCCCATCAAATGTGGGACATTGAAAGACCAATTTATGATGTTCATCACTTTCAATGAATGGATTGATAAACACAAGAGCATGTAAGCTTATGTAAGATTATATTTCTAGATAGATGTATTTCAATGTGAGATACCCCAAGACAATGAATAGAATATATTATGAAAAAGTGGGCTTAATTGAGTAATAAGTTAAGTGATAAGAGAAACCAAATGGATATCGACTATAAATGTTGATTCTAGGAAGACAAGATAAGAGAGTACAGAAATGGTTCCCACGAGGCTATGAATTTTGTAACGTGTTGGGAATTATATGATCATTATGAAGTATGTTCCCAAAAAGGTGGGCTTATGTGATCGAGAATTATTGTGATAGGGGGAATCAATGGGTTCATGAACTATATACATATGAATTCTAGGAAATGACAAGAAAAAATTTGTTGAGAGGCTACATAATCCACAATGCACTGGTAAACATTGTTTTATTTATGTGAGATATAAATTTAGATTTAAAAAGGGATTTAGGGGACCAATAACAAGGACATTATTGAAAAATGTGAAATTGGACATGGGATTAATATCGATTGGTTAATCGATAAAATGATTCATACCTAATCAATTATGATCAGGAATCGGCATTGATAAGGTAAAAATGGCTATATATAAGTGGTAGATGGTCAGAAGATATCATTATGCTTATTGTATTTTCTATAATAGACTACTATGTATTTGTGTTTTTTTACACATTGGAGAGATGGAGGCTATCGGGAAGGGGACAAAAAGGAGGTTGACTTCATAACAGACGGGGACTATGATGCTAGTGGGAGTGATTTCTTTGTCCAATTATGAAATAGATAAAATCCAAAAGATAGTGATAATGATGATTGAATATTTCCGAAGCACATGTTGAGAGAAACAATCACTAGAAGCAACATTAATGAAACAGATGAAAAAGGAAGAAGAAAAAATTTCTTGGTGGAAGTGGATAAGTCTATTACGCTAAAGGAATATTATTCACATAGGGAATAGGAAATCAAAAAAGGAAAAACTTGAGTATCATTGTGAGAAAAATAAATAATATGTTTAAAATAATAGAGGATGAAAAACATGCATGAATTGATTATAAGAATCTTAGGAGAGGTTCATATTTCATCGATTTGTTAGATATGAATATCAGTTTTTCAAAAATATACATAGGTTAATTAGGATGTTTCGATTATCAGTTCATTTTCCACTTGTGTTGGTGTGTGTTTCATATCAATCTTTTTGTCTCCGTTTTTCCTGCGTGCCATTCCTTATTGTGTGCATGTTCAATAAGGAATTTTTTTGTGTATCTCGGTAGTGACTTGTATGCATAATGCATCAAGGAAACTATGTCATGTGGTGAGTCTTAAAATTAGGGAATTCCTTCTCTAGATGAAAAATCACCACACTTTGGGTATCTATCTAGGTCTGATACATACTACTTTCATTGCTTTTATGCTAAGAAAAGTGCTAGTTTTATCCATGGTCCTTGGCCATTTGTGTTAGATTTATAGGATTGCATGAAAACTTTCAATTTAGGCCTCCATTGAAGCAAGTCTATTTAAAGAAACATTTAGGTGTTTAGTGGCATTATGTTGGTTTAGTGCTTCCATTTTGCAAAATCTCATCAAAGATCTTTTTTTTATGGGGAATAAAGTATCATTGCCTCACCTCCACAAAAATCATCTAAAAACAACTATCCTACCCATATTACCCATGTGTTCATGGGTGTATAAAAAGGCAAAACATTTACCAACCAAAGATGCCGAACAATCAGGATTCAAATGTGTTTAGTAGCCTGAACCTTGCCTCGAGAGTACATTCCACTTAGCGTGGACAACTCGTGAGAGTTATATTGTTGCGTATAATATCTCTTCAAGGTGTCCTTAAACAACTTAATGAGGAAGGATATATCCGTTCCTCCTAAACACCACCCCCATGCTATAAAAGTTTGCCCCGAGCCCCCCCCCCCCCCCCCCCCCCCCCCCCCCCCCCCCCCCCCACCCCCACCCCCCCAGTCACTTCCCCCCCCCCCCCCTTACCTTGGTCCTGGACGGAACAACTAACAATAAGTGAGGGTAGATCAAAATCCTCTTCCGGTGCTACCATCCTTTCAAAGCTCAGTTGCTAAGACATCAGATAGACTGCTCACCAGCTAACAAAATGACATACATAATTATCCTATCTACCACTGAGCTCCTATCAAATCCATGATGTTGCTGGCTTTTGTGGAGATTAAATTGGGGGTACCAACACATTCAATTAATTATGATCTTTCCACGTAGCCAGGAATTTTGATTTGATCATCTCATTTTGTTTCTTCATACACGTATTCATATTTTGAGTTTTTCAATAGTCCATTCAATATCTTTGTGAGTCTCCATGAAGTGACGTTGTGTGCAAATCCTCTGCATTGTAGAAATCGATCTTGACATAGCGGGAAATTTATATTAACAATATCAACTTGCATTTCAATGAGGAAACTCCTCGACTCATGGATTTAGGCTTGACCTCTCATGCATTGTTTGTGATTTGGTTGGTGTGCTCATTATGATTTATTTATTAGTAATTCTTAAGCAATATAAAGTGTTTATCTATATTTGCATTAGGGTCTTTCAGTTAATTTTGATATTGAGCGTTTATTCATTTTTGGTTTCAAGTTTATGTCACCTAATGTGGGTTTTGAGTCTTTACAATAAGATTTGTCTTTGTTTTTTTATTTTTTAGATTAGAATGTTTTTACCTTAATACGATTACTTGCTCCTTTACTTGTGCGATGTCACATTTTTGAAATTATGCCCAAAAGCGTCGATCGTTTTCATTTTTCATCGTTGTTTAGTGTTTCACTCATTAAAGTTGTTTGTTCAAAACTATACAGTCCCCCCCTGATTAAGAAAAAATACCTTTAACCCTGTACATCCCTTTTATTGCTCACCATGTGTGCAAGTCTTTTGTTTGTAAGAGCGTCATTGTAAAACGGCGAACAATCAAAAAAATAAAAATTTCCTTACAGACGCATTTTTTCGTTAGAATCCCACGTTTGATCTTGGTATCTCAATTTTGATGTAGTTAATATTCAAAATCATTTGTGTTCATTACAGTGGATATATGTTGGATAGGGGACATCCCATCAATTGGACCATTGACGCCCTATGATGTTTATACTTGCCATGACTGATTGATTAACACAAGAGCATGTAAGCTTAGTAGTTATATTTCTAGATAGATGTATTTCAATGTGAGATACCCCAAGACAATGAATAGAATATATTATGAAAAAGTGGGCTTAATTGAGTAATAAGTTAAGTGATAAGAGAACCAATGGATTATCGACCTATAAATGTATGACTTATAGGAAGAAGTACAGAAATGGTTCCCACGAGGCTATGAATTTTGTAACGTGTTGGGAATTATATGATCATTATGAAGTATGTTCCCAAAAAGGTGGGCTTATGTGATCCGAGGCAGTATTGTTTCGACCCTTCTCGCCTCCTATCGCCAACTTCACCTGATAGGGGAATCAATGGGTTCATGAACTATATACATATGAATTCTAGGAAATGACAAGAAAAAATTTGTTGAGAGGCTACATAATCCACAATGCACTGGTAAACATTGTTTTATTTATGTGAGATATAAATTTAGATTTAAAAAGGGATTTAGGGGACCAATAACAAGGACATTATTGAAAAATGTGAAATTGGACATGGGATTTTAATATCGCTTGGGTAATCGCTAAATGATTTCTACCTAATCAATTATGAGCAGAATCGGCCATCATTGCTTAAGGTTAAAAATGGCTATATATAAGTGGTAGATGGTCAGAAGATATCATTATGCTTATTGTATTTTCTATAATAGACTACTATGTATTTGTGTTTTTTTACACATTGGAGAGATGGAGGCTATCAGGAGTGGACAAAGGAGATGACTTCCATCACAGACAGGGATATGATGCTAGTGGGAGTGATTTCTTTGTCCAATTATGAAATAGATAAAATCCAAAAGCTAGTGATAATGATGAATCTTCCGAAGCACATGTTGAGAATCAATCCATAGAAGCAACATTCATGAAACAGATGAAAAAGGAAGAAAAAATTTCTTGGTAGGAAAGTGATAAGTCTATTACGATAAAGAATATTATTCACAATAGGGATAGGAAATCAAAAAATGGAACAAACTTGAGTATCAGTGAGAAAATATAAATAATATGTTAAATAAATAGAGGAAATAACATGAATGAATTGATTATAAAGAATCTTAGGAGAGGTTCATATTTCATCGATTTGTAGATATGAAATCAGTTTTTTCCACACATATACATAGGTTATTTAGGATGTTTCGATTCTCATTTCATTTTCCACTTGTGTTGTGTGTTTCCATTATCATCTTTTGTCTCCTTTTTTCCTGTGTGCTCATTCCTTCTTGTGTGCATGTTCAATAAAGGAATTTTTTTTGTGTATCTCTGTAGTGACTTTGTATTACATAATGCATAAGGAACTAGTCCATGTGGTTTCTTAAAATTATGGAATTCCTTCTCTAGATGAAAAATCACACACTTTGGGTATCTATCTAGTCCTGATCACATACTACTATTCATATGATTTTAAGTAAGAAAAGTGCTAGTTTATCCATGTCCTTGGCCATATGTTTTTTGCTTATGTTGGTACTTTTTTTCTTACATTACTTATAGCTCATCCTGTTTGTTCACACCTTTCCATTTCTCATCCTAGACACCAGCACCCGGCTAGGATGTTAGCGTCAGACACCCTCGTCCCCTGTGGGTGCCGCTGACCTCTTTGTAATTTGTTCACATATTAGGGATCATTTTTATCCATTTGATAGTATTACTTTTTGTAGTGAGAATTTTATTGGTTAATCATGAAATTAAAGCAAGGGAATCATATAAATATAAAGCTATTTGACTATAATGAGGGACCAAGCACTAAGCATTAGCTATCACCGGATAAGGTTCCATCCAAAGGTTATTCAGGAGCATTTAATAATTTATTCAAGGGAAAGGTACTACACACATATAATTCATAGGAGGGTAAGTTCATTCTAATCCATGCACACATATATTAAATTTCTTTACATCTAATTACTTTCACTGTATCAAGTACAAAACTCACAAGAGCCATGTAGGGCACAATTACACACACATACACCTAGAAAATTCCTTGGGTTTTAAATGTAGTATAATGCTTAGTTGCAAGTCCACTTATTTTAAAACTGAGGATAATTCGACCCATGATTTGAATTCTTTTATTTTTGGGATTTGATGCACTCTTGAGGGTTTTGCAGGTCAATATTTTATTACAGGTTATCAGTTACATCAGAGATCATTTTACGACCTACTAGAAACCATAGGAGAAGGAAATATCACACCTCGCGACCCTGTAGAGGAGGTTTTATGAGGTTTTTATAATTTTCAGGCACTAAGAAATAGTTCTATGCTGCCGACAAGCACCCTTTCCCCTTTCCAAGTTCCCTAGTCTAGGATGATCCTCTACACGCACATTTTTCTGAGGCTTTATGTGATAGTTATCCCTCTCTATTCACCTAGCCATCACTTCGGCACAATCTAGGATTGATTTTGAAATAAATAATTCATCTTATCTTCTCTTTCCAACTAGGGTTTCAATAATTAATTGCTAAATTTTGCTGGGCCTATTTTCTATGTAATTGTCTATTTATCTACTAGTATATAACAATCAAATTAGGCATCTATTTCTATATTTGATTAATTATTTTGGATAACCCACACTCAAACTGAACACTTTTAGGGTCCTCATACTTATACTTATTTTTTTTTCCTAGGATATTCTCATCATGAGTATCTCTATTAATGATTTCCTATTCATTAATCTTGAATTAAGAGATAAAATAAGAACTCTCCTAGCTACTACTCACATTTATGTTGATATTCATCCTGACATAGTATATAACACATTTGCAGAGGCATTTTCTTGACACATTACTTTTCAATATACAATCCTAATGTTTATCTTTGTATTTTCGAAAATGATCCACCTTTATAAATTATGCTTTGTATTTAAAAAATGGGTTTCAAATGTACAATCATCAATAGTGGATCTAAAGTTAATATTTGAACTATGTCATTCCTTTAAAAAATCGGTCTTTTTGTTACTGACGTTAGCCCATCATCTCTTTCTCTTCATGCTTATAATGGATTTTTTCATCCATGCATAGATGGCTACTTTGCCTATCACTATTGGGCAAAAACCTCTTCATATGGTTTTCTTTATTATTGACTTCTTGGTTTCATATAACTGTTTACTTGGTAGATCATGGCTTCATGCCATGCAAGTAGTTCATTTTACGTTACATTGATGTGTCAAATTATTACATAATGACATAGAATATACAGTTAATAGTGATCACCAACCATTCAAATATTCCAACCATGATCCCAAAACTATACTTCTTAATCCAACATCTACAACCACAAATGAACCAAAACCTATGGATACTCCGGGTCATTTTCCACCAATCGAAGTTGTTTTTTCAATGATATATATTGTCTCATATACACCATCACCTCCTTTTGCTTCTGTTACTTCTATGATTCATTATTAGGGTCCTTTCTACACACTAGATGTCGTTCCATCTCCTTCACCTTCTCATGGGAAACCCCCACTAGCACATCCTCCATTTACATCCACAATTTTAATGAATGTTACTCAGACCACATTCCATTTGATCCTACTTGATTAGAAACTATCTGCACACATGATTGGTTGTCTTGGAAAGGATTTATAGTTGATGACATATTTCCTCCACCCCATCACCATCATCTGTACCATGGATTTATTTGCATTATCACTACTTATGGTCTTCGAGTCTGTTATCTCACTATATTTATTGCACATGCTACTCAATATTCTACACTTACACATGAACATTCTTGGATTGACTACAATGGGGGCACATTATACCCTGGTCATACTGACATATCATTCCTCAGGCCATTTGGAGGCACTTTTATTTGTAATGACACATATCTTGGCTATTCAAAAAATATTACTTGATGGTATGCACATGGTTTTCCACTACCCCCTTCAATGATTAATAATATGTTATGGGTATGTATAATTTGTGCCTCAATGGCTCCTTACTTGACCTACCTGACACTATTTCTTATCAAGTCTCAGATGCTTCACCTTTCTGTTTTGATCAAGATAATGACGACGTACTAGATGACATTACTTGATCCCTCATGTCATCACACACTTGGTGGACATAAAATTATTTATTTATTAACCCCTTATAGTAGCAGAATGTGTCTCATCTTCTCATTATTTCACATAAAAAATTTCACATATAACATACATATCTTGATATATTAATATCACCATTTCATGATTATGTTCTCTTGTTATCTTTTTCACACTTTACTGTTGATGGCATATTATATATATGAACCTCACATACTGTGTGCTACACTACACACTACACTACATGTTACATAATACACATTACACACTACACGTTTCTCTCATTCATCTCTTTGCAGCATCTACTCTACTCATTTATGTCATATATTTCTTACATCTAGTTCTACACGTTGTGCTGATTTCCCTATGATGCACTCTCGGTCCAAAGTTCATACTCGAATGCTGAGGGTTTCAATATAAAATGAACCTCACTTACTCACTCACTCATGCAATCTCTACGCTTTATGCTTTAACAATCATATCTTGATAACGCACACAATTCTTACTATTTATTGATCACCCACCTTTATGATTTGGTTCAAAATTGAATTTTGAGGGTATCCTATATACATTAACCTCACACAAAATGATTTATACATATATGACATCAGCCTCTCATTGATTCTATCACGTACTAAGTGCATTACATACTATACACATTCACACTACATCTTTCTTACATCTACTCTTACACGCTGCAGTCATTACCCTATAACCGACTCCTATTTCACAGTCTATACTCAACTAATGAGGGTATATAAATACAATGGAAATATTCACACTCACTCATGCTCTCTCTATGCTATACGCTTTATCAATCATATCTTTCTACCACACACAATTCAAACCATTTCCCATGACACACTCTTGTTCTACGATTCATTCTTAAATGTTGAGGGGGCATGTACAAGTAAACCTCATCGCATGCATACACATCTACTTGGGGGACACGTGGATCCTATTATTAACACTACATTCAATTTTGTCTCATCCATAACATACTATATTTCTTTGTTACATTTACTATTGCTTAATTTTGATTTTACATGTACACTTTATTACTCATGCCACATAAATATATTATATGTCATTATCTTTATCATATACACATGGGTGTTCACTTTCTTTCCTGTTATGATAGAAAATTCCACAGATCCACACATGCATAATGTATTCTTGGCAAACTACCTATTACCAGTGCCATAGTGGCTTCTTAGGGCATCCACTTTTGTATACTACATGTGATATCGTGTCATTTTTCATAGTACACTACTATATCAAACTATACACACTTCGACATACTTTTTATCTTTCTAACATTCTAACGAGTGCTTCATGTGCAACATTTGTCTTGTAATTTTTTTTTATTTCATGGTTTTCTGTTACATTGCTTGTCATTGCTTTCTCTTTGTATGAAATATTTTTTGGCTTCTCCCTTTGTCTTGTGTGCACATTGTTTTCTTACGGACATCTTCACCTTGATTGTATTGTGAAATCATAAGTCACATATTTATAACCTACTTTTTGTAGTATACATTATCTTCTTGTGTGTTTATGTTGTCTTCTTGCATCTTAGCTTACACATTGTCTACATAGCTTACAAATTGTCTTCTATATGTGTATTTATCTTTGCTTATACTAATACTTGTCTCCTAGCAAATTTTTCTTTGTGTGCCTTGGTTTCTACCAAGCACACTCCCTCCCCCCTACAGGGCATCAATTTCAGCATAGCGACAGGTCCTACCTTGAGCTGCATACTCCTAAGTGACGTCGCATGCTCCCAAAATGAGGGGGAATCATTTTTGTGAATTACTCGCCTTATTAAAGTGTTTACAATCACAGTCCACTAAAACATATTACTAGTACAACAAAGTCATCAGTCTTAGATATGGCTCAGAATCTGACATGGCTCCTTAACCAAGATAGTAGCATCTAGGAACCTATGATCGTTCCTAAATTCCTATGATAAGGTGAGAGTTATATGTAATTTTTGAGTTCAATACAGTCTAGATAAATTCACCCAACGTCTTTTATAGGGTAAAAATTTCATAGCAATCAACATGCATGCACTACACAACATTTTCTACTTTCATGTTGGATCAATTTTTTTGAAACGGATCATATTTTTACACACCATATGAAGTGTTTTTATACATTGCGGTAAGATGTTAAGGGTTTGATGATGAAACTAGAGTTTTCTTCCAATACTTCTTCCATGTATTGGCATGAGATCACCTAAAAATATTGAATTTGGCGCAACTAGCATGAAAACACCCAAAAAATCCCTCTACATGATCTTTTCTATACCCTTTTACTCATCACGGATCAGGTGCACATGTTCCTTTTACATTTTCTTAGTTTATCTACTTTATTACATATGTTTTACACATTTCGATCATATACACACATATTTAACTACTTGTTCATTCTTGTCTATTGTAGGTCCATTCTTATGGGAAGCAATTGTCAATTCCACATCAATAAAAACACAACAACATTAATTGACATCCACAACAAGCATATCGCGACATCGATACATATGCTCTCATCATAGGTTCATTTTCATCATCACTTTTTGTACTTTACCCTCATTAGCATCCATGCTTCACATATTTATCACACCACACTTTTTCTTGTCTATTAGCATGATTTTCATCAGAGATCTACATGATTATATGGTATTATTATCTTATCTAATTTATATTATTAAGTATTTCACTCAACAATAGAAAGTGGGGGAAAATATACACATAAAATCACACACTATGGGTATCTATATACTCCTAATCACATACTACTATTCATATGACTCCTAAGTAATAAAAGTACTAATTAATCCATGTCCTTGTCTATCTTTGCTTTCTTTTTCTTACCAGTTTTGGTCTTACACTCTTTCTAGCTCACTTTTTCTTATCATACCTTGACATTTCTCATCCTAAACACTAATGCCCAGCAAGGACCTATGTTCAAGGCACCCCCATCCCCTCTGGGCACCCCTGACCTCTTTGTAATTTATTCACATCTTTTGGGTCCTTTCTAATGGTTTGAGAATCATATCATTTTGGTATTTGGCCTATTTGGGGTTAATGATGAAATTAAAGGAAGGAAAACATCTAAATATAAATTTATTTGACCATACTAAAGTACGAAGCACTAAGAATTAACTTTCACCACCTAAGTTTGCATCCAAAGGCTATACAAGAACATTCAAGAATCCATTCAAGTGAAAGGGACTGCATTCTTCTGTAGACATTTCATAGGAGTGGAAATTCATTCTATTCCATGAAAATATCTAGTACATTTATTTACATCTATTTACTTTCTAACTATCAAGTGTGACACGCCAAGGGCCACCTAGGGTAAAATTCCACACACAAACACCTAGAACTATATTGGGTCTGAAATTTAGTGAAACACTCAGTCGTAAGTTCAATCATTTGAAAGATGAAGATATTCTGACCCCTCATTTGTATTATTTTCTTTATGGGATTTGATGCACTTTTGAGGGTTTTGCAGGTCAAACTTTCATTGTAGGTTATCATCGAAATCAACAATATTTTTGCGAACTACTAGTGACTAAAGATGAAGGATAAAAATACCTTGTGACCCTATGGAGGAGGCTTTCTAAGGGATTTAATAGTCACACGAACCCCTAAACAGGTATTGGCCACCTGCAGGCACCATTGCCAATTTCTAGGCACCCTATTTTAGGTTGATTCCCAGCTTGCACATTTATCTGAGGCTATATGTGACACTTATCCACCTCTATTCACCTGGTCATCACCTTAGCACAGTCAGGGATTAATTTTCAAACATCTAAATCATCTTATCTCCTTTTTGTAACTATGGTTTCAATACTTAATTTCTTAATTTTCTTGGGTCTATTTCATACTTAATTTTTTATTTATCTGGTAGTACATAACAGTGATATTTAGGCATCTATTTATATTTTTTATTGATCACCTAATTGTCTTGTATTCATTACACTCATTCCAAACTAATTACTGAAGATATATCTAGTTATGAAAATTTTCACCATTAAAAATTCAAACTTTCAAGCATAAAAACTAGATGCAAATTTGAATAGTTTGCTTCTGAGTCTTCTTGAAACCCTCTCATTTTCATTTTTTCTATTTTATCACACCCACCTTGAATTTATAGGTACTCCAATTGTGTTTAGTAATATTTTTCACATTCTTGAAGTAGGGTATCAAGGAAATACACCTTGTTCCTTCAAATTCCTTCAATGGCTAGTTTCTCAACAGGCCTAGAAAGGCTAATTATTACGTTTATAGGGAAGGTTAGAACTCTTTGGGAAAAAACTTAAATCCAAAAATTATTTGGATGTGGTAATGAATATATATGAACATGTTGAAACTTTTGTGATAAAGTTTAGGAAACTTTTGTAGGTCTAAGGACAAAAGATGCAACATTGTGTTTTTTAAGGTTAAGGGGCATGTAGTTAAAAACATAGCCTGATCTTCATCGAAGGATTCTAGTAGTTTCTAAGGATTTGGAAATAAAATAATTAGTCAATGGAAATCTATTTGAACCCTCTACATCATGGAATTTTCAAATCTTTCACAAAAATAAAATATCTCTAGGGGAGTCTCAATCTGTGTTGACACAACCTGCTGTCCTAAAGAAAAAGGATTTATTTCATAGTGTTTAAGGAATAATTGAAGGATGGTACAAATCCATTTTTATCATAATTATCTTAGGATTAAAATACATATAATAATTCATCAAAAATGATCTCCTGGACTTCTCGCAATTGTATCGATAAGTTCTGTCTCTTGTAGGTACACTTCTCGTAGTCACTCATTTTTGTAGTAGTACACGAGTCAGCACCTCCTTGAGGTTCCTTTTTGTGTCCCTCATATACCCATTATTAAGGTTATATAGGGGAGACAAAAATTCACCACTCCCTATCTCCTCCTCTTGTTTTCCATTAGACCTAATCTCATCACTGGTGAGCTTAATAGGTTTAAAACCCTTCCTCCCATATCACAATTGTGATTGAAACTTTACATGACCTCGTTAGGGTTTATTTTTCTACACCCATTGTATTCATTCCGAAGAGGATATAGGATAAAAAAAATTAAACCCCTCTCTATCCCCTTCCCTGGTTCTATGTGTGGCCAAAAATCAGCTCTCAAGTGCTTAAACTAGCCTTTCTCATCATCCCTCTCATTCAACCTCAGTGTGACACTTATCGTCATTAGATTGATATGAATTTTCTTGTACTACTTATCCCTAGTCCCAAGGGGATAGAGGGGAAATACAAATTCACCACATTCCAATTCATTTTCACACCATAATGTTTCCCTATGTACTTCTACTCTTGTGTGTTCAAATTTGACTATGAGGAAAGTATCAAAACATGAAAATGACTAACTTCCAATTCGTTTCACTCACCTCGTTCAAACCATATATCATTTTCGTGGCCATGAAACATAAAAATTATTAAAAAAAAAACATATGTGCTTTCCAAAACCATCTCAGATAATCATGACCATGAATATTGATTTTTGCACATAGTTCTTCATCCTAAAATACAAACACGAGATCCTTGTATGATGTGGAACATAACTAGAAACTTTTTCTGCACTTTAATAATTTTTATTGTCATCAAATATTCAATCCTCTATTAATGGATTACATGAAAAATAATTTAATTGACTAGTGAGGATCATCTTTACTTTTCGAGGATTTGCTAGGTGGAATCAATTGAAAACTAGAGGAAACAATACCTGAAACTGCTAGTTTCACGTAAGCTAATTTTTGTGACATGAAGCCCCTATTTTTAAGGGATATTGAGGAATTTATTTTTCTTCATCATTATTCCCTCCATGAAGAAATTTTCAATTTCCTATAGATTCAAAATATTAAATCATTTGAAACCCAGAGCAAGGGGTTTCCAAAAATCTAGTTTCATATAAATTACATTTTACATAATGGAGTTACTAATTTATTGAGATATTAAGGACTATGGTTTTCTCACTATTCTTCCCACCTAATGAAAAAATAAATTACCCTATCATTCAGATGAAGGAATCATTCAAAATTTGAAGCGGGGAATTTTAGAATAAAACAAAGAATTTCAGGACACTCTTTTGTTACAATCCGACACCCAAAGTGCACTTATTAAATATAACATGTGTCAATGAAAATGCATGAAAAATAATAGTAATTGGTAAAATCATTATAATTCTCAAAATCTATGGACTTGGAGAAAGGAATGAAGCATTGTGGAATATAAACAAGGAAAAATTACAAAAAATATTAGTCCTAGTTAGGACCTGCTAAAAATAGAAAATCTAATTTTTCAATGCAAAAAATTATAGTTGGATCTAAGTTTAGTCATATTGGTGCTTTTTCAAACACTCATTTGATATCTTGAGTTATTTGTACATATGGTAGAAAGATGAAATTGATATCACAATGCCTCAAATCAGAAAGCTCTTCATTATAAACAAATCAGTCAATCCATTTTACTTCTCCTCTCTTTCACCCCTCTCTAATTCTTCATTTTACAAAATCATGGTATTTTTTCCTAGTTGCTTAAGTGAAAATATTTGTAAATTCTGAAGGTGCTATCTAAAAATTAAAATAGACGTACTTAATTTGTTTCTTCTAACGAAAATTGAAAGGTCTTTAGTGGAATAAGAACATGAACAGACACATGGAGTTTAGATGTGAAGGAAATTCACAAAGCTATAAATTTGAATGGCTTCTTCATTCGAAATTATATTGAAATTTTAGTTCTTGGTAGCAATTATGGATTTTTGTAGATTGATTGATCTTTTTACTCATCACTACAAAACAAATAAAAAATGTACTTCTTTAATTTCCCTTTTCTTATGTTTTTCTTTTTCTCCTCTTTACTCTGCAGCTTTAAAAGCATAATGATAAAGGATAATGTTTGTATCCCTTATTTATGAATCAAAATAATTATGTGTCTATGTAGACACAAAATTATGAACTTGGGTACATTTCTAGGTCAAAAAGCATACTAATGTATATATGATTCCTAAGAAAGAAAAATAGTAGTTGTAAACTATCTTTGGACTCTTTTATTTGTTTCTTTCTTTATCCTTGGTATTACACACCCTAAATCCCTAACGGAATTTGAATTATTTATCCATTACAACCTCAGATACCAACGCACAATTATGACACCAGTGCCCAAGAACTTCTAACCCTACTGGGCATTCCTGATCCTTTCTTAACTTTACTCACTCTTTTCAGGTCTCTTGTATATTTTAGACATATGTTTCAAACAAAGGAATCATATATATATTTAGTTACTTCTAAAAAATAAGGAATAAGGAATAAGCATTGTTATCATCACCTAATATTGCATTCCAAAGGCACTAAAGCACTCAAAATGCATCTATATAACACTCATTCAAGGGAAGAATGATGCATCTAATATTCATACAATGAATAGGAAGTGGAAGTTAATTCAATTGCATCCACACATACTACTACAATGATACATTCTAAATACAACCTACTATCAAGTTCAACTTGCATGAGGACATTATTCTTACACACACACACATAAGAACTACATGGATTCTAAGATGTAGTGAAACACTCGATCATAGGTTCACTCTTGGGTGACCTTTGGGGTGAGTCCAACACCCCATTCTTAATATTCCTTTTTTAGGTTTGATGTAGTTTGTAGGTATGTGTTGGGGAACTTATCTTTTGTAGATTACATGTACGTTCGGTGATCAAGGATCGATTATATTCAAGAGATCAAATTGGAATAGCTGTAAAACTGTTATGACACAATAGAAACTAGATCCTAAGTATTTCCATAGTCACATGTGACCTAATCCATTCACATACACCCAGATGCCCTTGTCCTACTATGGGCGCCTCTATCCAACATTATTCCTTAGTTCTAAAATATAGTGAGTATTTATGACATTGTTTACACTCTGTTCAACACTTTCACCAACCTATATTTCTTCCTATGCACTTGGAAATCAACTAAGTCAATTTATTTTTCTTTATTTCTTAGCGTTGCATACTTTAAATGCTATTTTACTTGCGCCATATTGTATTTCAGATTTTATATATCATTTATTACAATGATTATCCCACAATATAGAGTTAATTTAAATTTTTAATAAATAATATGGTGAACCTGATTGTGATCAAACACTTGGATGTTATTTTTACTATTATATAATATCTTCTTTCATGGATCCGTAAATTCATCATATCTCCTTGCATTACATACTTTAAATGTACCCACATTGTAAAGATGTTCTACAAAAATCCCTAGAAACTATGTATCTCCTTGACGATACGACACCTGCATAGGTTAGTGACATATTCGATCATCTCTCTACTGAACCTATTGATCATGATACCACATCCAACAATCCATTTGTAAATAAATTCAATATTTACATTCTTTATTTCAATATAAAATTAAATCTATGGAAATTACGATAACATATCTCACTGCTGAAATCTAATATCTCAAGGATGTTTCTCAAGCCTTCTTCTTCTACACCTCATGCTAATCATATGTCTCCTACATGTGTTCATATCAAAAAATATCATGTCTTATTGTTACCAAATCTCTCAATTTTTTAATATTATAGGAAAAATATGGTTAAGGGGACCCTACCCCATACAAAAAGTTATCAAATAATAACAACAAAGGTCAAGGGTATACCCATTGAAGCATACATAAGAGTAATGACTAAGGGACATCACAGGTCATAACCAAACAAACAACAGGATAAAAAAATTACAAAAATCAACAACACACCAAGAGACTAGACCCAAAATGTATTCATTCATAATATTTCATACTTAAGTCAATTCCTTCACAAATAAAACAACTATCACTCTCCATTTTTCAAATTGTGACTCTAAGTAACACAATTATAATTCACATAGTTATGTTTTTTAGGTTGGACCTAAGTCCAACCACCCCCATCCCCCATGGAATCAAATGATTCCAACATAACACAACAAGTCATCTATCTATATCATCATCCAAACATATAATATACACTGAGATGTATTCAGCGCACAGGGACACATCATTTAATATTTTTGCTGATCCATTGACCATGTTAAAACATGATCCAAAATTTCAATTTTGAACAAGGTCATATCGCGCAATCAGCTTTCCTAATCGCTCGTCATTACATGGAACATTCCTAGTACCTAGAATTGCCTCTATCAGTTGAATTCCACCACCCACCGAATAAAAGACTCCACGTTTTTCACCATTATTTTCTAGTGCTTAAGGTATAACATATCCATTTTGGAACCTACATTTTCTCCATCCTCCTTAGTGTCTTCACCCTCATCTTATGAAGCCTATACATCATCGATATGAGGGAAAGGCATCGGGAGTCCAAAACTTCCCTCCATCTAAGTCCGTAGGACTCAAAAATAGTATATATTTGACATTTAATTCACTATTCTATAGTTTTCACAATAATTAGCGAGTTTTCAATATCTATCTTTTGATCCCATTTATCATATTATGATTCCATTTTTTTTGGGGGGATTTTGGAACCTACAAGGATGTTGATATAGATTCAATTAAATAAAAATCTAGATCTCAATTTAGCTATAGGGTTAGCTATGATAAAATCCCCCATAGATCTTGCAATCCTAAAAAAAAACCTAGGGTTCCCAGAACTCTAAAGGAAGATTCGGTAGGTGGATCCAAATAGGGAGTTCCTAATATTTAATGTCTTATAACAACCCAAGTATCCACTGCCAAAGGATAACAACATTTTTACCACAGAACCATGGTGATGCGTGAAGAAAATTTTGTAAATCCAAATCCACTTAGAAACAAAACAGAAATAAATACCTTGTAAGTGCTCTAACCTCTAACTTGCAACCCCATTTTCTTCTACAACAATATCTTATGAAATATATGTTAGATCTAAGGCCAATGAAAATTCCAACAACCATGTGTTTAAATCTATCTTTAGTCCTATCAAGCATTGACTCTAGAATCATAAGGTGAGGATCACCTCTACACAAGGTTGGAGAGATTTTAGCATGCTCTTGGTGTTGTGATTAAAATAAATTTTCAACCCAAGTTTTTCATGTAGCAGGGGCACCCGTTGAAACACCCCCATTATTTTTTCCACAATGCGCGTCCCTTGTTCCACCATGCACGTACATTTGTTGATCCTGAAATAGTCTTCTAGTGATTTTTAATATCAGTATAATGAATACTGGAAAACTTTGACTTACACTAAAAATAATAGTTAAAATGAAGTTAAAATTGTATTGGCTATTAGGATATGTTTTGGGTTGTGAAATACTCTAAATGCTAAACAACATGATATTCTTCCCAAGTTCCTCAATCATTAATTAAAAAACTTTACAACTACTCATTACTATCCTCCTTATCGGCTTGAAAAGAACATATGTATTCCAGTTTGTAATTATCATAGAAATAATGGACATCATTACAATGATTTATATGATTTCAAACAATGAATTAAGACCCTTAATCATCATATTTATATTTAATTTTCTTCACAACATCTTGTTTCATCTCCAATTGCTAAATACTGATTGGTTCCTAAATCAAGCCCTTCCATGTCTAATGAGCATCAATCCATAACCACTAATGTTCCTTCACTGGTAAGTCAAGAGCCACCTATCCAACCCATTACAAATAAACAACATGTAAAAATGTGTCCTCCATCCCCTCCTCCAAGCAGGTAGTTTATAACATTACCAATTCAAATTAGGGAACCACCTCTCAAAATCCGTCCTCCATCCTCTCCTCCTATCAAGTCTTTTATGGTGTTACCCATTTCAATGTTAAGAGACCTCCTTTAACAATTCATACTCATGTCAAGACAAAACACAACCCTATCCCTATTATTGTTTCTACCTCTCATTTTAATGATGATATGATTTCTCATAATGTATTTAAAACTCTGTCATCATCTGTAATGTCTCTCTTTTATCATCACATAGCTCTCCACCATCAACACACTTGGTGGGCTATACATGTTCTCCCTTTTCTAATACTATCAATTGTCACTAGCACCAACTATCATACTTCATGTTCCGCACTTCATGAATAAAATTCCTACTCACCCTCACACCCTTGGATACACACATTGTATCTTCGTTACTTTAGACACACTCTAGTTCCAAAATTTATACACGAATGGTGAGGGTATTGTTATCACCCAATCACATCACCCCTGGATGTTGATCAGATTTCTAGTTTGATCACTCTAAGCATCCAGTGTGATTGGATAACGTGGGTACTATCTCCAAGTTGTGGGACTTGCTACTTGAGATAGACCTCCAGAGAAAGTTGGTTCTTGCTCCTAAACTACCTGCCACAATCTACTCCAGTGCAGGCAGGCTAATTGTTCTAATCTAAAATTCCAAGGGACCAGGGAAAGAGAATGCATAAAATGAAATCCTACACTAAAGCGGTGATACACCAGAAAAAGAGGGTGTGAGAGTAATCTCCAAATGTGTGAAATACAGAGGCAAAGTGCACACTAGAAGAGGTGATAACAATTCACCATAATCCAGCAAAATGCATTCACAGCAATATTCCAAGCACACACAATGATAATGAATTCCTGTAAGAACATAATAAATAGGCACAATATACTTGTAGAAAGATTAAAGGGGCAAGAAGAATGCAAGGAAACACAGCAGGGGAAGATATATCCACAAACTGATATTTTATTGCTTCATGATATGCACAGTTCAATCTATTACCAGATAAGGGCCCGGATCACCATGCAAGGAGTCCACTACAAGGGCCTACAACACACTGGCTTCACAAAGCAATTTTGACAGAGCTTTGTTACCCAAAAACTCTCCCCCCTTACAATGAGCCCAACACTCCAATTTATAGAAAAATGAGAAGGAAAAGAGAAGGGAAAATGGAAATCCCGAAATCTATCCTTCAACCACCTGTAAGAGGCATTAAATTGAGTGGAATGGGTATACATTACTTGAAAAAGGCTCCCCATACTGTCCCATGTGCTGCAGCAGAGAAGGAATGATGACCATGCCTCTTAATTGCACTCCCAGCTACCAAATAAAACACTGTTCTGAACCCGGCCACGTTTCCTTAAAAATATCAATCAATTTCTGATCAAATCCAGAATTTCTTGATTGTTGTGAATCAGGATCGGAACCACAATTCCAACGGTACCAATTTTGTGTGATTTCGTTGAGAAATGCAAAAGTTATGGCCTTCTGAGTGCGGGCAGCGGTTTTGGGCCTGACAGGCGTTTTCTGTCATTTGACGGGAAAGAGCATTGACTGACTGGAGCCGAATATGTTTCTTTTATTTAAATTTATCTACCCTTATTAAAATTAAGAAATCCAGTTTTGTGGCATAGAGGACGTTGTGCTCGTTCCAGAAAGTCCAATTTTATGAAAATCGGAGCTCGGAGTCAAAAGTTATGGCCGTTTGAAGTTTCCGGACCAAACGTTGACTTTTCTTCCCTTCCTTCGGCCATTTTAGCTTTTCGCGCCCCACGCATCCCTTTGTCCCATTTGGTTTCAGTGCTGAAATTTCCCATTTCGGCCGAACCGACCGGTTCGCGTACTCGCAGCCCATATGTCCCATTTGGTTTCGAACCGTCTGGGACAAATTCGCCCGGTTCGGCCGGTTCGCGCCCTTTTGTCCCAACTATTCCGGGACAAAAGTTCTCATTTCGGCCGGTTCGGCCGGTTCGCATACTTTTGGCCCGCGCGTCCCAGACTGTTTCGGGCTGCCTTGACTCATTTCTCCCGGTTCGGCCGGTTCGCGTCTTTTTGTCCCGCTTGTCCCAAAGGCGACCCTCTCAACAGTTAGCCAATTTTTTCTCTCTTTTCGGCCAGTTCAGATTTCCGCGTCCTGCGCGTCCTTTTGGCTCGGATGTCCCATTTTCTTTCGGACCATCTGGCGGCCTTTCGGCCGGTTCGCGCCCTTTTGTCCCAACTGTCCCAAATGCTGCGAGGACTAGGACTTAGCCATTTTTCGTGATTTTTCCTGGCCCGAGCTTGTTTTTGCAAATTTTTCCACATTTTCTCATAACTTGCTCTCTTCTACTTGGACAGGGGAGTTAGAAAAATATGGGGGAACCCTAGAAACATGAATTTTTTTCCCTGACTCAATCTATTTGCCTAGGACTAAAGAATTTGATGCATGTTATCAAAATTACCTTGAGGGTGAATTTTGGATAACAGGTATAATTATAAAATGAAGCTCACAACATCTACATTTTATGGTTTTTTCTTCATGGAACATATTTCTAGCATCTATTCGAACAACACAAACATTACCTTATGACGGAATCTTATTTCATGCTTCATTCTTGAATTTTGAGGGTTCCTATAAATGAACATCATCTCATACAAATTCAATAGGGGAAAACTACTCCTATCATCTTCAAATTTTTATACCACGCCATTACCCTCATACACAAAATTTGCATATATTGGTTGCATTTACTCATACTAGATTATTCTATTTACATGTTAGACTTTATTTTCATGCTAGAGGGATTCATAGTATGTCATCATCTTTCTATATATACACATGTACTTTCAATTGGTGTTTTTAGGTGAATGCATATCTCTTACAAATTTTTCCATGTTGCAATGAATCTTGGAACTATACCTTTTACTACTCCGACCAAGGCTCCTTGAGGCATCTAATATTACTACTACACACTTTAGGTTCTATTACTACATTATTCACTATTTCTCATTAAAATTTACTCTAGCATTTCACTTATTTATACATGCCTTGAAATATTATTTATCTTTCTTACATGCTAATTAGTGCTTCATATTGTGTAGCATTTATTTTGAAGGACTATATACAACAACAAATATCTATCACATTTTTCTCGATGTTGTTTACTATTTTTAGGGGGCTATGCCCTATGTCTTGTATGATAATTATATTATTTTGGCCACTTTGGACATGATTATCTTGTGACATTATGAGTGATGTCCCATGTTTTAATCCTATTTTTTGTGGTCTATCTCGTCTGCACACTTGATTATTACATTGTCTTCTAATGCATGCGAGCTTTTATGCTAACACTTTTTACTAGCATCCATTGCTTTAATGTGCCTTGGTTTCTACAATCCACATCCCATACTATCTATAGGTATCCACTTCAAAACAACATCAGGACCTGTCCTATGAGCCATATTCTTCTACTATCATTGCATGCACCCAAAATGAGGGGGGGATACATTGGGAGAACAAATCACCCATACTACATCTTAGAGCTACAACTTAGATCAACACATTACATAAACAACAAAGGAACATAAATACAGAATGGTCCAACAAACACTTAGACCTCACATACAGAGAACACACAAGCGCTGAGTATCAGATTGTAGCATTTGGCTACTTGTGTCCTCCCCTGGGTGCTAGTGATCTAGGGGTAGAAAAAGTCATTTTTTATACAACACAATCTATAGTACTTTACAGAGTAGTTTTACATTAACAAGAATTGGCCTTTCATTAAATAATGCATTATATCTCCTACAATCGAAATTTTTTGTAACAAATAAGGTAAAATTAAAGAAATCTGGACATACCATCTACAATGGTGCTTATTGCTACAAATCATGAAAGTTTATTAAAACTAGACCTATCTCTCTAACACTTTCTCTTTAGAACGAGATCTTCTAAAAAACTCGCACTTAGCATGAGATCATCCAGAAAACTCACACTTTGCATTAAATCACCCTTGGTAGTATATCATCTAGAAACCTCACCTTTAACATTCAAATCAGCAAATTCAAGCAACAAGACACTGTTATATCTTTTTCTCACTTACATTTTAGGTGCACAATTTCCTTTTTACACACTTTACATACTTATACACATGTTTCTTTGATCTATCACAAATATAACTTTGACTACTTTCATTCTATTCATTTTTCCTTACAAGAAGTATCTCACACAAGCTACAACAACATGTTACAGCGTACATGCTTCATCCCTAGGGTCCAATTCCCTTTCCTAGTCTACACACTTCACTTTTCCACTTGACATGCTATTCACAACACTCTCTACAGGATCATAAGGTATGCATATTCTATCTAATTTATGTTATCGATTATTCACTCAAAAAAAAAAATTGGAGGAAAATGGAGACAAAAAATCATGCGCTTAGGTACATTTATAGGTCCAAAAGCATACTAATATATATTTGATTCCTAAGCAAGAAAACTAGTATTTTACAACTATCCTTGGCATATTTTATTTGTTTTTTTCTTTCTCTTTTGTCTTACACACCCTACAACCCTGAAAGAATTTGAATTATTTATCCTTTATGGCCTCAAATACTTACACCTATTTAGGAAACTAGCACCTAGGTGTTTCTATCCCTACAGGGAGCTTCTGACCCTTTCTTACCTTTAATCACTCTTTTTGGGTATTTTTTATCTTTTGGGTAGCTTTTTCAGTTATGGTTGGCCTTTTATTTGTCAATTATGAAATTCAAACAAATTAATACTATATATACTTAGTTAATTCTAAAAAACAAATACCAAGCACTAATCATTAATATCATCGCCAAAGCTTTCATTAAAAAGGCATTAAAGCACTAAAAAGGCTTCCATTTAGTACTCAATCAAGGAACAAGGGTTGTATAAAATCTACATAAAATGCATAGGAAGGTTATTTTATTCTATCAACATATACTACTACGTTATTACATTCTAGCTATAACCCACTATCAAGTGCAACTTACACAAGGGCATCCGAGGACATTATTCTGATAGAAACACAAGAAGTATATGGAGTCTGAAACATAGTGCAAAACTTGGTCATAAGTTCACTCTTTGGGTGAACTTCTTGGTCAATGTGACTCCCCATTATGTATTTTCCTTTTTCAGGTTTGATGTGGTTTGTGGGTATGTGCAGGTGAAATTATCTTCAACATGTTATAGGTACCTTTCACGATCAAGGATAAAATATCACGAACACAACTATATTTTCCAAAGATATTTCTTATCTAGGTTAGAATTATTTGTTTGTTTGCTTCATTCATTCAAAGTGTTAATTTTGAATTTATTCATTTCAAATCTATATGAAATAGAGTAGTGAAATTATTTCATTTCAATTAATCAAGCAACTGCAAATAGGTCAAATCATTAGAAAGATTTATTTTCAACATTACCCAGGAAGTTATAGGGAACAATAACTTCTTTGAAGTTTTGATTTATTCTCTACCTCTGAGGTAGGGTTGAGGGTTTTTGATTGAATTAGTTAGTTTTCTTAGATCTAGATTCCCATACAAGCACAAGAAATTAGCTACATCTGATTGATTACTTGTATTCGATTAGAAACATTGTTTAAAATACCAAAAAAGATAAAAAAAAATGTTTAATTTTACTACATCATTTTGCTTTCATTATTTTGTTTAGATATATTATGAAAATACCAAAAACATAGTTCATATTTCTTTTGATAGTAACTTTTCTTTTTCAAATCAATTTAATTCCATTTTTATTACCATCAAAGGTCCAAAAGAAGAGAAAAATTTAGGTTGTGATCCATTGGTCCCAAAACCCAACGGAATTGAGTTGTTGACCAACATTGATACAAAATTACGCATGTTTTTTCTAAACACACCAGCTAGTTATTCTTAGAAGATAGAATAGTTAAACGCATTAAACATTGGAGATAATTAATCCTACACTTATTGGAATGATCCTAGTAATAGGGCTTGATTATGCATATGACCATGTAGAGACCAAAACCTCCATGACTTAATGGTTTTGATCCCCAGATCCCACAACCCAAGGGGCTTGCTCACTAATTAAATATTGACACTTGTTTACGTGCACTAGTCTTTATTTCATCCGAGCACTACTGTCTGACATTATTGCACAAATTTCAATGTTAAACATAGCAACCGATCAAGATAAAGCTTTCTGGACTAGACCAGAGAACCCACTATAAACCTTGTGGCTTCACTATGCCTCTCATTTTTCACTTCCATGACCTTATCTTGAAATCTAGTTGAGGCATCCAATGGATATTTCCCACATGTTCTACAACAAGTATAAAGAATCTCAGCGGAGCTCATTATTGATTGGAGCCTCCGAGTAGCCATTCTATCTGATCAATCCATTACACCACTTTAGGTTAGGAATGCTCTCTTTTCCTTTGACTCGTAGATCCTGATATTGTGTGTTGAAAACATTGGGTTTTCTCAATAGCATGTTGATAACTACCACACACATCCATTTCCACTTTACACTAGATATCCTGAAATGACCTCGGGAGGTTGGGCGTAAAAGAAGGTCATGTGTTGATTTTATTTCATACAAACTAGTGAGCTTGATCTAAAGAGCTAGTATCATTTCATATCCATTTTCTTCATCCATCTTCCTCTTTCCCATTATTCTCCGGGTATTCTTATACCCCACAAATATGTCAGGATACGAAAAATATGGCTGACCCATCTTAGGTTTTGATGTGTACAACTATCAAATGAGTAGATAAAAACAATCACCCTTTCCATCTACATCGGAAAATAATTATTCAATTTCTCAGGCTCAAAATCCTCTTCCCGAGGGAGCCAATGTAGGTTCCTCCATACGGATTGAGGAGCTTGACCAAATCACATAGACACATCCCCCTGAGCATTGAAGCTCTAACAACATGACTTTAACTTTCGAGATAGGTTCATCTCTTCAGGTTTTGTTTAGACAATTGATTACTATGCGGTCTAACCAGCTCCCACCTCTAGATGAGGAGTATTTGGCACAATACACTAGAAGTGAACAAATCTTCCAGAAAATAAACCAAGATTTTGACAAGTTGTAGGGGCATGTTGATGTCTTGCTCCAAACAATATCACTACCCCTCCAATAGTGTAAAACATTTCTAACAAGGGTTAGAAGTATAATGTATAATTTATAGCAGGATACCACACTCCTCAAGAACCTCCAAAAGTTCAACAACAAACACTGCATCAAATGATCTAGAGGATTTTTTAGGTCTTGGAGTTTTCTTAAGCCTCCCTAAACCATGACCATACTTCAGAGTGTTCTCATACCTTTTCCATAGTATAGAGAACTCCAAAATAGATCTCATATGTAAAAGATACAGTTGGTCAAAGTTGGTTAAAGTTTAGTCAATAGGTGGTCAAATCTGGTCAAACTAGAAAATTGATAATCTTGGAATCTTTATAAACTAGTTCTATGGCATAGATCTTGTCATGAGATTTTCGGTGCATTTCGAACGGACCAATCATAGTTTGTATATGAAAGATATGCATAGACAAAGTTCTGGTCAAATAATGACGTGACATAGCCTGACGTGCACAAATGGCATATTCTGGGTGCAACACTTGGCATGTTTTTGGTGGTTTTGGATTTAAAAAATAATAATAATATTATATTTAATCCATTCTATGTGAATAAGCCTAAATCCCATGGGATAAGGAGGATTTTGCTTGCCAAAATTCATTTAAAGGATTATCATATCCCTTTCCCACAATATGTGGGGTCAATGACTAAATTGGACACCTAAAACTATGGAAGGGGATTCAAAAAGTTGACCTGCACCAAAAATTTGTATCATCCTTACCATCTAACCACTTTTTATCAAGTAATATAATATGAGATAACTTTCATTTAAAGGAACTTTTTGGTAGGTCTATGTATGTACAACGAAGGACCTATTTGCAGAGGTCATGACATTTGAGGCACTTCGGGTAAAATTTTTTCCATTGTGTAAAAATAAATACTGTTCAGAATTCCAAGATATTTCCAGAAATGTAGCTTTTGTTACATTAAGTTATGTACATTTTCATGTGTAGGTGATTTTCCATCACAGTTTCACAGAACGCACATGAGGAGTAAATAGAGATATAATTTTTCTAAGTACTTCTAGTTCAAACTAGGCCATTGAGTAAGAAGGGAAGTTATCCAAATTTAGATAATATTTCCATATCTATATTTGGTTTTCATGTAGTTTTTATAAATCTCCAATTGTAGGCATTTTTTAGTCACATTTGCAAGGGGATTACATTATGGAAACATCATAGGAGCCATGGATCATTTTGGGAACAATTTCTTATAAATTACAGAGTTTGCAATGTCTTTGATCAAATCATTTACAGGTTTTGACATGTTCAGACATTATTGAAGGGTTATTGTACTTCATTGGTCATTTAATAAATCGATTCTCTTTTCAAGAATCTGGAGATGTAGCCTTAGGTTAAACTCCATTAACAATCTTGTTGTGTGGATTTTATTTCATTTTGTAGATGAATATTTTTATCAGATATAAATAAATATTAGATTTTAATTATTTTTAGTAAGCATCCGTTCATTAAAAATGGAGAATTTGAATTAAGATTTACATTTCAGTATGATAATCCACAATTTAGAGTTGGATGCACATTTCAGTGTTGTGATTGATAATTTAAATGAGGTGTATGTATTAAAAGGAATTGATAAATTTTTGGGTAATTGGACCAATAATTTTATGTTGAGTTCCTTAATATCTATAATTTTTAAAAGTACAAAAAAGTACCATTTTTAGATCATCAAAACATTGCCCCATCAATGGGTGACATCATCTCTACATTAGTGGATAAATTTAGAGAATTAGAAATTTCCCAAAACACTCAAACTTCATATGTTGGGAAATCAAGACTTTCTCACTATCTTCAAAACTATGGCCAAGAACCTACTATACAAAATCATCCAGTTTACATGGGCAGTCCAAGCCCCAGGGATTTTCTAACTAGGACGAGCACCTTGGGTATGCCCCTCCACACAACATACAAATACCCATAATAGGCACCATTCAGAATTGCATTCTCAAACACCATGCCATCTAGAAATACAAAATTCCCTGGCTTTGTGCATTTGAATCCGTATCAAAAAATTCAACCTCCTTATATGCACATGAATTCTAAGTTGATACACGGGGATATGTACATTTAGCTGAGTCCATATGCTCAGCCACATGGGATGCCTTATTCCCAAATGAATGTATACGATGCACCATTTCAACAATCGATGCAACCTCCACCTCCCTAACAAGGATCTTCAATGGTTGAGACATACACAGTGGGGACCTATTCCGAATACCTTGAGGATCCTCTTGACTTCTCGATATAGACTATTATGCTCCCGAGACCCTTACTAGATCTTCCACAATTCAAAGGGGAGGGTGATCCTAATTCACACATTAAGGCCTACGTAACTGCCATTCAAGAATTGCTCCCCTGAGATGTAGTTGTCCCAAAAATATTCTCCAATACCTTAGAAGGTATCACTCTCAATTGATATTACAGGATGACAGAGGCTTCGATACATTCCTTTAAGAAACTTGTGTAAAATTTTATCAAGGATTTTGATATTAGAAAACCTACAAAGACATGAGTTAGATATTTCCTTTATATCAAACAAGACCACAATGAATCTGTTGCCAATTTCATCCAAAGATGGCGGTAGTTCCTCTATTACTCTACAAGCAATCCAAACATGGATTAGACGGAGCTTTGTGATTTTTTCCTTCACTCCCTTAATAGGGAAAGAAAGGAAGAATTCCAAAAGTTCTCGCTAAGGAGGTATGAAGAAGTATTGGAGTGTTCTCTTCAAATTGATCAAGAGATAATAAATAGTGGTCATAAGACCTACATAAAAAAGGGGAGGTTAGTCACTCCCAATCAGGCTAGCTCAGGTTACCCAAAAAACAAAACAAAATAATCAAGGACCAAATTTTCTCAACAATAACAGTGGGGTTACAACTGACGGTGTTACCAATCAGCCAAAGAAAACCAATATTGTTAACCCGCCCAATACAAACACTAACAACAAAATTACTAGAAATAACCACATGAACAACAATTTTTTGCCAACAATTAACGCTTTGGAATTTCATCACCCTTAGTAGCAACAACAACCATAATAACCAATAAAAGTGTAAACTTAAGGCCCTAGTCAATACCCAGGAAGATATCAAAATGAATTCCAAAAATAGGGGCAAGGGATCCCAAATTTTAGCTATAGCAATCATAAGTTGAAGAACGATTGGAATTATAGATCACAACAAAACACAAACCAAAGACCTCAGGATTACAATCCCAATTTGTACTACTGGTTTCAAAGAGTCCATGGAAATGACACAAAAATGTGCCGCAATTGTAATACATTTCTACAAATTTTGATAGAATATAAGAGATAACTCTTTGTAGATATGTTTCTAGAAAATCTGAAAGCACCAACACAAAACATATATGCAGGGTTTGCTTCTCCTCATAACACACCTCTTAGGATCATTAGTGATCCTCTCCCCATACGCCCTAAGGATGTTAAGCTTGATCCACACAGTTTAAACAAGGGCGTTTTAATGGGGGAAATAATCATGAATATTTTTCTTCTTCAAATACTCTAGTGGCACCTCCTTTGGATGATCAATAGCAAACAAATATTGTAGGCCTCGTAGAATTATAGATTGAACCTGAGGTAAATGCTAAGACCAAAGCTTGAGATTATGGGTTGCATCCCACACCCATTTATCCATCAATATCGGATGAAATTCTACAAACACTTACAAATCCAGTAGGGGCATATGATTTAATCAATGACTTAACAAAGAACTTTTCTCACATTTCCTTCTTGGATTTTCTAAAGAACTCCCCCACTTAGAGAGTTGCTTTGTTAGAAGTTTTGGGTCTTTGTGATTTAATCAACGTTACTCCCACTCTTGAATCACAACTAATCCACATAGAATTTGATGTCTAGCCTCCTGGGATACCAAATAGGGATGCTAGATTTTTGTTTGACATAAGAAAAATACCGATAGATGCCAACATTACATGCATAGGTGACCCAACCTTGCATTTAAAAATCTATAATAACTACGTTAAGCGCATAATGGTTGTAGATGGAGGGTCAAAGCATATAACTGTGTCCCACTTTTTTGTAGTTTTTGTACTTTCAGCAAACTATGTCTGACAACCAAAACATGACCAAACACATATAAAATGACCAAACATGCATTTTTAAGAGGTTATAAATACCAAGGTGTGGGGCATCCAGAATTTACCTGATTTTTTAAATTTTTATAGTATTTTTTAATTATTTATTTACTAGTCAGATTTTAAAATATTTATGGCCACAAAGTGGGACATACTTGTATGCTTTGACCCTGGAGTGAAATTTAACATAGTCCCCTTCACTTTTCTCCAAAAATTTGGATATGGGGAAACAAATTGTTCCTCAACATGAAATATGCTGAGGGGTTATGATAGTCTCGAAGCAACTTCAATAGGGACCATAGTCATAATGGTTACCTTAGGACCCAAGATAGTTCTCACTAAGTTATATATTATAGATAAAAAAACCAACTATAATATGATTCTCGGCTATCCATAGATACATCATATGTAGGCGATTCCTTCTACATTATTTCAAGTAGTAATATTCTTGCATCTAGGGAATGTCTTCATGGTGCAAGGTGAGCTGAAACCTTATGATATAAACCTAAGAAATTTTAAGAAGAGACCGAGAGTCCATTCTAAGTTTGAGATTCCAAAAAACCAACTTAACAAACCAGTTGGTTTAAAACCAGAAACAAAAGTGGTTTCGAAAAAATAGTTATAAGTCACGAGATTGATCGAGGGCTTTCATGCGGTCAAGGATGAAACCTTCATCATAGAGACAGTTTCATTAGGAACCATGGTAAATATTTTTGAGTTTTTGAAGAAATATTTATCCATTCTCCCTCCATTTGATTATATGGGAATATGACATGCCCTAGGACTCGGGTCTCTCCTAGCAGACAAATTTTGTATGGTTGAAGTAACAAAAGAAAAGGAACAAGATATAAAGAATTATCCCACATCAATTTTTTTGAGTAATTTTTTAACTCTCCATTTCAGTAAATCCAAATGTCATTTATGTGATGGGGAAAGTGTGATCCTTAATTGTCCTAAGGGAAGGTTAATATCAGTTACCTTCAAGTTAAAATTTGAGTGTAAGAACAATGGTGCTTAATACGAAGCCCTCATTTTTGGCCTCATTGTATCTAAAAGGATTGATGTTGGTAACATTAGAGTGTTAGTTGATTAACAAATATTCACAAATCAAATATCTGATGTGAATGAGACTAGGGGCGAACATATTCAACCATACAAAACAATAGTGCTTAGTCTAACAAAGGTTTTTGACTTCATATTGATCGAATCAGTTCCACAAGAACAAAACCTTCTCGCAGATTCAATAGAAACTTCTAGTTTCTGCTTCACTTCAAATAGTTATTTAGAAGATACAAGCTTCACGGTATCGGTTCATGCTGAACATTTGGTTTATAAAAAAATTTGTAAATCTGATGTTGAAATACATAGAAACTGAGAATAAAGCTATTACACCATACCACGTTCAGAATGATGAGGAAAATATTGGGTATTTAAACAATTATGGAGAGTTACACCTTACTCATCAAAATGTTGATGTTTGTCTTATCCCACCTTCTTCTTCCTACTTTGGAAATCCCATGATAGAGTCTTCCTCTAGGGAAGGTCTTGAAATTTATGAGGTAGGAGAAGAGGGGGAATTTAAGTTATCTCCATCACCACCTAAGTTTGAGGAGGGTAAATCGTCCTTGATTAAAGGAACAGTCGATATAAACTTTGGGACAAAGGAAGAACAAAAAATTCTTAAGCTAGGATCTTCTCTAATAGCAGGGGAGAGAGAAATACATAATAAAATTCTCAAATGGCACTCAAACAATTTCATGTTTAATTACATGGAGATGATGGGAATTGATCTTGAAATTATGGTCCATAATCTTGTCACCAAGCCTAATGCCAAACTGATTAAGAAAAATTCAAGGCCTATGAAGCCAAAGGGGGTTCTCATAGTAAAAAAAGAAGTGATGAAACTCTTGCTAGTAGGGTTCATCTAACCAGTTGAATACTCACAATGGTATCCAAAATTGTGCCTATTCTAAAAAAGAATAGGAAGATTCACATTTTTATTGAATTTTGAGACATTAAGAAAGCATTCCCCCAAGGATAATTTCCCACTGCCCTCCATTGATGTTATTGTTGATATGACAAGTTTATATGAGTTATCTCTCATGGATGAGTTTTTACGATACAATCAAATTAGGATTTTTGAGAAATATCAAACAAAGACAACTTTCATCACTCCTTGGGGAACCTATTTCTATGCATTCATGCCATTCGGGCTGAAAAATGCTGGTGTAACTTACCAAAATTCCATGCCATATATTTTATATGATCTTCTCCACAAGATTGTGGAGTCTTACATTGATGACCTCTTAGCCAAGGCTAGAAAATGGTGTAATCATCCCAAGGTTCTTCGTATCATTCTCTCTTAGTTAATCGAGTACATCGTCACGCTAAATATAGAGAAATGTGTATTCGGTGAAATGGGAGGAAAGTTGTTTGGATACATCATATATTCACAAAGGATTGATGTAGATCTAGCCAAGATCCAAGTAGTGCTAGAAATGATTCCATCTTTGGATTATTTTGGCATCTGATCTTTACTAAGAAAACTCGGTGCAATCCAAAGTTTTATCCCTAATATAACCTTTTCTATTCACCCGATCAACAATTTATTAAAAATGAATACTTTATTGAGTGGATAGAAGAGTTCAATCAGGAATTTTAGTTGGTAAAATGGTTCTTACTATATCCTCCCACACTCGTTCTTCCTAAATCAGATCGCCCCTTAATTCTATATTGACGAGCTAAAAATGTATCATTAGCTTGCATGCTAGCTCAAGAGGATGACGATAAATGAGAACATGTTGTCTATTTTATTAGTAAAACATTTCTTGACTATGATAAATTTTACACATAGGAAGAATAGGAATGCCTTGCCATATTCTTCACAAAAAATCAATTAATACATTACATGTTGAATTAGGAACCAAGATTTGTTAAAACAATATCATCTGTAGATGTTTCTTACACAAGGGTCATCATCTAATAAAGTTGGATGCTTCATAACTCTAATGGGTGAGTTTGAGCTAATGTTTATTAATCAAAATTCTATCAAAGGAAAAAACATCACAGACTAATTGGCTAATAACCCATTAGATGGAGACTATCTAGTAAATTTGGACTTCCCTGATGAATGTGTCTATTTTGTTGACACCAAGCCTCCCAATTATGGGTTTCCATGGTATTTTGATGTCCTTAATTTTGTTATGAAGCATACATACCCTGAAGGGGAGACATTGTGATGAAAAAGATGGTTATATATTATAGGCAATAAGTACGTTATCTTAGAACAAGGTCCCTCTTATAGAGCCTTTGATGGAATGTTCTTAAGATGTGTTGACGAAGAATAATCTGAAAATATTATTAATGAATTGCATAGTAGAGTATGTGGAGGTCACCTAAGGGGCCACACCACTACTCGAAAGATACATCAGATGGGATACTTCTGGCCCATGGTAGAACATGTTGTGGTAGAGTTTGTGCGCAAGTGCCATAAATACCAAGAGTTCTCCCATGAGATCCACATAGTGGCATAGGCTCAGCAACCGATTGCGACACCATGGCCCTTTTCAATGTGGGGTCTAGATTTGATAGCGAAGTTTTCTCCCTCATCAACCAGAGGCCATAAAATTATAATCACGGCCATAGAATATTTCACAAACTTGGTAGAGGCCATGCCTCATACCACCGTACCAGGTTCCATAATAGCTAAGTTCATTCAGACCCAAATCATTTGTAGGTATGGTGTCATGTCGTTCATTATATCTGATAATGGCACATCTTTCAAGAATGACGAAATATGTGAACTATGTGAGATATGTCAGAGGAATGACAAAGATCTGGATGGAATCTGTGAGCATCAAAATGTTGCACTCAACCGCAAATTGACATAGCTTCAAGATCGAATCAAGAAATCACCCATGAGAGAAATGTGCATGCATTAAAGGGAAAATGGCTCAAAACCCATACTCTATTCCATTCCATTGTATTGTTGCAGATGAAAGGGTGTAAATATAGTAGTGGGGTGTGTAACTCCCCCACAAATGTAGCCACTTAGAGGTGGGAGTTACATTCCTAGAATAGCCAGTCAAATGTAACTCATATGATGCTCTATGATGCGTGTAAGGCCATAATGACACCCTAGGACACCTAAGCATGGTGAATCACTTATGTGGTAGAATCTTATGTACTTAAAATATTTTCATGGTAAATATCCTACACCAACACCCCCTTGAAGAATAGCTTAGGTGGACACATAGATGAAAACAAGGAGAAGTGGGTCCCAACAACAAGCTTGATGAGGTACCCATGTACAAGAAACTTTCTAAAAGTGGAGTAAAAGAAGAAAATCCAGTGGGAAAAACTTCCCCCCAAAGAGATACAAGTCAACTCTCTAATCTAACAAAGCTGCCAAGGATGGGTCCTACCAACAGACGAGCTTATAAAGGTACCCATGTACAAAGAGGCAATCTCTCGAAAATAAGAAGAAGAGAGAAGAAGAGGGAGATGAGAGGAATGTAGAAGATGCCATGGATTGATCTAAATTCTACAGCTCTAGGATATCTCCTAGAAGAATGTCGATCATGAGATCCTCTGCCTCTGGATTGAAGAAGAGCCACCCGCACTAAACTATGTGTTTGCACTTAGGAAGGACATAAATGACGTGCTGGAATTTTTCACACTCCGCAAAGGAAACTGAAGGAAAAAACATGAAGAACTCTGAGTCTGGTCCACGAAAGTGTGACATAGGTTTAGCAAGTGAGTACAAAGGAACCGAAGGTAATGCCACATGTGTAGAACTATCAGAGGGAAGAAGGGGAACACCTATAGAAAGGATGTCCAATTAATGTGAAGGTCACAAAACATCCCCCATAACAGAAAATGGATCCACAACCAAGGGTGGATCAAGGAAGGTCTCTCAAAAAGTGGAAGTGGTAAGATTCCCAGAAGGGGCATTCGCAACAATGGAGATGAAGAAATCCTCTGAAATACTTGTAGATTGATGAGGAACCTATAGTACATCACAAGTGTACTCTACAGAAAGACGACTAAGGTCAGAAAGATACGCATACGAATGAGTGGGCTCAACAAATAGAAGAGCGATGTCAGATAGGTATGAGTCATCCAATGAAGGTAAAGGAGTGAAATGGGCCTCACGCAATAAAGGTGGAAAAGAAGTGGGTGTGATGACTATATGAGACTAAATATGAGACTGCTTGATATCTGATAAGATGTGGGATGTGTCAACACTCTCTTGAATAGTGTGAGAAGGAGGAGAAGATTCCTCTATAGTACTATCGACATTAAAACTAGGTGCATAATCCTCATCATCAGAAGTAGAACCAAGAAAGTTTGTGTCAGTGGAAGTGTCATCACACGAAGAAATATATGAGACAACTGAATCAACATCAACAACGATGGTGGTATCTGAAGGATTTCCATAGAGGGACTGAAGAATTCTCTAGACATGGTGGAGAGGATGTGAGTCTACCACATTAAACCAGAGAGATCTGGAGACATGTGTCATCAAGTGATGAAAAACATGGTTGTAAGTGTCAAGGAAGTCCTCACGATGACAATGATTAGATGGTGCAGGAACTAGCTTAAGTAATAAGGGTGAAAGACCCTCGTGAGCCAAGTAACGTTCCATGGAAGCATGCGAAATTGAATAGTTCCCTCTCCTGGTGAGAAGTGGCAGAAGTGGTGTGGGTACTCATTGAAAATTGCATCAAATTTCAGGAAGGGGGTTTGTTTTGCTTGTAAGGGGGGATTAGCCTCCTGTCAACCCCAGACCTTTTTCTCCATCTTCTACATACATAGAAAGGGCATTAAATACAAGTAAAATAGGTCTGAAAAATATTACAATGCCATAAAATGAATGTTTTTTCCTTAAAACATTAAAAATGGGATTTTTTTAACCACCAAGTAAATTCTAAAAGGGATGCATGGGGGACCACAATTTGCCAAACCAAGTGGTGGAAGTTGACTGAGCTAGGGGTCTGTGCCACATGCTAGTGCTATGAGTCGAGTGAAGCTTAGAGCTAGGTGGAGCCACTGAGCTAGGCTGTTTTATCCAACCATTGAGTAGAGAGTTGAAATGGTCAAGTAAAGGCATGCAACACGGATTCCCTGAAGTGTTGTACTGACTAAGTGAATTCCCGGGAAAGGATTCCTTGGCAGAACCATGAGTTAATAGTGGAGGGATCTCCAAACATGCAACATAAGGAGAATATGGTAGGTAATAACCGTGTGAAGGGATCCCCTCCAGTCAGGTTTGAAATGGCTTGAATCTAGTGAAACCATTGATAGGGATAAGATTCCCTAGTTGCTGATACCAAAAAGTTGAATGACAGAACATGGAAGAGTACAAAGATCATGCGAACATGACTAGGATGGATGTTCAACGAAGGAGCCAAGCACTCCAAACGAGTCGAGTAATGAAGCCAAGGTAGCATGAGACAACAATAATGTCAGAGCCAAAAGACGTGACATTAGTCAATCATTCCAAGGCAAGATAGCTCTGAAAACTGAAACACAAGGCAAGATATCAATAAGCTTGTGCATGATCAATGATTTGTAGAACCAGTGGTAAGGCGAGATACAAAAACCAGTGCAATGCAAGTTTGAACCAAACCAATGTGGAGTTGAAGTTCCAAGTAATGTGGGTTAGTGCAAAATGTGCTAAGAGTATTGAGACCAATGGTGAACAAGGCATGAGCAATGTAAAGAATGTATATGAAACACTAGTGCAGATGTTAATACGTTTAACCATAAGGAAGTCTTGAGCTGGCAGACCAAAAAAACCCCGAACTAAATACCAATACAATGAGAAATGTAGTGTACGAGCCATGAGTTGAGGTTCGTTTAATAAAACACAATTCGAGGATGATGACACTAATAACCAACGTAAGAGCAACCTGAGTAGAGTCAACAACTAAAGCAGGGTCAGTGAAACTAGTTGTAGGAAGACCAAAGCAAGGTGAGAAACAAAAAGTACACAAGACAACGTAGAACGTGCAGTAGCCTAGTACATGAGCCAATGGAACAAGCAAAAGTTTGTAAATGAACACAGCACGAGCCAGGATAACAAGGGGAGATATCACCCGAATAGTTGAATACCCCTTTAAAGATCTTCAACACATGTAGTAAAGTTGATCTAGACCCTCGAAACCTGCAAATTGAGACTGCATCAGGACACCAGAAACATTGAAAATGCAAGTAGAGCACATGTAAAGGAGAGCTTGCACAAGAAATTATGAGGCAAAGAGTAGTAAGCAACCAATGTGAGCAACACGATTCCAATCCCCAAGATCTGATACCATGTTGGAGGAAGGACGAAGATCTAGAAGGAATCCATGAGCATCAAAACGTTGCACTCAACTGTAAATTGATGAACCTTCAAGATTGAAGCAAGAAATAACCCATGAGAGCAATGTGCTTGCATTAAGGGGAAAATAACTCAAAACCTGTACTCTATTCCATTCCCTTGTATTGCTGAAGATGAAAGGGTGTACATATAGTAGTGGGGTGTGTAACTCCCCCACAAAAGTATTCGGCAATAGGTGGGAGTTACATTCCCGGAATAGCTGGTCTAATGTAACTCCTGTTATTCTCTATGATGTGTCTAAGGCCATAATGACACCCTAGTACACCTAAGCATGGTGAATCACCTATGTGGATGAATCCCATGTACTTAAAATATGTGCATGGTAAATATCCTACACCAACAATATAGGAGTTTGGAAAGTTCATCCTTCTATCATATCAGTATTTCATTACATTTTTCTTAAATAATATGAAGTGTCAAAAAATTACTTAGAGAAACTAAAGTACAAAATTACAATGTATTTGTATTATCATATATTAGCATTAAAAAAAAATCATTTTGTTAGCATTCATATCAACTGGATACATTCTAAAACTTCATACTAAAGTGGAAGTTATAAACATCTAAAGCACACATGTGAAGTGAACAAAGAAGTAGTCAACTCAGATATAATGAAATACCAAAATAAAAAAAGAGTTTGTATATATCATAATAAAAAAAAATTGTGCACAATTTCATTACACACTAGGCACTGTCAAAATGCTCGCAATGAGCTTGAAATATACCAAAAAAACTGTATAAATTCTTGACAAAATGAAAACTATGTAATAAAAGGCCTTATGGCCTATCAATCCCCGTGGGATCCCTTAGATGGTGCACGACGTTGTCCAACACTCCTACTACAGCTACAACATTGCAAATGCACTAAATGGTCTCACTAGGAAAACAACTTCACCTCATCAATATCTCAGCTATCACGTACGTGGAAACATGAGTGCAGAGAGAAGTACTGATCTCTGCTTCCCTCTAGATAGGTGCAAATATGTCAGTGTGTTTGCCAGTTGATAATGGTTTTCGTATGTCCTTGGACAGTTTGGCCTATGTATTCCCTAAATGGATCAAAAAGGTTTCCACTCACACTGGATTAATAATATCTTGTCATCCTTGTGCAGTCACTACAAATAAAGAAAAACGATGAAATAGAAAGCTACAAAACAATTTTAAAAACTAATTCCAACTAAAATTTCAAACTAACAAATTCAAGAGAAGAGTATCAACATACTTAGATCTCCCTACATCCATGTAGTGTCAATTAGTACAATTGGAGATGCTACTGCAGGTACCTGGTGTGCCCTCTCTCCTCTTGAGGCTACGAACTATCCCACGACAGACCCCTCATCTCCTCACTCATCTCAAGCGAGTAGATCCTCTGAGACTAAGGTCTCATTCTCTGTGTCTTCCTCCTCCAACTCTACTCTCATTATTTCTTGGGTGTTATCCCAGTCAGGGTCACTTTCCTCCTTGATGTGAGCTACCTCACTAATCTCACCACCCAATTCCTCATCATCAGATCCATCATCAATGTAATCATTTCCCAAATCCTCTCTAGTCTCCTCTCTTGTCTCCTCCTTACATTCGAAGTCCACATCTATAGGCTCATGTTCCTCCCCACCGTGGGCGGGTGTGGGTGTGACTTTAATCTAGAGTAAAGGTGCACGAGTAGCACCAGATTCCCATTAGGAATGAACAACTCAAGTAACTATAATAGGCAATCCTGGAGTCACCAATGTCCAACCCGAATCTCCATAGGGACCTTTCGGGCCTCTTTTACACTAAGCAAGCAATTGAATGTAAGGAAGACCAAACTGCTAAGGAACGAGGCCAAATGGGTGAATCTCAACCTTCCCCATCATGTCAAATAACTATCTAGTAGTGGTACAAACCACCATTGTGGTCCCATCCTGTCCCTACAATCCTGCCATGTTCTGGTATGGAATGCTCATCATGTCTGCTATGGTCAAGGAGGCCACTAGCTAATGCAGGACTCTGAGAAATAACATCGCTATCAATCTAGCAGCCTTGATTGCCCCTAGGTCCTATACTCACACTCCCGTCCTATAGGGGATGATCTAGTCATACACCGAGATCATAACCAATGTAGGTTGGCTTAAAGAATGTCCCTGTAACCTGAAAACTCCCGTATAAATCATGATAGGTTTTGCCAAGGATATCTTCCCCCTAGGCATAGAGACGGACATGTGACTCAGTTTGTGTGATAATCAAAGCCAAAAACTATAACAATGTATCACCGCCCTTTTCCCCATTCAACCACGAAGCAGGAATACCCATGATGGCCATATGGATAGTGGGGATGGGAGTAGTGGCAATAGATCAGACATTTATACCCATTTGCAAACTAGTTGACACCACGATATCACCCATATAGGTAGCCCGCAGATTCATTATGGGTTTATATCCTACTATCTCAAGAGTCAATCTCCTCCTAAGTATCAAAACTCCAAGTATCCGATACACATCATCTAATGTAATTTTCCACTCACCCCTAGCACTGAACAACCAGAAGGTATTCTGGTATGTATCCCAATTAGATAACAGGTCACATAGTAGATTACTAATAGGAGTGACATGGGGCACCTATGCAATCCTCCATATGCCTTCTCTCTATATAATGTCAGTCTCGACCTCAGTCAACTTATCTAAAATCTTTGGGAGCCAATCACACTCCGTCTCACAACTCCAATGAATGTACTCTTCAAAAATACAAGCATAGAAAAAAATAAAGTTTATAGAAAGTTAATGACACATTTCAAGAGACAAGCTCATCAAAAACATTAAAAATCATAAAAAATAAAAACATAGAAAAATGAAAAGTTAATGACACATTTCAAGAGAAAAGCTCATCAAAAACATGAATAAGTATCAAAAATAAAATAAAATTAAAATTAACATGACTTTAATTTATTTTTTTCAGAACTGCTGCCCTATGTAGGGTGGTGGTTTTGTTACCAAAACCTTGGTAGGGAAGTGGATCTACAACTGCCACCCTACTCAGGGTTTCGTTCCTAAACTGATTCTCCGTACAGATACATGGCCCTAAAAATGATAAAAAAAATGCTAAAATACATAATTTTGAATAAAACAAATGACTACCCTGTGGGCATCCCCCCTAGAGACTATTTTAACACACGAAATTTTTAAAATAACCCCTCCTAGCTGAAATTTTTTACAATTTTACATTTTAGGTTTAAAAATAAACAAGTGATAAAAAGTAACCTTAAACCCCATGGGTCATTCTCCTTATCATGAAGGCCTGATCACTATCCCACAATGAATGTTTTGACCATCCTCTCGTAAAAAATGATCACTGTAGGTCCAGAGCTAAAAAATCACCAAATCAATATGCGCAAATGAATTGAAAAATGAGTTTGTTTTGATATATATATATATATATATATATATATGTTGATATAACTTAATTTTGAGTGCATATGTTCGTAGGATAAGAGCTCTGGAGGAGACGAGTTCTTATCCTTGCACAAATGGTAAGTCCTCTCGTCAATTTAGTTTAGAATTTGTTTTTCAATATTTTATCTATTTGCACTTGAGTCTTCTTTTTTTTTTACAGATAGCGGGAGTTTAAATGGTGATATTTCAATACATGGGTGTGTCAGGTATAACTTCTAAATCCCAATTTCGGGAACGCCATACTTGGACTCTAGGATTTATGCCTCTTCATGGCTAAGATTCTTCTCTGAGGGGGAAATATGTACGCAACGAATTTTACATGTGTTACATTGTCAGAAAATGGTCACAAAATTCCCCTATGATGATTCTTTTCCTTTCAGAAGGTGTTCAAGTTCCTAATCTCATTCATAGTGTATATTTATAGCCTAGATATTTGTACTTAGCTTTTCCATGCTTTCTTCCAGTATTCCGCTCCTTTCCTTGAATGCTTTTGCCTTCAGTTTCAAAACTGTCGCAATACCTAGGAGGTGATCCTAACATCTTCACCCTATGTAGGGTGGAGGTCCTGCGCATTTTTTCTAGAACCTTTCATACATGATTTAAACATGTGATGCTTCACTTAACTAGACATCCAAGGTGCGTTTGTGAGCCAAATTGCATAAAAATAGTGTTAATTACATGGTACTCCTTCCCTCTTTTATTTCTAAGTAGATTAAATTAGTTTGAAATTCCTCTTCACCCAACTATTTGCCACTCCAAGGCTTCCTTGCAGATGAATGCACATCCCAAATAATTCCTATATATTCAATTCTTGTATTCAAGAAAATGGCCTCAGAATTTTGTGTATCTTGCATAGTATTACTGCAACATTCCTACTGTAAATTGCATAGCCAAGATCTGTTCACTTGTGATATCTCTCTTCTACTTGCATTGCAATCAGATAATCCTTCAAGATTCCATTGTTCAAGCCCCTTCTCCTATTGTTGCCTTTGCATTCCCAATTCCTTGGACGCATATGATCACACAAAGAAAGAAAGGATAAACTGGGGGATAAACGCAAATACAACCAAATTAGCTAAATGTCTTTCTTATCCAGGTCAGAATTATTTGTTTGTTTGTTTCATTCATTCAAAGTGTTAATTCATAATTTATTCATTTTAAATCCATATTAAATAGATTAGTGAAATTATTTCATTTCAATAAATCAAGAAATTACAAATAGTTAAAATCATTAGAAAGCTTTCTTTTCAATATTACCAGGGAAGTTGTAGGGAACAATAACTTCTTTGAAGCTATGATTTTTTCTCTACCTCTGAGGTAGGGTTGAGGTTTTTTTATTGAATTAGTTAGTTGTTTTAGATCTAGATTCACATAGTTGCACAAGTAATTAGCTACATCCAGTTGATTTCTTGTATTATATTTTATTTAGTAGATTCAAATCATTATTTAAAATTCTAGAAAAGATAAAAATTATTTACTTTTACTAGGATAATTTTCTTTCATTATTTTTTACAGATATATTGTGAAAATAAAAATAAAATAGTTCAAATTTCCTTTGATAGTTAGTTTTCTTTTTCAAATAAATTTAATTCCATTTTGTATGACTGTATAAGTTCCAAAACAAGAGAAACATTTTGGTTGTGATCCATTGGTCCCACAACCCAACGGACCCAAGTTGTTAAATGACATTGATACAAGCTTATGCATGCTTCTTCTAAACACACCAGCTAGGCATTCTGATAAGATATAATAGTTAAACACATTAAACATCACACCTGATACAACTTATGATTATTGGAATGCTCCTGACAACAGGGTTTGATTACAAATATGACCATTCAAAGACCACATGATCCATTAGTTCATATTTGTGATCCCCGGGTCCCACACCTCAATGGGCCTACTGACCAAAATTAAGTATAGACAATGGTTTACATGCAATATACTTTAGATCATCACCACTTTGACCTAAAATTATTTCACAGCTTTATGTTTTTAACCTAGAAGCCGATTAGGCTAAGGCTTTCTGGACTAGACCATAGAATCTCCCATAGACCTTGTAGCTTCACTATGCCTCTCTTTTTTCACTTTTGTGACCTTGTCTGGAAATATATATGAGGAATCTGCATGTTATTTCAAACATGTTCCACAACCAGTAGACAAACTATTTGTGGGGCTCGATATTGACTGGAGCCTCCAAGTAGCCATTTTATCTAATCATTCTATTACACCACTTTATGTTAGGGAAGCTCTCTTTTCCTTAGATTCGCATATTCCAATATTGCGTGTTGAAAACATTAGGTTTCCTTAGTTTTTTTATCACTACCACAAACATCCATTTCAACTCCAAACAGGTTGTCTCGGCACAACCTCGGGAGGTCAGGTGCGAAATACTGTCACATGTTGATTTTCTTCCATACACAAACCATGGATGTTTTCTTTTGGTTCAAGATATGAAAATGATAAGAAACCCTTCCTCCATTTTTCTCTCCATTTTATTATTTGCATTAGGTTGTAGTGTTTATTTACCTCTATGTTTTTTTTGTTGCAAGGATCCAAAAAAAATCTTGTTGTGGGTATTTTTTTGCTCACATTTTCTTGAGTTCAATCATTTGGTTAAAACCATTTAGGTTTCTCGAAGATTTATATACACTTATATACATATATATATATATATATATATATATATATATATATATATATATATTATAGATATATATATATATATATATATATATATATATGTATGTATATACATGTATATATAGTTATATCTAATATGGATGTACATTCTGTTTACAAATATTTTTTTAAGATACACATATGGATTGTAAAACACATTTTTGTTTTCTGAAAAGGATTTCATACATAGGGGATTGGTGTCAGTCTCTTAACCGATCATGGTTTTCTCTGTGCTACTGACACCCATTACATTGTCAATTCTGGTTTCTATAAATCCAATACATTTTATATAAAAATATATTCTAATGTATATATTTTGAAATATATACATCTATATAAATTTTTCTAAAATCTCATATATTCTATAGTCTCTGTTATATTTTTTTCAAATTGATTTTTATACAACTAAGTTTGAAAATTTGAAATTATGAAACTGTAAGTATGCTTCAAAGAGCGATGTTGATTTTTGTTTTGCCGACACCTATTGATGGATTGACATCGATCACTATGGAAAATGGTTTTTTTATAAATGGATATATATATGTATATATGTATATATGTATATATATATATATATATGTTGCGACATATCTATTTATATATATCTAAACACAGTTCTAACCTATTGGTTTAATTTAACTGAATACACAAATAAAATAACTTCTTTCTTGATTAAGTGAACTAAACCTATGCATTTTGTTTTGTAACATTGTTGTATCAACTATATGAACAACACTAAATCACACCATTTTACATACTTATTTGGAAGATAAGGAAAAGTGTAAACATAACTCAAATGTAAGTGCATTTTTATTTTACAAACAACATTGAAAAGAATACTTGAAAAGGGAACAAACATATATTTCCATATATTTGCGATGTAAGAAAACCATTTTAAAAATGAAGTCACAATGGAACCTTTTGATTAAATTCCATATTTGAAAATATCCACATTTGTATTAAAATACAACTTACAACCCTTATTTCAATCCTTTCCAATACATAGTTGGATAATTGATTTACAATAACTCTCTTTAAAAATACAAGTATACATAAGCCTACCACTCAAAGGTGGAAACAACATGATAAAATTTACAAAAATAGGATTATTTCTTTTGTCTTAACACATATGTATTCACCCCATTAAAATCTTGTAACTCCATAAATTGTTTCTTCATCTTCAAATTATAACAACAAGGAAGGAAGAATAGGCAAGACTCACCTTTGAAACTTATCCCAATGAGAAGGTGAAACCACCATTCTCATTGGCCCCCGAGCCCCAAAAATAGATAAATATGGAATATTTTCAAACAACGGAACTCTTTACAAAGGATTCCACAATACATGTACATTCATAGCAACAAAAATTGCACACATACAAGCACAATAACAATAACAACAATATATAATTTTCCAACACAAAGGCTTAAAATATAAGCTAAGGGAGGAGATAAATATGGAAACCACCTACTTTTACCTCCCAATTGAAATATGGGTCCACCCAAAAACCTATAAGTTCACATCACAAACACTAAAAATATCCTTATCTCTCCCCATTTTAAAATATAAAAAGTGTAGCAATGTTTTCCTTTTCTCTCCCCATAGGTGGAACACCCTAATCGTACTCCTTCAAAAATACATCAAAAATCCCTTTTCCCTCCCCAACTATCCAATTTTACTTATACCACACCATCCTTAAGGTCATACTACCCCAACTATAGAACAATCACAAATATTCATTCATTTTACAATACAACTCAAAACAAGTAAAATAAAATGCAAGGTTATAGAACCTGCCTTGCCATTCCAAGAACCTTCAATCCTCAAGAAAAAAAATTCAATATTATTCCAAGTCCAAGCTAATCCAAAATAAATCTCCCAACCTCCAACACAAGTAACTTAAGAAAAATAACCAAAATATGCAATTGTGCAACTAAAACTAAGTAACCCTGAAAACTCAAAAATAACTCAAATGCATAGAAAATGTGGAGAGGATGGTGGGGTGGATCCATGTAGTATGCCATGTCACTTATCCTCCAATCCACCTCGCTAGTTCAAAAAAAAATACTAAGATTCATAAATGGTCGAGTGAGGATATGAAAAGTTTCATTCAACACACAAACCACTATCCCATACTTCCGAGGACACCATTAAAATAGTTTGTAAGAAAGTGCAATTAAATACCTCTTTTTCCCTTAAAAACACATGATGAGGGATAAAATTAACCCTTCACATCAAAGGTATGGTTTTTAGGTAAGTTTAAGAGGTATGAGACAAGTCTAACTTGTCCCCAAAACCTTCAAAGGTGGCTTCAAATCCAAAATTCGAGATTTGAAGGGTGCGGTTACGTACACAACTCATAATAAAAAGAAATCCATCTCAAATAAATAATATAACAAGGACTATCTACCAGTAACCAAATTTAATTCCCACATGTTCACATCCCAACTTAGCATAATCAACATGATTAATTAACTAAACAAGATCACAATAGTTAAGTAATAATAGAGTGAGACCACATTACAATTAAAGAATTCACATATACAATAAATTAAATAAAATGAAAGAGGGAAAAAAAACACACAAACCCATGGTCGCATATGAGGTCACCCCAATGGAAAAATCCTAAAAATATCGATAATAACACAACAACAAGCACAAAAAAAAATACCAAGGTGACCTTTGTTGTAAACATCAAATATTCTTCCATGGTTAGTCTCCTAGCCCCTTCTTGTTTATTGTGATATAAATTCTTAAAAAAATCAAAACAATACGTCTTCGTCCTCAAGGTCATATCAATAACATCAAACAATAAAGTACATATATATCTATCAATTAACATCATCATATGACATGGCAAAATCATCATCAAATGTAAGAAATTCTTTCGATTATTTACAATTTCTTAATATTTCAAATCTACCGTCTTCACCAACATCAATGAGATCATAAGACGAGCCCCATAATCTAAACATAATCAATACATCAAGAATCCAAAGTTTTAGTACACATAAAGTAACAATGGATCATCATCAGTACTGAAATATCTATCCATGCCTCTAGAAGTCCATATAATTAAAAATATGAGTCACAACATATCGATAATCAAAATATCCATATTGTCTATCAACATGCTAATCAAAATATAATAATAATGTCAATGTATCTACTCAACAATAATCAAAATCATAGTATAATAAGTTTCGAAGAGGAGCGGGAACTACAATGAAGTTAAAAAATTGGGAGATAAGTGTCTTTTCGAATTGGAATATGACTATTATTATACGCTGAGGAAGTTATTGTTTTTAGGATGCATAATCAACTCCATGATCTGGAAAGATAAATGGAAGATAAATTTAGCCCTCATCAAGTGTGGCAACTATGATGTGCTTATTTTCTAGATAGTAAGTCAATATTTATACAAATTAACAAACGGAATAAAACATATTTACATTGAAATACATTGTCTAAATGCATCAGTAAACATTGAATTTTATAGCATAAAATAAATAACACATATCAAGGTTGTAGCTTATCCATAGTGGTTTAATGTTCTAAATACATATTTTTGAGTGGCCTTTAGGATGGAAATCCAAATATCACAATGGAAGAAACAAACACGGTTATATCTTACACTATGAGGAATCTATATCATGAACACATGTACATACAATTCACTAGCCCCGACCATGGATATCTAAAGTGTACTTTGTACCCTAATTCAAATGCAATATGTGCACACTATCTAAATCACAAGGTATTATAGCTTTCTACTTCAAACTTGAAGTTGATCTTTCATAAAATCTTTATCAAATTCTATATTTCATTCATATATATCATAACTATATGTTTCAATCATCATATGTTCTCGTATAGATTAAATTAAATTAATGTGATTTCCACATATTTACAAATATATCATTCTAATGACTTTACTCCCTTTTTATAGGGTTGACAAGTTTAATTTTCATAATGGACATATCTTTCCATTCACACCCTTATTTCTTTAACATATCATCATATTTTATTATAGTACTTCAACACCCTTTATCTTGTTGGGAAAATCTTCTATGTCTCACTCTATTTACCTTTATTCTTCAAGTACCTACTTTTGGGTGAATTTTAAATGATTGAATACTTTTTATTTACTAAAATTTATCCATATGGATTTAGTAACGTAACATTGTCCCCTTGTAAATTTACATATTGTCCTTAGTAGCACAATTATGGTTTGACACATAGAACACAACAAGAATGATTGGTTAACCAAGATGGATACTGATCTGAAATATTTTTTTCTTTCTTTCCTAAGTTATGCTACCAATACCAAATAAGTCTATTTGAGATTCATTCTTAATTATTTAATTCTTTAATTTTGTAGCATCTCAGTTCATCTATTTTGTTCTTTTCTACTACAGTAAACACATCTTGAGGATAAAGAAAATTGTTGGAGCTCAAATATGTACTCGCCCCTTGAGTCATAGACAACTCGAGATTTGAAACAACATAGGACTATCTCTAAGCTATGGGACCTAAACCAAGATAGACCTCTAGAGAAGGCTAGTTCCTCCACTTACTTCTAATGTTAAACTAATCATAGGAAGTGAAAAACAACTAGCTACTAATGCCAATTGACTAGGGAGAAAGAGTGAGTCGATGAAATGAAATCCTAGACTAAGGAGGTGTTAAAACCAAAAGCAATATTGGAGACAATCCTAATAAGTGAAAATGGAGGCCAAACAAGAAAAGGAAGGGTTGAAATTGGGCCACAAAAAGAAACCACCTTTAGATTACCATATTCATGGAGTTGAATAGATTTGGGTCCTACAAGAGAACATGATATGCACAATATATCTACAAATGTAATAAAAGGCAAGAAATAGAACACAACTCGAGATAGGGAATAAAAAGCCACAAAACAAAATTTTTATTGCTCAAAACGATGCAAAATCCATTTAAAAGTAGATACAAGGTAAGAAATCATTAGATAATGGCCAGATTCAAGGCCTACAACTCACAAAATATTTTCTAGAATTATTTCTTTTATAATTCTATGAAAATCCCTCAATAAAATTGAGGGGGCGATAACATTATATAGGCAAATTTGTGCCACCTACCCTTCATTAAATTCCTGACAGGTAGTTGAACTACCTGAACTACCATCATGAATGTTCTCCTCATAGGTGAAAATATGTTGATGGCCCATCCATCCTCATTGTCGTCCAACCTGGGAAAGTTGGACGTTGTCTAACTTCTATTTCATACATCACTTTGTGGTCATCAACCAACCTAACGTTCGCCATCACTACCTTCAGGTCATCTAACTGAGGGGGTAGGACACCATCTATCTCTTTCTCATTCAATTGATGGGGTTATACACCATCCAACCCTGCACTATACCGTGTTCCTCCTAACCATCCTCATATTCGACTAATTATCGGTCCAACCAACATGTGACTTGAATAACTTTGTTTCTAACTCTACACCATCAAAACCAAGGGGGTTGCACTCCGTCTAACTTGTATGCATACCTTCCAAACACCGAGAAGCTGCCAAGGAATGGACCGACCAACCTATGACATACATGAGGTTATATTTCATCTAACTTGTCACATGTCTAACTAGCTGATAGACCCATGACCCATCCAACCTCACCATACATCTACCATTGGACCAACCCAAACATCCAACTTGACCGAGCGACTTGAAACACTAACTCAACTGACAAACTTAGTCAACCAACTTGTCTGACTAACTCCTAAACTTTTCCAATTTCACAATGATCCAACCACCAATTCGAACAAGTTTTCCAACCCAAAGCGCAATCTATTTTTCACTTTGATCTTTGGAGTTGAAATTTGATAGCCGTCAGAATGTCAAAATCCCATACTTCAAATTTTTAATAGGTTATCCCCATTTTCAAGGGTGCAAATTTGGGATAACAGTTTTGTGACCCCCAGGGGACATCTTTCCGCTACATGGATATATCAAATACCTCTAAGCATCCATTGGGCATGGAATCAACATACAAATGAATTGTTCTATAACTGAAAATTCTCCCCTAAATCTCTCTATAGTACTGCATGGATTGATATTGATTTAGAACTGCTATAAAACCTTACTTAAAATTGAAAAGTGTAATAACAAAAAAGGCATAATTATTTATAAACATGAAAGATCATACATGTCCCAAATGGATCATTCAGAGTATACACCAACACTTATCCAAAAGTGGACCTAGACTACTAACAAAATAATGTGTTGTAAGCACTTGACGGAATTAAAATCTAAACTATTATGTAGAATGATGCAATAAACCTTGTTAGTGATAATGCTTAAGATAAATCCCATTGAATGGGATTTGTAGTATGCAACCATCAAGATCAATAAGCTCGAAAGAATTTACTTCCTTGTAAGTTGGAATGGTATATGGTACACTACAAATTTCATCAAACTTGGAGTGCCTTTTTAGTTTGGCCTGATCACTATCCCACATCAAGACTAAATCACCAACCTTGACACTCTAAAATTTGGCCTTTTTATCAAACCATTTCTTGGTGATTACCTGATGCTTCCCTAACTTAACCATTGCAAAATTCCTCAATTGTTTGAGCCCTACCAACTCTACAATCATGGTTTCCCTTTGGTTTTCACCTTCAAATTTAATTTTTTGGGCCAATTCAAGTGAAGGAAGCTCTAATGACAAATGCATCCTTTCTTCTTCACCATAAACCAACTTGTATGGTGAGGTACCAATTGTCGTTTTCATGGTAATCTCGTAAGACCAAAGATCATTCCTCATCTTTTTGTGCCCTTTCCTTTGGTTGACACGACATTTTCCTTTTCATAATTCTAATCAGGTTCTTGTTAGTAGATTATGTCAAACCATTAGCTTGCGGGTAATAATTGGAAGAAGTATTCAAATAAATACCAAGTCCTAAAGCCCAATTAGGAATTTTTATTCCCAAAAAATCGTTTGCATTATCAAAAATTATGGTTTGTTGGACATAAAACCTTGTGAAAATCTCCTCAAGGAAGTTAGGAATAACTAATTAAGTCACTTCCTTCAACGGTACAACTTCAGTCCAACTCATGAAATAATTTGTGGCTATTAACAACCATTTATGGCCCACACTTGATGGAGAGTTTACCATGCCAATAAAATCAGGGAACTACTGAGAAAAATGAAGATCTACTGGAATTGGATGCAAAAGAAGAGCTATCAACCTCTTTTTCTCGGTGAAGAAGGCACAATCTTTACATTTTATGACCCATTTGTGACAATCAACAAACAATGTGGGAAGAAATATATTGCTCTCATAATTTTCATTGTTGTGGCTTTTTGTAATGCCCACATATTTTCCCCACAACCCAGAATAGAACCCAATAATTAATTTAAGAAAAGTTATGGAATAATTTTTTTGCGAGGGTAAAAAATTAGCCAAAAATTTATTTAAATCCCGATTATAAAATTTTAAAGAATTACATGGCAGTCAGACTTTAAAATAAAGACTAATTAAAATTTACTCAATCCCAAATTAGAATTACGTTTTAATTTATCTTACTAAGTACCAATATTTTATTTAAATAATACTCATTTTTCTTTTCGTTACTTATCCCCAATAATTTGCTTTAAATCTATTTGATTAATTAATGACACCTAATTAAATTTAAAATTTAATTAGGTAAGAATAATGATCCTCTAGTTTAGAATTATGTACATTAATATTTAGTTTATTTCATAAAAAGGGTCAAGGTTTCACATCTAGGTCTAACCCCCTTAGGCCTCATTAAAAACATTACACATACTTTTAATTTAAACATTCCCACTCAAAACCCTATCACTTAAGTGATGTAGGGTTCATCCTACACCTTTGGATCTAATCTATCTGATCCATTAGATTTAGGTTAGGCTAATGAAACCCTATAAATCCTTATGGGATCTGTTGTATTCATTTCTTAAACCTATTCTCTCATTTTATCTTGTTTGATTTGAAGGTTAAGGAAGGAGGAGAAGGAGATGAAGCCCTTGAAGCCATTAGAGAGGGTTGAAAGCTTTACTTTTGTTAAAATTTTGTGTTTAAGACAAGGATCTACCCATTCCTTTGTGGGTATTGGTTTCCCCTATACATTTGTTTTTTTTAATATAGTATTTTACTTTTAGATTAAATGTAAAAACTGTGTAGATATACCCATTTGGGTAATAAGAATAAACCATACATATTTATTTAATTCTCGACCAAAGTATGTGTAAAATTAAACTTGTGGGTTTATATGTGCAGTGGGGTCGGCACCCTTCCCCCCAATACTATAAACCTTCACATAATAATAAAACCATACTCTTAAATAATCAAGCGGCCATTTAACATACATGCAACCATTACTTTTAACAGTCAGTTATATATGGCCGTAATGGTTGTATATATAACTGACTGTTAAAAGTAATGGTTGCATGTATGTTAAATGGCCGCTTGATTATTTAAGAGTATGGTTTTATTATTATGTGAAGGTTTATAGCATTGGGGGGAGGTGCCGACCCCACGCCCATCCTATATATATGTATATGGGTTGGGAGTGGGGTATGCACCCCTCCCCGCAACTTTTTTCTTTTTATTTAAACATACTCCATTTGTTATTGTTCACGGCACACATGGCCGACCACCAACAATTGTTTTTTATTTTATATTTATAATCATTTACTTATTAAAGCCAAATTTGAAACTTAGCCAATTTAATGGCTTAAATTAATATACCTTTTAATTACTATTATGTATTAATACATATATAAATATAAAGTGTATATATATTTTTATATAAATATTAATATTTATTAATAATATGATTATATTGATAAAATAAATTTATAATATAATCAAAAAATATTATTAATATATATTTATTGTATATTAATAATACGTTTTTGTTTATTAATTATGATTTTCATTAATATAGAAGTTTGCAAATTTGAGTGGGGAAAATTAATTTTGCAATTTTAAATTCATATGGGTACAATTTGTATACACGAATGTAAATATGGTAGTGTAATCATTTGTGGATTTATGAAATTTAAACAAATTATCACTTTCAATTTCATTTATATAACTAGTATAAGGGTGTAATTAGTTGTGAGTTATTCATTCACTTACGACAATCTCTATTGCTACAACGGGGAAGTTAAATTGTAAAATTAATCTAATCTATTTCTTTTTGCACATCTTTTGAATGGGAAAATATAAAACATAACTAAATTAAATTTTATCTCCTTCAACATAATTTCCAATTATGCAAAAATGATCAACACTCCCTTTTCATTTAAGGACACTAAATTTTTCTAAAATAGATTTACAAAACAACTAGAATAATATCCATATTTAAAAATAACTTTGTTTCCATTACAACACCATTTCAAGGTTCCCATTTCCAACAAAATAATGCAAGCCATATTAGACTCATTTACAAGAACTATCTAATAAAATAATAGGTTACATCCAATGTAATATAAGTACAAATTACAAGTTATAGAGTCATAGTAGAACCAACTGCAACTTCACATGTATTTGTTTAACCAGAGCGCTTGTTCCATTGAGCTCCACCATCACATAAAAATCAAGCACACAAAAAAATGGGGGAGTAGGAAACACTCTCCACCAAACCAAATATCCAATTAGGGAGAAAATCCTTTTTCCTCATTGGCCCCGAAGCCCCCAAAAAAATCAATGAGAGGTATAAAAAAACCATTGGAAACTCTAAACAACTTCTAAAAAAATGCATACAATCCAAAACATTCAACACATATAAATGGACATACTCAACAAAATTTAAAGCTTTCTCAAACAACACATAGGCTTGATCTCAAGCCCAAAATGCTCAAGGAGTATGGGAACCACCTCCTTTTTCCTTCAAAGTGAAGTAGGATTTTCACCCAAAGCCTCCATGTGTACAATAAAACAACAAAACATCCTTATCTCTTCCCTTGCAAGTATGCAAAAATATGTCCATGTTTTCCTTTTCACTCCCCATACGTGAAACTCCCAATCACACTCCCTTTTCCCTCCCCAATGGTCCCATATGTCCATCCCACACTCCCTTCTTAAGAAAAACTACCTAACCACAAAAACAATACATTCGCAATACTCATACAATATTTAACAAGCATAATCTTCACATCTACAAATATGAATCTGCAAACAACAAAGGTGGAGATCCTAACTCTCCATCAAGTTTCCAATAGACTTCACTCCATAAGAATTTTGACACCTTTAATCCAAACACCTTCATAAAGTAACTCCAACAAGCTCCCAATTCCAAAAGTGCACAAGAAAGAAAACTAACAAGTAATCCCTAATCCATCAAACTCCATCAATAAATAGAAATGGGATGTGAGGATGATGAGGTGGCTCCATGTAATATGCCACTTCATCATCCCTCCATTCCAACAAACAAGTAAAACACCATGCCCAAGACAATAAATGAACATGTAAGACATATGACAAGCCCACATGACACTCAAACTTGCACACCAAGGATAATTAATTGTGGTAAGTGTGAAAGTGCAATTATTTTCACCGATTTACACTTCAAAATGTATAAATAAGTCTAAAATTAACTCCATATACCATAGCTATGGTTGTTGGGTGAATTTAAGAGGTATACGACAAGCTTAGCTTGTCCCACAAGCCTCCAAAAAGACCTCCCAAGTCAAAATCCGAATTTTGAATTTGGGGAAGTGTACACCATTAAAAATCAAACACAAATCTAACCTACATCCCCAATATTTTAAGGGCCATCTACCCTTATACCTATTAAATTGTCACATTCTTATTTTAGTTAACAAATTAAGTTGGATTAGGTAATTAAGACACATTAATAATTACTAATAAAGTGACTATAATTTCCAATAATTAAAAACATAACACAAAATAAAACACACACAAAATTAAAAGAAGAGAAACATTATCCCCATGGCCACATATGTGAGGTCAACCCCCATGGGAAACCTCCTTACTGGGCATAAAACAACACAACATAACATTACACGCATTTTCATGGTGACCTATTACCAATACCCGACATTCCTTCATTGTTGGTCTCTTATCTCTTGTAGTTTTTTGTGCTCTAATTTCTTGAAAAATCAAAAAATACCTTTATGGCCACATGGCCACATTAATGATGTCTAGATAATAAAACACATACATATTTACATAACAATTCACATCATCTAAAATCATAATTAAACAAACCTTAGAATCAAGTAATTCACCAATTGTTTAAATTTCTAACATTTCAATTATACCAATCCATCAATTTGTACTAAGATCATAATATCAACAATCATGTAGAAATAGCCATAAATCAAGTTCAATGTGTCAATACCATAGTAAAACTTAGAACATCAATACTTATATGTAAATCAAGTATATAAAATCCATCACATAAGTCACATCATGTCAAGAGTATAACACCTCCATGTTGTCTATCAAGTAGGTTAATCAAATCATATACAATAATGTACATCAAAGTCTACACTACAACCATACAGTCAATAACAATCAGAACACAACAATAACAATGTTGTCTCATGCATCTTATTAGTACAATGAATATAATACAGTAGAAAGGTTCAAGATTATAATGAATTTTAAATTGAAAACATATTTTAATCATTGTTTAAGGCAAGTGGGCATTACGTACCCCTCCCCTTAGATTTGAATTCCTCACACCCTCTGTGGGATTTCATGGAAAAGAGGAAGGGAAACAATACATATGAATATAAATCACACCCTTTGTGGGATTTCTTTATTTCAAACAAAAGTGGGTCCTTAGAACCCAAGTTTGGTACAAAGCTATCCAACAAGGAGAAGGGAAGTTGTTAGGCATGAATACTAAACCTTCTTCAAGAAATGTTGCAAGTGTTTAATTTTAAAGAGTAACTCTACATGGTCAACCAAGATATAATAAAAAATATATAAATAGGAAATTTCCAATGGAATTTCATGAATAACTACCAAGGTAAAGAATAATAGGTAGAAATACATGTACTCAGGAGGACCACATAGCCATACCAGGATATAACACACTACAATAAGAAGAGTCATGGTTTCCACTTAGGTTGCGTTACACCTCAATATTTGTTATTTTAGACAATGTAGACAAATACCAATCATGACCATCAATTTTATATGAGAAAACAATTCTTTTCAAAGGTTTCAAAATTTTAACGTCACACAAGACGAAATTTAATAATAAAGAAAACACCTACATTAGCAAAAATGCTTATAGTCCTGTAAACTATTCATTAGAAGTACTTTTATAACTCGAAAGGATTAAATTAAATTTTCATGGTAATACTAAACAAAATCATTTCCACAAGGTTTTCTACAACTTTAATTTACTCTCAAAATCGAACACACAACACTAACCTGGTTTAGAAACTTCAACAACTTGAGATAATATTTCCACTTGGAGCCAATCCTTACATAAACTAACATATCAAGACAAGAGACACCAATCACTCTATATAATATAATGGAATTTAATTATTTTAAATCTTTTCCAACATAAAAATAATCACAAAAAGAGCACCTGCTTGATTCGTAGAACAAAAGAGCACTCAAGGGATCTAGAAGAGAATAATAGGGAACAAGAGGGGGTCCAACTACAATCTACTAGCGCATCACACTAATACTTGAGCAGCATATTACGAAAACAACTTTAAATTTCCCTTCCCAAGGAAAGAACGGGACAAACACCATCAGGTTTTCACAAGACATGAAAAAGAGAACCTCCAAAAAGTCTTTCATATCCTTAACATATGTTGCCTATATTTACCAATAAACCTAGGTCAACATGGAATTAATTAACACACAAGGAGGTGCCTTTCTTAAATCAAGAGATAATAACCCACTCCTAAAAGGCCACAAATCACACCTATCGAGCTACGGGGAAACAAGGTATGATGACCCAAAAATCCTATAAGGGTAAAAACAAACACGCCTATGACCAAGGGAGCCCAACGTAACTAGAACACATCACCATAATCAAGGTGTTTTATTAATCCAGGAGGGCATAAAGACTTAAAGGTTCAATTACTTTCCACCCTTGGCATGATGGAATGTAGGGCCCATTATCAAAACCATATTAATTAATTCCCACTAACACAGGGAAGAAAATCTTTATATATTTGTAAAAAAATTCCTTACTCAAAGAGAGGTCAAAAAATGACCTTTGCATACTTGTGACATAACCATTTTACATATGTTTATTGGTTTTTATAATAAGGGGATATGTGAAATACTAAAACATATCACAACCTCAAAATCTTAGGACACAAAAGAGTTTAGCTAATCCTAAAACAACTCAAAGAAACCTTTCAATTAGTTAACCTTTTAAGATTATGTATTTTTTATAAATTTAGGGAATGAAAATGCCACTTATACCATTAGGGTTGTTTAATTATACATTTGCACTCAAACTCATAAACTTCCTCATTCCATAATCCAAACTATGAGTCACAAGTTATAGTTGTGTTTGCTAAGAACATTCCTTATAAGTTTTCATAATTAATGCATGCCCTTTTATTATGACATCACATATTTTGTGTCATTAAAGAACACCACCAATGTTGGCATGATATCTCAACATTATATATAGGCGGCTAGATAATTTATTTTACTTCTAGGGAATGTAGAAGAAGAAAGTTCTTGTTATTTTATCATAGTTTTATTTCTTTTATTAATCCACCAGGATTAAAGTAAGGAACCATTTTCCTTTTCCTAATGTTCCAATTTGCTTGTTAAGTTTCAAATTCCAAGCCCATCAATTAGAATTTTACTATGTTAAGGTTAATCATATTATCAATTAGATTGTAATGAGTAGGGAGAGTCAAACACATCACATTATTACTTTTATAGGAATAAGAGATCAATCAACATATTAAATTTTTAATTCTATAGGAATAAATACCAATAAACATATCGCATCATTAATTTTATAAAAACTAGATATCAATCAACCAATATGCAACACACCAAGATTTCAAGAGTTTACCAAAGAATTACAAGTATCACTAAAACACTCTAAGCGGGTCTCCACAAGTATCATAAGAATTTATGATGAAAATCCCATTAGAGGATCAAATTTACTTTTTACGAGTTTAAGAGGTTTACATCGGTTTGGGAAAGAAAATAATGTTTGTTGTTTAGGCTCAAAATCAGTTCACTTAATAAGACAAGGAGAGTTTCCAAATAGAACATATACTTCCATAAGATACTAATAGGAAAGCAACAAGTTGAAAAGGGTAAATGTTTCTCCAAGGACACCACATTTTCCATCTAGAAGGCATGCATTACAAGAGGACAATAAACTAATTTACCCAAAAACATCGCCTTTATAGCCAAGAGTTATAGATTTAAAATAAAGGACACAACATAAACACAACTGGGATTAAAATATTAAGATCTACAAAAAAAAAATCTCTAAGAGCAAGGTCCAGAAGACCCCAAGGTAACCATACGTGTCTCAACATAACCCAATACTTAATACATTATAGAGTGGTATACATAAACACTATAAAATGTTAACACAAGGTGGATTAATTTATGGGTCATCGAGAGCAAAAAAATTATACTTAATTAAGTACATTTCTCGAATGGGCTTAAATATATCCATATTTACCAGGATACATATAGTCCACCTAATGATACTTTCTATAATGAAACATGAAAACCATGATAAAAATTAGTACGCCCCCACTGAAACACCACATCAAACAAAACACTATCCACTAGAACGTTAAATAATCCAAGATTTAATAATATCCTACCGCAATCCATAAATCCATAACAAAAACACATCTATTCTGACGAGAAACATAGCTCTTACCACATTATAAGAGAATCACAACTACTGCTATCAAAATTGCCAACTAGACTACACGACACATCAAACTCTCTGTCTAAAGAGTTTGAGTAATGAAATATTGACTCCAAGATCCCAGAAACATACAAGTTTCCATCCTTCCAAGACCAAATTATAAACTTAAAGCACCTAAGAATGCAATTAAGGCACCTAGGGTGTATCCCCATACTATGAAAGATCACAATACAAACAGTATAGAACTAACTCATCAATCGAAAATAAAGAATCACGTAGAATTATTGACAACATTTAGCCAAGTGGCCAACACGATAAACATTATTTGAGTCACCAAACAAAAGTAAAATCTAAGAAATATCGACAATTAATGAAAATGGCTAAGTAGCTGCATTCCAATCACTGAAAAATCTTGCAAATAGATAAAAGTAATAAAAGGATCCTCAGAGCTTCTCAATCAAATAATAAAATAAAATTTTGTTCCTCGATAAAGTAGCTTAAGTTTACGAATATGAAATAAATAAAATTCCACATCACATTCACTTTACAACCCTTCATGGGTTATCAGTAGGGGTACTATACATCGAGCTCAGATCTAAGAACACATACGCAAAAGTGGGTCAAAAGTGACACCATGACCTGATATCAAATCTCCCATATGAGAATTAAGTCGACCAAGTGACCAAAAACATCAACTCACCTAACCACAAAAGGAATTTCATTTCTCAAAACAACTAATCAACTTATAATTTCCTACAACTAACCCCTGAATGCAACCACTAGCACTAATCCATAAGAGTCCCACCACAAAATTTAGCATTCTAAATGAGGAAGAGTCTCTATGAGGTCAACACATCACATGACTATAATCAAGAGTTAGGACTTGTCAAACAGACCTTTACAAAGGAACCAAGTTCCTGATACCACCAGAAGTTCAGAAGAATATCAATGTAATTCAACATTTTCCGTTAACTGGGTGTGATAAAACGCCACTAGCTAAATACAACGATCCAAAAAAAAATATTATTTTACTTTTATTTTAATCATAGAGGTTCAAGTTTTTCTAACTCATTTTTAGGTTTCCCATTTTGGCTCAGGGTCTAAGCATTGAACCCACAGCTATGATACCAAGTGTAACTCCCAAAAATTTTCCCCGCAACCCACGATAGAACCCAATAATTAATTGAGCAAAAACTATCAAATAATTTTATTTTGAAAGGGTGAAATATTAGCTAAGAATTTAATTAAATCCCAATTATAAAATTTTAAACAATCACATGACAGTCAGACTTTAAAATAATGACTAATTAAAATTTACTCAATCCCCAATTAGAATTATGGTTTAATTTCTCTTACTAAGTACCAACATTTTATTTAAGTAATCCTCAATTTATTTGTCGTTACTTAGCCCCAATAATTTCTTTTAAATATATTTATTTAATTAATAACCCCTAATTAAATACCAAATTTAATTAGCTAAGAATAATGATCCTCTAGTTTAGAATTATGTACATTAATATTTAGTTTATTTCATAAAAGGGGTCACAGTTGGACAACTAGAACTAACCCCCTTAGGTCCCATTAAAAACATTACCCATAATTCTAATTTAAAACATTCCCAAAAAAAACCCTTTCCCTTAAGTTATGTAGGGTTCATCCTACACCATTGGATCTAATCTATCAGAGCCATTAGATTTAGGTTAGGCTAGTGAAACTCTAAAAATCCTTATGGGATCTCTTATATTCATTTCTTAAACCTATTCTCTCATTTTCTCTTATTTGATTTGCAGGTTAAGGAAGGAGGCGAAGGATATGAAGTCATGAAATTCATTAGCGTGGGTTAGAAGATCTACTTTTGTTAAAAAAAATATTAAGACAAGGATCTACCCATTTCCTTTGTGGGTATTGGTTTCTCCTCCACATTTTTTTTATTATGGTATTTTAATTTTAGGTTAAATGTATAAACCAAGATATACCCATTTGGGTAATAAGAATAAACCATACATATTTATTTTGAGTATATGCGTATATATATATATATATATATATATATATTCACCCATAACTTTTCAAGTTAAATTAATAGGAATGTGTGTGTGTGTGTGTGTGTGTGTGTGTGTGTGTGTGTGTGTGTGTGTGTGTGTGTGTGTGTGTGTGTGTGTGTGTGTGTGTGTCTATGTGTGTGTGTGTCTAAACTGCAGATATAAATTTTCGGGTTTCATTTTACATAGATCGTGGTTGAGACTTAGACCGGACGAAGATTTGATAAACCGACTATTAAAAGTAATGGCATCATTTATGTTAAATGGCCATTTGATTATTTAAGAGGAAGGTTATATTATTATGCGGGGGTTTATTGTATTGGGGGGAGGGGCGTCGACCCCAACCCCAACCCATGTGTGTGTGTGTGTGTGTGTGTGTGTGTGTGTTTCTGTCTAAACTGCACATATAAAGCCGCGTGTTTCATTTTACATAGACCATGGTCAAGACTAAGACCGGTCGGAGATTTGATAAACCAAATGTTAAAAGTAATTACCACATTTATGTTAAATGGCCACTTGATTATTTAAGAGTACAGTTATTTTATTATGCAGGGGTTTATATTATTGGGGGGAGGGCATCGATCCCACACCCACCCCCACTCGATATATATTTATATGGGTTGTCTTGACAATTTTTTCACTCATGAAAAAATTGGTAACTTGAAACTTCGTTATAATGGATGGCATTGGTGAAGTGAACCTAAGCTAGGGGAGGTTATTTCATTTTAATATTTGTTATGTTGGATTAATTAATGACTACATGTAATTTGCAGCTATGTGTGTTGTTACAAAACATAGAAAATCACATAATCCTTAATTTCATGTTTGTCTTCTGCAAAAGAACACAAGGGCCCCGAAAGACAGATGTGTTCTCTTGATGAAGACATAAAATATAGAATAGATGAAGTGTTAGGTTTTGAAAAACAACCAAAGTTGCATATTGCAGCAATCAAAGTTCATTAATAAGGTTTACAGGTATTTTAATGTTTTTTCCTTCATGATTAAATACATTCAATTATTTTATTAATTTGTTTAATTCATTATATAATCCATATACAAAGTTGAAATGCAGAAGGCAGTACACAACTCAGTTTTAGAATTGAAAGTTTTATTTATAAGCTATTTCAAATGTTTCCCACACAAGCCATGGGATGTGACTCAAGTAAACATCATAACTACTAAAATAGAAGGTGCATGTGCATGAAAATATAAGAAAAATAATATTATGGAATCCATAATTGCCTTGTTTTTTTGGTCCAATTGCTCTATCTTCACTCTAGCATTTGCTCCATCTTCATCCTTACTATTCAACACTGCACTGTACCTAAAAGACAAATAGAAAAGACACTATCAGTCACAAACTCAGGATTAAATCATGTTCTTGTACTATCTATCTTTGTGAAAATGAATCTCCTAATATCATGAGGTATGATTACAGAAAAGATAGATGCATAGCATATAAAGAATACTATTATACATCAGTACATATGATTCTAATAATCATTTCAAAGAAAAAAGATGAAAAAAGAAAAACTATGGAATATAAGAGAGGCCAAAAAGCCTAATGTTTTCTAACTAGTTTGTGTAGATGTGTAGGTACAAGTTGAAACAAAGGAAAATATTAATCATGTTAACCAAGGAGAGAACAAAAATTTCAGTATAGAAAAGAAATGAACAAGAGATATGGAAGGTTTTTGGATATAATGCATGTTGAAAGGGAACATATTTTCAAGACAATAGACTTATATAGAAAGGAATCTATGTCATTCATCAAATACTAAATTAATTGAAGGTATAAAATCTGAAACAGTCATGTTGAGGAGATATTACATCACCGGTTCCATACCTTATCAAACAGCTAAAAAAGAATGGAAAAAGAAATCTAAGAAAGTTTTGAGAGGGATTTGCCATATTAAATGTACATTTTTACATCTTTCCATCATGCTATTTCTCAAAAAATACATCCTTGAAAGGTGTGAAAAAAGATAAACTACTGTAGTAATCAACAAATATGCAAGAAAATATCATTTAAGAGTTGTAATAATCTAAGTGTTACAAAATTATTTTAGCCATCACAATTTTGCTAGCAGAGTTTGAGCATCCTAAGAACTGTTAGCTTGTAGCATCAACATGAGCAGATTACATTACAGGCGAACAAAGGAGGGTACAATGTATTGCTATATCATAATGCCTTTAAGGTAAAAAAAGGAACAATGAATAAATAAAATGACATCTTCGTGTCATCAAATGACAATGATTCATCAAGAAAAGATCAAGTATTGTCAAAACTACATAGTTTCAAGGTGCTAGGAAAATAAGACATCAGGTAAAAACCTTCAAGGCTATAGACTAAACTGAAGGTTCATTCAAGACAATTCTCATTGATCAAGATAATGAAGGAACATGTCAAGAATGCTCCAGAAGTATAAATATCAAAATGAATTTTTCAAGAAAATATATTTAAATATAGAGTATGAAACCACTTTCATGCACATTACAATTATATAGAACTTGAATACATATGTGGTAGCCATGCAAGAAAATGAGATCAATTTTCATCACATTTTAGTCAGGTACAAAGTATAGATTTCAAGACATATGTAACAAAGACACAGTCTGACTAATGAAAGAACTTTCTTATTAATTCAACAAGCATCAATCAAGCAGAATGAGGCTATAATATTTATGACATTTTATTAATTTTCAAGAAATATTGAGTATGAATAAAATATCAGATACATCATAACCACTTTCAGAAAGTAATCATTCAAGTTCTTTCCATAGTTACAAAATATATGAAATAAGATAGAGGTTAGGTTCTACAAATGAGATCTTTTGAAGAAATTACTATAATGAGAAGCAAGGTACACAAATACTGAAGGAAAGATAATGCATCTATTTCAATATATCCGCAGCAATCAAAACTCAAGTCACTAATAGTTAAGACAATGATTAAATAGTTTAGCTCAAGTGCATAATAATGGATCAAGTAAAATATGTTGCAGAATTACAAAAAAACTTCACCATTGATCAAATATAAGCATTTATAAGAATCATGCTTACATTAAAGTATTATAAGAAGAAAGACTCACTATGTTTGACTGAGACAAAAAAAAAGCAATATAGAACTTTTGAAGTAGATGAATGGTTCATTACAGTCACCTAAGGAGTTATCTTCAAGGATAAAAGAAATAAAAATGGAATACTCCCTATAGTTTTAGTAAGTACAACTCTTCATCAAGTATTAATATGTTCAGTATACAGTATGAATTCTCAAGCAAACATGGGTATGTAGTTATGAAGTTGTGAAAATATATTCAAATCAAAACACATAGCCATAAATAAACACTCAATAATGAATGTCAAAAGAAATGGTGAGAATAGAAGAAGTTTCAACGAGTGTAGATCTCACAAAAGAAGAAATAAATAGTGCAGATAAAAGTATCTACACAGATCAAAGAAATAAGTATGAGTATATAAGTTATAGCTAGGGTTAGGAAGAGAAGCGAGCTCTGAAACGAGCCTCTACATGAAGAAAATCAAAATCTTTTCTTTGTAAAGATATAGTTAAGTTCAAAGTGCATAGCTAAATGGGAACAACAATGGCGAATAATGATAAGAAAATAAAGTAGAAAATATGAAACCCTTGAATGAAAATAGATCTACAGCAGAGTGGAAAATCTACAATATAGAGTATGAAACCAAACTATGTAGACATATCAAAACCTAACTCTATCAGGACAAGCACAAATGACTACAACTCGAATGCCTAGATTCAGGAGGTATGAGGTTCAAATAATAGGAATAGAGCAAACCTAGTTTTAGAATCAACCCAACAAAGCTCTAATGGAGAATAGAACAGATCAGGTTTGAATCGAAACATAAGAAAATACAAGGTGATTTGAAGATTACCCATATTAAACATATAAAACATGTATGTAAGAATAAATCGAGCTCCTAGCATCAACAATGGCTTCCTGGAGAAACTTTTCCAGAGCTTCACCGCTCGAAATGAGCATGTAAGAATTTAGAAAGGATAAGATCGATAGGATTTTAATCAAACTGAAATCACTTGAGTTAGGAATAGACGACACTAAATAAATAGTACAAAAATCAATGGTATCGAATGATCACCTAAGCCAATCACCAGGCTACAGATAGACGGTTTTAGATTGCAAGTATGAGATCTAACCAATGAGAATACAAACCATCGTGATAACCACGGTTCATGATATCAATGATGCATCTTCAGAAAGTACCAAAATCAATGGTGAACATTAAATGCTAACTCACAATGCAACTTCTAGGTCACAATGGATCGGATCAAGATGTATAAATATCAACGGCTCAGAAATAACCTACCAACTTTATTACAACTATAAATCCTAATCATGAATGTTAAGATCAACGATCAGAGATAAATTAGGTACCAGAATCAATGACCAGTGTTTGATTTAATTTATCAATCCAAACATAGGATTATAGTCAACTCAACTGGAGTTAAAAAAAAAATCCACTGACCAAATGTGCAAAGGGTTGAGTCATCGTCGAAAGGGGCCCAGCCGCATGATTATTAAAAAATTAATTACCATTAACCTGATTATGGTCTTAAACATATAAATGCTAAAAAATAATGATAACCAAAAGATCATTTAAAAGGGGTTGGAAACTATAGTTTTGCAATGAACAAATCAGATAAATATTCAAAAGGTTTTAAACCGTGTAATCTCAAAAGGTGGTCCACACTATAGGTTAAATGCCAAAGAGAAAGTAGAAGCCATATGTTGATAGAAAGGTGGCCAATTGAAAACCTTATTATATGATCATGGCCATATTAGGATAAGAACCAATGATAGCGAAGGATATATGTTATTTACCTTAAAGCTTGGCAAATGCGACCCCCACATTGGAGATAAGTTTCTTGCTGATTACATGCATGACATGGTGATAAGAGACAAAGAAAATGATGCAATATAGAGGTAAACATCAGAGTACAAGGAGACCTTTTAGAGTCCTATTACCTTATATTTCCACAAACATAAGAGTATTCTTTTATTGCACATGTGCTCATAGTGGTCCCCACAATGGGTTATATGAAATTGAATAAATTTTTACTAAGTTTAAAATACAAGACATTATTTTTACTTTCAAGGAGATTAACTTTTACATGTGCATCCAAGTGGGGAACGATTAAAAAGTGATAATATTATTACTTCAAATGGGTCAAGTTGCAGATGTCACATCATTAGGTAGAAGACAGAGATTGCATGCATTGGTGAAGATTTTCTCATCAAGCAAAGCTTATTGTTAGCTAAATTATTCATCTAACTTTATTAAAAATAGAACAGTGAACTGCAGTTTGACTAAGTTTTATTTTTGTAACCATGGCTATTAATGCCTCATTATATTAGCATGCTTATTTTTATTCCTTTATTTATTCATGATAAAGGATAAAAATAGGATGCATTGACGAGTACAAATTTTAGTCTATTTTTAGGAAGGGTGGGATGAATAATTTTTCTATATATTGTGTGCATTGTAAAAGCAGAGAGGAGGAATTTTTTGTAGGTTTTTCCCTTTGAATGAGAATTGATTTCTACCTTTACAATTATTTGCAACTCCGTGTATAATTTATTATTTTTTGTGAATGTCAAAATTCCCTTGATTCATCATCTTACCTTGCTAAAAATTTAGTATTTTCTGCGTGCATGCTTATCTTAAAAGTATTTTTGTAAATTTTTCCCTCAATACATCAAGTGTTTTTCCTTAATACTCTAATGAAAACTATTGATTTGTGCATCCTAAATCTATTCTCAAATATTTGTGTATTTAATCAGTCAAATCCCTCAATAAGTTTGGTCTATCAACCCAGTTTTCAATTCATTTACATTCATCCTTTTACCCAAAAAACCTCAAAAACTTAGTTTAGGATACATCAAGAAGGAACCGGCCTTGATATCGGAAACTCACCTCAACAATAGGTATACCCATAGACCTAAGGTGTTTCCATTGTATATACAAATGAAAGAGATCCTAAGAAAGCTTAGAACCCCTATACTCATCTCTCTTCAGGGTGCACTTTTGAGAGATAATTTTTTTTTGCATGCCCGGTGGGACAACGAATCATATATATGAGTAAATTACAACAAATTACGACAATTTACAGAAGATTCATAGAAAAGAAAAGTTACTTATAGAGCAACAAGTTGTAAAAAATTATTCTAAAGATTAAAATAATTATTTTGTAACTCCGCAAGGCTGATTTTAGACCACTCTTACAGCAAGTTCCATGCCTAAAGTGACTACAAGCTCATAATTAAGAGGAATTCCTTTTAATTTTATTTTATTTACCTTTGAATTATGCAAGAAGAAGAAGAGTTGGTAACACCCTACCTTATAATAGGCCTGGTTTTAATAACTCTCCTCCTAATCTTCCTTCACCACATATTAATTTCATTTTTCAGATCCCAATTTTTCAAATGGCTATTCAACCACCTAGGAATTTTTTTACCTTTACTAATTGCAGCCCATTAGTAATCCAAGTTTATAATGGCATTCCAAAAGCTACCATGAAAATTTTTCCTTCACTCACTGGTGAAAATCAAGTTACACCTACAAAGCACATCAAATATGTTGGAGCCCTATTTGGAGTCCATAATATAGCACATGAAGATGCGGATTTAATACTTTTAGCTACATTCTTTAAAGGGAAAGCCCTACAATATTATAGAAACTTAGAGATTGGAAGCATAAGAAGTTGGGATGAGTTAGGTGGGAAATTACTGAAACAATTTCAAGATCATTCGGATCACTTATCCCTTATAGAAACACTTTCTAAAATTAAGAGACCTCTTCATGAATTTATGGTCATTTTTAATATCCATTTTTCTAGAACTTTCAAAATAATTTCAGCAAGTGTCAAGCCTAAAGCTGACCATGCTTTTCTTTATTATCTTAGAGTCCTAAAAAATGATATTCCAACTATGATTCAATCTATGGGAGGAGTTACTCTTCTGGTAGCTTATGATATTTCTATCTGAGATGAAAATAGTCTTATTCAAGATAGAAAGTTGGCACCAAGGCCTTCAATGCCTTTTTAGTAGATTTGGAACCTATCCCACATCCTATCACCATTTTGGAACCTATTATTGCAGCCCCATAAAATGATGTGTTTAAAGCTTTACATACTATGGTAAATAAGCTAAATTTGATTGAAAATAGACTTGCATTACCTAGCAGGCATTTTCAAGCTCCTTATCAGCAAAACCAACAAAATAGGAAACCTTATCAATAAAATCAAAATTATAGATTGCCATATTAGCAAAGGAAGTTTGACCCAAAGGCTCATAGTTCATCTAACACTTTATTCCCAGTTATTATGGCTATAGAAGAATGGTATCAACCTTGTAATCAACCTCATTCAGCTACAAATTGTCGAAATGTGTTCCTGAATATAAGCCTTGTTTCACAACCTCAACCTGAAACATTGTTCATGCCTCAAATGGAGGGTGGGCAATAAGAAAATAATGTTTAGAAAGCACCTAAATAAACTTGGTTAGTTTTAGTGAAGATAATTTTATTGCAGTTACTACTCAGGCCCAATAATAGGCCCAAGAAAGTCAAAAGTTTCAACACATACCTTTTTTGCACACACTCACAGATAAAACAACAACTATATGCCAAAAATTATATAACAGTTTTGGTGCTCCTCATAAAATAGTAGGTGTTTCAAATGGTAAAGAACAACAAAAACAGTCACAACATGACTCAAGAAGATTTTTTATACCTTCGATATCAAGAGTAGCTAAAGAAGAGTTAGTTTTTGCCAAAGCCTATGCTAAAACAGTAGAATATGTTTCCAAAACTGTTGCTTGTTTTAACATTGTTGATGTAATGAAAAATCATAATGTTAATATCTCAATATGAGATGCATGAAGTATTCTAGGACAACATGAGTTTCTTTCTCATGAACTTGCTAAGATGTAGATTTCTTCAAAACTAATAGAAAAGGAACTTCATAAAGCAGACATGGTCCTTGGAACAATGGAACATGGCTGCATTAAATAAGTTAAATGCATGGTTCAAAAAATATTAAATGCTCATGATATCAAGAAGCCACCACCATTTTATTTATCTCTTATTATTGGGGATCATTTAGTTCATAACTGCATGGTTGACAGTGGTGCAAGTAGCACAATTATGCCAAAATAAATTGCAGAAAAGTTGGGCCTACAGTATGAGCATACAGAGAAAAGTGTCTTACAGCTAAATGGAATAAAAAATAATCCAGTTGGCATTATAAAAAACTTGTGTTGGTGCTCAAATTATTCTCTCCCCGTTTGTCATTGAAATCCCTCATATTGCGGCCTCTTTCATGTTTTTCATCTCCCCGTGTTGGTGTTTGAAGACTCTGTCCTCCATTTTGTTGCCATGATCAGTCCCTTCTTTGGTTGAAGATCACTTGAAGATCAAAAATTTTGTTTTTCGTTTCTCTATCCATCTGAAGGTGTCTGTTAATCTGGCGTAAAACTCGGGTTGTTCCTTTCTTTCTATTTTCCATAGTCGTGTGTTGTTGTCCCTATCACTTTTTGTCCCAAATACCTGAAGAAACATGAATGGATGTAGCTCAGATGATCATGTTTAAACCTTATAAAATTTGCAAATTCTTTTTCCTTGAATAAAATTTCATCTCCGAGCTCAAATGGTGGTTTCCCTACATTTTTACGGTTTGACGGGCATTTTATTCCCGTCAAATTTACATCTCTACATTAGTGGAAATGTGGCCATATTTCGTTGGATGCGGCTCAGCAGGGCACTTTAAAAAATTTATGGCTCGCTTCAACCCAAAACTTGTCCACGTGGAGGAACGACGCTCGTTTGAAAATTCACCTTTTGGTTTGGCCTTGGAGTTGCGTCGGGGAGACACGTGGAGGATTCTGCTACATTTCTCAAACTCAAACAAATGTTTCAAGCAACCGGTAAAGTTTTGGCAGGCCATAAACACGTGGTGGGGTGGCACTCATTTGAGGATCTGCCTCAGGTCTATTGGTTGGATATTTTGTCAAACCAAAATATGAGGTTCAACCACGGTATATGGGATTAAATCCCTCCTCAAAGACAGGTGAGGCTGCCTGTTTATTGCTAATCTAAAACACAGTAAACAGTATATACAATATTCACACTAATCTAACCATTGGGGGTTAGGATGAAATCCCGAAATCCACATTCACACGATTCAAGGATATTGCTTTCGTAAATGAAATAGGTTAGAAACTGTTACAATGAAAGAAGCACGGTAGAAAGGAAATGTGAGAAACGTATTTTATTTCGAGTAAACACAGAGCACGAAATAATCATACGAGCTTTAGATCACAAATATAATGTCTGAAATAATAGAAACACTAAGATGCTATGCAAAGAATAGCTTAAGATCATGAACATAAGAACACTGTCTTAAGTAAGATATATTCCACAACACAAAGTCTGTAAAACAATATCGATTCCTATTCTTCAAAATGATTGAATGAAAACACAAAGTTTTTCTTCTTTCCAATAGTCCCTAAATATTCCAAAAAATCTCGACCCTTTTGGAATGCAAAAGCATCCCTTATTTATAACAAAAAGAAGTAGAGATAAATTAGGGCAGATCCTAAAAAGTAGCGTTTTAACAAGAGTTCTGTTTTGCATGATTCTCACGCAGGAGATCAAGTCAAAACATGATTCAAAAATGTGACGAAACAGAAATGAAAAAGACATGTCGATTTCAAGATTGAAATGACATGAAACGTTGGGACTCAATCTGAATCATCATCCTTTGCTCCTTCCTCTTTTTCTTCCTCCAGCTAAGACTGTTTGCTCTAAAATTCGTGGAACTTCCAAATTATGCCTTGCATTTCGTTCTCATCAGGCGCAGTGGAATGATCATTCCAAATTTCATAGGTTTCATGAACATCGCTGGCAGTGCCGGGAAGCTTTTTCAATCCTTTGCTGAGCTTTCTTATGGCCCCCAAAAAATGTTCAACCCTTACCAACCAATCCATGATCTCAAGGTCAAATCCGCTTATTGGTTCATGTTGAACAGACTCTTGGATTTTCTTGAAAATATCATCTGCTGATAGGATACCTGAGTTCCCAACGAACACCTTTGGAAAAATCTTCAGCAATTCTTCTTTTAGATCACTTTTCCCGTCAATCAATTTATCCCTTGATTCTCTCAACTTACTGCAGACTTCGTTGAGAATCTTTATTCTGAACCTGATGGCCTTGGTCAGCTGGAAATGCTTATCTGTATGTGGGAGAATACCTTCTTCCACCAAGAGATGTGCTGGTATTTGCTTTAACACCTGGAGAGCTTCATAAGTCAAATCAAGATGTCCAATTTCTTGAGTAATATCCTCATCCATCTTCTCTCCATCCTTTTTAATGTCTCCCAAGGACTGATGAACTTGTGCCACGTCTTGAATTACTTCCTTTCCCTGTTAGAGCAACCTTTGGATCCATTCATCAATCACCCTTCCTTTTTTAGCAATCTTTTCAATCGCAGGTACTGATGAGAAGTCGAATCCGACAGAAACAGAAGAAGGTGGTATGGATTCAAGGGGTTTTGAGAGTTTAATCAAAACCTCTGTCAACTGCTCCACTTTTTCCTTAAGCTCATCTCTGTTGTCCTTTGTTTCTTTCAACTTTTGGCACAACACGTTTATGGAATCCCGTGCATCTTGTTGCACCCCTTCTGCTGTCACTTTCCCTAGAACCACCCTGGTTACCTGATAATCAGAGGCTGTTATATCCTCTCTAGTTTTGTCAGCCGAGGGAGTGGCAATCTCTGTGAACTTATCTCCTAAAGCATCCACCAAAACCCTTGAAACTGTTTTGGGTTTCTTGGCTGATTTCGCAGTAGGAGCCTTGAGTGAGCTGAAATCAAAGGCTGGTAGGGGTAGAATTACCTTCCTCTTCCTCGGAGTTTGCTCGAGTAGCCATTGCGGTGTATAAGAGGAAGTTGCCATGGCTGCAGAAGCAGGTATCATACCCTCAAGGGGAGAAGATTCTACTAGTGGAGGAGGAATAGTTACCAACGTGGTAGTAGATCCAATAAAAAGAGGCACAGGAGGGGACGTGTTGGTGATCACTTGGGTACCAGCAGAGAGGGGTGAAAGTCCAGAAAAAATAGTGGCCATTACTGAAGAAGTTGTTGGAGAATAAGGAGGTTGGAGTGGTTGTGTGGAAAGAGGCACAGATCCAGACACCAAAGACTTGGATGCAAGAGACAAGGTCTCTTCAGTTGAGCAATCAACAAATGGTGAAGAAAGAAGCTGGCTTCCTCCTTCCAAATTAATTTCTCCTATTTCTGGTGGTGTTGGTGATTCTGGCACATTCACCGTTTCTACTGGAGAAAAAATTGAAGAGATTTCTCTCTCTTTCCTCTTTTTGACAATCTTGACCTTTATAGGCGTCCTAGAAGATTTTCTGTCCTTTTCCTTTTTGGAGGGCCCCGCCTCTGAAGCAGCCAACTTTGAAAATTTATCATCTTTAAAATTCATTCCCCAAGAAGAGAGCCATGCTTTGGTGCGAGCAATAATTAGAGCCGACCTATCTGTAATAGAGGATTTTTCGCTAGCTGACCAATCAATAGGTGGGAAAACATATTGATCCTCCTTTAGTCCATCATAGGAAAGATCCAAAACACTTTCATTGTCACCCATACCTTCTGGAAAATCAGCAAGCTCCAGTGTTTGAATCTCAGCAATAGTTAATTTGCTATTATCCTTTCTGCGAACAACAACCTCGTTACGCAGATCTACCCAAATATCCTCTATGTTTGGCCTATGCAGATGTTGGGTTCCATATGCTCTGAGCACTCCTCAGATGTCAAAACCATCTCGAGGCTTCATATGCTTTTTCAATTTGTCCTGAAGTTCGTGGACAACATTTTTGGCTTTCACTACTGTTGAGCAAGTATATCTCCCAATAGAAATTGGGAAGGATACATCAGCCTTATGTTTGCTTTGTTGGAATTTATGGAAATCCAACAGCTGCCTAACCAACTCCATCAATATCAGTCTATCCCCTGGATATCGAGGCAGGTGAAAAGGATCCCCCGAGTACATGACCACCCGAAGATATGTAAACTTCTTGAATTGTAAGAAGATACATCCCCATTTAGAAACTTCAGCCCAAGCACAATCTGAGACTCTTGTCTTCCTCAGCTCAGGGTTTATCTTGCAGATATTTTCATAGAAGAAGGCATCATTTACCCTCCTGAAATGGTCTTTGGACCCCTTCTTTTTCAATTGAGGGAAGTATTGATACACCTGGTTTGTCGTTCTGCTTCCCTTGGTATCCAGCCCGGGATAGTTCCTCATCCCGGCTGCTGCGTATGTGACATATGAAGACATATAAAATTTCCTAGTTGACAAGATCGTTGTCATTTGGGAATCAATCTCATTGCTAATGAGAGTACCCCAGTCGATCCCCTACTGATTCTTCTTGATGGTGATCATAAATTGATACATCCATCCTTGAAATACTTTCGATTCGGGAAAACCAAAAACCCGACTCAGCAGGGTGATAATATCATTGATTTCTTGGATGAAATCACTCCTGGGAATAGTCCTTGGAAATATAGAGACCGCTGGTTTGGCCTTGATCAGGAACTTCTTGTTTACATCCTTGATGCAGTCTTCTTGATTTTTGTCCCAGGCCTTCTGAGCTGACTTGATGTTCAACTCCTCATACTCTTCAAAATTAGGTAGTTTCAGGAGATCATCAAAGTAACCTCCATCCAATTTGATCACTACTTCACCTGATTGACTTCTCACAGAACGAGAAGCCGAGTCATAACTAGATGCACAAGCTAAGATGAATTCTGGACATTGGGCAGACATGGGAAAACCCACTGCGAGAGGCAAGCCACTGTCAGCTATAGTTCTCATCCATGGAGTTTGGGAGGAACTCCTCACTCTACTCCAGAAATCTTCCATGTCTATATTTTTGAGTTCGGTGTCTCTGATATCATAGTTGTAATAAATGTACGATGGAGATTCCAGCTTCTTGAACTTGTATTTCATTTTGCCAGACTTCTCAGCCTTTTCCTGAGATGGACGAGGATCCGACATGAAGAAAGTTGAAGGGAGAAAGGTTCGAAGCTCAGGAGATGTTGTCCACAGTCAGAATTCCGACCTGCTAGATATGCCGGAAGAACAAAAGAGTCCGACACTGGAAGCAGAAGATGTCGGAAAATCCTGAAAGTCCGATGTGTTGAAAATGTCAGAACTTTGGGAAAGCCTGGCACTTTGGATAATGTCGGAACTTTGAGGAACCCCGACACATCAAACCTTCAATACACTTCGGCTCTTTGACTCTGCGCAACAGGCTTCAAAACCTGAAAAGAAAAACAGGGTTTTTCATCGAATTTCAAAACATTCAATCTCTTTTTTTTTTGGTCATTCATGTTCCATGCATATAATAAAACTTAAAGGAAATAGCATTAAGTGGTAGTCTTAGAAGAGATGAACCCTAAAACCTAAAACCCCTTTCAAAATAATTCCAAAGAGAACAAGAAAGGAAAACACTCAAAACTCGGTGAGAAATTGAGAAGAAACCACACGTAATCGATCCGTAAAAACTAAGAATAAAGAAGGGAGAGAAAAATACCTTCAATCAGAGAAAGAAAAGATCAACAACAGGCGATTCAATCGAGCAAGGCAAGCTTTCGGGTTTCAAAATCGGAAGAGCATACACGAAAAATCCACGAATTAAAAATACGGCTGGTAAGAATGACGTGGAAATCCGCGTATTTATAAGAAAATTGGTAATTAATACACTTGGCGCGGCACGTGCCAACTCGTCGACAACTCAGCATGAATGCCATGTCAGCATGTTTGAGAGGTCCGAAAACCCGACACGAGGGGGCTTAGTGTAATTCGGGTTTCGGGTTTTGGAAAACATGAGGCATAAAGCATGAGGTGCTTAGATGTTACATAGCCCCGAAAACCCGATACAAAGGACTAAGCGGACTTTGGGTATCGGGTAGCATGAGGCATAAAACATGTTTTGGATTAGGCATGTTCCAATGCGCCAGTAGTCCGAAAACCTGATTTTCTCGATACGACGCGGATTTCAGGTTTCGGAAGACAGACGACATAAAGCATGTTAAAACTCATGTCGAGCTGCTAATAAAACCCGGAAACCCGATTTTCTCAATATGAGGCCATAATGCAAAATCAACTTCAAAAATTTCGTAGGTGTTATCTAATCATTTTGTCGTGAACTCAAAACGTAGATAACAGCTGGCTCCAGTTGGGGACTTTCTTTGTAACACCAAAGGAAGAGAACTCAGAATCTCTGGTCTTTATTCATTGGGCTACGGAGAAAAGAAGAAACCAAAACAAAACAAAATGGAGAAAGAAAGAAAGAAAGAAAACCAAAAGCAAACACACTACAAAAGCAAAATATGTACAGTGCAAGAGAGCATCTTGCATCAATGGTGGAACAGCTTTAGATGTTTTCCACTAAAAGGTAAAGGGAGTAACCCTCCATCCAGATATGATAGAAGGAAACTATTTTCACCATTCAGCGCGTCGATCTTGAAAGGTCCTTTCCATAAAGAATCAAATTTTCCATGCATTCCTTTCTGTTCTCTCCTCTTATCCCAAAGCAACACCAGGTCTCCAATCTGGAAGTCACGCTGCTTTGATTTCTTGTCACAAATTTTCTTCACTCTGTTCTGATGATCTGCGATGCGATCAACCACCTTGATTTGTTCTTCTTCTAGCCTAGTTAGGTACATAACCCTCTTTTCGATAGAATTCTAAAAAGCTACATCTTCAACCGCTTTCGCCAACTACAAGGCTGACAATTCTACTGAAATAGGAATTTTAGCATCAATCCCGTATAGCAATTGGAAAGGAGACATCCCTATGGCTCGCTTTGGAGTGATCCGATCAGCCCACAACGCATCATACAATGATTTGTGCCATGTCCTCTGATTTTCCTCCACTAGTTTCCTGATTATAGTAACCAGATTCTTATTGCTGGACTCAGCTTGTCCATTACCCTGGGGATAATAATCAGATGAGTGAGCCAGAGTGATGCCGAATTCATAGAAAAATTCTGTCAACTCATGTGACGAGAAGTTAGAGGCATTATCAGCTACAATCTTATGAGGCACACCGAATCTGACGATTATATTTTCTTTCAGGAACTTGTAAACAGCTTCAGAAGTTGTTTGCTTGATTGGTGCAGCTTCTACCCACTTGGTAAAATAATCTATGGTAGTCAGCACATAGTTATGTCTGGCACTGGAAGCAGGATTCAATGTTCTGATAAAATCAATCCCCCATTGGCGAAAAGGTTCTTCAATCACTACAGGCTTCAGAGGAAGAGCTGCTAGCTTGGGGCGACCAATGAAATGTTGACAAGCTTCACATTTAGACACCCATTCTGCTGAATCCCAGAAAAGAGTAGGCCAATAGTACCTAGCCCGTAGGATCTTATACGCTGTTACAGAGGATGAAAAATTTCCTCCGCATGCTAGGCTAGGAAAGGACTCTAATAATTTTTCCTATTGTGATTTATCAACACAACGCAAGAAAACACCATCAATACCTTTCTTGTATATTGCATTATTCCACAAAAGGTATTTTGCAGATCTCAACTTGAAGGTCCTCTTCTCCTTTTGATTTAAATGTGGGGGGCATTCACCATAAGTTAGGAAGAAAGCAATGTCCGTGTACCATTCATCGGTTGTACTCACAAAAAGCACCATAGGCAGCCCTGAAGAAGTATCTTGAGTCTTTTCACACTCTGCTTCGGCATGATTTTCTACAATTAATTGGCACAGGCCCCTTCCTCGTACCAACTTGGTAGGCCTGATGTCCAAATCATACTCCTCAACCTTAGCTATCCAAGTACCTCGTTGGCTTCCCAGCTCTTGTTGAGTCAGAATGGATTTAACAGTAGTATCAGGAACGAGAACGAGAGTATGGGAATTCAGCACATAGTACCTGAAATGTTTTACTGCTCGTACCACTGCGTAAGCATGTTTTTCAATCTGTGACATCTTCAACTCATGTTCCTTCAACAGGAAACTCATGAATGCGATAGGAGCTTCGATGCCTTCTCCATTTTCCTGCATCAGGATGGCTGACACTGTGTGGGCAGAGGCGTAACTGTACATGATGAAATCTTTCTTAAAGTCTGGACATATTAAGACAGGAGCGCAAGCAACTGCCCTTTTGATTTCTTCGAATGCCAACTTCCCTTCTGTACTCCATCGAAATGGAACTTTGCCTTTCATCATTGCAAGGATATCCTTAGTTTTGTCAGCGAAATCAGGTACAAATCTTCTCAAGAAATTGACCTTTCCGAAGAAAGAATGAACTCTTGTTTTACTTGTGGGCAAGGTAAGGATCTGAATAGCCTTTACCCTTTCTGGGTCAATTTTGGTTCCTTCCTTAGTCACAATATGACCCAGCAATTTTCCTTCGATCACCCCGAACATGGACTTCTTGGGATTCAATGAAATCCTGTGACGTCTGCATCTCAAAATTACCTATTCTAAATGATCATAATGATCACTACGTTTTTTAGAGAAAACAGTCAAGTCATCCAAATAAACAACTATGACCTTTCCCATCAAATCTCTGAATGCTAAGTCCATAGCTCTCTGAAAAGTGGCTCTGGCGTTGATCAAGCCGAAAGGCATTCTCCTGTAAGCAAAGGTACCCCATGGGGTTGTGAAGGTTGTCTTGTGTTGATCCTCTGTGGTTACCTCAACTTGATTATATCCCGAAAATCCGTCGAGCATGGACAACATTTCTGATCCGGTAATAGTTTGTAATACCTGATCCATGATAGGAAAGGGATAGTTATCCTTCAATGAGGACTGATTCAAATTTCGGAAGTCAACACAGATCCGGATCTCGCCGTTCTTCTTCCTGACAGGAACAATGTTAGCAATCGAAGTGGAGTGATGGATTGGGAAAATAATTCTAGCATCTAACATCTTCTGAATTTCTACCAGTATAGTTCCTGAGATCTTGGGATTGTAATGTCTTTGCTTTTGTCTATACGGCTTCACATCAGGCTTCAAAGGGATACTATGTTGTACATCTTTGGGCTTGAAGGATTTCAAATCTGCATAAGACCAGGCCAACGCATCGATGTATTTCTTTAAAAGTGAAGTAAATCTTGCCTTCTCTTTGGGAGAACAACATTTTCTGATATTCACCATCCGAGGTTGATCAGATGAATCTAGATTGATTTGATCTACTTCTGAGGAAGAAGCTCCTTCGACTTGCATTTTGTTTTGAATAAAACGATCATGCTTATCAAACAAGCCCTTCAAAGAAACCAAACCTTTTGGTATCTTGTTGCCTTTCAGCTGGATAAATTCACCATCAACCTCTTGATATGGATCTGAAATAGTTTCACGAAAGGCTGATTCCGAACCTTCAAAATATAATTCACTGAAATTATCAGCCTTTTCTAGAAAATCCAACACCTGTCGATCATCGTTGAACACTTGCCAGTGAGTTGCATTATCTGGGACACTAGGGCGGCACACAATCTCAATGGAGTATGTATCTTGCTTGAACTGAGGATGAGGAAGAAGAAGAGATGCAGACACGGCCAAAGAATCAGCCTTGTCATTATAATCTCTCAAAACTACCTTGATAGAAAATGCATCAAAGCATTCTATACTATCCCAAACTTTATTCCGGTAATGTTTCAACCGATCATTTTTCACCTGATATATACCCCTGACCTGATTGACAATCAGCTCTGCATCTCCCTGAACCATGAGATTTCTGATTCCCTTCTGTCTAGCTAATTCTAATCCTAATAACAGGGCTTCATATTCGGCCATGTTGTTAGTATTATCAAATTGCAACTTGTAAGCTGATGGGAAAATCTCGGAGCTAGGAGATATAAGGACAACACCAGCGCCTGATCCAGAGGTTGAGCAGCTACCATCAAATTCGAGCGTCCAAATAGCATTGGGATATTCTTCTTCCACATCTATAATGGGTATCTCTGAAGTCATGAAATAATTCCCAAAGCTAGCATCTTCGAAAAGGATCTAAGCTTTTGGATCATCTGATTTGGTCACCAAATACTTCGCCTGTGGTTCAGGATGAAGAACCTGATGAACCCCATTGACTGGGATCTTAGCTTTGGTCCAATCCATATTAATTTATCCTCCGACGTCTTTACAAAAACCTCTACCCAAGAGGATACCATAAGCCGCAGGAATATCGGCAACTAGAATAGTCATTTTCACTCTCTTATCAGGAAAGGCAACAAATGCAAACTGTGCATCTTTAATTTGACCAATCAAAGGGACTTGTTTAGTTTCCATGGAATAGCATCGTCTATATGACTTAGTCAAAGTAAGCCCAAGGGCATGGGCCACTTTTGCAGGCATAACATTATCAGAGGCCCCTGAGTCAATGATGCAATTGTTGAGTTTATACCCATTTATAAGTAGAGATAAATAAAATGGTTCAATTTTTCTTGAAGAAGAAGCAGAGGTCAGATTGTTTTGTGGTGGAAGTTGAGTAGGATTTGGAAGGAGACCTTTGGAAGGTGACGGAACAGCCGCTTTACTTCTGATGAACTTGGCCAACTTTTCGAACTGTTCAGGATTCGACTGAAGGTATTCTACTTCTGACATTTGAATTTTGGTTCTCTTTGCATGATCAATAATATCAAAAGCAGTATAAGAAGGAATAATGGTAGGCTCAGTTCTAATTACATGAGCTTGTGCTGAGGTACTGATCTTAGGAGAAGGAGAATAAGGAGCAGCTGCCTTTTTGGTAACCTCTCTTTCAGTCTGCGCCGAAATAGGAGTACCCCTCTTAACTATTGATATGGGAGGTTCTTTATTCTTCTCCTTAGTGCTTTCAAGAGATTTTCTGGGATTCTGAGATTGGGACCGAGTGAATAAAGCAAATGACTGACCATCTGGTTCACATTCATCTTCATCATATTCCAAATACCCAATGCTGGAGTCGCCAGCTGACTCGTCATAAGACTCATCAGCATATCCTGAAGCTTTGAAAGCCTCACGGAAATCTTGTTCTTCTGGCTCATCGTCTTCTTCAATTAGTTCTACTGCTGCATTGACGGGAGGAGCTTCAATTGCTAGTCTTGGTTGAGCAAGAGTTAACCGTGGCCTATCTCTGGCAGGTGCACCATTGTTGCTATTGAAATTCCATCTAGGGATATCCCGATACAGAACATTGCTCACCTACTGGGACATTTGCTTTTTTAAAGCAATCAAATCGTTAGCCATTTTTTGAAACATAGGATCAGTGTTACCTTGACAAGAACCTTGATTTTTGAGTTTGGGTATGTCTTTTTTGATCCTTCCGGCCAAGATGAGATCATCCTCTATTTCAGTAGCTATTGACTGAGCAGTATCCAAGTCTGGGATAACCGACCTTCTTAATAAAAAGCTTATATCAGGAGGTTGAGCATTGATGAAGAAGCAATTTTGGTTTTCCAAAGTAGGTACCGCTATTTCTGGAATCTTCCAGATCAGCTTGTTGAACTTTGCCACGAATTCCCGCATAGGTTCATGCAATTCCTTCTTCATATGCGTGAGATGAGCTAACAAAGCATGGGAATCTTCGGCTGGTTTGAAACGTGCTTCGAACTTAGTCTGCATGGTAGCCCAATTTGGGATGCATGCATTCGGGAGGTGATAAAACCATTCAGCTGCTGCACCCTGCAATGTTTCAACAAAGAGTCAGACGGAGACATCTTCGTGGGCTACTCCGAGAACACCGCATGCAACAAAGAAAGATGCTATGTGCTCGTCAGGATGCTGCTTCCCATCCCCATTTAACTTAGGAATGTTTTTACGCGATCCACGTGGTAACTCATTCAATGGAGGAGTCAAAGAAAGAGGACCAATAACTGCGCCCCAAGGCACAGGTTGAACCACCATTCTCCTGAAAAGAGTGCATACAGGGATCCGAGTATCAGACAAGAGTAGTACACGACAAGTTGCAGATGCTTCCTATTCCACAGGGATCCGGTTTCTCCGAACATGCGAAGAAATTCTGGTTCGGTTAGAGACAATGCTGTCGGGAGAAAGATTGAAATTGTGTTGTTGTAGTAAGTCAAAGAGTGGATCAATTTCACCTTGAGCTCGGCAAGACCGAGTGAAGATCTTCCTCGCCAGCTTGAACTGAAAGGAGATCTTGTTGAAAATAAGGAAAATATGGAGTCGCCAGACACCGAGAGGATAAGCTTTATACTATTGATCTGTATTCCCCAGCGGAGTCGCCAAAAACTGTTGGTTGGATATTTTGTCAAACCAAAATATGAGGTTCAACCACAGTATATGGGATTAAATCCCTCCTCAAAGAAAGGTGAGGCTGCCTGTTTATTGCTAATCTAAAACACAGTAAACAGTATATACAGTATTCACACTAATCTAACCATTGGGGGTTAGGATGAAATCCTGAAATCCACATTCACACGATTCAAGGATATTGCTTTCGTAAATGAAATAGGTTAGAAACTGTTACAATGAAAGAAGCACGGTAGAAAGGAAATGCGAGAAACGTATTTTCTTTCGAGTAAACACAGAGCACAAAATAATCATACGAGCTTTAGATCACAAATATAATGTCCGAAATAATAGAAACACTAAGATGCTATGCAAAGAATAGCTTAAGATCATGAACATAAGAACACTGTCTTAAGTAAGATATATTCCACAACACAAAGTTTGTAAAACAATATCGATTCCTATTCTTCAAAATGATTGAATGAAAACAAAAAGTTTTTCTTCTTTCCAATAGCCCCTAAATATTCCAAAAAATCTCGACCCTTTTGGAATGCAAAAGCATCCCTTATTTATAACAAAAAGAAGTAGATATAAAATAGGGCAGATCCTAAAAAGTAGCGTTTTAACAAGAGTTCTGTTTTGCATGATTCTCACGCAGGAGATCAAGTCAAAACATGATTCAAAAATGTGACGAAACAGAAATGAAAAAGACATGTCGATTTCAAGATTGAAATGACATGAAACGTTGGGACTCAATCTGAATCATCATCCTTTGCTCCTTCCTCTTTTTCTTCCTCCAGCTAAGACTGTTTGCTCTAAAATTCGTGGAACTTACAAATTATGCCTTGCATTTCGTTCTCATCAGGCGCAGTGGAATGATCATTCCAAATTTCATAGGTTTCATGAACATCGCTGGCAGTGCCGGGAAGCTTTTTCAATCCTTTGCTGAGCTTTCTTATGGCCCCCAAAAAATGTTCAACCCTTACCAACCAATCCATGATCTCAAGGTCAAATCCGCTTATTGGTTCATGCTGAACAGACTCTTGGATTTGCTTGAAGAGATCATCTGCTGATAGGATACCTGAGTTCCAACCGAACACCTTTGGAAAAATCTTCAGCAATTCTTCTTCCAGATCACTTTTCCCGTCAATCAATTTATCCCTTGATTCTCTCAACTTACTGCAGACTTCGTTGAGAATCTTTATTCTGAACCTGATGGCCTTGGTCAGCTGGAAATGCTTATCTGTATGTGGGAGAATACCTTCTTCCACCAAGAGATGTGCTGGTATTTGCTTTAACACCTGGAGAGCTTCATAAGTCAAATCAAGATGTCCAATTTCTTGAGTAATATCCTCATCCATCTTCTCTCCATCCTTTTTAATGTCTCCCAAGGACTGATGAACTTGTGCCACGTCTTGAATTACTTCATCAACCACCCTTCCTTTTTTAGCAATCTTTTCAATCGCAAGTACTGATGAGAAGACGAATCCGACAGAAACAGAAGAAGGTGGTATGGATTCAAGGGGTTTTGAGAGTTTAATCAAAACCTCTGTCAACTACTCCACTTTTTCCTTAAGCTCATCTCTGCTGTCCTTTGTTTCTTTCAACTTTTGGCACAACACGTTTATGGAATCCCGTGCATCTTGTTGCACCCCTTCTGCTGTCACTTTCCCTAGAGCCACCCTGGTTACCTGATAATCAGAGGCTGTTATATCCTCTCTAGTTTTGTCAGCCGAGGGAGTGGCAATCTCTGCGAACTTATCTCCTGAAGCATCCACCAAAACCCTTGAAACTGTTTTGGGTTTCTTGGCTGATTTCGCAGTAGGAGCCTTGAGTGAGCTGAAATCAAAGGCTGGTAGGGGTAGAATTACCTTCCTCTTCCTCGGAGTTTGCTCGAGTAGCCATTGCGGCGTATCAGAGGAAGTTAACAAGGCTACAGAAGAAGGTATCATACCCTCAAGGGGAGAGGATTCTACTAGTGGAGGAGGAATAGTTACCAACGTGGTAGTAGATCCAATAAAAAGAGGCACAGGAGGGGGCGTGTTGGTGATCACTTGGGTACCAGCAGAGAGGGGTGAAAGTCCAGAAAAAATAGTGGCCATTACTGAAGAAGTTGTTGGAGAATAAGGAGGTAGGAGTGGTTGTGTGGAAAGAGGCACAGATCCAGACTCCAAAGACTTGGATGCAAGAGACAAGGTCTCTTCAGTTGAGCAATCAACAAATGGTGAAGACAGAAGCTAGCTTCCTCCTTCTTCCAAATTAATTTCTCCTATTTCTGGTGGTGTTGGTGATTTTGGCACATTCACCATTTCTACTAGAGAAACAATTGAAGAGATTTCTCTCTCTTTCCTCTTTTTGACAATCTTGACCTTTATAGGTGTCCTAGAAGATTTTCTGTCCTTTTCCTTTTTGGAGGGCCCCGCCTCTGAAGTAGCCAACTTTGAAAATTTATCATCTTTAAAATTCATTCCCCAAGAAGATAGCCATGCTTTGGTGTGAGCAAGAATTAGAGCCGACCTATCTGTAATAGAGGCTTTTTCACTGGCTGACCAATCAATAGGTGGGAAAACATATTGATCCTCCTTTATTCCATCATAGGAAAGATCCAAAACACTTTCATTGTCACCCGTACCTTCTGGAAAATCAGCAAGCTCCAATGTTTGAATCTCATCAATAGTTAATCTGCTATTATCCTTTCTGCAAACAGCAACCTCGTTACGCAGATCTACCCAAATATCCTCTATGTTTGGCCTATGCAGATGCAGGGTTCCATATGCTCTGAGCACTCCTCGGATGTCAAAACCGTCTCGAGGCTTCATATGCTTTTTGAATTTGTCCTGAAGTTCATGGACAACATTTTTGGCTTTCACTACTGTTGAGCAAGTATATCTCCCAATAGAAATTAGAAAGGATACATCAGCCTTATGTTTGCTTTGTTGGAATTTATGGAAATCCAACAGCTGCCTAACCAACTCCATCAATATCACTCTATCCCCTGGATATCGAGTCAGGTGCAAAGGATCCCCTGAGTACATGACCACCCGAAGATATGTAAACTTCTTGAATTATAAGAAGATACATCCCCATTTAGAAACTTCAGCCCAAGCCTCATCTGAGACTCTTGTCTTCCTCAGCTCAGGGTTTATCCTGCAGATATTTTCATAGAAGAAGGCATCATTTACCCTCTTGAAATGGTCTTTGGACCCCTTCTTTGTCAATTGAGGGAAGTACTGATACACCTGGTTTGCTGTTTTGCTTCCCTTGGTATCCAGCCCGGGATAGTTCCTCATCCTGGTTGCTGCGTATGTGACATATGAAGACATATAAAATTTCCCAGTTGACAAGACCGTTGTCATTTCGAAATCAATCTCATTGCTGATGAGAGTACCCCAGTCGATCCCTTGCTGATTGTTCTTGGTGTTGATCATAAATTGATACATCCATCCTTGAAATACATTCGATTCGGGAAAACCAAAAACCTGACTCAGAAGGGTGATAATATCATTGATTTCTTGGATGAAATCACTCCTGGGAATAGTCCTTAGAAATCTAGAGACCGCTGGTTTGGCCTTGATCAGGAACTTCTTGTTTACATCCTTGATGCAGTCTTCCTGATTGTTTTCCCAAGCCTTCTAAGCTGACTTGATGTTCAACTCCCCATACTCTTCAAAATTAGGAAGTTTCAGGATATCATCAAAGTAACCTCCATCCAATTTGATCACTACTTCACCTGATTGACTTCTCACAGAACGAGAAGCCGAGTCATAACTAGATGCACAAGCTAAGATGAATTCTGGACATTGGGCAGACATGGGAAAACCCGCTGCAAGAGGCAAGCCACTATCAGCTATAGTTCTCATCCATGGAGTTTGGGAGGAACTCCTCACTCTACTCCAGAAATCTTCCATGTCTATATTTCCGAGTTCGGTGTCTCTGATATCATAGTTGCAATCAATGTATGATGGAGATTCCAGCTTCTTGAACTTGTATTTCATTCTGCTAGACTTCTCAGCCTTTTCCAGAGATGGATGAGGATCCGACATGAAGAACGTTGAAGGGAGAAAAGTTCGAAGCTCAAGAGATGTTGTCCACAGTCAGAATTTTGACCTGCTGGTTATGCCGGAAGAACAGAAGAGTCCGACACTGGAAGCAGAAGATGTCAGAAAATCCTGAAAGTCCGATGTGTTGAAAATGTCAGAACTTTGGGAAAGCCCGGAAGTTTGGATAATGTCGGGACTTTGAGGAACCCTGACACGTCAAACCTTCAATACACTTCAGCTCTTTGACTCTGCGCAACAAGCTTCAAAACCTGAAAAGAAAAACAGGGTTTTTCATCGAATTTCAAAACATGCAATCTCTTTTTTTTTTGGTCATTCATGTTCCATGCATATAATAAAACTTCAAGGAAATAGCATTAAGTGGTAGTCTTAGAAGAGATGAACCCTAAAACCTAAAACCCCTTTCAAAATAATTCCAAAGAGAACAAGAAAGGAAAACCCTCAAAACCTGGCGAGAAATTGAGAAGAAACCGCGCGCAATCGGTCCGTAAAAACTAAGAATAAAGAAGGGAGAGAAAAATACCTTCAATCAGAGAAAGAAAACATCAACAACAGGTGATTCAATCGAGCAAGGTGAGCTTTCAGGTTTCGAAATTGGAAGAGCATGCGTGAAAAATCCACAAATTAAAAATACGTCTGGTAAGAATGACGTGGAAATCCGCGTATTTATAAGAAAATTGGTAATTAATACACTTGGCACAGCACGTGCCAACTCGCCGACAACTTAGCATGAATGCCATGTCAGCATGTTTGACAGGTCCGAAAACCCGACACGAGGGGGCTTAGTGTAATTCGGGTTTCGGGTTTCGGAAAACATGAGGCATAAAGCATGAGGTGCTTAGATGTTACATAGCCCCGAAAACCCGATACAAAGGACTAAGTGGACTTCGGGTATCAGGTAGCATGAGGCATAAAACATGTTTTGGATTAGGCATGTTCCAATGCGCCGGGAGTCTGAAAACCCGATTTTCTCAATACGAAGCGGATTTCAGGTTTCGGAAGACAGACGACATAAAGCATGTTAAAAATCATGTCGAGCTGCTGATAAAACCCGGAAACCCGATTTTCTCAATATGAGGCCATAATGCAAAATCAACTTCAAAAATTTCATAGGGGTTATCTAATCATTTTGTCGTGAACTCAAAACATAGATAACAAGGTCCCACCCTAACAATTGTGATAGGGGGACAGTTGCAGGTTTCCTTCGACTCTGCTTTATACTTAAAATTTTTAAAGCAATTTTTTGAACCCTGGGACATATGGAGGGACCACGCATGTTTGGGGACCCTCCCTTGGGTTTTAGTTTGAAGAATATCCAAGAGGAAACTAGGAGGCTTCCACTCACTCTGCCTTTTTGCTTAGACTTTTCAACAGCCAAAGGAGACTGTCTCAAACCTCATACACATGGCGCCTTCCATTGAACCTTAAAATTTTTAACAGACTCTATCGGAATGAGACACGTTTTGAGCCCACGCTTGTTTGGGGTCTCTAATTTTAGGGACCATCTCAAAATGCACCATTGATACCCGTGGCAATTTGAAAATTCAAAAAGTGGGGAGGCGGGCCATCAGAGGCAACTTGGATTTTTTGCCCCTCATTGTCAAAAAGATTAAAGTCATTAAAATGACCCACAAGCCTGATAGAGAATATTAAAAAATTTCTTTGAAATGTCAATGGAGGATGTGCATACTTTTGGGGGAAATTTGGAAATTTTTCCTTTTACTAAAAAAAGGGGTTAAAGTGTAAAAAGGAAGCGCATTTCCGCTAGGACCCATATCAGAAGCTAAAGGCGGAAGGGTAGGGCTGAAGGGAAAATTTGGAAATTTTTCCTTTTTTAAAAAAATTAGGTAAAATAGCATAATCAAGTCATGGTTCTGCTGGGACCCACATTGGGACATGTATCAAGCCCGTTTTTCAAAGGCAGAGGGGCAGAGCAAAATGAGAAAATATTTTATTTTTTCCCAAAAGGTGTCAAAGTAAAAAAGAACCCCCAGGCCTATTTTAACTCGGATATCCCATGTGGACATCCCAAATTCAAAAGGGAAATCAACGACAACTATGCATTTGTATCTTATTTTCCACCATTTTTTCTCCAAAGCTCCCGAGGATGCGAATGTTTATGGGTTTTTATCATTTCTTGATGTCTCCTACATGCCAAATGAAGAGGATAATTAATTTGATATCTTGATTTGGTGGGGAAGATCCAAAAACATATTTTACCATTAAGGTGTGATCTAACTATTGGTTTCAATCTAATTTTTCAATCTTTCCTTCCTTGGCAAGCAAAAAACCAGATTTGAAAAATTAGAGGATGAATTAGTTGGCACGTGAAGTGAAGAGTGATTTACTAGGTGAAGAATTGAATGCTAGAAATATTTGAAGAGATTTTCCCTCAGAGCACCTAACAAATTTTTTGTAAATCTGATTTTTGGAATCAAGATCAAAATTGTAACAAGCAATGGTGCTTTGAAAGTTTTTTGTTTTGGGGGGGAAACTCTGTTGTAGATGAAATGTTATAAATTGCATGAATTTTTCATGCAAATGATTGGAGTGTTAGAGGTCAGGAGTTAATTCCTAAGAGAAAAGTTTGACAGAGCTCATCTTTATGAGAAATCATCTAAGGAACCTGTTTATTTCTTTTGTGTTAAATTTTATCATGTCAAGGTGGTTGCAAGTGTACAGCCATTGACAAGCTTTGAGATTGTTCTAGAAACTTTCCCCTGCTGATGAATTTAATCAAATTTGAGTTAATCCATGTTGATTTTGAGAAAAATTGTGTTTGCTTCATTTTGAATGTCTGTAAATAGTTTTTCTTGTTCCCATTGCAATCTTACATTGAAATATTTGTGAATCACACAAGATCTTATCCTTGTGATAGTTTTGTGGTATTTTTAGTTTCATTTATTAGAAGATATTTCATTTAATAGTGAAATAAGAAAATTTAAAATAAATTTACTCCTAGCATGATGATAATATTGTTTGTTAGCCTTTGAGGGTATCTTAGGCATGATAAAACAAAGGGTGATAATGTTTAATTAAGTTTTGCAATTTGCACCTTCATTTTGGATTCTTACATTTTTTATGAAAACGTCTTGATCTAGGCCTCCATTGAAGAACACCTTCTGGTTAAAGGAAAATTTTAACTATTTTGAAGCATTTTGTTTATCAAGCCTTCCATTTTTTGTAAAATATCTCAAAGGTCTGGAAAATCAAGTTCATTTTGCCTCACCTCCCACCAAAATCAATTTAAAAACAACCAATCCTACTCATACTACCCATGTTTCTCCTATGTGTGTACAAATGAATAATTTCTATTACCAAATACTGCAGAAGTGATCTTATTTTCATTGTCTTTAGTAGCCTAAACATTGCTTAGAAAATATCTCCATTATCTAGGGCGATAATTCGTGAGAGTTAGATGTTTATTGTATTGATCATGTTTTCTTCAAGGTCTTCTTCATAACTTTGCAAAGAAGGACGTATCCATCTCCTCCAAAAAAAACAGGCTACAAAAGGAACCTCTCACCCTTGTTGAAAGGCATAACCATAAAGTAGTGAGGATAGATCAAATCCTCTTGAGGGTGCTATCCATTTCTCCACATCTAAGTGACAAAGAGCAAGCTTCATTTCTTCCCCGACTACAAAACGACACACAACATGATTTTCTTGTCTCTAATCTTCCTGTCAAATTTGAGATGGCTCTTTGCTTATTAGGGAGAATCAATTTGGGTACCCACACCATTCTGGCACTGTTTCCGGTGACATTGTGATTGCAGTTCATATTCATACCCTGGTAAACATTTCTTATATGCTCTAAGTGCTAGTACATTGTTTCGATGTCATCTTGTGTTCAGGCATGTAAGAAGTGTTCTAAGTTACAAGTGTTGTGTGAAATATTTCCAGTTTCTACATTTATTGCGCTAAGTTTCATTGATAAATTTGGGTAAAGGAAGGTTAGATCATTCCATTTCAAGTTTCTAGTGTTGATAGATATTTGATAGATCATATTTTTTTAGTGTATTTTCACAAATAAGGTGGAAATCCTTATTGGTGACTCCATGTTGATCTGATATTTTTATAAATACCAGTGTCTTAACCTCTGTCAAGTGAGATTTATTACTAATATTTTTAAAGCTATATTTCTTCACTAAGGATCCTACTAGGACATTATTTCTAGAGCTAGCAAAAACAAAATCAGAAGGAAGAAGATCCTGGAGAGTTGTTGGAGATTAGGAGTCAAGAAAAGAGATCTCCATTGATGAACGTGATCATCCTATCATTAAAGGTTTCCATTTAAGTGCTTCTGAACCAGGTAGTATTTTTGTGGAATTTAATCCTCCATCTGGAGAGGGGCCTTATTTGAATTTGAAAATTTCTCTTCTCATTTTTCCCTTGTGTTTTCCAAAGTTGATAGGGTTTTCCAAGAAACAAATCCTTTACGAGATATCCATTTTAAAATTTATACTCTTTTGTTTCAAATACCCCTTGTCCCTTATCATTTTGATTCCCCTCCAAGGTCACCTCCTCAAAACAACATGGCACATCCCCCACCCAGAGCTCCTTTTGTTTTTTGGGATATATAGGGTAAAAGGAGGGTTTTAAAAGGTCCCACAACCTTATAAAAAAAATCCCATCAGGTAAGATTTAGCAAAATAATACATAGAAGATAATTACCCTAGAAGATTCCAAAAAAATCATAAGGAAAAAGAAAGCAGGAGAAAAGAGGAGAACATCATATGAGCTTTTCTAGCTCAACGACAACATTTCTAGCTCTAGGAAATCCTGAATCCTTAGCAAGTTGATCCGCAAGGGTGATGAGCTCCGAACAGTCTTTGGCAATGGTGTTCCTGGTAGTATCAGTGAAAACCTCCCAGGGCTTCAGGGATTTGAAAGTGCATTGGAGCTTGTTTAAGATAGAGGACACCAAATCAACTCTGCGTTCATCCCTCTAGGAGTCAGCAACCACAGGCTCAGCAGGATTTTCATCCATATTCAAAGGAGACTTTAGGGTGTCAGCATGAGGTTCGCTATCAGGGAATAATGGAATGTCCCCAACTTTATGAGAATTGGGGTCTTCAATAGGCTAGTTCGTCTCAATCTGTTCTGAGGCAGGGGAGTTAGGGTAAAGCTTGAAAAGGCCCACGATGTCATCGGTTAGAGAAGTATTGGGGCTGGAGACAGGGGAGACCACCTTAATATTGGTGTCAGTGCCCTCTAACAATAGGCACGAATGAAGCGGGGGGAAATAAGGGGGAGCAGAGGGGTTGGAACCATCGTGAGAAGGGCCCAAGATGGTGACATTCGATTCAGAATCAGAGGAAAGGTGCAAGTGATGGTGGCGTCTAGAGAAGTGGAGGGAGGCAGAAGAGGGATAGGGGGAAGGTGAGGGAGAACAGTGAGGGAGACCCGATTTGGGGGGAAAGTGGAATAAATCAACATGTGAGGTAGCATCAGAAAATAACAATTATAGTAAGCCCTGATGAAGGATTGCTCCTTCCCCGTCTCTAGCCAGTTGAATAGAATGCTCTAAGGATTGATAGAGGAAGGTTGTTAGATTGATATTTTTTCCCCAAAGTAGAAGCAAGAGGATAAAAAAGTGGGGGCCGTACGCCAGATGATAGTAGTCATCAATGGTGAAATATTGCATGATGACTTCAGCAACGCTGTTCCATGGGGGAGGTAGAGAATCGCGAGTGTACCCTGAGAGATGTTTGACTGGATTTTCCCCTAGAGAGATGAAATCCTACATTTCTACATGTAGCAAGCGCTTGAAATAAATATCACTGGTGGCTGGGAGACCCATGGCATTAGCCATTACATTTGTGGAGATATTAAAATACGTATTACCAATTTAGACATGCACCCTAGACCAGGAAGCCATTACAACGTACGAGACCAAGGCCAAATAGCCCACCATTCTCTCAAGGAAAGTGGTGATACCATTTTCCAATAAGATGTTCTAGACCTCCTCATCATCCTTAACTATGTCGCAGGAGGGAGTCTCAATTCGCTTCAGTTGACCACCCATACTGTTGAGAGGTTTGGAAATAGTGCAAAAGAGGGGACACCGGAGGGCCTTAAAAAGCCTGTCCATGGCATGGGAGCCATCTGCATTGACATCATTACCCTCTCACCAGTACATCATACAATTAAGGGGAGGAATTACACCATGCATGAGGAAATCCTCCACATCATAACACATCTCTCCCTTCAAATGTTTCAGTGCCAAAGGTGTTTTCCTAATAAATGAAGAATTATTATTGCCACCTTTTGGGGAGTTCATAAAGGCATTGCTGACACCCAAGTCAACTCACCCTTCAACCTGCCAACGTTAGGAAGAGAGATCATTCTAGATAATTTGGAGGAGATCGGTTAGGAAGTTATCCTTTCATCTTTGTTTACTCTCAAGGAGAAATCTGATGTTAGCCAAGTGGTCTGCTACTTTATTCCCCTCCCAGAGGATGTACTGAAACTGAATTCGCTAGAAACTCCTTTGTAAGATTCTATTATCAGCAAAAATATTTTGGATTGACCATTGACCAATATCTACTGACTGCAGGAGATTTATGATATTGAGGGAATCACTTTCAATTTGGAGAGGATGATCACCAAATTTAATAGCCAACTCAAGGCCTTTGAGAATGGCCATGGCTTCCACGCAATGGTTGGTGCCAAAGCTAAGATTATGGGCAGAGGCAACAAAAATGGAGCCGGAGGGGCTATGAAGGATGGCTCTTCCACCTGATTTACTAGGATTTCCTTTTGAGGCACCATCTGTATTAAATTTTCTCCATCCAAGTGGGGGGGAAGCCATCGCACTAAACTACAGTAAGAAGTATGGGTTTTACTTACAGGAAGATTTTCCAATAGCCGCTGCCACTCTTGAGAGTTAAAAATTTGAATTTTTTACTGATATTTGGACCAAAAGTGAGAGTTGAGATTATCTTGGAAAGTCAGATCTATCTAAATAGCCACATGATTAGGTTCAAGACTTTGTTCTTTAAATATCCTTCTATTCCTTTCTTTCTATATGCCCCAAATGCCATGCAGGAGGAGAATTTTCCAGGCCAGAACTAGGGTCGGATGGGAGAAGGGGGAGTACCATTAAGAGAGGGTGTCTTGTATGGACTCTGGAAAGGTCTAGATCACTCCCATCCGTGATACGAACCAATGCCAAATATCTTATGAAAAGGGACAGTGGATCAAAAGATGGGAAGAGGATTCCACTGCCTTAGTACAGAGCACACATCTAGTGAGAAGAGAGAAACCCCTCCTTTTCAAAATTTTCCTTGAGAGGAAAGCATTCTTAGAAGAAAGCCAGGAGAAAAAGCTAATTTTGGGAATTATTTCCTTTGGCCAAATTTTTGTGAGGGGAGGATCAGATCCGGGGAATGCATGAAGAGGGAAGAAGCTTTAACTGAGAAATATCCAGAAGGGAAGATGGACTAGATTAGCTCATCCTCAGGATGGGAAAATGGGATGTAGATGGAGGAGAGCTCACTTCTAAGTGAAGTCAGGAGCAGCCTCTGCTGATCTCTTATTCCATTCCAATCTGGAATAGTCTAGGAGGGTATGGAGTTCATCACCTTCCAGTAGCCAGAAACTAACCTTTGATGCCTATTAATGAGACTTCTTGTAATAGGATCACATGAGGGGTTACGATCCAATGGCTCTTCCCCAATCCAGTGATCCTGCCAGAAATCAATAAGCCTACCATTTCCAAACCTCCATTTAGTGCCAGGCCGAATAATGGGGAGGGAGCTAATAATAGAATTCCATATGGCTGAACCATGAATCGAATTTGAGGTAAGAAATTCCTCATTATGAGATAGGTACTTAGCTCTGAGGGGCTGAGCCCAATGAGAGCTTCCTTTAGCAACTTCCTAGCTAATTTTATCCAGGAGGGCCGCATTCATATCAGCCATCCTTTGTAACCTGAGCCCACCAAGAGAGGTCGGCTTACACACTTCCTTCCAGGAGACCAAATGGATCCTCCTTTTTTCTTCTTCCCCAGACCATAGGAAGCACTTTTGGATTCTTTCCACCACCTCCTTCATTGAGTTAGGAAATTTGAGAAGGGACATGAAGTAAGTAGGAAGACTCTGGAGGTGGCTTTAACCAGTTGCAGTTTTCTAGCCTGGCTAAGCAAGGCCCCTTTCCAAGCAACGATATTTTTCGATATCTTTCGATGACAGGATTCAATATATATATTTTTTTCTTTCCTTTGAAGAGAGGAATTCCCAGATAGGATGTGGGGAGGTCCACAATTTTGCAGCAAAAAATATCAGCAATCTTCCTCTGGGTCCTAGGAGCAGTATTTATGAAAGAGATGTTGCTCTTGTTGAAATTAATGATTTACTAAGAAGCGGCTTGATAGAGAGATAGAATATCCATGAGAGCACGGGATTCAATCACAGAGGCAGTGCCTAACAGCAAATTTTCATCCAAAAATTGGCTATGTGTGGCTGAAGGCAAGCTGGAGGTGATCTTCAAAGCCGAAATGATAGACTGACTTTTAGTGGCCTTAAGGGCTCTACTGAGAGAGTCAGTCATAAGAACAAAAAAGAAGGGGGACATGGGATCACCTTGCCTGATACCTCTATAGATTTTGAAGAAGCCTACTGGAATGCCATTTATAAGAATAGAGAAGCAAGGAGTCACAATACAAGACAAGACCCAACTGCACCATCTTTTATTGAAACCATATTTTTCTAGGACCCTGATCAAGAAAGGCCAGCTGACTCTATCAAAATATTTTTACATATCAAGCTTGAGTACCATTTTGGGGGATTTTGAGTGATAGGATGAGTGGATAGCCTCATGTACCATAATGATACCACATTGGATGAGCCGCCCATTAATAAAGTCGTTCTAGTTCTGAGAGATAAGAACATTCATTAGGGGTTTAAGCCTGGAAACCAGCATCTTAGTGATGATCTTGTAAGTGGTGTTGCATAAACTAATTGGATTGAAGTTGGATACATATTTTGAGCTCTTCTCTTTTGGGGCAAGGGCTAAGAATGTGGTGTTCCATTCTTTTAGAAGGTTGTTACTGATCTGGAACTCATTAACTGCTTTGAAGAGATCCTGATTGATGGTCTCCCAGAAAACTTGGAAGAAAGCAGCCGGAAAACCATCTGGTCCCAGATATTTGTCCCCTTTCATGGTGAAGATGGCTTTGTGAACTTCCTCCATAGCAAAAGGTTTGATTAGACTATTATTCATCTCATCCGACACAAGCTGGGGGATATGTTGGAGCATAGAGGACATTGATTGTTCCGAATGAGGTTGGTTGACCTGGAGGAGGTTAGAATAGAAGGAGACAAGGTCATTAAAAAATTTCAGAATCAGAGGATAATAGAATACCTGAGGATGACACCAGCTCTCTGATCTTTTCTCTTCTTTTATGCTTTAAGGTAGTGATGTGAAAGAATTTGGTGTTGTGATCCCCCTGCTCAAGTGAAAGGGCTCTAGAATGCTGCCTCCAATAGGTCTCCTCCTCTTGAAGTGTATTGTGGTATTCACTGAGGAGGGAGGTTTATTTTTGGTGAAGGTGATCCAATCTCCCATCGATTTCCATTTGAGTAGAGACTCTTGAAATATCCTGTGACAGCTTCTGCTTACGGAGGTTGATGTTGCTGAAAACCATAGTCTTCCAAATTTTGAGTTATTTTTTAATTTCTTTGAGCTTGCTGGAGAACCTAAACATGTCAATTCCCTCGACATTGATATCCCACCATTTGGAAACAAGAGGATGCAGGTGGTTATTATCAAGCTAGGAAAGCTTGAACTTGAAGGGAGGGTTCTTGATATTTAGATTGTGATTCACACTGAGTAGGAGAGGGTTGTGGTCAAAGGCAGCCCAAGGGAGGGAATTGAGGTAAAAATAAGGAAATAGAGATATCCATTCTAGAGAGCCTAGTGATCTATCCAGTCTTCTTTGAATATGATCCTTACTCAATCTGTAGTTAGACCACGTAAAAGAGGAGCCATGAAGGTCCATGTCAAGAAGAGCATTCTCCCTAATGAAGTCAGCTAGAGCTTCCATGCTGAAAGGCATGGCAAGAGCTCCTCCCTATTTTTCTGAAGCAAAAAGGGGACAATTGAAATATCCCATTATTAGTATGGGAATATTTCCGCAAGTTTTGATAAAGTTTGAGATGTCTTTCCACAATTTTCCACGTTGGGTCTCAAAATTGGAGGCATAGACATTGATGGAAATCCATGCGGAGTCTGAACAAATTTTTTGAAAGAGCATGCACAAGAAGTTGGGATGCTTGAGTATACAATCACCTTTGAAGCTTCAAGGATCCCATAAGGTGCATAATCCTCAAGAATTCCCTACCAAAGGTTTAGATTCAAAAGATGCAGCCGGCCAAATTTTCAGGAGACGATCTTCTTTTTTAAGCTTAGTTTCTTGCAGCATTATGATATCAGGAGAGTTCGGGAATTTTATATCTTTGATGACTCTTTAATTTGAAGAGAGTTGAAACATCTTATATTCTAAGAGATGATATTCATTTCTTAGATTTGGATTTGCTCCCCACCACCATGGGGATTTTTCTCTATGTTCCTTGAGTGACATTAGGAGAATTTTTTTTCTAGAGTTTTATATTACTCAAAGTCCATCCCCTAACTTTTTTAGTGCCAATATCAGGCTTCTTGCTGCTACTTCTTATATAGAAGGGATTAAAACTATCATTCGAAGAAGAGTCCATAGGGGAGATGGTTGATTCCAAGGTAGGGGGAAAAAGGGGGGCTAGGGGGGAGGCTCAAGGAGGGGGGATCCAAGGAAAAGGAGCCAAGGGGGAAAGGGGAGGAATGAGAAGGGAAAGAGGAGAGGAAAAAATAGGAGGGAACAACCAAGGAGGGGGTAACCACCTTAGAGGAGGGGGGGAGAGCTGAGGGGTTCATCGAGAGGGTGGGGGACTTAAAGGGAAGTGGGGGGGAACATCAGCGGAAGGCAATTCTGTGGTAGTTTTAATTTCCCCCTCTTCCAAGAGAGCAAAGGAAATTGACGTGGGAATGATTGGGATCTCTGCAGAAGACGATTTTGGGATATAAATTTTCTTAGATTTTGGGGAAGGAATTTGGCCTTTGGGTTTAGGCTAAGGTTTGGAAGGGAAACCAAAGGCCCAGTGACCAAATCTTTTATAGAAGGAGCGGGCTTAAGGAATATATTCAAAGTCAAGATTATGTTTCTAGTTCCCTAGATCAGATAGAAGCTCTATCTCTTTTGGGAGAGGACAACTGACATCGGCGTTAACATAGAAACAGGCACAGATGAATCTAGTTTTATCTTTAGTGGCTTGATCAATAGCTATTAAAGAACCTATAGTGAGAGCAATACCTTCAATAACCACTGGATGCCAAAACTCCGGGGGGAGCCCCGAGAGGAGAACCCATATTGGAGCTTGGAGTATGGATTGATTATGTAGGTTGAGGCCCGAAGACCATATCCTGAGGTAAAAGCCACGTCTGCTAAAAAAACAAGGGCCACTAAGAAGAGCTCTCATGAAATCCTCTTTCATGCTGAAGGACAATAAAATGAATCCGTTGGGCATTACTTCTATTTCAAGTGCCCCACATGGGTGCCATTTTAACTATGCCCATTTTTTGATATCCTCCAAAGGGGGTCTAGGGCCCATCAATTTTCTCAATAGAGAAATATCACGTGAAGCAACAATAGCATCAGTGATGGGAGAGGGAATGTGAAGTGAGAAAGACCCATCTGTCAGCGTAAGATAAAGATTTTCCTTACTAGGAGTGGAGGTGGAACCCTCCACGATCTTATTCTAGGAGTCGAGTGGCTTGGGAGAAAGGGCCCCTAACATGAGGGACCCCTGATCCAGACTAGAAGGCTCTGGCATCCGATCTAACACTAGAGAAATAGCAGGCGGTAGCAGGAGCTAGGGCTTAGGGTTCTTAGCAGCTATTTCTAGTATGTAACCGATCCACAGAGCTCCTTTTGTTATAAATGCCTTTGGTCCTATAAATTTTAGAGGGATGGTGAGTTATCCAAATGCAGTTCCACAAGATGTAATAAATAGACAACCAAATTTCCAAGGAAATAATGCTATAACTGGTGATCAGCACTTAAAGCTTTTTATCAACATGATGGAAGAATTTGATATTGAATTTGAAGATGTATATATAAAATTGTTTATCCATACTTTGGAAGAAGACATAAGGGATTGGTATAAATATTTTCCAGATAATTCCATTGGTTCCTAAACAAAAATGAATAATGCATTTAGAGTGCAGTATGGTGATAAAACAGACCCTATGTTTCTTTTTTCATAATTTGAAAATATTAAAAAGAATCCTAATGAATCAGTGCATGATTTCAACACTAGATTTAATAAGACATCGAGGAGATTGTTTGTAAGTTTAAGGCCATGTGATGAATATTGTCTTATAAAGTATTCAGATGCATTTGATAAGAAAATTTATTACTATTTGGGGGACAAAAACTCTACCAATTTAGGCAGGCCTTTACCATAGCTCTGCAAATTTATAATAGCATTAAATCAATTGGAAAACCTCCTAAGAGGGAGGGTGTGAAACTGGTTAACCCAAAAAAACCTCAAGCAAGTAAGGCTGCTGATTTGGAGAAAGTTGTGAAAATTTTGGTAGGGACTGTCAAAGAAATCTCATACAAATTAGCCCGAGAAGAGAAAGGAATTGGGTAGAGTTCATAAGGTCAACATAAGCAACAAGGCCAAGAAATTTTTTTTAAATCATCCTAGAAATGAGTAGAGATCTAATGACAGACAAAAGGGACCTATTGGATTTGGAAATAAACAGCCCCAGGCTAAGGAAAATAGAGTGGTGCTTGATCATTTGGCTTCTAGAGTTGTTATTGAAGAAACAAATGTAATTGATTGGTGTGAAATATGTTTCATGCCCCATGCTCCATGTGAGTAAGATATGAAATGAGAAGAGGAAGCTAATGATGACAACACTAAGGATGATGCATGTATGATGGAGTGCTCTACAAGCTCACAACAAGGAGAAACTTCAACTTAGGTAATAAGTGCTAGAACTGCTACTGATTTTTGGGATTGCATTCACTGGGTACCTCTTCTTCCTCCCTCTCATACTTTATAAATAGATATTGTACAAGCTTTTGAATTTCCCAATAATGACTTTGAATATTTAAGATCTTTAATGATAAAGAAGTGTGATGGAGGAATCCCATCTGAGGAGGATAGGAAATTATTGATGAACGTTGTTGTTTCTCAAGAAAAGGATTATAATACTAGGAGTAGAGTTGTCAAAGGAGTAGGGCCTCAAGTGAAACCTAAAAATCCATTTCTTACTAGTATTCCTAAAGAATTTCCTAAGAAAGATTTACCTTCCAAAGGCCTTGCTGTCCCAAACAAGATTCATACTTCTCATTATGCCCAAAATATAAAAAAATCCCATGCCATCTGATGAGTTTTCAATCTCCCTTCCAATGTTTCCTTGCCAAAGTGTGTTCCATATGACATTTCCCAAGTTTTGAGTCAAATCAAAGTTAGTGTTCCAATTATTGAGCTGCTTAGGACTCCTGAGCACAAGAAGAGGGCATTTGAGTATTTGGGATTGAAACAAGAGAAGAGTACCCCAAGCAAAAATGTAAACATTGTTGAGACTCCTCCAATAATTAAAGAGATAGAAACACCACCAGGATTGGAAGAACTAGGTGAACCACCTGAGGTTTATTTGGGAACATCCTTGGTAGAGTCTTAGCTAAATGTAGATACATTATTCACCACTCTAATAATTAAGGACAAATTGCTACACAAATGTATGTTTGATTCAGGAGCATCATGTAATGTTATTCCTCTGTAAGTTATGAATGAACAAGATATCAAAGTATAAGTAGCATATGGGAAGTGCACTTCCATGGATTCCAGAGAGGTGTCAGTGGTGGGATCTGTGAAAGGTTTGGTGGTACAACTTACAGCTTATCTGGGTAGGAACTTGAAACTTTAAGTTGTTATTGTTGATTGCCCAGCAAAGTGGGGTATGTTATTGTCTATAAAATGGGCTGCAAGTGTTGGTGGGAGTGTTTAGATGGATATGTCCTATGCTACCATCCAAATTGAGGGTAGCCTTGTCAAGTTGTATGGAGAAAAGAAGATGTTGAACCTCATTGAAGATCCCCACAATACATCTTATGAATTTTTGTACACAAGTGTTGATGTTAATAACTTTATTGGATTTTCTGATGGGAAAGAGATCAAAATGGATCAATGTAAGAGTCTTGAACAAGTAGTCTCTCCATGGAATTCGTTGTTTGATGGAGCTTGCTCCAAATTTAGAAATGGTGCTGGTATAGTTCTTATTTCTCCAAGCTTGGAAGATTTTGTTTTTTATTTCAAACTTAACTTTGAGTGTACTAACAACATTTATAAGTATGAAGCATTGTTGTTAGGTTTTAGAATTGCTTGGAAATATTATGTTAAAGACATCATTGTTAAGGGAGATTTAGAACTAATTGTCAAACAAATTAGAAAAATCTATGCTACTAAAATATCAGGGAATGAAACAATACAAGCATGCAGTCCGGGACTTGATTGAGATGTTTGATTCATTTAATATTGTGCATCATGATAAGAATTTCAATGTTATGGTAGAAAAGCTTGTGGTATTGGGGTCTTGGTTTGATAATTGTGCAATGTCCCCATAGTGTGAATATGATGTTGAAGTGTTAACAAGGCCATATGTCCCTGACAACATTAAACATTGGAAAAAATTTTATGGTGATGCTCAGGTCAAAAGATTTATACAGAACAAAGGGGAGTTTGCTAATAAATGTAGTGATTAGAAGCCAATGGTGTGTGCATCATAGGGTAAAGAAACTTTGTTTTCCAAAGACATCATCCAACTGAAAACTAATACCATTCCTAGAGGACTAGTTGCTCTTGAATCAAACTTTGATAATGTTGATTGCATTATTAACAATCATATATCAGCCTCAAGGGATGTTGAGGAACATGACCTTGGTATAAAGGAGAAACCAAGAAAGATCTGGTTGGGAAGCAATCTAAACAAGGAGGGAAAACATTCCTATGTCTAATTGTTGAAGAAATATCAGGACTGCCTAGGTTTGTCTTATTCTGAACTAAAAGCATATAGAGAGGATTTGTTTCAGCATGAAATTCCTTTGGAATCTAATGCAAAACCATTCAGAAAAAAGCAGAGGCCAATGAATCCACTCCTGTCTATGAAGATAAAATATGAACTTAAAAAGCTAAGAGATGGAGGGATCATTCAACCAACAAGGTATTCATCTTGGGTTGCAAACTTAATGCGAGTTATAAAAAAGAATGGTGATATCAGGTTGTGCTTGGATTTTAGAAATATGAATAGAGCATCAATGAAGGATAATTATCCTTTACAAAACATGGAAAACATGCTGTAATTACTGACTGGTTTTGAGCTGCTTTCTACCTTGGCTGGATTCTCTAGCTATAATCATGTTGTTGTGAAGGAATAAAAAATAATTAAGATATCCTTTACCACCCCTTAGGGAACTTATGTCTATGTTAGAACTCCCTTTGGTTTGATTAATGCTAGAGCAACATTTCAAAGAGAAATGGATGTTACTTTTGTTGTTTACATTAATGATTTTATTGTTTTTTACCAAGATGATATGACTGTGTTTTCCAGAAAGAGAAGTGATCACTTGTGGCACTTGGAAAAAATGTTGATAAGATGCAGAGAGTATGGAATTTCACTCAATCCAAAGAAGTGAAATTTCAAAGTGCAAAAGGCCAAGTTTTTTGGTCATATTGTATCAAAGGATGGTGTCATGATTGATCCCAATAGGATAGAGGCCATCAACAAGGTCCCAATTCAAAGAACCAAGAAGGGAATTGAGTCCTTCTTTGGGAAAATAAAATTTATCAAAATATTTGCATCAAACTTTTCTGATTTGACTATTCCAATTACTTACATGCTAAAGAAGGACCAAGATATCAAATGGGAAAAGGATTCCATTCAGGATTTCAATGAGATAAAAGAAGCATTAAAGCATGCCCCTGTTTTAGCAGCTCCAGTTTATAAGAATCTGTTTCAAATGTTTTCTTTTGCTTCAGAGAACACTATTGCATCTGTCTTGTTGTAGAAGGATGATGAAAGGGCTAAAAGGCCAATTGCCTTTTTGAGTAAGGCATTACAAGGGGCTGAGTTGAAGTACACCATTGCGGAGAAGAACACATTTTCCTTGGTAAAAGCAACAAAGGTTTTGAGACCTTAAATTTTGAACTCTAAAGTTGTTTCTTATGTTCCCCACACCATGGAGAAATATTTCTTATCAGAGATAGAGATCTCAAGCAAAAGATACATATGGGTGACCAAGTTGCAGGAGTATGACATGGTTATCCAAACCAAAAAATTGGTAAGAGTTTTGGGCTTAGCTAAACTTATGGCTGAGAGGAACTTGCAAACTATTGAGGTGAATGAAGTAGAAGAAGGAAGGATGGATGTCCTTGAAAATTTGATGATTTCTAAATGGTACAAAGATATAATTTTTTATCTCAGACATCTATATTGCCCTCAGTATTTGAGTAAAAATCATAAAAGAGCTCTTAAGTTGGCTTCCTAGAAATATGTCATTACTGATTTTGGGTTGGCTTGGAAGAACCCTGAGGGAGTTCTCTTAAGGTGCATTACTAAATATGAAGCCCCCAAGAAAATTGTTGATCTCCATGGAGGAGTTTGTGGGGGGAATTTTTCTTGAAGATTCACATCACACAAGATCTTCAGGGCTGGTTATTGGTGGCCATCTCTTTTCAAAGATACAACTTTATTGGTTAGAAGATGTGAGAGTTGCCATCATTTTTCTGGAAGACTGAAAGCTTCAGGCTCCCTTCCTTTGCAGCCTATATCAATTGAAGCCCCGTTCAAGCAATGGGGAATGGATTGTATTGGTGAGATTTAAAACCCTTCAAGTGCTGGCCATAAGTGGATTCTTTTAGCCACTGATTACTTTACTAAATGGGTGGAGGAAATCCCCACCAAGAGAGAATCACACCAAATTGTCATTGAATTCATGCTAAACCATATCATCTGCAAGTTTGGAGGACCAGTTAAAATTGTTGATGACAATACCATGAGATTCAGAGCTAAACATTTGGTGGAAATGTGTAAAGAATATGGGATCAATTTGACATATCCCTCCAACTATAACCCCCAAGGAAATGGACAAGCAGAGTCCAACAATAAAAATCTATTAAAGATCATTATGAGAACTTTGGAGATGAAAAAAAGGAAATGGGGTGAGTAGTTGAAGTTTGTTGTTTGGGCTGATAGAGTTTATGTTAAAAGAGCTATTGGAAAAAGTCCATTTGAATTGGTGTATGTAACTCAAGCTCTAATTCCCCTGTATATGTAATTGTCCTCATCTCAGTTCATTCAACAATTGGAAGATTAAGAAGTTAGTCCATATGATGCTCGTATTAACCAGATTATTGAGTTAGATGAAGAGAGAATGGCATCCCATCAGTGGCATGTGAAGTTCAGAGAAAATTTGAAGAAGTTATTTGACAAAAAGGTGACACCCAAAGCTTTCAACATTGGGGATCTTGTGTTGTTATGGGATAAAAAGCATGAAGATAAGGGAAAGCATGGTAAATTTGATGCATTATGGATGGGACCTTAGTCTATTGACATTTGAATTGGTGAACATACTTTCTTCTTGAAAGACTTGGATGGGAAATTTCTTGAATTGCCTTTTAATGCAAGGCATTTGAAACATTTCCTTGATTGATTCCCCAGAATCAAGGTGAGAATCATTTGTATATAGTGTATAGTTCATTGGTTTCTTTTTTTCTTTTGTGTTTTTTCTCATTCTGGTCCTTGGTGACCTATATTTGCTATTATTGGTTCGTTTGTAGGAGATGGTTCTAATTTTATGCTCTATAAGATAAATCCTTTAGCGAATGGATGTTTTTTGGCACTTGGTCTGTTATTTTATTCTTGTGGAACTCACAGGGAGTGCCCATCCCCGAGTCAGAGCTGATGTTGGTGCTCAAATTAGTTGCACCCCGTTTGTCATTAAAATCCCTCAGTTTATGGCCTCTGTCACATTTTTTATCTCTGGGTGTTGGTGCTTGAAGACTATATCCTCCATTTGGTTGCCATGATTAGTCCCTTTCTTGGTTGAAGATCACTTAAAGATCCAGAATTTATTTTTTATTTCTCTATCCATCTAAAGGTGTCTATAAATTGGGCGTAAAACTCAGGCTCTTCCATTCCTTTTGTTTGATGCAGTTGTGTGTTGTTTTCCATTTCACTTTTGGTCCCAAATACGTGAAGAAACGTGAATGGATGTAGCTCAAAGGATCATGTTTTAACCTTAAAACATTTCCAACTTCTTTGTCCTTGAAGAAAATTTCATCTTCGGGCTCAAACAGTGGTTTCCCTGCATTTTTACGGTTTGACTAGTGTGTTTTCCCAGTCAAATTTACATCTATGCATGATTGGAAACGTGGAACTTTTTGGTTGATGTGGATCGGTGGGGCACTCAAAAAAATCTATGGCTCACTTCAACTCAAAACTTGTCCACGTGGAGGAACGAATCTCCTTTGAAAATTCACCCTTTTGTCTATCCTTGGAGTTGTGCCAGGGGGACATGTGGAGGATTCCATTGCTTTTTCAAGACTTAGAAAAAAATTTCATGCATCCGGTATAGTTTTGGCGGGCCAGAGACATGTGGTGGGGTGGTGCTCATTTGAGGATCTACCTCAAGGTCCCACCTTAACAATTGTGATAGGGGGACAGGTGGAGGCTTCCGTCAGCTCCGCTCTATACATAAACTTTTTAAATAAATTTTCTAAAGTCTGGCACACATCAAGGGAAAACACATGTTTGGGGACTGGCCCCTAAGTTTTATTTTTAAGAATTTTCAGGAGGACACTTGGAGGCTTCTGCTCACTCTGCCTTTTTGCTTAGACTTTTCAACGGCCGAAGGAGACTGTCTCGGACTTCCGCCTTCCACTGAACCTTCAAATTTTTAATAGAGTCTTCCAGACTGAGACACATGTTGAGCCCATGCTTTTTTAGGGTCTCTACTTTTAGGGACCATCTCAAAATGCACCATTAAGACACGTGGCATTTTGAAAAGTCAAAAGGCAGGGAGGCAGGCAATCAGAGGCAACTTGGATTTTTTTCCCATTATTGTCAAAAAGATTAAAGTCATCAAAATGACCCACAAGATCAATAGGGAAGAGTAAAAATTTGGTTTGAAAATTCAACGGTAGAGGTGCGGACTTTTGGGGGAAATTTGGAAAATTTTCCTTTTATGAAAAAAGGGGTTAAAGTGTAAAAGGGAAGCATGGTTCCATTGGGACCCACATCGGAAGCTAAAGGTGGAAGGGTGGGGCTGCGGGGAAAATTTAGAAAATTTTCCTTTTTTTCAAAAATTAGGTAAAATAGCATAATCAAGTCGTGGTTCTGGTGGGACCCACACTGGGACACGTGTCAAGCCCATTTTTCAAAGGTGGAGGGGTGGAAAAAAATTAGAAATTTTGCATTTTTTCCCAAAAGGTGTAAAAAATAAAAGGGAATCCCCCACCCATTTTAAGTCGTATTTTCCATGTGGATGTTCCAAATTCAAAAGGGAAATCGACAACTGTGCATTTGTTTATTATTTTCCACAATTTTTACTCCAAAGCTCCTGGGGATGTGAATTTTTATGGGTTTTTATCATTTCTTAATGTCTCCTACACGCCAAATGAAGAGGATAATTAATTTGATATCTTGATTTGGTGGGGAAGATTTGAAAACATCTTTTACCATTAAGGTGTTATCTTACTATCAAATTCGATCTGATTTTCCTATCTTTCCTTCCTTGGCATGAAAAAAACCATATTCGACAGATTACAGGAGGAAGTAGTTAGCGCATGAAGTGAAGAGTGATTTACTTGGTGCAGAATTGAATGCTGGAAATATTTAAAGAGATTTTCCCTCTGAGCACCTGACAACTTTTTTGCAAATCTAATTCAGGGAATCACGATCAAAATGCTAATAAGCAATGGTGCTTTGAATGTTTTTTTTTTTGGGGGGAAAACTCTGTTGTAGATGAAATTTTACAAATTGCATGAATTTTTCATGCAAATGGTTGGAGTGTTAGAGGTCAGGAGTTAATTCCTAAGAGAAAAGTTTGACAGATCCCATCTTTCTAAGAAATCAGCTAGGTAACCTGTTTATTTTTTTTGTGTTAGTTTTGATCATTTCAAGGTGGTTGCAAGTGTATAGCCATTGACAAGCTCTGAGATTGTTCTAGAAACTTTCCCCTGCAGAAGAATTTAATCAAAATTGAGTTAATCTATGGTGATTTTGAGCAAAATTATGTCTAATTCATTTCTGAATGTCTGAAAATTGTTTTTCTTATTCCCATCACAATCTTACATTGGAATCTTTATGAATCACTCAAGATCTTATCCTTGTGATAGTTTGGTGGCATTTTTAGTTTCATTTATCAGAAGAGCTTTCATTTGATGGTGAAATAAAAAAATTTAAAACCACTTTACTCCTAGCAAGATGATAAGATTTTTTGTTAGCTTTTGAAGTTATCTTAGGCATGATAAAACAAAGGATGATAATGTTTAATTAAGTTTTTCAATTTGAGCCTTTGTTTTGGATTCTTAAAGTTTGTGTGAAAACGTGTTGATCTGGGCCTCCATTGAATCACACCTTCTTGTTAAAGGAACATTTTATCTATTCTGAAGCATTTTGTTGATCAAGCCTTCCGTTTTTTGTAAAATATCTCAAAGATCTAGCAAATCAAGTTCATTTTGCCTCACCTCCCACCAAATTTAATTTATAAACAACCAATCCTACCCATACTACCCATGTTTGTCCTGTGTGTGTACAAATGCATAATTTCTATTACCAAAATATGTAGAATCACTGAGGTTTTCATTGTCTTTAGTAGCCTGAACCTTGCTTAGAAAATATCTCAATTATCTAGGGTGATAACGCATGAGAGTTAAATTTTTATTGTATTGATCATATTTTCTTCAAGTTCTTCTTAATAACTTTTCAAAGAAGGAAATATCCATCTCCTCCAAAAACACCAGGATACAAAAGGGTCATCTCACCCTGGTTGAAAGGCACAACCATAAATTAGTGAGGATAGATCCAATCCTGTTGAGGGTGCTATCCATTTCTCCACATCTGAGTGACAAAGAGAAAGCTGCATTTCTTCCCCAGATACAAAATGACACACAACATGATCTGATTGTCTCAAAGATTCCTATCGAATTTGTGATGTTTCTCAACTTCTGAGGGTGAATCAATTTGGATACCAATACTTCCAATGAAGACTGAAAACCTAGGATTTTGACAAATTATTATTTCCTTCATCAAATACTTGTCTTCCCAATAAAATCTGCTCATCTATTTTACTCATCAAATGGAGATCCTTGATGCATTCACGCCATATCTTCAACTCTTTCTCCAAGCCACTGAGTGTTGTGATGAATTTTGATTTTAATTTGGACACCTTCTAATATAACTTGAAGGTCTCCTCAATGAAGTTAAATCCAGAGACCATGATATCATCAACCATTGATTCAATGGCCTTTCCATAAGTGGCATGCTTATGAATATATTTAATCATCTAAACTTCATCCTTACTGAGAACTATGGGAGGGGGAAGAGTGGTTAATGGATTTAGATCCAACACCTTATCTTTTTCCAATAGGGATTTTATAAAAGTTGAAAGAACTTGGTTATGTTCTTCCAATTTCTCCATAGTTTGTTTTCCCTTCTCCACTTGTTCAATGACCCTGGTCACAGTTTCTCTGAGGTTATGGACCTCACTTTCAGGTGTAGACTACCCAAGTGGAATCCGTATGATCTCAAATTTAAAAACCAAAAGATATTTCTCCTATTTATCCACCTTAGTCTTTGTAATCTACAAGGATTACTGGCCCTGTCAATTTGACACCAACCTTGAGGTAATCCTGACTTTCTTTATCGGAGGAGGAGGAGTGGTACCGAGAAAGGCTACCACAACATAAAACTTGGGAACTCAAACTTGAGAACTAGACTTCCTTTTCTTATTATCAATGAAAGGTTAAACCCAAGCAAAGGAAGAGGAAGAGGTAGAAGGGGCAATGGGTCCAATTCCAAGGGGACTCATTTCACTCAATGTCTGCCACACTGATGTCTCCAGTGGGGAAGTTAGCACTACTTTAGAAAGATCCTTGGTAGAAATTTCTATCAAACCTAGAGGCTTAGTCATTTTTCCTTCATTTCTCATCTTAGCAGTGACGACAACAATTTTTTCTTCTTATTTCATCTCCTCACTATCATCCTCACTCAAAAAAATATTATTTGGCCCTATGGGAACATGTGGTTGTTCCAAATGGGATTCTTCCTCGATCTTATCTTGTTTTATGTCCTTACCTTTCTTCAGGTATACCTTTGTTGAAGAGAAAGGAGTAGACTATTCAAGCACCTCAATATTTGGTGTAGGTTCTTCCTTCCTAGGAGAGGAACTTTCTTGTGAGGAAGACTTCGCTTTTTCCATCCTGAAGGCTTGCATCTTCCTATCAAACTAGAGCTTGGTTCTCACAAGAACATGGTTGATCACCTCTTTCAAATCATCCTTCTCTCTTGCAAATAAATCAATAGTTTCCAAACAATCGTGCTTAATGGACCTCTTATATTTAATGGATTGTAGATCTCCATCATTGTCCTTGATCCCATCAAGTACTTTGTAGACATTGAAGGCTATGACTTGTTGGTGAGAGATTCTACCAAAGTACCTCCTCATGACCTCTAAATCATCTGTGTAATTAGTCCAATAATCTTCAATATCATCGAGGTGATAAAAAGACCATCCTTAAATTCTTAGCAATATATCACTTGATATCAAAGCAAGTTCTGGGCTTGAAGTGATGAATGGTGAGAGGAAGAATGGTTCTATCAATGTTCTGGGAATCCAAGGATGTATGGCATGTATAATTTCTCAAGGAGATAGGAAAATGAATTCTAGCAATCTTTTTATCTCTACAAATCCTGTGAAGTTTGTCCAATTATCTGTAAAGCTAGACAAGGGCCATTTTGTCATTATAAAACATAGGAATCTTAAAAGGAGGGCCTTCAAAACCAGCGAGTATGATATATGAATTTTTTTTGAATTGAGTGTAGAAACTTCCATAGTCAGAGATCAAATTATTTTCTTCCTCAGAAAATCTCCGAGCAGTATTTCCTTCCAAAATCCTCACAATATACATAGTCAAAGTGTCATTAACTCTCCTAAAATCATGATTTCTGACCTTGAGAGTTAACCTGGGGAAATATTCATATATAGGGACATCCTTATTGTCTTCAATGAAATAGAAACCAAGCCATTTCATGGATGCTACAATGGTGTACATGAGATAGGAGGTCATTAAGAATGTCCAAGTTCTCTTAACATTGACCAGCTACTCAGTTAGATTTTCAAAAATTATGTCACCCCCATTCAGATTCTGCTTCCCTTAACAAATGATATTAATAAAGGGGAACATCCAAAATTGAAACTCATTTGTAGATGGAATTCCCATGATCCTAGAAATAAGAGTGATGATGTCTAAAAGTTCTTCCTTAAAATCCACCCTGAATAATTATTTATAATGTCTGGATGATATTTTCTTATGGATCTTTAGCCATGATTTAGCTACCCTGGTCTTGTATTTTTCAATATCATGAACAAACAATGTTTGTGCTTGAGAAAGAGTGAGAGTATTAGTTTCTTCCACCATTGGAATATGTAGGGCAGCACAGATAGCTTCAGAATCTATTCATGTAACTAATTCATCATGTACATCAATATTCTCTTTGGATTCTGGATTAAAACTATCCCAGCAAGAAAAGCACGATATCAACACACTGAACATAGATAAGAAAAACCCCTAAAAATGCAATCCCGATGTCTTTGATCAATTAGGTGATTGGAGTGGGGATATCACATCCAAGTTTTCTCCAAAAATCATCAAGGTCAAGGTGCCGAGATTCACTATGACTGATGTCAAGCACAAAGGTTTACATTGAGGAGAGGTATTCATGTCGTTGGTACTGCATCTTCATCATGAAATAGGTAGAGAGAAAAATAACCTTAAATTGAGTATCACCACAATCTTAAATAATCCCTGCAAGTGAAAATATGAAAGCATAGATACGGGCAATGGCTTGCTTTACACGAACGCGAGTGGGAGGGAATGAGCAAGCAAGTGTAGAAGTGAAATAATGGTTACACTCCTTTAAATAGCCATGAAATGAGAGATAATATAATGAATGTGTAATGAATTTCCCCCACATTGACTCAAAAATGTGAAAAAGTAGAAAGAGCGGAAAAAAATGGCCTAGATGGTCCATGGGACATTGGGACATGTGGGACGTGCAAAGCCGATTTACCCGATTTGAGTGGGATATAGAAAAAGTGGGTCTGGAGAGCATAAAATGTCCATAGAACAAAGGGACACATGGGATGTGTGGAGCCAAAATAGCCGATTAGTAAAGAAAGTTCGGAAAAGAGGAAAATCAGTGAATAAAAGGCCCAGTTGTAGTTGGGACATGGAGGACAAAAATGTCTGACTTAGCCAATGGGTAAAGCAATGTGGGTAAAGAAAAAAATTTGAAAATAAGAGGTCCACCCGCAATTGGGAAACACGGGACAAAAATGTCTGACTTAGCTACAAAACATTAAAATTGACTCCACAAAAAAAATATTTTCTAAGTTTATGAAATTCTCCCTTTGCTTAAACACTTCTACAAGACACTTCTCAAAATTTTGGAAATTTGTCTTTCAAAAAGGAGGGAATTTTGAGGGTGACAACAGTTGGCTTTTTCTGGGGATGATTTGATTAGGAAAAAGGATCAAGGCAAGTTCAATAACCTAAGAAAAGCTCTGGGATAATAGACCAGTGCCTTAACCATTGGGTAAATAGAGTCAAAGGAAAAACAATGTAGAAGACAACACACAAAGGGGAAAGGAAGCAAGACACAAGGGAAAGACAAAAAACAAGACATTTTTTACAATATAAAAAAGCACCGCTTAATCACCTAGGACTTGAATAAATTCAAATAATGCCCACTATAAGGAAGTGGGAGAGGAGATCCATCCATGTAATCCAAGTAGAAAGAATTTTCTCTAGCAAAGTGTCTTATCTTAAAAGGACCAAGCCAAAGAGAATCAAACTTACCATGGCTTCCATGAGGCTCATGCGTTTTGGCCCACAATAAGACAATGTATCCCACTTGAAAGTATCTAGGCCTGGTCTTTTTTTCAAACAAATATTTCAACTTTTGTTGGTTAGAAGATATTCTATTAAAAACTTGCATCATGTACTAATTCAACTTCTGGAGATACATGATCCTCTTGTCCAAAGAACTGATAAAACTTGAATCCACAATATATTTCATCAAGTCTAAGGATGAAAATTCAACTGGTATTGGAATTTGGGCTTCAACACCATACACCACTTGAAACAGATACATTCGAATTGCTCTTTTAGGTTTAATTTGATCTACCCAGATGGCATCATAGAGATTCTTGTGCCAATTTCTTTGAGATTCATAGACAAGTTTCCGAATGATGCTTACCAAATTCTTATTTGTTTATTCTTCTTGTCCATTCCCTTGGGGGTAATAATCTAAAGAATGAGTAAGGTAAATTCCATACCCATAGAAAAAATCCATCAACTCGAAAGAAGAAAAATTAGAATCATTATCAGCTAAAATTATTTTTGGTACTCCAAACCTTATCAAGATGTTCTCTTTGATAAAATCACACACCACCAAAAAGGTAGTACTTTCTAATGGAATGTCCTCCACCCATTTTGTGAAGTATTCTATACTAGTTAGCACATGAGTATGTCTAACACTTGAATGTGGTTTGAGAGTTCTAATAAAATCCAATCCCCAGTGTTGAAAATTTTCAACAATAACTACTGGTTTGAGCAGTAAAGAAGCTAATTTAGGTATCGCAACAAAATTCTAACATGCTTCACACTTTCCTACCCATTTTAATGCATCTCCAAACATTGTTAGCCAATAGTACCCTAGATGAAGAATTTTGTGAGTAGTGACAGTAGAAAATAAATTCCCTCCACATGCTTGATCATGAAAAGCTATAAATAACTTCTTTTCTTGCTCTTTATCCACACATTTGAGGAATCTTCCATTAATACCTCATTTGAATAAAAATTTTTCCCATAATACATACTATACAAACCTTATCTTAATAGCTCTCTTTTCTTTGGAACTCAAGTGAGATGGACATTCTCCATAGGTAAGAAAATGTGCAATATCAACATACCACTTGTCTGTTGAACTGAGAAAGAGGACAATAATAACATCAACCACTTCTATGGACAATTCTTCATCATCTCCCTTAGCAATAAGTTCACACAAGCCTTTACCCAAGACTAGATTTGTTAGCTTAATATCAAGGTTATATTCCTAAACATTTCCTATGTAATTACCTCGCTTAGTTCCAAACTCCTGCTGTGTAAGAATAGACTTGATAGTTGTATTAGGTAAAAATACAATAGGGTAAGAATTAAGGATATAAAAATGAAACTGCTTCACAACCTGGACCACTGTAAAAGTGTGTTTGTCCATAAAATTATACTTTAATTCATGAGCTTTCAAAACATAGCTCATGAATGAAATCAGAATTTCATGATTCCCAGAATATTTCTGAGTTAATATAGCAGCCAAAGTACTCTCGGTAGCATAAAAATAGATAATAAAATCCTTGCTGAAATCTAGACATTCTTGGATAGGAGTTTTAGTAATAGGTTTCTTGATACCTTCAAAAGCTTCTTTTCCTTCGGAATTCGAACTAAAGGTTTGCTTTCCTTTAATAATATGAGTAATGCTCATAGTTAATTCTACAAATTCTAGAATGAATCACCTTAAGAAATTTATCTTACCAAAGAAAGAGTGAACACCCTTTTGTCTTGTGGGAAGTGGAAGCTGTTTAACTACCCGAACTCTTTCTGGATCTATCTTGATCCACTCCTTAGAGACAATATGTCCAAGCAACTTGCCTTCTCTAAAAAAAAGACATATTTCTTAGGATTAAGGGATACTCCATGTTCTATAAATTTTTGAAGGACTTTCTCAAGATCTTGAAAGTGATATGCCCTTGTTTTGGAGAAAACAATCAAATCATCAAGGTATACAACAATACATTTCCCTTTAAGACTACCAAAAGATAATTACATTTACCTCTAGAAAGTGGCACCAAATTTGATAATAACAAATGGCATCCTCTTGTAGGTGAATGTTCCCCAAGGAGTAGTAAAAGTAGTCATGTGCTGATCCAGGGTACTGACTTCCACTTGATTATATCCAGAGAATCCGTTCAGCATAGAAAACATCTCAAAGCTTGTGACAACCTGTAATAATTGATCCATCATGGGGAGAGAGTAGTTATCTTTTAGGGAAGCCTAATTTAGATTCATGAAATCCACACAAATACGAATCTCACCATTTTTTTTCCATACTGGCACAATGTTTACGATCCAAGTTGAATGATGTATAGGAAAAAAAATCTTTAATTTTAATAACTTTTGAATCTCTTGAAAAATAGTTTCAGCAATCTTGGGATTGTATTGCCTTTCCTTCTTTCTGAAAGGTTTAATCCCATGTCTCAAAGGAATATATTGTTGCATCTCTTTTGGTTGAAAGGTTTTGACATCATCATAGGAATAATTAAGAACATTTGCATACCTTTTCAATGAGTTTGTTGCTTTATTACTTTCTTCTTGAGTGCAACATTTCCCAATTTACACCATCTTGGGTTCATCATTACTTCAAATATTGACCTTCTCATAGTTAGCAGAATGATGAGTCCATTGTGATGCTTTAGATTTGATGTACCTATCATATTTATCAAACAGATCCTCTAAACTCACTAGTCCTTTAGGTATCTTGTTACCCTTCAGTTTAATAAAACCATCCTAATCCATTTCTTACTGGATATCATCTTCATAAGAGGGCACATACTCTCTAGGAAGAGTCTCACTTCCTTCAAAATATAATTGATTAAAGTTATCCTTAAGATCCAGGAAAGAGATAAAGTGTTGATCATCATTGAAAACTTTCCAGTTGCTTGCATTATCTAGCACACTAGGCCTATGAATCATTTCAACACTAAATTTCTCCTTAGAAAAATATGGATGAGGAGTCAATAGGGATCCTAAGTTAGCTAGAGAATCAGCCCTAGTCTTATTTTCTCTTAGAGAAATCCTCAATTGTGAAGGCTTCGAGAAATTCAATAGAATCCCATAAAAGACTTCTATAATGCTTCTATCTCCTATTCTTGACTTGAAAAATATTCCTGACTTGTTTCACAATCAACTCTGCATCACCATGAGCACAAATGTTCTTCACTCCCATCTCTTTTTCCATGTTCAATCCAAGGATGGGAGCCTCATAATCAGTTGTGTTGTTTGTAGTTTCAAAACAAATATTAAATGAAAATGGATGAATGTTATCTTATGGAGAGCTTAATGTTAGGAATTAGTATTCACATGGTTTATTTATATGGTTAGTTTAATGTGTTATTAATATATTATTGTTATATAAACAATAATATATTATTGGTGTTGAGTTGTGTATTGTTACGGGAGTAACAATCACAACTAAATAGGTTTATTTGTTGTAACACTTTCCTATTTTATAGGAAGTCAGTTTTCCTATGTATATGGCTATTTAATAGCCTGTGTATGTAATTCAAATTGGTCGAATACAATATCAATATTTTTTTTTTCTGTGTGACAATATTTCTGTCCCAATATTTGGTATCAGAGCGATTATGGATTCCTGAGCATTATGTGGGGTGGATCCAAGTTATTCATGGTCGCCCTTGTTATGGTAGTGATTTTATTGCATCATTATTTTACCTATAGGCGTGCTCTTTATTGGATTCATTGCATTTCAAACTGACCTGCATCATCTGTTCTTTTTTTCAAAGATTATTGTTTAGACAGTGTAATCAGGAAAAATAAAAGGCGTTTGAAAGGTGTTATTGAAACTACAGAATATTGTTTCCACACGTATTACTTCTTGCAGCTGTCAAAAAGAAAAAAAAGAGGAAGAAAGCATGTTTTTTTAGCCGGTTTAGGTGTCAAACTCAGTCAAGAACAGCTTTCATATCATGCAATGAAATAAAACAAAATAAGTACCATTGCAAAGCTCTAGAAATAAGATTTCCCACGCATTAAACGGTTTGCAAATCGGAGCTCTGGTTCTCAAGTTATGAACAAATCATTGTTGGTCACTTCAAAAAAAAGCAGCTATGAGTTTCTTGCCTTACCACAGCGATTTCTAATTGGCTAATTATTTTATAGTTTTGCAAAACTATAGTTTGAAAATATTTATTTTTTCTATAGTTTTTGCTTAAATAGTTGCAAACTGAGGGAAAATAATAGATTTTTGGCCAAATTAATACTTGTTTGGCGCGAGTTCTTGAGGTTATAAATATTTTTGGAATCTACATTTCCTCTCGGTTCCAACGAGTGGTCACATGATAAATTTTCTCTCCATCTTGAGTAAATTTTTAATCGTTGAGCCAATTTTAATTAAATTGGGTCTTTTTACGGGAAATTGTAACTTCAATAACTTTTGCATGGTAACTCGAAATCGAGCGCCGTTTTTTCCAAAAGTGTATATTTTTTTATTCCCATCCTAGTGGTTCTAATTTTGGGAGAAAATTAAAAAAATTGAAAATCACCCTCTATTTTGGCCATCTTGTGGATGCATTATCGGTTGTACCCGACGTCCTGAAATAAAAGGTTTCACATTGAGGGGAGAAGCTTAAATAAATACAATGTGGAAACCATGTAGTCTCATGTTCAGATCCGGCTGAGTTAAGCACCCATATGATGGAGGAAGGAGGCATCGGAGGAAGGAGGTCGAACAGCGACCTCTTGTCAGTCACCAACGACGGGGCCGCACAGAATGATTTGGTGGCACAAGTGTGCAGTGTGAGTATATGATTTTCAATGTGGTTTCCATTTTCTCATAGTGCTTCTGTTTACAGTGTTCCTGTTTTGTGTGGTATTTGATGGATGTTGGAAAGAAAGTTGTGTTGGAGCGCAGATGACTGTCAGTGATCCTCTGACTGACTTGGTCCTCTGACTGCCGTACTTCGTTGGAAGATGGTTAGCTAGAAGAATACGTTCACTAGCATTAGTGACCATGTGCAGCAAGACCTAACTAGCAAGATCCATTTAGGAGTATGTTCTTTGATGCAGTTTTCTTCTCAGTATCTATATGAGTGGAATTTCAAATTGTGGGGGGGGATACATACCAATGTTCCATTCCCATTCTGCACCCAAAATGGCTTAGTCAAGGAAAGCTTCCAGTGGTAGTGGTAGTTTTCTATGGTGTTCGAGATCGAGTGGCAGCGATCAAAGATAGAGACTACAATTAAGAACATTACGATTCTTATAGGAAGTAATGTGAATTTTTTTTAGTATTTCTTCTATTCTGCAGTTTTGTCATATGCAAGTTGTGTTTCCTACATAATTCCCTGATGTACAAGCATAGTGGTGAACAGTAGCACTAGAGTAAGTCAGTTCATGGATCTTGAAAGGGTTTGTGGGAGGATCCAGAAAACCACACGAGGTCAACAGTTGATGAGGTTCCTGTCGCATCAAGGTTTGTGGTAAGCCTGTTTAAAACCATGGAAGGAGCGAGCCTTTCTTTTGGATCAAGGTCATGAGTCACAGAGTTGGACATGCCACAGGGGTGAGCATACTGCAGAGCAATGTGTTGATGTTTTTCTACCATGTAAACACTAAGGGGGGGAATGTTAGGAATTAGTATTCACATGGTTTATTTATATGGTTAGTTTAATGTGTTATTAATATATTATTGTTATATAAACAATAATATATTATTGGTGTTGAGTTGTGTATTGTTACGGGAGTAACAATCACAACTAAATAGGTTTATTTGTTGTAACACTTTCCTATTTTATAGGAAGTCAGTTTTCCTATGTATATGGCTATTTAATAGCCTGTGTATGTAATTCAAATTGGTCGAATACAATATCAATATTATTTTTTTCTATGTGACAATATTGCTGTCCCAATACTTAACACCACGCCAGTTCCATAACCAACTGAAGAAAATCTTCAATCGAACTCTAAAGTCCAAATTCCATTAAGATTATGAATAAATCCTTTAGGAAATTTTTCCTCATCTTCTGACATGATCATATAGTTACCATGTTCTATATCTTCATAGAGTATTTGTGCTTTTGGGTCATAATTTTTTTGCTCAATGTAGTCTGTCTGTCTTTCTGGTAGTAGATTTTTCATTTTTCCATCGATTGGAATTAGGGCGTGTGACCAGTCCATTTGGATTTCACCTCCCACTTCTCTAAAAAAATTTGCACTCAGTAACATACCATATGAGGGAGGAATATCAGCCACTAAAATAGTGGCTTTGACCCTTTTCTCTAGAAAAGAAGAAAAAGCTAATTATGAATCTTTGATTCTTCCAACCAATGGTATTTCCATACTCTCCATGGAATATTAATAACCAAAAGTATGTGTTAGAGTCAAGCCTAAAGTGTGAGCCACTTTTGCAGGCATCACATTTTCTAATGCTCCTGAATCAATAACATAATTAATGTGTTTATGACCAGCTATAATAAGTGTTATATATAATGGTCCAATTTTCTCATTAGATGAAGATACCTCAGCCACACGACTTTGTTCAGATGAGGGGGAGGGTGGCCAACAGACCTTTAGACATATTGGGTGAAGTTTTGGATTTGGAAATGATGAATTTCACCACTTTAACAAAAGCATTTGGATGAGTTTGGTAAAATTTTGCCTCTGAGATTTGGATCTTTGTGTTCTTGATGTGGTCAATGATATAAAAATATCCGAAGGTGGATGGGGTATCACTAGTAGGAATGGGGGAAATTTTAGACTTATCAGGTTTAGGAGTTGAATGGAAACAAGTTTTGGAAATGGATGTAGAGGGAGAAGAAATAACATTACTTAGCTTTTGCGTAGAGGTAGTGGGAATAGGGGTTCCTCTCCTTTCAACTACCAGAATAGTTAGAGGGATCTCCTTAGATTTTTTAGAATGTTGTACCACTTTCTCCTTCCTGTTCACTTTCTCTTGAGTCATAACAAAATATGACTCACTATTCATATCTGTCACTACTTCCTCATATTTGTCCTCATCGTCCACATCTTCAGTGGTGAGGAAACGAACTTAACAGTCACCAATTTATTCCTTCTCTTCATCAACCTCTTCTTTAGGATTCTCATAGTTTTCATTCTCCTCCTCATCATCAGGTTCTTGAACTTCACAGGTTACATTAACGGGAACATTGATGGGTGGGCCTTCAATAGCCAATCTAGTCTGAGAAGAGGGAAAACAATTCCTAGGCTAAAAATATTCCTTGGAACATCTTGGTAATGAGCATGTTGAGCCTATTGTTTTTTGATAGCAATAAGATCATATTCAAAATTTTGCACTAAAATCAGAATTGGCTCCTAGGGAGGAAGAGGAATATGCTTTAGGCTTGGAGGATTCTCTTTTCAACTTACCAGACATGATTAGATCATCTTCAACATTGATATCCAATATTTGATAAGCATTAATAGTTAGAAGATTATCTCTCCTTAATGCATAACTTACTTCAGGAAATTAAGCATTGAGGAACAAGCACTTTTGGATTTGATCTACAGGATATGTATTCTATGGAATTTTATGAATCAACTTGTTGAATTTGGCCACAAACTCTTGCATGGGCTCATTTTGCTCCTTTTTTATATGATAAATTTACACCAAGAGGGCATGCACATCTTTAGCAGGTCTAAAAAATTGCTCAAACTGAGTTGTCATGGTAGTCCAATCAAAAACCAACCTAGTTGGAAGGTAATAGAATGATGCAGCCTAGAATTTACCAGATAACACCCTAGTTGCGTTGGCACATCACTCAGCCTAGACTAAGCACTCACCCAAACCGTGTAAAGGTACTAGGTCCCTCTTTAGGGTTGTTGTAGTAGGATGTTAACATGATGAAGTAATAAACATATAGATTCATAAATAATCCATTATTTTATAATGCATGCTACCCTTAGATCAATGAAAGAACAAGCTTAAATAGTAATCATGATTGAATTAATAACATGCACTACTCAACTTCACAAAGAATGAAACTAAGATTCAGCCAATATCTTCCATCTATTAATAAATACAGAAGCTAATTATAGTATTTTTAATCTATAGCAATGCGCATATGGAACTAATACAGTAGTTCAGTCATATGTGTATACACCCACTTCACACTTACCCACTCATACCATATATGCCATACATACATCTCCCTCTCTACTATGTACCTAACGTCATATATATAGGGTGGGGACTTGCCCTTTACCACTTATCTATTCTAGAAATAGGCCACATGATATTAATGGCAACACTTTGTTTACAATCATAGCCACCCGCCGTTTACAATCATAGAAACACATGCAAGTGTGCTATCTATAGTCCTCTTATAGTTAACTGAAGTGTCAATTCTATTCTCAGCCTATCTCCATGCAAAAATGATTTGAATGGCTTCTCAAAAGATAGACAATGCATGGCACACACATCTCTACATCATTGATGTGTTATGCACACCATCTTCTAAAAATAGGTCTTCATGCTAAAAATCAGCTAAGTCCTAAAATCTAATCTTTCCTTCCATGCGTAGGTCCTTCTTGTGCTTTTGCGCCCTTGGTTTTGGGCCTTCTATCCTGCGTGGACTCCTTATGTGATCTTTGAAAAGTATTCTTTGATCAAAATTACCCCACACGAATCTCATTGTCGTCGTGACAATTGGTATCTCCAAAAATTGAAGGAAAGAATAGAAGAATGGAAAGAATAAGAATGAAAGAATGTAGATAAATAAATAATTTTTATGAGGTTATTAGGCAAGCTCCTCTATATCAGTTTGCAGTATAAAATCTAGATACTCCTCCTTTATTTCAGCATCCAATACATGTCATTCAGTGAGTGCTTGCTCTGCATTTTCTAGGATGTCCACAACAATGGATTCCAACTCATCCCTCACAATCGGTCCTTTCTCATTTTATAGAACCAACAGAACACTAGACATTGATGTCATTCTTCCTTGTAAAAGGTCCATCTTCTGCGTAATTAGCTTTCTAAGCTCTTCCAACTGAGTCTTGTGTGGCTCTTTTACTGTTGCTAGGGCCTCGTGCTTCTTTTTAACCATTGACAATATTTTTGCACGGCCCAATGTCTCATATTTCATCACTTTCTAGACCTTGTTGTTCTCTTTGAGGGTCTTGACATTGATAAGCACCTCTGGAGTTGTGCATACATTTAAAGCCTGGTCTACTTTCTTCAATACTTCTTGTAATGCTTGCAACAACCCTTCATAAGATGCAATTTTTCTCATCAATGATGATTTCTCCTATTCGGCATCTTGTTCTGAGCATTCTGGCACCTGCATGCATAGAGTTTCATCTTCAAGTACCAAATCCACCAAATTTCCCACATATTGTATCGCTGAAGGAAATCTCTCTGGTACCTTGGCCTCCAAGTGTGGCCTTGATCTTATTACATTGTCCCCAATCTCCTCTGGGATGTTGATAAACACCTCATTCTTCTTTTTCCCAAATTCCCTCTCCTATGTTATGCACGTTATCTCTATGTCCTTTGTCTTCAACTCCTCGCTTAGAACTCTAATCATGGCATCTTTGTCCATGTTTCTTCCAGCCACCTCAGCAGATACCTTCACCAATGAATTACTGACCTGCTCATCTGACATGACAGTCGGCTTTACTGTCATGTGTCTAGTGTGAGGTGCCTTCTTCAATCATCTTGAAACACATGACTCTTCACACACATCAAATTCAGGCTCATCCATGTGGGTGTGTATTGACCACGATAGTTTCTTTCGAGTGCATGTAGTTGTCATATCCTCATCCATTAACTCCTAGCTAAATAAATCCTTCTGCACTATCGTGCTCTAGAAGAGGGAATGCAATTTTTTTCCTGCATCCTTTGCATACCCCATGGTTGGTAGAATGTGCTCTCCACTTGTTCTTCTAGACCTTTGCTGCTTAGGAAATTTAGCCTCCAAATTGGGGACTTGTGTCTCTATGTCCTAAACATCCTTTGTATCTATCTCCTCTGGTCTTTTCTCATCCTCTTATTTTTCCTTTGATTCCTCAACTTGTTCCTATGTGTTCTATGGAAGTGTAGGAGAATTAGGTGCACTTTCCTTTGACTCTTCCACCTCCTCATTCCACTTTAGTTTCCTCCTCTGCACAGTCACCTCCTTTTGTGGAGAGAGTATGGTTGATTTGTGCATAGTGGTTTGAGTAGCAACTTACGTCCTTGTTCTCCTAAATACCCTTTTAAATATGTGCTCCCCTTTAATTGCATTCAATTCCTCATCATCCCCCTCTTGTGGATGAGGTGGTGTAATAGCATGCTCATCTTCACCCTTACTTTTTGGATGTATCCTAACCCTATGCTCCTAACCGCCACTATCTTTGTGCTCCTCCTCCTCAGATCCTATAATTCAATTAGCTCTGTGGGCTTAGGCATTGATATGTTCTCCATTGTATGCTTTCCCTTTGGTGGTGTTAGAAGTGTGAACTCACCTTTCACATATTTGTTACTCTCCATATTTGGCTTTAGCTAGAGATACACCAATGCTTTCCCCATATCTGCTACAACCAAACTTATTGGTTTGATATTTAGGACCACTGAAATGATCCTCTCTGTATAAGCACTTCTACCAGGATACACATAATTATTCCTCAGTGTATGGTAGTCATAGTCTACCATATTTGCATTGAAGACCAGTCAGTCCGTGTCTGTAAATCTATGAACAGATGCTTGGAAATACATTGTAGTGAATGCGTAAGTAAACTTACACCAAGAGCTCCAGAATCCATCTTTCATTGGGAAGCACATCATGCAGAAATATTGATATACAACAAACTAATTTTTTTTCCATACCACTACTGGTAGGTCCTTTGGGATGCGCCACTCTTCCCCAAATTCCACATGGATATTGTCATACCATTTCTCTTCCTTCTACTTTACATCATCTGTCATGGTCCCCTTGCATAGGTATTTGTTGAATCTTTCAGCTGGGGACTTGTTCTCCATGGGGTATTCCCATACTTTCTCCTTCAGTCCATCTGGTACTCTGATCTCCATGAATACCAATGATAGTCAAACAGCCCCAAAGATGATCTTCCCTCCTATGCGTGATTCTTTGACTATATGCTCTATAATATAGCCTGCAATGTTATAGATTATCTCTTCTACCATCTTACGCGCCACATGTAACCACATAGTATTTACCTGAGACTACTTCTCCTGATCATTCAACATGGTAACAAGGTGGGCTTCAGCTTGTACAACTAAACAATTTTTCAATTTTTCTATGTCCATTCCGTGTGGACTCTTCACATATCCTAACTCCTGGCTGGTATTTAAAATTAAGGCTTTATCTGTAAGATCACCTTGTATATCTTCTCCTGTGACGTTCAGACCTGTAACTGATGAGACAAGTAGAGATGAGATTCTAACTATGTCCTACAAAATATAACAACTCTTCATGCACCTTGCTCATAAGCCACTAATACAAGGGCTAATACTTCCCGAAATATGGAAGCTTATATAACTAGTAGATCGTAATTCTCTTCAAAATCTTCTCACCTACATCATCATATACTGGCATGTCATCCACCATGTACTTGTTCATTCTAGCAGTGAGCAAGGAATCGAGCTCCTTATTCTTCAAATTCATGTGATTGTATTGACTTACTTTTCTCTTTCTGATGGGTGAATCCCATTCTTGGCTGATGATGACTCCTTCAAGATATTACATCTATGAAAAATGGATTTCAGGTGACATCTATTCCCCCTCGATGTACATTTTCTTATTTCCTTTTATTTTGCAGTAGATGCCTTCTTTGGTGCCATTCTTACCTTACAAATGTCTCCTCTTCAACTCTACAACTTTGCGAATCAAACCCTAGATCGATTCAATCATGCCCTAGGTGGAAACTATGTAACCTAACACTTTTTTGTCTCCCTACTTCACTCAAACCCTTCACTACCAAGGACACAAGCTTCTTGTCGCACAGATATGGTTGTCACACTTGGTTTCACACCCTTGGCACCTTAACGTAATCACTCGACTCTTCGCACTTGGCTCTTTTCTCCAATACTCTTAGTTGTAATGGTAAAAATGAATATGTATCCCATACTTATATAAAAATTTCATGCATTTATTGCTCCTTCACCTACCAAATATCCCCTCATTCATTGACCAAATTTGTTCATTCCGCACGATACATCTTCACGCCCATCTATAACCTTCTAATGTACCTTCCTACCCTCTCATCACAGACTTCACTTCAGTGCGCGCTCTTGCACCTAAGTACCTCATCACTGTACCTTATCTTGGTATCTATCATGGCCTCCACTTACCTTGCGTTATACTATTCTTTCATTCATCTCCATCCTTGGTCACTTTTGAGAAGAAATATTATTTTGACTTAAAGCACACCCATAGCAGCTTATTCCTTTCACCTTTGAATTCGCACAGTCTTTTTCTTGGATAAATACAACCACCCAAAATTAAAATTATGTGTAGTCCTTTGCACATAAACATTCTTCATACAATAATTAGCTTCATGCGTGCAAGCGTGCTTATTACACAAAAACAATAACTAAATTGACAAAGTATAGTGACAATGAAGGAAACACATTAAGGAAATACATAATTGAAAACCTAATCTAAATAGCAATACTACCTTAGTACAAACACCAAGAAGACTTATTTATAGTATGGCTTCAGCCTACTCCCATTAAAGTAAATGGGTAGTCGTGTTCCATCAAGTGCTTCTTATGGGAAAGCACCTGATTCAAGAATAGAAGTGATGACATACGACCCAAACCAATTTACTTTGAGCTTTCTTGAATGGCACAAGAACTTTGAGTCATAAAGAAGTACTATTTTTCCAATCTCAAACTTCTTATCCCTTATGTTTTTGTCATGCCATGCCTTCTGCTTGGCCTTTTCCTACTTCTAACTCTATCGTGCTATGGATCGACACTCATCCAGTTGAATCATCTTTTTGATATGATGTTCTAAATACTGTTCATTAGCTATACCTCCAACGCGTGCAATGCATACATAAGGTAACATAAATTATATAGGGAGAACAACTTCCACGCCAAACACTAACTCAAATAGTGTGGCTTTGTTCAATCTCTTTTAAGTTGTTCTATATGTCCAAAGAACAACTGATACTTTGTCATCCCAATCCTTCCTTCCAACATCACAAATTTTTGTCAAAGTCTGGCTCAAAATCTTGTTGAAGGCCTCAGTAGTTACTTTTTCTTGAGGATGATAAGGTGTAGTTTTATGGTGTGCAACAATAAACTAATCTAATAAGATCCTAATTGTCTCATTCAAAAAGTGTGTACCCTGATCACTTTTCAAGCTTAAGGGACATCCATATCTTGTAAGAACATTATTCCATAGAAACCTAGTTGATGTAGCTACCATACAGTCCTTGATAGGTGCTGCTTCTGCCCACCACATGAGATAATCTTTGCAAGTAATGATATAGTGCGATCTAGTCCTACGTGCAACTAGCACAATAGGTCCTACAAAATTAGTGGCTGATTTATCAAATGGATCGGGACTAGTAATCGGTCTCAAAGGCATTTCATCTCTTTGCCCTGGTTTTCGTAGGTGCTGACAATGATCACACACCTTACAAAATTCTTTACAGTCCTTATACAATGTCTCCCACCATAGTCCAACAAGTAGGATATTCTGGGCAGTCACATCACCTGTAAAATAGCCTCCTGTAATACCACCATGATTTTATTCCATGATATCCTTATGCTCATGCTCTAATACACAACGGCGTAATAATTCATCTCTTCATAGCTTGTAGAGGTCACCATTGATTAACATAAATGATGTCATGCATATAGCAAGCTGCTGCTTTTCTAATTCTTGCATTCCTTCTGGTGCCATCCCTGTTCATAGAAAGATAACAATATCTTCTAATTCCATAGGCGCATGTTGTAACCTATATAACTATGCATATGGAATTATTTCTTCAATTGTCTATGCATCCTCTTCTGAATTGATTCTAGATAAATGGTTTAGTCCAGAATTGCTTTTCCCTAGCTTCACCACGACTACGAAATCAAACTCTTGAAATAGGATCACCCATCTGCATATGTGCATTTGTAAGATGGGCTTATTTACCAAGTACTTCAATTCCATGTGATCTGTATAAAACAAAAATGGTGTTGCTAAAAAGTACTGTTAAAACTTGTATAATGCATAGATCACTGGCAAAGCTTCGTGCTCTATAGTTGTATAATTCTGTTCAACAGGATTCATCTTCCTACTAGCAAAACAAATTGGATGATCTATAATACCTTCATCAGGTTGAGCTAACACAACACCAAGATCCATGCCAGAAGCATCGACATGCACATGAAATGGTTTATCCCATGAGGGAAAGCGCAGAATGGACGTGGTAGTAAGTCCGTCTTTTAATATCTCAAATGCGCATTGTTGTGGTTCTTCCCAATAAAATTTACCTTTTTCCTTTAGTAATTCTTCTAAGTGTGTAGTAATTTTGGCATACCCTTTTATGAATTTTCTATAATATCCTGTATGACCTAAAAATCCACGCACCTCACTTTGACTGGTAAGCACTTCCAGGCCTAAAATGATTGTAACCTTGGCTGGATCAACTAACAAACCTTCCTTGTAGATTATATGTCCTAACATTATCCCAAATGGCATAGAAAATATGCACTTCTTGATGTTCAAAGAGATACTAAACTGTCTACATTGTTCAAACATCAAGTGCAGATTATCACAATGATCTTTCACAAGCCCATATACTATCCAATCATCTAGGTAGACCTGTAAGAAGTTGTGAATAAAATCTTTGAATGCCTGAACAACTATGTGTGAGAATACAACAGGTGTGTTTTTCGATCCAAAGGGAATCACAGTATAGGAAAAACTTCCCCATTCAGTAGTAAATGTTGTATTTTCTTGATCCTCTTGAGCAATCCTAACTCGACAATACCCAGAAAATCCATCTGTGAAGGAATATATTTTGTGCCTCACAACTCCTAGTATTTCCTAAGTGAATGACATAGGGAATGGATCTATGATGCATGTAACATTCAGATCCATGTAGTCCACACATATCCTAATCCATCTATCCTTCTTAATACTGATCACCATTGGGCTAACCCATTATGACTCATCAAGGGGCTTGATAATTCCATATTTCAACATTTTATCAATTTATTCTTTTACCTTTTCACACAAATTAGTATTCATTTTGTAAGGTCTCTTTCGAACTGGTCATGCACTGTCCTTAAGTTTGATCTTCATTTCCCCAAGTGATTCATGCACACCTTTAAATTCATGATATCCTCGAGGGAATAAGTCCTAATAATAACTAAGTAACTCGATGATATTTTCTACCTCCGAGTCCTACCAGTAGTCTCCAATTATGACCTCCTTAGGCTCAGCCTCTAAACATATATTCACCTTCTTTGTCTTCATGGGTTCGTGGTAGGCACGTGTATCCTTTTCTGCACTTTCCAAGACCTCGCGCACCCCATGTGAATGTTAAATATCTAGGTTCTCAACTTCCTCATCATCCACGATGTAAACCATGTTTCCTTTCTATTTCTCAAGGCAAGTGTGTTCAAGTACTATGGATTCCATTTATTCTTCCTTTTCAAAACATGCTCTGAACTCTATCACACCGAATAATTCATGTATATGCTCTTCTACTTTTGCACTATCTCCCATAGTTAAATGCTTGAAAATTTTTAACACCTCTGCTATAGGAGGTTTATTTGAGAAGTATTCAAAAGTTTGGATCATTCCTATAGTCAAATCTTGCCAGTTCCCAGTTTCTCGATGTAGTTCTACATATACATACCAAGTACGTGCACATCCTTGTAACATAGAATACAATCTATGCACCCAGAGTGAAGGTGGTAATGCTTCCTATCTTGCTGTCTAGAGTCTCTCACATTGTTGAATGTGATGTTGAATAGGTTGATCACCATGATAAGCGTAGATTTACATAGGTGCATTGTTCCTTATAAACCTAGTAGACAAAGTGACTCCAATCTCTTCCCAGTGTATAAGATTATATGTATGGACTACCCACCTTCACGTTGTTGTCCCGTGCAGTGTATATACTAACATATCTCTCCTTTTAATTTGATCTTTCCACTGTGATTCCATGGCCTTAAAAAATGTAGGAATATCTTTTTCCCCTGTATACCAAGGTATTGTGCTACCTATCCATCGAATTGAACAAAGTCCATTCTTGTGCACAACCACACTTTTCACCTCACACCGTACTAATTCATATATACCATGAGCCCAATTGTCGCAAGCAATAATTGTAGTATCAGTAATAGAATGAGAATCCTCCCACTGTACGATGCCTTCTTTTGATGGATCATTCACGTCTGGGTCCTGAATAGTGCATACATAGACTCTGTTTAAATCCTCCTCACTTAGAGGTTCAACATATGGTATAGAATTCCCATTTATCAAAGGTATCAAAACCCTTCCTCCTTGTTTTCAAAGCTGATATACCCCTTATTAAATCTCAAGTCAGAATTATTCACATAACACCAAGGGCGTCCAAGTAGGGCTAGAAAATTGTCTTCTTCTGCAAGTGCTAAAACCTCAAAATCCCTAGTGAACTCGGCCCCTTTTATAGTTATAGATGCATATTTCAAAACTCCTATGGGAGTGGCCTTAGTCTGGTTTGCCATAAATAATACATTAGATTATGGCTACAATGGAGGCCTCCCCATCTATACCCATGCATCTAATGTAAGCAAATTTACCTCCGCACCTATATCGATCAATATATTTCTCAACAACCACCCATCCATAACAACAATCAGAGTAATTTCTTTCTCATAGTCGATGCTATCAGGGGGAATATTTACATACAAAATATATCGTCTGGTCTCAAGAATTACGTGTAGAGTGTTCCCTTTTAACCAACTTCCTAATAGTGGAATAATGTTCTCTTGGCACAACATCTTGCAAACCTCTTGTAGATTGTTAATATAAGTTTGGACTATCTCTGATGCTTTCTTTTTCTCCTTTAGGTACTGTATCTCACCCTAAATATTCCTTAGCAGTTCCACAGTATCCTGGTAAACTTCATTCTAATGAGCAGGATCTGGGTACCTTCCATATAAATCCTCCTCCTTGGTGATCGTAGGATTCTAGTGCAATGCCTCTCTTGTGCATGTTGCTTTAGCACATGTAGTAATATTGACTTCTAATTCCTGAAGTCCTTCTGTTATCTTTGGCATCCACTGATATTCTATAATGCACTGGATTTTAACCATCCTGACACCTTTGTTTTCTTTCTTATGTTGCTTAATCAGATGTTCATATAAGTCTAGGCACTGTTCATAGCTACAGTTCTTTCCATAGAAGGAACATGTCATATTTTGAGGAAATTCGTGCCTATAGTGGTCAGGGGATCCACCCGTATAACATGTTCCATGAGGGAACTCACCGCTTACTCCACCATGATATCCATGTCCCCTTCCACGACCTCCTTCAAAATGCCCCTGTATCTTGTCATAGCACATTTGATTATGATCCCAATCCTAGTCCTCATTCTTACCCTTAGAATTATCTGCTATACTTGTCTATTGTACCCCAAGGTCTATAACATCCTGGATCTGACCAATCAGTTGACAATCCTCAGTATCATGGGTCGTGGACCTGTAAATTTTTTAAAAGAAAGATACATTCTTCCTTATCATGTGTTGTAACAAAGGACAATGACTACAATCGTGATTAAAATGAAAAATTTCTCATTCCAACAATAATGAGCGTACAAATCTGCGAGGGAAACTATCCTTGGTGTGACCTTCCACTTCATAATCTATACACCAAATTCCTGAGCACATTTCATGGGATGAATTTGCTGAAATCTTCTTTAACTTCTTTGTCATAGCTGCAATTTGTGCCTCTAGAAATGGACTAACTCTAGTGTCAATGATCGTAACTACCTCAGCATATAAAGCTACTTCAAGTGCTTCACGCAGATCAGTGTATGTCTTATGTGACAACGCCCTTCTAAAAGGTGTAATCAATCCTCCAATGAACCATTGTGCATGTTGGATAGCATGAAGGTCATAAGATAGCTTCGATAGAAGTGTCTTAAAATGAGCATAATACTCATGTACACTATCAGTAGTGCCTTGGTTGATATCCTTGCACTATGCTCAAACTTAGGGATATGGAACTCTTTTAAGAAAGCATCTCTCAATACTACATAATCTATGCAAGTTTGATCAGGGTCAAAATTCCTATAACAGATGTGTGTGAACCCCTGTAATGTAGTGGCGAAATGACTTGCCTTTCACTTAGTAGCCATGATTCCTTTAGAATGCCACAAGATTTCACACACATACACATGTTTGGTAGCATCCTCTATACCTTTATACTCTGAGAGATGAAGAGACATCTCTATATAGATATTCTATGGTTACTCCAAACCTTGACCACCTGATCTGGAACCTTATGTGTTCCCTTAGCCTCCAGAACCACCAGATCCACCAGAACTAGAACCACCTATACCTCCTGATCCTCCACCTGTAGTCTGAATAGGACCTATAGATGTACTCCCCTGTACTCCGACAGTAGTACTTTACTGAACCCCTACAGTCTGTGAGGTAGTTCCACTTCCAGAGGTGAATCCAACATTATGCATGCTCACATTATGTGTGGATGATGCGCCTAAGAATGATCCTCCAAATAACATTGAAGCCATCTGTCCTATCATTGATTTACTTGATCCTTGACTTACTCCTACTCTTTTACTTCCCAAGTTAGTTTTCTGGTTACTTTTCGTACTAGATACTGAAAAACCAAGCATAAGGGCTTGGTCACTAGGTTGATTAAGATACACACCCATGGTCCAAGTAGTCTCTATTGGCACACTTATGTGTGAGGCTAAGGGGGATCTCTATCATGATTTCCAAGATGGGGGAGTTCCTGATGCTTTGGCTCCACATCTTCTACATGAGCTATAAATCCTTCATGAGCCATCTCTCTCCTCCATGCCATACTCTGTGCAACAGAACATTGCTTCTATATCTCCCTCTCGCGCACTTCATTATACTAAAGCCACATTTCCTCTCTCTTCCTTTCTTTCGCTAGGTGTACAATCTTAAACCAAACTTGTTCCTTCCCTCGCGTGTGACAATGTTTAGTTAGCCATCAATTTAATCTCCAAGTTCAAAGTTACCATTAAGATCTTGATCACTAGTGGAATACATTGCAAATATGTTTCTTTTGGATACTGCAAAAATTGGAATTTAGCTACCTCTGGGTAAGATTGCATCGAAATTGAATATTCAAGAATATAACTATTTAGAACACCAAAAAACCACATATCCACCGTGCGAGTCCAAATCAAATCAACATCATAGAGGGCCTCAAATGCTTCATGTGTCTAGAAAAGCACGTGATACCTCCAATTCCACTGAGATACATATGCAGTAAGCCACTCATATAGTTCTACTGGAAAGATAGCAAAAAAGCTAACATATAAACTGTCATACAGGTTCTGCTCTACTCAAGTGCGTGTGTTAATATCAAATCCATTACTAAATCATCATGCATATTCTTCCTCTAGATCATGTATCCATTCCTCAATACTTGCTAGAGTTAACCGGTACGTCTTCATCGTGAACCATCCTAAAAATAACTAAAAAAGAGGACCCAGAAATGGAACCAATGATGTAGCCTTGAATTTACCAAATAACACCCTAGTCATGCTGACACATCACTCAGCCTAGACTGAGCGCTCACTTGAAGCATGTAAAGGTACCTGGTCCCTCTTTAGGGTTGCTGTAGTAGGATGTTAACATGATGAAGGAAGAAACATATATATTCACAACTAATCCATTATTCTACAATGCATGTTACCCTCAGATCATTGAAATAACAAGCTTAAACAATAACCATGATTGAATTAATAACATGCACTACTCAACTTCACACAGAATGACACTTAGATTTAGCCAATATCTTCCATCTATTAATAAATATAGAAGATCCTTATAATATTGTCAATCTATACCAATGCACGTATGGAACTAATACAGTAGTTAAGTCATATGCATATACACACATTTCACACTTACCCACTCATACCATATATTCCATACATACATCTCCCTCTCTACTATGTACATAAAATTGTATATAGAGGGTGGGGAATTTCCCTTCACCACTTATCTATTCTAGAAATAGGTTGCATGCTATTGATAGACACATTCCATTTACAAGCATAACCACACATGCAAGTGTGTTATCTATAGTCCTCTTGTAGTTAACTGAAGTGTCAATTCTATTCTCAGCCTATCTCCATGCAAAAATGCTTTGAACCACTTCTCCAAAGATAGATAATACATGGCACGCATGTCTCTGCATTGTTGATGTGGTTCACATGTCATATTCTAAAAATAGGTCTTCATGCTCAAAATCTGCTAAGTCCTAAAATCTGAACTTACCTTCTGCACATGGGTACTTCTTGTCCTTCCACGCCCTTGGTTCCAGGCCTTCTATCATGCACAGACTCCTTGTGTGATCTTTTACAATTATTCTTTGATCAACATAGAACCAGTCATCTGAATTGTCTTGCAATGTTTCCACAAAGAGCTTGATAGAAACATCTTCATGTTCAACCCCAAGAATCCCACATGCGACAATGAAAGTTGTAATGTGTTCATCTGGGTCTACTATTCTTGTTACCCTTAGGTAACTCATGCAATGGTTGAGGAAGATCAAGAGGCCTAACAAGTTATCCCGAAGGCAAAGGTCCTGCCACCCTAAAAAAATTTAACTGAAGGGGAACTGTAACTCTTGAAAGTACTAGGGCACGGAGGTTAGGACTGATTTGATCTTGTGGACTGTCGTTCTTAGAAATTTTGTTTTTAACATGAGGTGTGCTTATAGAATGAGTTCTTATGTTCCTTCTTGCCAAAGGAAGAGGGAAGTTTTGTTTCTCCAAAAATTGAAAATGAGAATCTTCTATTCCAAGAGCTCTCCTACTACATGTATATCTTTGGTCCGCCAGGTTGCAAACCAGTCTTGCAGTTATTTAGAAAGGGATACATTGAAAGGAAATCCTCAGTAGAGAAGCTAAAAAATACTGGTTTTTGAACTAGTACTTCAAAGAATTCAACATTCAGGGGACATCAAGTCCCTCCTCTTTATGGGAGATATTTCCTTATTCAAAGCGAGAAATAAAGTTTATATCCAAATATATAACTTTCATTTTAATGAGGAATTCCGATACTTTGAAATGTTTCATGTCAATATAGATTATCAATACATAAGAATAGAAGATTAAATAAATTGAAAGGGAGGAACATTACAGTACTTTCAAGTAATATGGATAGTAGAATATAACCTTACATGTTCTTAGAAAAAGAGATACAAAATAGGATCACTCACATGGGCAGTATCAAATTTAATTCTATAGACACAAAGTTAAAGAAATCATATGATAAGAACACAAAGTTTCTTAGCATTAAATATTGATGATTCAAAAATTTCATACAAGAAAAGAAAGGAAATTATATGGAAATGAGAGACAAGGGAAAATCTTCTATATTGATAACTTTCAAATCTATTACATTTCAAGAGTATCAGAGTCCAGCCCCTAACAATGGCATGAAGATCCCATTAAATAGATTAAAAAAATAGTTACATTCGGTTCTAACTTCTTCTAATCTAAATATTAAAGATTACTTAACAAATAAATTAATAGAATGCCTTTAACCAAATCTTACATCATGGGTTTTACAACCCCCCAAAAAAAAGTGTATAAGGAATGGGAAGTAGAAACATCCGAAGGAGGATTAGAAGGGCCAATTATCTTAAGAATCCATTGTCTAAATATTGTCAATGCTTCAACTATCTCCATGCAATTTGGTATGGTGGTGTTAGAAGTGGCACGAGTCCACATACTAAGACACTTCTCCATATCATCCTCAAAATTTTTGTTTTCTAGAATATCTTTGTTTACCTCGAAGATAGTTTATTGAATGGAGCAAACATATTTCATCTTCTCTTTAGACATGGACTCTTCCTTGAAAAGATCCTCTTTGACAAAGGTGATGAATTGAGACTTGACCTCCTATATAGAAAATTGATTACCTGAGGCTTCATTCTGGATTTGACAATGAATATCTCGGAAGGTAGAAAAAACATAAGTCTTGAAAGCCTCTCCTTTTTGCCACATATTTCGTAGTTCTCCCACTACTTCCTCAAAAACCTTTATCTTTCAATCAATACTGAAAACCCAAGATTTTGACAGATTATTCTTGGCTTCATCAAATAATTTACTTGCCAATAAAATCTAATAATCTATTTTACTCATCAAACGGAGATCCTGGATGTATTCAGACCATAGATTCAGCTCTTTCTCCAAGCCACTAAGTGTTGTCATGAATTTCAATTGTAATTTGGAAACCTTTTGATATGTTTTGAAGGCCTCCTCAATGAATTTAAATCCAACCATTGTCATATCATCAACTAGTCATTCAATCGCCTTTTCCATAAGTGGAATGCTCATGAATATCTTTGATGGTCTGAACTTCATACTTGTTAAGAAATATGGGAGGGGGAAAAGTGGTTAATGGAGTTGGATACAACACCTTATCTTTTTCCAATAGGGATTTTATAAAATTTTATAGAACTTGGTTATGTTCTTTCAATTGCTCCATAGTTTTTTTTTCCTTCTCCACTTGTTTAATGACCCTCATTACAATTTCTCTAAAGTTATGAACCTCAGTTTCAAGTGTACACTACCCAAGTGAAATCCTTGTGAGCTCCAAGTCAGAAACCAAAAGATATTTCTCCACCTTATCCACCTTAGGCTTTACAATCTCCATGAATTGTTTACCCTATGAATTTGACACAAGCCTTGAGGTAATCTTTCCTTTATTTACGAGAGGAGTTGGACTAGTACCAAGCAAGGCTGCCATAACATCAAACTTGGGAACTACAACTTGAGAAGTAGACTTCCTTTTCTTTCTATCAATGAATGTTTGAACCCAAGAAAAGGAAGAGGAAGAGGTAGAAGGGGCAATGGGTCCAATTTCAATTGAACTCATTACACTCAATGTCTACACCATAGATGTCTCGAGTGGGGAAGTTGGCACAACTTCAGAAATATTCTTGGAAGAAGTTTCCTTCAAACCTAGAGGCTTAGTCATTTTGCCTTCTTCTTCTTCTTTCATCTCCTCATTTTCATCCTCACTCAAAAAAACAATATTATTTGGCCCTATGGGAACATATGGTTGTTTCAAAGGGTATTATTGTTAGGTTATGGAGCCTGTTTTCATGTGTGAAAGTGTTGAAGACTGTATACTAAGAGTACTGTACACTTTTCATGTAAATGTTTTTAGGCGTAAAGTTTTTTGGCCTCAAAAAATGCACCCAACATATCGAGAAACGTGCTCTTCTCATATGGGTGAGTTTTTTTACCCATAGGTTTATGGGATGGGTTTTTCCCATGGTTTTGATACCCATGGTTTTGTAAAATTGCTTAAGTAGTTGTCTATTTATATGGTCTTATGAATATGATAGATGTACAAGCATATGTATTGCAGATGTGTTTTGAATTCAGGTGTGAATTCTGTAGAGTTTGTTGAGCATAGATCCAAATGGATTTGGGTATTGTATTGAGAGAGTGGAGGCTTGTAATAAAATCTAAGCAAGTCATTCTTGGTGGAGGTAGCCAAAATTGGGTGAACCACATTAAATCTTGTCTCTTTGTGTTGTGTTATTTATTCTGCTCTTTTATTTGAGATCTGTAATATTTTTCTGCATATTAGTTTCTATTGTTGTGATTCTGTAAGGGATTATTCTACATATTTTATCTCTTATTTCCTAACAATTGGTATCAGAGCCTGGTTTGGTTTGCTGAAGTGTTGAATCGCAGGGAAATTTTTTAGCTTGAGTGGGAGCTATGGCAGATGATGGAAGATATAGGGTTGATAAATTCAACAGGAAAAAATTTAGTATTTGGAAGATGCAGATCGAAGATTACCTTTATCAGAGGGATCTTTATACTCCGTTGTCTAAGAAGGTGAACAAACCCTTGAGTATGAGAGATGCGGAATGGGATTTTCTGGATAGGAAGGCACTTGGGACAATCCGGCTGTGTCTTGCATCTTCGGTATTATTTAATGTTTTACAGGAAAAGACTACAAAAGATCTAATGGATGCATTAGGGAAGTTGTATGAAAAACCCTCTGCCTCTAACAAGATATTTTTAATGAAGATGTCTAAGAATGGTTCAGTAGTAGATCATTTAAATGATTTCAATATGGTTGTGCATATGCTAGCTTTGGTTACAATAAAATTTTATGAAGAAGTTATGGCTTTATTAATTATGTGCTCTTTACCTGAGAGTTGGAATAGCCTGGTAATGGCGGTAAGTAACTCGGTTCCAGCTAACTTGAAGTTGAAGTTTGAGGATGTTGTAGGGGTAATTCTAAGTGAGGAAATGTGAAGAAAAATCTCTAGGGAATCTTCTACTTCAGGGAATTCTTTGACATTGGAAACTAGAGGGAGACAGAAGAATAGAGGAAACCATGGAAAATCAAAAAATCGGGCAAGGTCAAAATCTAAGAACAAGATTGTATGCTGGAATTGTGGAAATCCTAGGCATGCAAAGAAGGACTGTTGGGAGCTTCGAGATAAGAAGAAACCATAGGAAGAAAACAAAGAGGAAAATGTGGCAATGGGTAATGTATGTCCAGATGCTTTGATTCTTTCTTTGCACAATATTACCGAATCTTGGGTTTTAGATTCAGGGGCTTCTTTCCATGCTTCTCCACATAGGCATTATTTTGTTGATTATGTTCAAGGAGATTTTGGGCATGTTTTTCTTGGTGATGATGAGCCTTGCAGCATAGTTAGAAAAGGTTCTGTTCAGGTTAAGATGCAGAATGGGAATACTTGGTTGTTGAAGGATGTCAGACATGTGCCTACATTAAGATGAAATTTGATATTGGCAAGGCAGTTGGGAAGTGATGGTTCTACTGTGATATTTACAGCAGACTCTTGGAAGATTGCCAAGGGTGCTCTTGTGGTGGCAAGAGGTAAGAAGGTTGGAACCTTGTATTTAACCACTTATAACACTAATGTTTGTAATATTGTGGCTTCAGAAGTAGATACAACATTGTGGCACTATAGGCTCGGTCATATGAGCCATAAGGGCATGGAGATCATAAAGAAGAATTTTCCTGGATATACAGAAACATGTTTGGAGTTCTGTGAGGACTGTATAAATGGGAAATAGAAGTGAGTAAGGTTTCTCAAGGTTGGACCTACAAAGAAATAGAGTAAGTTAGAGCTGGTGCATTCTGATGTGTGGGGGCCAGCTCAGGTATCATCTCTTGGGGGTTCAAGTTATTATGTTATTTTTATTGATGATGCAATAAAGAAAGTTTGGGTTTATTGTATTAGAAAAAAATCCGATGTATTTGACACTTTTCTTAAATGGAAATCCTTGGTTGAGAATGAAACAGGTCTTAAGCTAAAATGTCTCAGGTCAGATAATGGAGGGGAGTATTGCAACAATATATTTTATGATTACTATTCTAAGAATGGAATCCGAATGCAAAAGATGGTTCCAGGAACTCCGCAGTAGAATGGGGTATCAGAAAGGATGAACAGAATAATAATGGAACGTGCTAGGAGCATGAGGTTACATGCAAGACTACCTCTTTCTTTTTGGGCAGAAGCGGTGAGCACAGTTGTGTACTTAATAAACAAAGGACCCTCAAGTGCCTTGAATGGAGGCATACCTGAGGAGGATTGGTATGGTAAGAAAGTTGATTATTCATTTCTTAGAGTCTTTGGATGTGAGGTGTTTGTTCATATAGACAAGGATGATAGGACCAAGCTAGAGGCTAAATCAGAAAAATGTACTTTCATTGGTTATGGTGGTGATGGCTTTGGATTTAAATGTTGGAGTATTAAGGATAAGAAAATCATTTAGTCTAGGGATGTGATCTTTAATGAGAAAGTCATGTATAAGAAGCAATTGTAGAAAAATAGGGAAGAATCCAAGAAAGAATATGTAGTGGTAGAGGATCTTCTAGATGGAAAAGTGACATATGAATCAGTTTAGGAACCTCCTCAACAGGAACCCTAAACTCCTATATTGAGGAGGTCTTCTAGGGTAAGAAGAGAACCTGGACATTTTTCTCCTTCCCTTTATTATTTATTACTCATTGATAGTGGAGAACCAGAGAGCTCTGATGAAGCAATGCAGGTAGATGTCAGGAAGAAGTGGGAGCAAGCCATGGATGAGGAGCATCAGGCTCTGATAGAGAACCAGACATGGGATTTGGTAAAGCTAATTGAAGGAAAAAGAGCATTATAGAACAAGTGGGTGTTCAGAATCAAAGAGGAAGAAGGAGGCAAGAAAATATACAAGGCCCGGTTAGTGGGCAAGGGGTTTTCACAGAAAAAAGGTATATATTTTGATGAGATTTTTTCTCCTGTAGTAAAAATGACTTCTATTAGAACTCTTCTAGGAATAGTTGCAGTAGAAGATTTGCACTTAGAACAACTTGATGTAAAGACTACATTTCTCCATGGTGATTTGGAGGAGGAACTATATATGCAGCAACCAGAGGGCTATGAGGTCAAAGGTAAAGAGGAGATGGTGTGCAAACTAAAGAAGAGCTTGTATGGCTTGAAACAAGCTCCAGATCAATGGTATAAGAAATTTGATAGCTTCATGATGGAGCAAGGCTATATTAGATGTCATTCTAACCATTGCGTGTATACAAAGAAATTTGGGGATGGAAGTTATATTATCCTTTGTCTATATGTGGATGACATGTTGGTTACAGGTAAAAACCTGTAAGAAATAAAAATACTCAAGAAGAAGCAAAGTGAATTCTTTGCTATGAAGGATTTGGGGGTAGCCAAACAAATCCTTGGTATGAGGATATCTTGGGATAGGAAGGAACGGAAGATGAATTTATCTCAAGAAGAGTACATTAAGAAAGTCTTGGAGAGTTTTAATATGTAGGATGCTAAACCGGTTGGGACTCCTTTGGCAGGCCATTTCAAGTTATCAAAGGAGCAGTGTCCCAAGACAGAGCAGGAGAGAAACGAAATGTCCAAGGTATCTTACTCATCAGTAGTTGGTAGTTTGATATATGCCATGGGTGTGAACTAGGCCTAATATTTCCCATGTAGTCAGAGTGGTGAGTAGATTTATGAGTGATCCAGGTAGAGATCACTAGCAGGTAGTAAAGTGGATCCTTCGGTATTTGCAAGGGACCATGGGGACAGTTTTGTGCTATAGTGGATCAAACACCATTTTGTGTGGTTATGTAGATTCAGATATGGCTAGAGATGTAGACATCAGGAGGAGCACAACAGGTTATGTTTACACTGTAGGTGGAACAACAGTAAGCTGGATTTCACGACTACAGAAGTTGGTGGATTTGTCAACCACGGAGGCTGAGTATGTTTCTACCACAGAGACAAGCAAGGAAATTATTTGGTTACAACAATTAATTGAGGATTTGGGGAATAAGTAAGAGGAAGGAAAGTTGCATAGTGATAGTCAGAGTGCTATACACCTAGCTAAGAACTCTGCTTTCCACTCTAGGACAAAGCTTATATAGTTAAGGTACCATTTCATCAGGAAAAATTTGGAGGAAGAGAAGTTGAAGTTGGAGAAGATTCATACCAGTCAGAATCCTACAGACATGATGACCAAGGTGGTCACAAGGGAAAAACTAAATTTGTGTTCAGCTTTGGTTGGTCTTCACAGAAACTAGTGAAGGGTTGCCAAGCTTGCTCAGAGGAAAAATAGTCTCCAAGTGGGAGATTGTTAGGTTGTGGAGCCTGTTTTCATGTGTGAAAGTGTTGAAGAATGTACACTAAGAGTACTGTACAATTTGCATGTATCCTCACCAGGGTTCAGGGGTGGCAGCCCCCGAAAAAAAAAAATTTGGCGTAAACTTTTTTGGCCTTGAAAAATGCACCCGACATATCGGGAAATGTGCTCTTCTCATATGGGTGAGTTTTTTGACCCATAGGTTTATGGGACGGGTTTTTCCCATGGTTTTGATACCAAAGGTTTTGTAAAATTGCTTAAGCAGTTGTCTATTTATATAGTCTAATGCATATGATAGATGTACAAGCATATGTATTACAGATGTGTTTTGAATTTAGGTGTGAATTTTGTAGATTTAGTTGAGCATAGCTCCAAACAGATTTGGGTATTGTATTGAGAGAGTGGAGGCTTGTAATAAAATCTGAGCAAGTGATTCTTTGTGGACGTAGCCCAAATTTAGTGAACCACATTAAATCTTGTCTCTCTATGTTGTGTTATTTATTCTGCACTTTTATTTGAGATCTGTAATATTTTCTGTATATTAGTTTCTATTGTTGTGATTCTGTAAGGGATTATTCCACATATTTTATCTCTTATTTCCTAACAATTATTTCTTTACCTACTCTTGTTTGATGGCCTTACCTTTCTTTAGGTATACCTTTGTTGACAAAGAAGGAGTAGACTATTCAAGAACCTCAATATTGGGTGCAGGTTCTTCCTTTCTAGGAGATGAAGTTTCTTGTGAGGAAGACTTGGATTTTTTCATCCTAAAGGCTTGCATCTTCCTATCAAACCAAATCTTGGTTGTCACAAGAATGAGGTTGATCACCTCTTTCAAATCATCCTTCTCTCTTATAAACCAATCAATAGTTTCCAGAAGAGTGTGCTTAATGGACCTCTCATATTCAATAGATTGCAGATCTTTGTCATTGTCCTTGATCTGATTAGGTACTCTATAGACATTGAATGCTATTATTTTTTTGAGAGAGAGTCTGGTAAAGTACATCATCCTAACCTCAAAATCATCTATGCAATCAGCCCAATAATCTTCAGTATCATTGAGGTGATAGAAGACCATCCTGAAATTCTTAGCAGTATATGTCTTAATATCAAAGAAAGATATGGGCTTGAAGTGATGAATGGTGAGAGGAACAATGATTCTATCAATTTTCTAGACATCCAAGGATGTCTTGCATGTATATTTCCCAAGGAGATAGGAAAATGATTGCCATCAATATTTCTATCTCTACAAGTCTTGTGAAGTTTGTCCAATTGTTTGTAAATCTCAATAAGGGCTATTTTGTCATTAAAAAACATAGGAAGATTTTCGAGGAGGGCCTTCAAAACCAGTTAGTATGATATATGAAAACTTTCTGAATTGAGTGTAGAAACTTCCATAGTCAGATATCAAAGTATTTGCTTCCTCATAATATCTTTGAGTTGTATTTCCTTCCAAAAGCCTCCAAATATACATAGTGAATACGTCATTTACTCTCCTTAAATTATGATTTCTGACCTTTAGAGTTAACTGGGGGCAGTAGTCATACATAGGGGAATCCTTCTTGTCTTCAATGAAAAAGAAACCAAGCCATTTCCTGGATGCTTCAATGGTGTACATGAGATAGGAGGTCATGTAGAATGTCTAAGTTCTTTTAACATTGACCAGATGCTCTGTTAGGTTTTCACAAATTACCTCACCCCAATTCAAGTTTTTCTTCCCTTCACAAATAATATTAATAAAGGGGCACATCCAAAAGTAAAACTCACTTTTAAATGGCATTCCCATGATCCAAGAAATAAGAGTGATGATGTCGGAAAGTTCTTACTTAAAATCCACCCTGAATAATTATTTAGAAAGTCTGGATGCTCCTTTCTAAATGTTCTTTAGCCATGATTTAGCTACCCTGGTATTTTATTTTTCACTGTCATTATAACATAGTGTTTGTTCTTGAGAAAGAGTGAGAGTATTAGTTTCTTCCACCACTGGGATGCGTAGGGTATCCCGATAACTTTAGAATCCAGTCACAAACTATCATGGTCACATTAACTACCACATAAAGTGTCAGGTCAGAAACCCTAACAACGGGTCAGAAAATAGAAAGCCACGAATCAAAAGTACAAAGATCGATGCCCTGAATCAAGAAACCAAATTTCAAAGCAAACCACTAGGGTTACATTTAAGTCAACCTGAGTTAGATGCCACTGAAAAATCATGCCAAGGGTCGGCTCATCATGAAGAAGGGTCCAGCCCACATGTTAATCAAATTAATCATTACAATATTTACCAAATTGCATACTATAGTGTATACTCCAACATATAAAGTTCTGACCAAATCATGCCAACAATGATCATCGAAAAGGTGGAGTTTTTAAACTATATGCAAAATTTGACCAATATACCATGCATGTATTAATCAAAAGGTGGTAAGTATTATAGTATGGCATGTGCATTATCAAAATGGTCAACCTTATATATTGCTAAGTCCACTAAGGTGGTCAAACCAAGTAGAATGGAGGTGGTCCACACTTCAAGGAGGTTAAATATGATCTACATAATGTCACTCATGTGACCACTTAGAAAGGGAATGTCAACATCAAAGCCTAAGATTGGAAGTGGTCACCACAATGGATGGATTACTTTGTAAATACTACAAGTATTGTGATTATTTTGATCACTCACATGGAGTTTATTTTTGCATTCCTTCACAAGAGGGCAACACAAAAAAGAAGATGAATTCACATGCATAGGGAAAGAGACTTGTTCAGCAAACAAACTTATAATTAGCAAATTATTTACCTTATTTTCTTAAAAATAGAACAGTCAAACTTCAGTTTGACTGCAATGTGATCAAAGGCTATTAATGCCTATTTGTAATTGCATGTTCTAATTTTATTCCTTTATCTTTTATTAAATAAAGGATAAAAATAGGATGCGTGGGTGAGTACAAGCCTTATACTATTTTTAGGAAGAGGGTGAAAATTATTTTTCTATATATTGTGTGCTTTGGCAAAGCACAAGGAGAGGACTTTTTGGATACAGGAGTACTGAAGAAATTTTTGCCAGTTTTTCCTTCAGAGTGTAAATTATTTTTTTCCTTTCCAATTATTTACAGCCTTGTGTATGTTTCTATTAGTCTTTTGAATGCAAATTCCTTGAACAATCATCTTACCCTGCTACAAATTCAATATTTTCTACATAATATTAATGTGCATTTTAACTTATCAGTCTTGTTGTGATATTTTCCCTCAATACAACAAGTGTTTACCCTTAATTATTATATGGAAAAATGTTGGTTCATGCATTAATAATTCTTACCATATCAATTATGCATATACTCAGTCAAATCCCTCATATAAATTTGGTGTATCACATCAGTTTTGGTATTTTACAACCTTATTTTACTATTAACCCCAGAAAATCCATTTAGGATACATCAACAAGGAACCGGCCTTGATTTCAGAGACTCAAATCAAAATAGGTATACCCACAGACCTAAGGTGTTTCCATTGTATCTATGAAAGAGAGAGATAATTATTTGCAATCTTAGAACACCTACAACCATCTCTCTACACGGTGCACTTTTGAGAGATAACATTTTTTGGCACGCCCGGTGGGACAACGAATTACATCTTCATGCAAGTTACAAATTTTACATCAGATCTATAGTAGATTTAAAAAAAATCAAAAGTAACTTACAAGAACAAGCTGCAGTAATTCTATTCTAAAGATTTTATGATCTTTTGGTGACTCTGTAAAGCTGATTTCAGACCAGTATTGTAGCATGTTCCATTCCTAAAGTGACTACAAGATCATTGGTAAGAGGAATTCCTCTTGATTTTGTTTCTTTACCTTTGAATTATATTAGAAGGAGAAGATTTGGTAATACTTTACCTTATAATAGACTTTGTTTTGATAACCTTCCTCCTAATATTCCTTTGCCATGAATCAATCTCTCTATTAACATCCCATTTTTTTCGATGACGATCCAACCACTTAGAAATTTTGTGACCTTTACTAATGGTAGCCCATTAGTAATCCCAGTTTACCATGACATCCCTAATGCTGCCATGAAAAGTTTGTCATCCTTCACTAGTGAAAATCAGGTGACACCTACAGAGCACATTAAAGATGTCATAGCCTTATGTGTAATTCATAATATTACTCATGAGGGTGTAGCTTTAAGACTTTTAGCTGCATCTCTTAAAGGACAAGCCTTGCAATGGTATAGAAATCTAGAGATTGGATGCATAAGAACTTGGGATGACTTAGGTGATAAATTGCTAAAACAATTTCAAGGCAATTCAGATCATTTATCTCTTATAGAACAACTGTCTACCATTAAAAGAGCTCCCAAAGAATTTATGTCAAGTTTCGACATCCATTTTGCCAGAACTTGGCAAAGAACTCCAGCAAGTGTCAAGCCTCAAGCTGATCACACTTTTCTTTATTATCTTAGGGCACTAAAAAGTGATATTTACACTATGATTCAGTCTATGGGAGGAGAGACACTCCTAGCAGCCTATGATATCACCATCCGAGCTGAAAATAGTCTTATTCAAGCTAGAAAATTAGCACCAAGACCTTAAATGTCTTAGTTGGAAAATTTAGCCCCTATCCCACAACCTATTAAAATCATAGATATTGTTGTTGCAGCCCCATCAGATGATGTATTTAAATCTTTTACAAATTATGGAAAATAAGTTGACTTCAATTAAGAATAGGCTTGCATTACCTAGTAGACCTTATCAGGCCCCTTATCAGCAAAATCAACTAAATCAACAAAATAGGCAGCCTTATCAGCAAATACGATTTGACCCAAAGGCTCTTTGTTCATCTAATTCTCTAGTTCTAGTTAACATGACTACCGAAGAGTGGTGCCAACCTTGCAATCAACCTCATTTTGCTACAAATTTCCTGAATACTTTTATGAATCTGAATCTTGTTGCACAACCTCAATCTCAAGCATTGTTCATGCCTCAAATGAAGAGTGGGATGCAAGAAAATCATGTTCAGAAAACACCTGAATGGAATTTAGTTAGTTTCAATGAGGAGGATTTCATTGTAGTTACTACTAGGGCTTAAGTAAAAGCTGCTAAAATTGAAAAACATTAAAATAGGCATGTTCTTCCGACTGTCAATGATAAGACGACATCTAGAGCCCCAATACCATCTAATAGTCCTATTGTCCCTAAAAAAATAGCAAGTGTTTTAGTTGATATAGGACAACAAAAATAACTACAGCTTGACCCAAGAAGATTTTTTATACCTCAGATATCAAAGGCAGCTGAAGTAGAATCCATTTTTGATAAGACCTACACTAAAATAGTTGAATCTATCTCTAAAATTGTTGCTTCTTATAAGAGTGTTTATATAATGAAAAAGCATAATGTTAACATCTCAATGTGGGACTCTCTATGTATTCCAAGACAACAAGATTTACTTTCTTATGAACTAGCTAATCTGTAGATTTCTTAAAAAATAATATAAAAAGAAGTTCAGAAGGAAGAAATGGTCCTTGGAACGTTGGGAAAAGACCGCATAAAAGAGGTTAAATAGATGGTTCAAAAAGTCTTAAATGCTCATGATATAAAGAAGCCACCACCATTTTATCTATCACTTATTATTGGAGAATATCTAGTTCATAACTGCATGGTGGACATCGGTGCAAGTAGCATAGTTATGCCAAAAGAAATCGCAGAAAAGTTGGGTCTGCAGTATGAGCCTACAAAAAAGAGTGTCTTATAGCTTGATGGGAATGTAACTAATATAGTTGGTATAATCATAAATTTAGAGGTAACATTGCATGCTTGCCCAAATGTTTCTATTCTACAAGATGTTACTGTTGTAGATTTACCTCCATAGTTTTCTTTATGCTTATCTAGAGATTTCACAGCAAAGATAGGAGGTTATCTCTTTTCAAATTGGTCCTTATTTTTCACTACTCATTAGGACACCAAAGTTACTATCAATTCAGATCCATTGACCATATTTCACATTGTGCCTCACTCTTCAAATGTAGTGGCAAATTATTCAGCCTTAGATCAATCCGATTTTGATGACATAGCTCATGTTTCAGCATTAAACGGTATTTATAACATGTTTATGGATGAAAAGATAGTTGAAGAACATGCTCATGATCCTTTTAAGGAATTTGAAGAATATATGTTTGGTGTGTATTGTATGCATGAAGAAAATACACCACTACCCTTGTCGTCTAAAACCGAAAATTTAGCAGAAGGGATTTAGAAGCTTCATTTTGATGGAGATAAGAACAAGATAGGACAGGGAGCAAGTTTGATGCTCACTTGCCTAGTAAATGAAAGTTATTTCTCATCTTTGAGTCTATAATTTTCACACACTTGTAATGTGGCTGAATATGAAGCATTAATTCATGTCTTACTTTCGGCTAAAAAGAGAGGTATTAGCACATTAAATATATTTGTTGATTATGACTTAGTTATAAACCAAGTAAAGATAGTTTGAATGTTTGTAAGAGTCCATTAATGAAGCCTTACAGACATAGAGTTTCAAACTTAATAGAAGATTTTGATGTTATTTATATTAATTCCATTCCAAGAACTGAAAATAAGCGTGCAGATAGACTTGCAATAGTTGGTTGTCTAGTTTTGAAGTTACTGGAATAGATAGAGAAAAAAAAAATTCAATCTCATATTAAGCTGATTGTCAGGCCTTCAATACCTAATAATGACTTGAATTGATACAGGTTTTTGAAACTAATCATCAAATTTGTAGGTTTTTTACATAAAGAAGCTGAATTTTTCTGCGGTAAACTCAAGATAAATTAGATAATTTATATGTTGATCAAATAGTTCAATAAAAAACAAATAAGTTACCTCGAGGTCTAGTCACATTAGAGGACATATTCATGCAATGATGATAAGTTAAGAAAAGACAAAACTAAGGTGTCAACGCATGGTGATAACTATGAAGAAATTTCAGTTGATGAAGGGAAAAATTTGGTTTCTTAGAAAGGTGTGTTCCTCCGCTAGAAAAATAATCATTTATTTATCTGTGCAAATAATTTAAAGATATTTTTTCCTTGAGATACCAAGACCTGAAAGTGTTTGATCCTAATTTAGCAAAAAATACTATCGAATTGCAGCGAAATTATAAACCTAGTTAAGGCATAAAAAGAGGCATATAAATCCCAAATTAGAGCCTCTAATGAGGAAAGAGTTATCCAAAGTTAATTGAATTAAATATTTACCTGTCCAGTCAAGCATTCAAGTTGGGTAGAAAATCTTGTTCATGTTAGGAAGAAAGATGGAGAAATAACATTATTTGTAGATTTCAGAGATCTTAATAAAGCATTTTTAAAAGATCATTACCCACTACCAAATATGAATCATATTTTGAGAAGAGTCTTACTAGTTCAGATAGACTATCTCTTTTAGATGGTTATATCGAATACAATCAAATTTTAGTGTAAGAAGAATATAGGTACAAAACAGATTTTACCACCCAGTGGCGGTACTTATGCTTACAAAAAAATGTCTTTTGGCCTTTAAAATGTCTAGCACAATGTCTGAACATGAAATGGACATGGATTTTCACAGCTTGCTAAATAAATGCATCCTTATTTATTTAGATGATGTTATTGTATTTTCAAAAAGATTCTTATGAACATTTGATGCATCTAAGGCAAACTTTTAATTTATGTTCGAAATTTGGAAATATCTTTGAATCCTAAAAATTCTATCTTTTTAGTACATCAAGGTAAACTAATTGGCTATATTTTTTCCAAGTAAGTTCTAGCAATTGATCCTTTCAAAATTGAATGCCATATTAGAACTATCGTTGCCTCATCATAAGAAGGCATTACAAAGTTTTCTTGGAAAAATCAAATTTGTTAGAATATTTATCCCAGATTTTACAACATTAGTTAAACTGTTGAAAACTATGTTAAAGTTATCACCGAATCACAGCACCCCTGTGCACCATACTTGAACTCACAGAAGTGATTGAAGAAATAAACATGGGTACTATCTCTCAAGTTGCTGGGACTTGCTACTTGAGATAGACCTCCAGAGAAAGTTGGTTCTTGCTCCTAAACTACCTGCCACAATCTACTGCTATTTGCAAGGTAAGCTGAACTATTCTCAATCTATAATTTCTCAAGGGACCATGATGAAAGAGAATGCAGTAGCCAAATGAAAGCTTTACACTAAAGCTTTCATGATTACGACCAGAAAAGGTATGGATTTCTTGAAGAACAAGTACTTCCAAATTTTGTAGAGGAATAGAGAATTTAAGTACATGCTTTCAAAAACTAGAAGAGGTCCATGTTCTAGTTCTCTCATCCAAATCTAGCAAAATGCATTCACAGTTAATATTTCAAGCACACACAATGAGAAATGAGCATTCCTGGATAAAGAACAGTTATGGAATATGATGTTGATATTCAGGTTCCTAAGATAGTATGAGGTAAAGGTTTGTGTGAAGACCTAATTGCTGATATGTAAAACACAGCAAGCTGCAGAACCCATACATTCCACACAACATTGTAACATTATTGCATATCCGGGTATGCACAGTTCAGTCATGGTCCAACCAAGATAAGGGCTTGGAGCATCCTGAATTTTGCTCAAGATGAACTCGAGAATCCAGATCGATGACTCCGAGCTAGGATTAAATATTTACAATCATTATACCTTTTTGGAATGAGCTATGGAGTCAAGAGTAAATGGCCGATATTTCAGATTCCACGTTGTCCCCTATATGTTGACTTTATAGTCTCCTCTGCCTTCAAAACTGCTATAAATGGAATGTTCGCATCCCACGCGTTCCCTTTAATCCCATTCATAAATTACTGCTCAGAAGTTCCCTGTTTCGACCTGAAGGAGTTCAACTTCTTAGAATGTACTTATGTCCCGCGCGTCCCAAGGACCTCCTAGACTAAGACTTAGCCACTATTGGCCTATCATTATTCTTGACCGAGCTATTTTGAATGGATTCAATTTTTACATGTTCTCAGAAATGTTATTCTCTTCTACTTGGACAGGAGGATGTTAGAAAAATCGCTGTCTTTATAGCCTATTTCACATTGACCTTTCTTTTACCCTGTAATCAATATAATGACTTTGTTGGACTAAAGAATTTGATGCATGTTCATCAAAATTTACACAAGGGGGTCGTAACTGCTATTGGATAACTTTACATGTTAAAGAACTGAAGCAGTATGTTCTCTTGGAACCAGTGCTAATGAGAGAAGGGTTTGAAGCAATAAAAGTATCCTATCTAATCAAGCTCCTACTCTTGCAAATCCAAATTTTGATAAAGATTCCAACAATGTATGCACTTGTAGGAGATGAAACAATCTCAGCCATACTAACTTGGTGTCAATGATAAAAATATTGAGCTAGCAACAATTGAATTTACTTTGGACAAAGCTTGCATCTAATTATTACCCATAAGGTACATGGCATTAGCTTGAAAAATAAGTACTTTCAGTAGTCAGAGGACCTTGTAAGGATTAAGTCATATGAACTTTTAAAAAATAAATCCATGTTCTTGTTTCTGACATCTAAGTGTATGTTGAATTCTTGCACTTTGGGCTAATAGAATTGAACTCCTAGAAAGATCAGTTGGCAATGGACCTTACAAACTTGTGTACGGAAAATAAGCAAGAATGCCTGATATCCGGGTTGCTAGTTACCTACATTATATTTGTTGCATCAAATGGAGTTTGTGTGAAGAATGAACCATCTGATATGGAAAGACATCAAGCTGAATGTACCCGAAGATTAATGGAATTACAACATGTCTAAAATTGCATATCAACAATCATACATTATGGTTCCACCGGAAAATCAATTAACCTAAACTTTCTCATGAGATTAAAGAATCAAGATGGATGACTGATTTGGTTAAGTATCTATAGCATGGCAACCTATCTGGAATCTTGTATGGACAAGAGATATAATGATGGATATTTTAGATTACGATGTGTATCCCCTATATCTTTATTGATCAGTGTGTTGTTCAAAAGAGATATAAATGGAATCTTCCTATGATGTGTTGCTATGACAAAATTCATGAATTACTATGAGAATTCCATGAAGGACCTATATGAGGTCAGTTTCTTAGCATGTACCACAGCTCTAAAAATCATGAAAGATGGTTACTATTGGCCTAGCATATTCAAGGACTATTTTGAATAGATAAGAAAATGTAAAAAAAATTCTTTCTTTGTTGGAAAAGAACATTTAGCTTTGTTGCCTCTACAGTTTATTTCAATTGATCAGCCTTTTATGCAATGGGGTCTTGACTTTATTGGCATGATAAATCGCCAAATTCATCACAAGGAAACAAGTGGATCTTAACTGCTACAAATTATTTTACACGATGGACTGAAGCAATAGCCTTGAAATATGCTAATGAAACTTTGATACTATCCTTTTATGAAGGTATAGTTTGCAGATTTGGTGTTCTAACAACTATCATATCAGATAATACTTTAGCATTTCTTGGTGCAAAGATAACAGATTGGGTTGTCAACCATGGAGTTTACTTAATTTCTTCATCTAACTATTACCCACAAGGTAATGGATTAGCTGAAAGTACTAATAAGAATCTTTTAAGGATCATCAGAAGGACACTCAAAGATAATCAAAGAGCTTGGAATTTGATGTTGAATTCAGCACTTTGGGCTGATAGAGTGACTCCTAAAAGATCAGTTGGCAATTCACCATACAAACTTGTGTACAGAAAAGAAGCAATAATTCCTATTTTAGTTGAGTTACCTGCATTAGATTTGTTGCATCAAATGGAGCTACTTGAGAATGAACCATTACATGTTCGTTATGTAGAGTTAATGGAATTACAAGAGCTAAGAGATCAAGCTCATTTGAATATGGAAAAGAATTAGAAATAGATGAAGAAGAATTTTGATAAGAAATCTAGGGGAAGTTGATCGTTTAAGTGGGATGTTGATCCTTAAAGTTAAAATAAGGAGATATTGTGTTAAAGTGGGATGTTGATCGTGTAAAGCTAGGAAGACACACAAAGATTGATACAATCTGGAGTGGCCCTTACATAATTTCAGCTTGCAAACACTACAATTCTTTTCATATTTTAAAGTTGAGAGAATAATAACTTCCCATTCCTGTGAATGGTATGTTTCTCAAACACTGTTATTGAAAAATCCTACAATGTTTGTTTAGAATAAAATTTCCCTTCAATAAGTGTAGTTTTGTACATTGCATTGTATTTCCCCTCAATAAATGCATTTGTGCACATGATCTGGTTTTCCATATCCTTTCCCAAATCTAGTTTGTTTTGGAAGGGTTGGACCTTCTAGAAAGGCAGATTATGGTTATATGTTTGGACTCCATGCCCAATGGACAAGAGCAAGGCACTGGTCTATAAGCTAGCAGACAACTTTCTCCATAGGATCGTCTAAAATTTTGATGATTTTTGGACTTGTGCAAAAATGGGCAACTCGAAACTTCGTTACGATGGAAGGAATTGATGAAGTATACCTAATATAAGGGGATTTTGATATTATTATTACTGCTGAATTAGTTAATGATTAAATGAAATCTGAAGTTGTGTGTTTTGTTACAAAATGTAATAGATCACATAGTCTGCAATTTCATGACTATCTTCAGAAAAAGAACACAAGGTCCTGAAAGGACAAATGTGTTGTCTTGACGAAGACATTCAATTATAGAATAGGTGAAATGCTAAGTTTTGGAATAGCATACATAAGTACAGATTGCAGAAATCAGAGTTCATTACTAGATGTTACAGGTTTTCTTTAATGTTCTTTCCTTTATGATTAAGACATTCCATTATATTATTGGGTTGTTTAGTTAATCATGCAATCCATAGAAAAAAGTAGAAAATACAAAAAGAAATACACAACTCAATTTCATAATTCAATGTTTTATTCATAAGGAATTTCAAAATGCTCCCACACAAGCCATGGGATGTAACTGAAAAGTAAAGTACAACTACTGAAATAAGAGGTACACATGCATGAAAGAGAAAGTAAAGGAGTATGAGTGAACCCATCATTTCCTTGGGGGTTTTCTTCTTTGGTTGATCATGCATCTTCATTTCCATCTTTGTTCCTTCTTCATCTTCGTTGTAAAACCACTGTACTTGATAAGAAGAAAAGTGGAAAATCATTAGTTACGAGCTCAGGGATCAATCCATATTCCTATATTGTCCTAGTTCGTGAATATGGATCTGTTAACAACAGGAGATATAATTTACTTGAAGATAAAACTAGTATACATGCTTTACTCACTTAGAAAGAAGAAAAGAAAAGAAAAGAAAAACATGGACATAAGAGAGGCCAAAAATCCTAAATATTTTCTAACTATTTTCAAGTGTAAGTGTGTAGCTGACCACATGTCTTACAGTCCTCACTAGGTTGTAGATTTTAATAACTTCTAATGGTAATGAAATAGATGAGTCATAAGTACATGATGGAATGAAGGAAGAATGTAACTCAAGTTTCAATAAACTATTCTACAAATAGAAGAAGTTACATTACATAATAGAGGAGACACTTGCAGATAGAAGTACATGTTCCATATTGCAACTGAAGAAGAAGAGTCAAATTTTAAGAGGCTGAGGTTAACTAGAGGTAAGGATCTATTAAAACTGAAACAAAGATAAAAGAAGGAAATCTAGGAAAAATTTGACAGGGCTTCGCCATGAAAAATGGACATTTTAAATTTTCTAGCATGCATATCAAAACTGTAATAAAAGGGAAATATGGTATTTAAGAAGAAGAGAAATGGACCTCACTATCATTCATCCATTGAAGTACTTTGGAGTATTCATTATAGCTTAACAACTGAATAACATGAAGTTTTAAGATAATCCTACAAAGATCAGCCATTTTAAAGATGCAACTCTTAAATGAAGCAGATTAGAGAGCACAAGAATTCTTCCATATCAAATAAGTACAACTATTTTAGAGAGGAATCAGATCAAGTAAATATTAAGATCAAATTCCTCATAGTAAACTAATAACAAAGCTCAATTTATTAAACAATCATGTTTTACCAGTAGGATCAAACAAGAGATAGAAGTTTCAGAGGACTCAGATACACTTATCCAAATGAAAAAGGACCAAGGTATGAGTAGAAAGTAAATAAGGAATGCATAAATGACAAGGAACAAAATGAAAGTGGTGAACAAATGTTATAGTAGGTGGGAATAATGTTGTCCTCGAGCCATGATTAACCAAATCAATGCACAAGAGAAAGAATGAAACAAAATTAAATTTAATGGAGCTACAAAATTTAAAGTGAACCAACACAAATATCCTAAGGTACTTATGCAGATACAGGATTTCAAAAGAAAAACCATGCCAATTAAAGCTAGAGTTGTACAACTCAACATATACAAGTTTTGATATGTGCCTCAGCCCTTTAATATCACAGACCAAAAATAGTCTTACATATAAAATAATACAAGTCTTCAGTAAATTTCTAACCAGAAGTTTCAAATGAATATATTTTCAAACAAATAATTAGAAACTATAAGTCCCAGAATCAAACAAAGATCAAACCCCAACGTATTAAAAATTGAAGTGAAGGAGTCTACACAAGGATGAAGCACAAAATAAGTGCAAAGTTTGATCAAATTAGGGAATGCGGAGTTTAAGGTAATAAAAAGTGGATCTCAACTTTTCCTGAAGCCATTCTAATCCTCAAAACATATTGTATAATAAAGGAGTAAAGAAGTCCAAATACCCATATTAAAGGCGGAATACCCAAATCTGGGTTGTAATTTTTCAAACCACAAATTTAAAATACATGTATAGATAAAGGCTTAGGGAAATAATATATTCAGATAGGACAATTAAAATTCTAGATACAAATTTATTGCAATATAATTTAAAGGAACGAATACAGGTAACAATAAAACAACCATTTTAACATTCAAAATATTTAAATTATACAGTTACTCATACATTTCCAAAGATGGAGAAGATTCAAACATTTCAGAAATTCATGACTCCTATTATAAATCAATTTCAAGTTACAGATCCGAGGAAGACAGTGTAGCTTCTGAATTTAGTCGTAAAACCCACTAAACGGGTATCCAAGAATCGGGGAAGGAAGCAAAAACTTATTGATTTAATAGAAAAGATGAGAAAATCCTTGAATGATCATCAAATCAAAGCCGAAAGGATAACCCATAACAAGTTTCAACTCAAAAATCAATTTGTCCTAGAAATCACATTAAAATGCAAAGGAAAAACTAGTATCAGTGTTTTGAAGTAGAAATGGAAAATAAAAATCAACATTGGTGATTAGGATATCGAAGCTTACCATTCGTTGACAAGCAGTATGACAGTTACACAGTCCGGAGCTCAAAGGCCTTCAACATAGCAAATACAAATCAAAGAATTGAAATCCAACCAAGGGTTTCTAAATCCAAATACTGAGCTTGATTGCCAACAAAGGTGTCTACTAATAAATCCTCGTATAGCTCTAAAGGAATCCAGAAAACTATATAGCCAAGCTCAAATATTACTAAAAAAAGATATCGAAATCGGTAGAAAATAATAATGGTTGGGAAAAAGACAATGGAGGCCATTTAATATCTCAAAAACAAAGAAAATACTTACAAATCTCGAGATGATCAATATATAGTCAAGAGATCACAGAAACAAAAATCCATGAACACCTTTCTTAAAAAAATGATGATACAAATGCCATAGAGCAATAGGTGATCATTTGTGTAGAAAGAATGAGTTCACAGACTTCAACAATGGTGGCTAAGTAATAAGGATAGAGACCTCCTCGGCATTAAAATTTGAACTCGAAGCAATGCAACTCAGTAAAATCAACCAAAATCTTGCAAGAAAATCCAATAAAGTCAAAACAATCAATAATGGTGGCTATTAAAACTTTGCAGAGATTCCAAGAGCCAGATCTCGACAAGATATAATCACAAAAAGTATAGATCAACCAGAGCTGAGAGAATCGATCTGGTAAAGGAATCCAAGCTTCATAGGATGAAAATGGCGTCAATAAAATTTTTTCCAGGGATTCACCGCATACAAACCAGATGCGAAATGAAGATTGAATGAAGTTTGAGTTGTTTCTAACTCACCCACTTTAGCTTGGATTAACCTAACCCTAACCAAGGGTTAGTGATCAATGATCAACATTCAAAAAGTACAAATATCAATGCTCAAGGATATATCTCTAGTCATCAAAGCAGAACTATCATGGTCACATTAACAGCTACAACATAAATGCGAAGTCAAAAACCCTAACAAAGGGTCAAAAATAAACATCCACGAATCAAAAGTATAAAGATCAACAGCCTGAATCAAGACACCAAATATCAACGCAAACCACTAGGGTTACAGTTAACTCAACTTGAGTTAGATGCCACCAACAAACCATGTCAAGGGTCATCTCATCATGAAGAAGGGGCCAACCCACTTGTCAATCAAATTAATCGTTGCAATATTGACCAAAGTCAAAACTATAGTGTATGCTACAACATAAAAAATTCCAACCAAATCATGCCAACAATGATCAACGATAAGGTTGATTTTTAAAACTATATGCAAAATCTGACCAATATACCATGCATGTATTAATCAAAAGGTGGTATGTATTATAGTAAGGCATGTGCATTATAAAAAATGGTCGACCTTATATATTACTAATTCCACCAAGGTGGCCAAACCAAGTAGAATGGAGGTGGTCCCCACTTCAAGGAGGTTGAAGATGATCTGTAGAATGTCACCCATGTGACCACTTAGACAAGGAATGTCAACATCAGAGCCTAAGCATGGAGGTGGTCCCCACAGTGGATGAATTATTTTTGCAAATATTACAAGTATTGTGATTATTTTGTTCACTCAAACAAAGAGTTTATTTTTGCATGCCTTCTCAAGAGGATAGAACAGAAAAGAAGACAAATTCACATGCATAAGGAAAAATCCTTGTTCAGCAAGAAAGCTTATTATTAGAAAATTATTCACCTTGTTTTCTTAAAAATATAATAGTCAAACTTCAGTTTGATTGTAATGTAATCAAAGGCTATTAATGCCTATTTGTAATTGCATGCTCTATTTTTATTCCTTTATCTATTATTAAATAAAGGATGCATGGGCGAGTATAAACCTTAGACTATTTTTAAAAAATCGGTGAAAATTATTTTGCTATATATTGTGTACCTTAGAAAAGCCCAAAAAAGAAGGAATTTTTGGATACAGGAGTACTGAAGCAATTTTTTCCAGTTTTTGCTAGTTTTGCCTTATGACTGTGAAGTATTTTCTGCAGTTTCCAATTATTTGTAGCCTTGTGTATGTTTCTATTAGTCTTATGAACGCAAATTCCTGAACAATCATCTTACCCTACTGCAAAATTCAGTATTTTATACATAATTTTAATGTGCATGTTAACTTATTAGCGATGTTTTGATATTTTCCCTCAGGACAAAAAGTGCTTTCCCTTAATTATCCTACAAAAAATGTTTGTTCGTGCATCAAGAATCCTTCCCATATCAATTGTGCATATACTCAGTGAAATCCCTCATATAAATTTGGTGTATCACCTAAGTTTTAGTAATTTACAGCCATCTTTTACCCTTAACACTAGAAAATCAATTTAGGATACATCAACAAGGAACTGGCCTTGATACTAGAGACTCACCTCAAAATAGGTATGCCCACATACCTAAGGTGTTTCCGTTATATCTACAAAAGAGAGAGATAAAATTTTGCAAGATTAGAACTCCTGAAACCATCTCTCTACAGGGTGCCCTTTTGAGAGATAACAATAACCAAGCCAAAACTCTACCCACAAGGAGAGAATCAAAGCTCAAAAATGATAAAATAGTGGCCATTAAAATATTGAAATAGAGCTTGAATCATAATGTGACGAAGTGACAAGAGGGGCAAGCTATAGAATTCTAATGCAAATTTCAGAAAAATCATGGTCTCAACTAAAAATAATGGAATTATGAGATTTCCTTTTCAAAATTACATAGAACAGAGCCATACCCACAAATACCAGACCAATATTTTGTAAATTCCAGCTCAAAACATGAATGCAAAAACATGCAGGTAAAGCATATGACCCTAATAACACAAAATCATGGCTCATAGGTTGAGATCTTAGAGACATTTTGTATGAAAATAAGTGAGCCAGAGCTTGTACTCCATGAAACAAGTCGGGAAAAACTCAAAAAACCAGAAACCATAGCTTGATAGAGGCAAATAGAAATATGGCCCTCTTCTAAAACAAAATTTCTAATCAAACACAAACAAGAGCCCATTTCTTGAGTCTAAAATAAAAGAATGCAGAGCAAGAATGGGGGTCTCCCTTTTAAATGGTATCTTAAGAAAAATATAATCAGGGAAGAAAGGTCTTACTTTAAAAGGTAACAGCCATGAAGACCCACCAACTGTAGCAGCAATTTCTAATTAAGGGTTCGAGCCAGGGAAGGGATACAATCAAAGTTGAGAAAATAAGAGTATCCCAGCATGTAGTGTTAACCCACAAAGTGGCACGAACTCCAAGATTATTCATAAAATCAAATTCATAGCCCATATATATCCTCGAGTGAGCTTAAATATGAGAATACAAAATCTTCTTCCTTATAAATTGTGGTTGTCAAAGCAAAGACTCAAATCTCAAGATCATCTCTAATGGCAACTAACTGATCTATAAAATCTTCCACAGAAAATTCATTAACACTTACCCAAGAAATTAAATCTGGCCTCCATATCAATGAAAGAAATTTTAGAACATGAGTTGTATTTACAAGAAGATCTACAGTTAGTTAAAAGAAGAGGTCCCAGAGAATAAAATAATGGCAGACATAGTAGTATTCAAAACAAAACTTCAATAAAAACCTTTAAAATGCAAGAAATGATAAATATAGAATACACAATGCCTCTAAAATAAACCAGAGACTAGCATGGGAGCACATAAAATGGCAGTCTGAAGAAAATTTTCCAGGGATTCGGCCTCCAAAATGGGCATCCATATGAAGTGATCAAGTTCGGTTACAAATAAACATTTTTCAGTAGCCAACCTATGGTAACCAAACTCAACCACGGTGAAGAGATTGATGGCTCATATTGTTTAGTACCAAGATCGAGTGTTGATAGATAACCCAAAGTTCACCTACCCCACTGCGAGATTTAGAGATATCAACGATGGTAAATCAAAAGTTACAGAGATCAATGGTCATCATTCATTTACCAATTTCCATATAAACTCCAAGTCTAAACCATAGAAAAACCCTAACTCTAGCAGAGGAAAAAGTACAGATAAAATGGCCAAGATGTTGTAGTACTAAGATCGATGGTCTAAAGAGAAATCACCAACTCTAGTGTAAACTACAGGATTAGCAAAGGTTCGGTTAAGCTCACCAACATGACAAAAATAACACACATGTCAAAGGATGGTAAAACCCTAACTCCACCATGGTTAAGCTTAGTCACCAAAACAATAGAAGGGTCAGGTGATCATGCAAAGTGGGGCCAGCACCATTTCTTTTTAAAATTCATTTATTTTATCTATTAAAGGTCTAAACCATGTATGCTTCAATAAAATCAAACATCGACAACAATAATCAATAAAATGATTATTCAAAATAAAAAAACAACCATAGTATATGTTTCAACCACATTATTATGACATGCCTTAATCAGAAAAGGGATCGACCAAGTGGAGTGATTTTATTATTAGTAATGATGGATACCAATGATAAAATGCCCCATGGTAATGCATGGTCAAAATAGATGCTAAATGCCAAATTTGATGCTTACCTTAATCTCCTCAAAGATAACTTAAAAATTGCAAGTAAACTTCATATAAAGAGGAAAAGGAGGAGTTTCACATATGATCACTAAGTTTCCATAGGAGATGGAAACAATTTTGACACACACTCATGTGTTTAGGTGGTCCCCACAGTGTGGGATGTATATTTTTCTAAGTTTTAGAGCTTAAAATATTATGCTTGCAAGAGGTAGTATTGTATGTTTTCACAGAAAATAAAGATTTCATTATTAGCATACAAAATGGATTATGTACAGAGATGTCAACATCAGAACCAAACGTGGTCCCCATCAATATGGAATCCATGGGTGAATTATTTTTGCAAAGTATTGCAAATAAAGGAATTATTTTTTCTCACACAACAATGTTATTTTTTGAGTGTGAATCCAAGGGGCAGAATTCAAGTGCTAATTTTATCATTACAAGTGGATCAAATTGTAAGTTTCACATCAAGCACTAGAAGACAGAGATTGCATGCACATTGGAGGAGACTTACACAACAAGCAAGGGATTTTATTAGCCAAATTATTCATCTTACTTTGTTAAAAATATACCAGTAAACTGCAGTTTTCCTGGGATGTACTTTTGTAATCAAGGCTATTAATGGCTCATTTTATTAGCATGTCTATGTTTATTCCTTAATTTATTCATGATGAAGGGGTAAAATTAGCATGCATGGGTGAGTACAATTTTTAGGATGGGATGGGTGGATAATTTTGTTATATATTGTGTGCAATTTTGAAGCATAAAAGAGGACTTTTTGGACATAGGAGTGTTGAACAAGATTTTTCTAGTTTTTGCCCCTTGAAGGAGAATTTATTACTTCCTTTCCAATTATTTGCAGTGGTGTGTATATATCTCATTAATTTTTGTGAATGTAAAACTCCCTAATTAATCATCTTACCTTGCTGAAAATTTAGTAATTTCTACATAATATTAGTGTGCATGTTATCCTACTATATTATTGTGACTCATTCCCTCAATACACCAAGTTTTTAACCTTGATATTCTGCTAAAAAAAATTGGTTTGTGCATCCAAAATCCATTCTCAAATAAGTTTTACATGTACTCAGTAAAATCCCTCAACAAGTTTGGTGTATCACCTAGTTTTCAATTTAGTTACAGTCATCTTTTGACCATCAAAACCCCTAAAAATTAGTTTAGGATACATAAAAAAAGGAACCGGACTTGATACTGGAGACTCACCTCAACAATAGGTATACCCAGAAACCTGATGTGTTCCATTCTATCTTTAAAAGAGAGATATCCGCAGTAAGATTAAAACACCTGCAATCATCTCTCTACAGGGCGCACTTTCGAGAGATAATAGTCACTGAAACAGGTGTGGAAACTAGAATCGTAGTGATATGGCATCCTCCCATGTAGTAGAAGTCTCATCATACCTGTCCCACTAGACTTGCACCTAATCATTCTCTCTACCTCAAAGGCTAGGGTATTTCTCTCTAAAATACACACATGCTCCATCATCATCTATCCCTTCTCCTGCACCTGCAATGTGTTCCAATCCAACAGATGAGATGGATCTGGGATATATCTCTTGAGAACAGACACATGAAACACATCCTACACATGAGACAAGCTAAGTGGTAAGGCTAGAAGATAAGCTAAGGGACATAAACACTCTTGGATCTCAAATGGAGCCATAAATTTAAGAGACAACTTAGAGATGTTTCCATAATGGATAAGACTCTTATGAGATCTGTCATGAAAAAACACCTTTGAGCCCACCTCATAAATATGGTCAACTCTCCTCTGATCCACATACTTATTCTACCTATCTTGTTCCTCCTATAACCTTTGTTGGACCAAAACAACCTATTATTCCATATCCTATAATAAATATGGTCCAAGAGATACTCCATCCTCTAATTTATCCCAACTCAAAGGTGTCTTGCACTCCCTACCATAAAGTTCCTAAAAATGTACCATGCCAATCAAACTCTGAAAACTGTTGTTGTAAGATAAATCCACCAAATAAAATTACTCCTCCCACCTCAACTGATGATCCATGCAATACATCTGAAGCATGTTCTCTAAAATCTGATTCACCCGCTCCATCTGTCCATATTTCTCTAGGTGATAGCTTGTGTTGAAGTTGATACTTGTCCCAAGGGCCTGCTGCATGGTACTCTAGAAGTGTGATGTGTATAATGGATCACGGTTACATATGATCTTCCGAAAAATCCCCAACATTCTAAGAATATCATCGAAGTACACTCTTGCTACTAGACTATCTGTATAGGTGGTATTCACCATAGAAAACTAACCTACTTTTGTCAATCTATCCATCGTGACCATGATGGAATCGTGGTGGTATCTCAATGTTGGTATCCCTGCTATGAAATCCATGGAAATTATGTCCCATTTCCACTCTGGGATAGTATGTGGATAAAAAATGCCAGTTGGATATTGATGCTCAACCATCACCCTTTGATACTCTAAACAATGTGATACAAACTGAGCTACATCTCTCCAAAGGCCTCTCGAATGATAAAGCTATCTCAAGGTGGCATGCATATTCTTCACCCCAAGATAGGAAGAGTAAGGTACATGATGAGCCTCTGCCAAGATATGTTGCCTCTAACCTCCATCAATCGGTACATAGATCTTGCCTCTGTGTCAGATAATTCGATCTGACTCTATTATAAAATTGTCAAACTTTCCCTCAAGGGGTCTCTAAGACTCAATCTCTGATCTCACTGCAAGGTATAAATTGTATGAGGAAGCTATCGTAAAATCGTGCTCCACAAATCTGTACCCACTGAAGTATCCATAACCAAATTTCTTCGTCTACTCAGCATGTTGGAAAAAACATTATCCTCCCCTTCACATGCTTTATCTCAATTTCATACTCACATAGCAACTCCATCCAACGCCGCTGAGGACCGTTGAGATTTGGTTACATGAAGATGTGACGTAAGCTCAAATGGTCTGTCCTGAGAATGAATCCCCTGCTAAGAAATAAACTTCTCCATCAAACCAAAGCATGGATAACTTCTCTAATATCAAGGACATGAGTCAGATAATTGTGCTCATGATCTTTGAGTTTGTGATACTTAAAGGGAACCATGTTTCCCTCATACATCAGTACTCCACCTAATCCTGCAAAGGAAGCATTCATACAAAAAAAGAAATCCCTGTAAGGGTCTAGCACAGTAAGAATCGGTGCTGACGTAAGAAATCCATTCAATGTAATTAAGGCCTACTCACATCTATTAAACCAAACAAACGTCTTCCCTTTCTGATCAAGGGATGTGATGGGGTGTTCAACCTAAGAAAAGTCTTGAACAAATATCCTATTATAGACATCCATAATTATGCCCAAGCAATTTAAATACTTAAATTGCGTTAATTATCCTCTTTCTCACAAATCAGCGACATATCGTCAAAAGTGATCATTTTTCCCCATATCATTATTAATTAATTACACTAAGCTAATTAATTAAGTCACCTATCCAACAAATACCCTAATTAATGACCTTCTGTTAATAAATCACCTCTTCTATCTAGATTAATTAATTATTATTAATTAATTAGTCTTCCCCTTCATTTAACTAGTAAATCAATATTTAATTGATTTAATCCCTTTCTAATAGCCTAAATCGTACTAATATTCCTCTAATTTGCTTCTATAAGCTCACATCTACCTATTAGTTAATCACATTTGATTAATTAAAACACCCCCCAACTCCCATGACTTGCTAATCATAAATTAAATCCTTCTAAAGTAAGGTTACCTTTAATAAAGCAACCTTATCCATTCCTAATCATGTTTTACCTTTATCCCACATACAAAGGGATGAAGTGTTTCCTTTATCCATTGGGCTATATAAAGAGCCCTCCACCTACCTTTTTACTTACACCTAAACTTCTTAAGAGAGCAAATGCAAAGCATATAGAAAAGAGACGAAGAGCTTGCACCTTGCCCTTTTGAGAGTTCATTATCTTGAAGAGTTAAGCCTCTTTCTTAACTTCTTAGGTCATATGGGAGGTGTCAAAGGGGTCTTGTAGCCCAACTTTGATAGGCCCTCATTCCTAAGTTACTTGGCATACTAAGGACAACTATTTTGATAGCCATGGACCTTACTTAGGTCCATTCATTTATTTTTTGTTAGAGAATAGAGGATTTTAGATATTTAGCATTGTTAGTTTCAAAGTTTGTATTGATGAATGCTAACATCTAACCCTTGTTTAATTCTTATCTTGATGGTGTTTAGTTTGTTGTTCAACTCTTGCTAAGTTAAGGCTATTTAGGTGTTAGTATTTACTTATATTATCATTATTTTGAAAACAAACACATGCACACATTTGGCATGCCCGGTGGGAGTTACTCCATTTTCCTTTGCACTTAATTTCAAGTCTTTGTAGTTAAGTTTCATTTTTGGTTACTAACCCTCTTTTACACATGTTGATCTAACTTGTTTTTCTTAACTTGTTTTGTTGAGTTTGCATGTGTTGAGTCTTCCTTATAGGTATGAAGGAGATGAAGTGCTATCAAAATTGAAATTAATGGGAAAATTTCAAGATTTTTCCATGTTTTCATTTTTAGAACTTACTTTTTCAACATTCTACATGCTAGTTTTGTCAATTTCTTGAAAATTTTAAATTCTTGAGCATGTAGGTTAGTGTTTGATAGTGCCGAGTCTTCTATTTAGATATTAATGTGGTGGGTTTCTATCAAAATTTAATCTTGGTGATAAAATTTTAATATTTCATCATGTTTTCATTTTTAGAGTTTACTTTTTCATCATTCTACACGTTAGTTTTGTCAATTTCTTGAAAATCATAAATTCTTGAGCATGTATGTTAATGTTTGATAGCATTGAGTCTTCTATTCATATATTAATGTGATGGGTTGTTTTCAAAATTGAATCTTGGTTGGAAAAATTTTCCCATTTTGTAGATTAAGAGACTTTTTTTTGACAGTTTTTGAGTGCATGTTAAGTGCATACCCTTGAGCATAAGAGCATATGCGTAACCCATCTTCCGAAGGCCATACATTTTGCTCCCGAACTTGAAATGACTCCATTTTCTTTGCATTGGAAAGGTATTGAAGTTAAATATGCAATGAAAACATAAATTTGTGATTTATACTTATAGAAATTTTAGGTTTTTTTGTTAGTTTAAAATATGTCATTTTTTAACATGTCTAATGTTTTGACGAATGTTGTATTTCCATGCTTCCTCGATTTAGACCAAAGCGTGTGTATGCTATTCTCTTGCACCTTTTGGTGGTCTTGAGAATAAAAAAAAATTGATCTATATATTTTTAACATTGGGATTAAACTTGGAAATTTGATTATTCATTTTGCTTAAGGGAATGAACCTTTTACAAAGCATTTTTCAATGGTCCTTTGATTTGAAGTTTTTCATTTCTATATAGTTGGGATAAAGTTTGTGTATGCTCTTATTTTGCACCTTATGGTGATCTTGAGAATCAAAAAAAACTTTAGTCTTCATTTTATAACATTTGGTAAATTGGAAACTTCAACTTTCACTTTTAGTTTAAGGGGAATGAACATTTATCAAGAATTTTGTATGGTTCATTCATTGAAAAGATTTTCTTTACTTTTTAGTTGGATTATTTTTTGTGTATGCTCTTCTCTTGCATCCTTGGATGATCTTGAGAATAAAAAGCAACTCTTAATCATCTTTTAAATAATGTGATTTTCTTGGAGAACTATTAACGCTTGAGTGCAAGACCTAAAAACACTTGTCAAAGAAAGGAGGAATCAAAACAAAATAAAAAAATATTAATACAGTTTTTATACAGGTTGCCAAAAGGTGTTCAAGCAAACCACACCTAATTAAATAAGATAAAAAGAACAACATATTCAAAACACTGTATTGCAGGTTTCAGAAAAGGGTACATCCTTCTCCGCTCAACTAGAACATAACCCCTTTGGAATAACGCCTTAAGCTACAACAATGGGGGTGGTTTCAGGAACCCCAAAGTAGTCCACGCAAGAAGGAACCTTGTGGATGAAACGGGAAGTGCTCTGCACTACCTACTTGACTAGTGATTCCTTTGTGAGATAGCATTACAGGTTGTCCACTGTGGTGACCCCAGTGATAATACACGTAGATGCACTAGTTTCATACTGTTCTTGAAGGGGGTAAAGTAAATACGAGATACTCCCAAACTATCAGTGTGATTTTTTTGGTAAATTGCACTCGCTCGTGGCAACTTTATAACACCTAGGGTGAGACAACCACCTAGGAGAATATACTTTGGCCAGGATCGCACTTTGACCATTTTAAAATAGTGTTGAGTTGTGAACCTTCTTTTTGAGAAACATGTGACGTATTATTTTCACCTAGTTTTTACTTGCCTTAGGGCAAGGAGAAACTCTACTGAACTGAGGCTAGCATTTTTTGTCATTTTTTCTTGATTTATTTCCTTCATATTATTTTGATACTTTGTTGATCAAAAGAGGTGTGATTACCTTTGTGTTACCATTCGACTGTTTCTCTTAGTTTTATGTCCGTTTATGCCCATCCATGTTTGCAGATGGGTTAGTTAAATGTCTAAAGTGAGTGGAGTCAATTTCACGTCATTTGGTAGCCATTGTGATCTTGATACCCACATCAAGATCATCATTGTAGTTAGGTGTAGTTCATCACTGCGGACTTCCATAGAGGAGTTAGCTTGTTTGTCTCATATCATTACAATTTTGATATTTACGTCTTGTTTCTTGTAAACTCGACATAAATACCTATATTGTACGGTTATGCTGCACACATTATTAACTATTCATAGCTATACTTTGAGCTTTTTTTTGTTCAGTTTTATTATTACCTCGATTTTAAAAGGTGTTAGGCACTACCATTTGTGCGTGTTATATTAATAACACCTTGATATCAATACTTCACTTTCTTGCAAAGTGGGTTAACATATCTTGGTGATATTGTTGTGTCATTCACAAATCGTAATTGGCACTTTTTGAGATATAGGTCTTAATCAAAATTGAGCTTGTTCATCGTATATCTTGATTGGGAGATCGCATTTAACTTCGTGTATTTACTTATGTCTTGTTCATTCCTTTGAACTTGGCATAAGTGGAGACATCTTGTTAATCATCTGGTGTCACAAATTACTTTGAAACGTAGTCTAGGAAGTAATTCATTTGATTAAGTTTTGGTACCAAACGATTGTTTCATTGGTGACTTTATCATTCTATCACATTGGTATTCTCACACTATTAATTTCATCTTAACACTTACATCTTAAGTTTAACTTAGGGGTAGTCATTTAATTTTGAACAAATCTACAACTTACCTTAGTAAAACTTATCACGAAAACATGGCTCCCAAGATGCGTTTAGGGTTAAAGAAACAAACATATGAGGAACAACAGGTGCAAGCTTGGGAAACCTCTAACAAACAAGGGTCAAACCCATTTATCGGAAATGATCTAGGACCACTATTTTATGCAAAAAAGGAAATAGAAGAAATGGTCGACCATAGTGGAAATGAATTAGAATCACCACGCGCGGACTTTGATTTTGACCCTACTCTACTAGACAAATTTCTTCTTAGAAAAAAATACAGAGTGTTGGCCCAGGTCGTCGAATTAGGGGCCAAATTTCCCATTGAGAAGGAACCAATACTACAAACAAATGACACTACTAAGGAAGAACGCCTCCTTATCAATATGGAAAATATTTTAACAGGCGGGAATGCTTCCACTTCTTACACAGAAAATGATAAAGTGGTAGGGCATAGAATACCACTCATCAAAGTGCCATGGAGAAACAAGATAGAACATGAGACAGGGGAAGAACCTCCACAATACAAAGAGCAAGAACCGTTAGAAGAAGAAGACACAAACCAAGTCATAATCCAACAAAAACTCAGTAACCTAAGCTGATAACTAGCTTTGCTTACTTTCCACGTATAGAAAGACATAAACAAGATGGTTCAAAATTCAAGGCCTAAGTTTAGGATCCACGAACTCCATTGAGAAAACCAAGGAGAAGAAGACATAGGGTATCATCATGTACATGTCCCCGCTTCTCCCACTAGAGAACAATTTCTCACACAAGAAGTGCAATCTATGAAAGCAACACTTGTGAGCATACAAGAGAGAAATATAGGGAGTATTAGGAAATACCAATATGAAGAACTATGCCCCTATCCTTTTGACATGAAAATGACCCTTTAAACCTTTCCATATAAATTTGATATCCCAAAGTTCAAAAAATACAAAGGAAAGGGAGACCCAAGGGATCATGTTAAAGATTTCTACACGGCATGTCAAGAGGTGTCTTATAGTGATAATTACCTCATCATACTTTTTCCTAAGAGTCTCGGAGGTCAAGCATTGGAAAATCAAAGGACAAACAAAGTAACCACGCGAAGGATGAAAATCGCGTAGAGACATCCTTGGATGAAGATCTCAACCTACCTCTCGATCCTACGCGTATGGAGGATTTATCAAAATTGTTAGTTGAAGAAACCATTGATGTTAATATTGGTACTAAAGAAGATCCCGAGATAGTAAAATTGGGAGCATCACTCTCGGTTAGAGAACAAAAGACGTTCGCTATGCTACTGTGAGAGTTTATTGATGTGTTCGCATGGTCTTACAAAGACATGCCCGGCTTAGATCTAACTTTGGTTGTGCAAAAATTAGTTATGCACACAGATGCTAATCCTATCAAATAGAAGCTTCTGAAAGATGCACCCAAGAGTGGCCTTGTTAGGTAAAGAATAGTTGGAAAGGTTTCTTGTAGCAGCATTCATCATGCTAATTGATTATTCTGAATGGATATCAAACATTGTTCCTATCTAGAAGAAACCTATCAGTATCTGAATTTGCATAGATTTTAGGGACATCAATAAAGCTTGCCCTAAATATGACTTTCCGTTGCCCAACATTGACATGATTGTTGAATCAACCGCAGGGTAAGAAATGCTATCGCTTATGGATGGATTTTTGGGTTATAATAAAATTAAGATCACTGAGGAAGACCAACACAAAACAGCTTTCACAACTCCTTGGGGCACCTTTTGTTATTAGGTGATGCCATTCGGCCTTAAGAATGTAGGAGCAACTTATCAGCGGGCCATGACAATAATATTTCACGATATGATTCATGACATCATGGAAGACTATGTAGACGACATCCTGGGAAATTCCAAAACAAGAGAGGAACATCCTATCATTTTGCAGCGCATCTTTGAATGCCTGCGTGAATACAAAGTCTGGCTAAATCCAAAGAAGTGTGTCTTTGGTGTGCTATCTGGGAAACTATTAGGCTTCATCATGTCAAGACGAGGTATTGAGGTAGACCCTGCTAAAGTGCCTAACATCACAAAAATGCCTCCACCTGAGAATATCAAGAAACTACATAGCTTCCAGGGGAAAATTCAAGCCATTCGCCACTTTATCTCCCAGCTTGCAGATAAATGTCACTCTTTCACTCATTTGCTTAAGAAGGATGTCACTTTAATCTGGGGACCCGAGCAACAACAAGCCTTTGCTTTACTTAAACAGTACCTGGCTAATCCACTTGTCCTCATGCCTCCCACTCCGGGAGAACCACTTTTTCTCTATATTTCCACTACCCAATTTGTTATTGGTGCATTACTTTCCCAATACGACCTTAGCCATAAAGAGAAAGAAGTGTACTATCTGAGTTGCACCCTGATTGCCTATGAACGTAATTATCCTTAGATTGAGAAGGCTTGCTTGGCCATTATTTTTACCTTTCAAAAACTTCGCCATTACCTACTAAATACTAAGACCAAGCTCATATCCAAGGTCGACCCACTCAGGTATTTTTTGTCCAAACCTGCCCTCATAGGTAGAATGGCTAATTGGATCATTCTAATAAGTGAGTTTGATATAGAATTTGTCCATCAAACAATCAATTAAAGGACAAGTACTTACTGACCAGCTAGCGGAAGCACCTTTGCAAAGCATAAAACTTTTGAGTCTTGATTTACCATATGCATCTTTGCTCTACATTGAAGAATTCTATCGTATGGAAGATACATTTTGATGGATCTTTTACGTTTCATGGTTCAGGTGTAGGAGTGGTCCTTATTACTCCTTCAGGTGATCTTATACCATAGACTTTCCGCCTAGCCTTCCCTTGCACGAACAACATTATGGAATATGAAGCACTCATTGCAGGGATGAAGCTAGCCATCAAGTGGAATATTCAACATGTTAAGGTTGTAGGTGATTCACAGCTAATCATAAAACAGGTTAATGATGAGTATAAAGTTAAGGATGACAAGCTCATACCTTACAAGAAGTTGGTGAAAACTCTGAAGGAGTATTTTGTGCACATTACGTTTGAGCAATATCCCAAGAGTGCAGAATAAATCAGACAGATGCTATGGCAACGGTGGGATCTATGCTTCATATTCCGCAAGGGAACAATGATATGCCATTTTTCGTAGAAAATCTACACCAGCCCGCATATGATGTGCCAGAATATTGCTTGGCTTGTGAGGTTGTTGGTCCCTATTCACCGTGGTACGAACGCATTTTCACCTATCTTAAGGATAGTACATTCCCTCCCGAAATCTCCCGCTCTGAAAAACAGAGCCTAATTCGCTAGATAGCCCATTACACCCTGTTAGGAGGTACACTTTATCGTCGTGACTACGATGGGAATCTACTATGTTTTGTGGATGTGCCACGGAGTCAATCCAGACAATTAAAGAAGTACACAAAGGAGTATGCAGAGCACATACAAATGGAATGGTCTTGGCTAAGAAACTGTTAAGAATAGGTTACTATTAGCCCACCATGGAAACTGATTGTTGTAATTATGTTAGAAAATGTGTGCTATGCCAGAAGTATGCAAATTTCATTCATGCTCCATCGCAACCATTGCAACCAATCACTACCCCATGGCCATTCTCCAAGTGGGGACTTGATCTAATAGGGAAGCTTACTCCTACCTCATCTGATGGTCATACACATATCATCACAGCTACATAATACTTCACAAAATGGGTGGAGGCTGTCCCTTTAACCTATGTCACAGGAGCACAGATTTCTAAATTCATCATGAATCACATTATTTGCCAATCTGGTATCCCTACAGCCATTGTCACAGATAATGGGAAGTCATTTAAGAACAAAACTGTGAAATTTCTTTGCCAACGGTTCCAAATCAGATTGAAATGGTCCATGCCATATTACCCTCATGGTAATGGAAAAGTTGAGGCAATAAACAAGACTTTGGTAATGATAATGGAGAAGATGGTTAGAAAAACCGGTCGAAACTAGAACCTACAAATCGACCTAGCCCTCTGGGCCTACCGAATATCAATTCACACTCCTATGAGTGCGACGCCATATTCCCTTGTGTTTGGGATAGAATCTATCATACCTATAGAGATCAAAATCCCATCCCTACGAATTTCTCTTTAGGACTATTTGGATAAGGATGAAGATTACCGAGTGGCAAGATTTGTTGAGTTAGAGCTCCTGGATGAGAGGTGCATTCGCGCTCTTAATCACCTGAAAGTATATCAACACAGAATCTCCTGCAACTACAACAAGAGAATCATCCCTCGCCAGTTTGAGGTGGGTGATTTAGTTATAAAGGAGAACCAGTTCAACACCAAAGCAGAGTGAGAAAAGAAAGGGAAAGTTCAAACCTCACTGGTTAGGACCCTATGTCATACTTTCCAAGTACGGCACTGGGGCATACAAGTTGGCTCACCCCAACGATGATGAGCTTCTGGGAGCCCATGAACGCCATGCATATTAAGAGGTTTTATGCCTAAACATGGCACAAGAAAGTCATAAAAATCATAAAAATAATATAAAATACATCAAAAATAAAATAAAATATATATAAAAACATTAAAAATAAAAGAGAGAAAACAGGACGTCCACTAGTGAAAACCACGCAATTGTGGCACTTTGGACAAGTCCTTGGGTGAAAACCAGTTTCTGGCGCCTCGGGAGGATTCGTTGTTCACAACCATTATGTATTAGAAGGGTAGTTGGCTTTATCTTGGACCTGGTTCTACATTCAATTTTCCTTGTGCACACCATCTAGTCAAGCCTTGATCCAGCTTTTTCTTCTTCTATTTGTCTATAAGGGACACGGTATTTCGTTATTTCCCATCTTATGTTAGGGGCAACTCAACGAATTAACCTTCTTGTTCATAAGCGCATGTGGCTTTTTCCCTTGTATATTCTCCACCTAACGCTGGGGGCATCCATGCTTTCTTGGTTACCTACACATAGCTTTGGAAAACTATTAAAACCACAAAAACAATAGAACATTCTTTTGAGAAAACACACAAAAACAATATATATATATATATATATATCGAGAAAATCACAACAATAATAGAAATTTTTTTCGAGAAATTCACTAAAAAGTAAAACACCCTACAAAATGGTAACTTGCTTCTTACAGTTGAAACTTGTGTCTTGCGATATGGTATTTTCTCCATATCCTATTGGTTTGTCTCACATCTTCCCCGATTAATACGACTCACGGATCACTCGGATGCATGAAACCATATCTTACAAAAGCATTTAGCTTGCATTTCCTTCGTTTCCTGTGCTCTGGGGCACTTGTTGGTTGTCCTAGTGTTGTTTCATTGCGCACTTTTGAAATGCTTGTTTCATGGACCCCATGTCCATTGTCATAGTGTACCCTTTTCTGTATCCTTAGAATGGGGCATTCATTCTTTAACCCTTGTTGTCATATTGTAGAACTTGTGGATCTCTTCATGTTACTGATAACAAACCTTTATTTACAACTGTCTTGATGCATTTGGTTGTGGTTAGATACTGTGCGTTCGTAAGGCAGGGTGATTCCCTAGTGTATATGAGCATTGTTTCCTGGTGTTCGTATTGCATTGCATTTGGTTGTGTATGTTGCATGTGAGTCTGGTATTTATCAGCATTCACATCACATTACCATCGTACTATGGCTTTTCATGTCATTATACCTTTGTCGTATACATTATATTTTTCACAAGGACCGATGATGCTAAGTTTTACCTCATGGTATGTATGTTAAGCTGATCATCAAATATTGTATCCAAACAAATGGGCGGCTATAGGTTAAGCTCTTCTCTCCCCTCATCCATATTTCTATCTACACCACTTCCCTTTCACGGCACTAATATCATCCCTCTCCTCGGGGCGTCCATGCCTACGTCCCCATAACTTCTTGAAAACTACATTCTCACCTTGTCTACAGATCTATCAATCTACAGTTCTTCCATCATGACATCAACACTCGATCATGGGTGATCTCTCATCTCGTCATAATTTTTCTTCTATCCCTTCATGGTAAATTTTCTAAACGTCTAGTGGTAAAAAAGAACTGATGGCAATGTTTTTACGCCACCACAAAGAGGGGCAAATGTAGACATCTATAATTCACCGATCAGACGAGCAGGATTTACCCGTACTTAAATCACACGTAATTATCTCCTTTGTTCGCTGTGGATTCGACGATATATCTTCAATTAAATGCTCAAAATCCCTCTTATTGTCGTTCACCGTAATTACAATACGCTAATTAATTTTGTCCAACTACCCCTTTCTTATACCACGGACAATTTTAACGACTCTTCCTGGCGATAAATCATTCCCCTTCACACCCTAGACTAATTAATTATTATTAATTAATTAGGTTTCCACTTTGATTTAACCAATAAATCAATATTTGTAATTGATGTAATCTCCCTTCTAATCCAGCCTAAATCGTACTAATCTGGTGCCTCTAGGCCCTTCTTTTTATATAAGCTTACATCCTTACTTCTATTAATTAATCACGGTTTAGATTAAGAAAAATACCCCCAACTACAAACATTGACTATGCTAAACATGTATTAAATCCAAAAACTAACAGTAAGGTTATTTTTCAATAAAGCATTCCTAAAAAGTAATCCATTCCTACATCATGTTTTACTTGGATCCCACATTCATGAGACTTGTGTCTGAATGCGCTTGGTATCCTTTGGGCTCCATATCCTATTAATTTGTCTCACCTACCTTCCCTTACTTACACCTATGACTTTCTATGGATCACTAAATGCAAAAGCATATCAGCAAAGAGACTAAGCTGCTTGCTTCACCTTTCCCTTTTGAGCAGTTCATGGTTTCCTGAAGAGCTAAGCCTCGTTTCTTACAAGTGCATTTGGGTCATATGGGAGGTGTCAAAAGGGTCTTGTAGCCCAACTTTGATTAGCCCCTTGCATGTATCCTAGGTTCTTGGAGCATTATTTTTTAACTATTTTCGTCAGCCATGGAGCTTGTGGATCTTTCCAGCATCCATAACAATTTATTTGTACAACTGTCTTAGACCGAATAGTTGGAGTTTAGATATTTAGCATTGTTAGTTTCAAAGTTTCCCTGTTAGATGAATGCTAGCATCTAACCTTCTCATATTGCATTGAATTATCATGATGGTGTTTCATGGCTTTAGTACTTTTAGCTAAATTGTAGAACTATTTATAGTATGGCTAGTTCATTGCATTCTACCTTTGATCGTATGCATTATATTTTTCATAAGTATACGATGCACACAGTTCCTGATGGCATTTATGATGACATGGAAATGATCTGTTCCAATGTACATAGATAGATGTAACTATAGGTGGATGATAGTAGTCACTAGTGCTCGGTACCATATTATGGTCTACATAACTTCCCTATTTACCCCTAGGTTCTCCCTCTCCTCGAGGCTAATTTTGCCTAAATAACCTAAAATTCTGCCAACTTCACATCTTTTTCAATCGTTGATCAGATTCCTTCATCACCCCATCGAAACTCGAGAAAGCATCTCTCCCTCCTAATAAAGTGACGAAAAAGTCCCTTAAAAAGAATCTTCTGTCTACTATCGTTGAAGTGGGATCACTTAGGGTACCCTATAGAGCGCCCCATCTAGACACCTATAGCTTACACCCAAGCTAATTCAAATACTTAAAATGCGCTAGATTATCCCCTTGATAAAAAATCAACTGAGCATATCATCAAATGTCACTGGATTTTCGAGAATGATCAACATTAATTAATTACACTAAGCTAAATACATTAAGTGCATGATTTTATGTCAACAATTGGCCCTAACTTAACAACCTTTCATGAGTAGAATCACCCCTTGGTACCTACACTAATTAATTATTATTAGATTAATTAGTGTTTCCGATTCCATTTAACCAATGAAATCAATAAGGCCCGCTAAAAGATTTAGATCCCCTTATAATAGCATGAAATGATAAAAATATGATGGAGCTTGGAAACTAAATTGGAAAATTCATAAAAAAATGATTAGAGGGAACTATAAGGTGGAAACACATGTGTTGATGTTGATTAAAATACCCCCAACTCCTATGACTGGTTAAACATGTATTAAACCCTGTGCCACTGTGAAGTGTTACCTGTTGATGTTGTTTTTTTTTTTCCCATTCCTATTGCATGTGTTTACTCATATGGCTAATTCTACTAGGAGAAAATGATCAATGTAGTCAAATGAATGTATGTATTTATCTGGACTATGTGTAAGAATGGAATGTAAAAGACAATTGTAAATTACACGTGAAAATCATGTCCTTATGTAAGTAGTAGGGAAATGTAAAGCATATTGTAAATGAGACTAACATCTTACACCTAACCCATTTCAGAGTTCAAAGAAAGTGTAGAAGAGATAATCCTTTACTGCAAGGGTTTTTTGGGAAATATAATGCCATAAACTGAAGAAGTATAGGGAGTGATTTATCTTTCTCCTCCAACCTTTAACTACTTCCCATAATATGTGTGAAGAGATATTTGTACCATCCTAGTTTTTTTTGGTGATCCAATGTTGGTGGTAGAAGTATTGGGAGTAATTCCTGCCGCCAATAATGTGGAGTACGGTAACAGTCAAAGTACAATAGGAATGTTGTAAAAAGTAAATATTTGTCGTAAGTGGTCCGGTAATGTTAAAATGTCAAAGTTTGGGTAATTAGAGAAGTAGGGTCTACATGATTAGGAATTAGAAATATTATATTGGTAATAAGGACAAGGAGTGAGGTCATAAATATTTTGTGTATTTTATTTGTAAAAAGTCTAAAAATGTGGAACCCATGTAAAATGATAAGGTTTATCTTATCTTAACAGATAAGCCTACATGTACAGATAAGAGTTAAGGTATGGAATATGATTCGTCAGAGTGGATTTCTTATCCTATCTTAGAGATAAGATGGATAAGCCTGGAAGTTCTATAAATAGAGAGGCCACCCCCCTCATTTAGCATAGAAAGAAGTAGTGAGAAATATTGTAGGAAGTGTGCAAAGGAAGCCATCAGTTAAAGGTGTGTTGAAGAAGCCATCGAGAGGTGTAATTGTAAAGTTTCTCTCATAGTCTTGTTGAAGTACCTCATGGGTGAGATTGTAACAATTTCATGTTAATATTATAATTTACTTTGATATTTCAGATTTGTCATCATTCCGTCTTATCATAGTCAATGGTATTCTTGTGTTCGGTTGTTGTTTTGTTTCTAGATTACATCCACCAAACTAAAGGCTGTGCATTAGTAAATAATCATAGCACGAGGAGTTCCCGGTGAAGAATTATCATAGTGCCGGATTGGTGATGACATTTTGGTTCCGTTGCCGGGACCATTCCTCGTTGGTGGATTTTCTGGAGAGATATTCCCACTTAGTCAAAAATCAATTGGAGGGTAACCTTGTTTTTACTGTGCATAGTAGTTACCATGGTAAAGTCATTTTTACCGTGAATAGTAGTTACCATAAAGTCATTTTTGCCATGAAAAGTTCATTTTTGCTGGGAATAGTATTTACCGCAGTAAAGTCACTTTTTACCGTGAATAGTATTTACCGCAGTAACTTCACTTTTTACCGTGAATAGTGTTTACCACAGTAAAGTCAGTTTTTACCGCAGTAAGTCAAGTTTTACCATAGTTTACCGTGGTCATTTCTATTTTACTGTAGAAAGGTGTAAAGTCACTTTCTAGTATAGTGATTCCAATTATTTGTGCACATAAGTCTTGTTGATTGTACTTGTGGGTTGGTATTTCACGGTGGTTACTTTTGAAAATGGGAAAGATTCCTGTTTTTTCAGCTCAATCTAATGAAGATGCTTCTTCTTTCATTCAAGAGTTTAAACGATCTTGTATTTGTAATGGCCTCATAAGAAGGGAACAATGGACTGAATTTTTTCCTACCTTTTTGGATGGTTCAGCACTTAGGTGGTTTGAAACACTAGGTGATAATGTGAAAAATTCATGGGATTTATTAACTGAAAGTTTTCTTGAAGAATTTGGTGAACAACAGAAATATGCAGATCTCATGATCGAGATCACAAAGCTATCCCAAGGAGAGAAGGAGAAGATAAGGGATTATCATGCTCGTGTTCTAGAGCTAAGGAGGAAGCTCGATGCCCAGATCCGGAAGGAAGGACTAGCGGATGGGTTGATGAATGGCGTGGATAATCTCCTCTGTAAGCACTTCATTCTTGGGATGAAGCCAGAGATCAGACAACGAGTGAAGTATGACCGCCCAGCTACCATTGAACAAGCAAAGGAGATTGCAAGAAGGCAAGAAGAAAGCATGGAAGAGGAGCCCAAAGAAATTGTTGCTAAAGTAGAGCCTACACCAGCACCTTTGGTCCAGAATCCACAACCACTCCCGGTGAGCACAAATATTTCTCCTAGTACATCTACTGAGTATGAAGATCTGCTCAAAAAGATGGGTCAGTTAACTATTAATCTTCTTCAAGGAAAGGAATTTAGTTCTCAGGGAGGAGATAGAGGTCCAAAAAGAAATATTTCTGAAGTTGTTTGTTATGGTTGTTATAAAAAGGGTCATTATAAGTATAATTGTCCAGATAGAGCTTCTACATCTGGTAAGGGAGATAATGATAAAGGAAAAGCACCTGTGAATTCTTTTGATGTAGTAGATAAGAGCAGAAATAATGAAGTAGATGTGTTTGTAACAAAAAGAAAGAAAGAAAAAGATAATCAAGATGGAAATGATCCTAAGAAGATGAAAGAAGAAACTAGTAAGAAACATAGGAGAAGAAAGTTGGGTGTGCAGGATTTTCTGATTTCACAGGGGCAAGGACCATACTCCATCTTGGAAGATCTGTCCAAAAGGCCTGCAAATATTACATATGGTCAACTCTTGGCTATGTCTTCTGAGAAGAGGCGGGAGTTGCGAGGTGGACTCAATGCTCGAAGAAGGAAGGAGGTTGAGGTCCCTGTTTTGGAGGCAGAGGCAGATCCCTATGCTCCACAAGCTGAGGTATTATGTAATGGTATTTCAATTCATGATGTCTTAGTTGATGGAGGTGCTGCAGTTAATGTAATGACCGAGTCTGTAATGAATATGTTGGGTTTAAAAATTGATCACCCTTCAACACTTATGTTAAGGTCATTAAATAAGGGAAAAACTAAACCAGAAGGTGTAGTTTCAAATGTGGCAATATCTGTTATGGGTGTTGTATGTGTGGTAGACTTTCAGGTGATGAAAAATGGTACTGTTGCGTACCCAATGCTGCTGGGAAGACCATGGCTAAGGAGAGTTCATGCAAGAAACTACTGGAATGAAGGTTTCATGACACTTGGACGTGGTAGAGAGAGGGTGAAGATAAACGTGATCCCTCGACATCATAAAGTAGAACCTGTGGATTCAAGTGATGAAACTGATGATTGGACATCCTCTGATTACTCTAGTACCAGTGAAGTGGACACTGAAGATGAAGAAAGCGAGGTGGATGTTTCAGTCATGGATATCCTGCCAGTCACACCAACTCATGACCCCATAAAATTATCTGAAGAAGAAGTTGATGATCGTCTCCAACAAATAAAGATTGGTGATGCTGTGATGGAGAGTGAGAAGGAATCCTACCTCCAGCTCTTTCGAAGGTACATACACCTATTCACTTTTGATTACAAGGAACTCCGTCAAGTAAGTTGGGTAGAACATTGTATTGAGCTGGTAGATGGTGCTAAGCCTATAAAGCAAATGCCATATAGAATGAATCCTAATTTTTCCAAGACTGTAAAAGAAGAAATAGATAAGTTGCTTGATGCAGGATTCATATTTGCTGTGGAGAATTCAGAATGGGTTTCTCCCATTGTGATCTCAATAAAAAAGAATGGGAAGCTACGCATTTGTGTTGATTACAGGAAGCTCAATAAGGCAACAAAGAAGGATCATTACCCTCTTCCATTTTCAGATCAGATCTTGGACGAAGTAGCTGGCCAGGAGTGCTATAGTTTTGCTGATGGATATAGCGGCTACAACCAAGTTCGTATAGTAGAGAAAGATCAGCTGAAGACCACGTTCACCACTCCTTGGGGAACGTTTGCTTATAGAGTTATGCCTTTTGGGTTGTGTAATGCTCCAGCAACATTCCAGCGTTTGATGAATAGGGTGTTCGAACCCTACATTGGGACCTTCATCAGAGTATTTCTGGATGATTTTTGCATCTATGGGAGCAAGTTGGACCACCTGCACCAGATGGAGACAGCATTTCAAAGGTTAGATGAAGCACAAGCCTCACTAAACCCTACAAAGTGTGTCTTTGGATGTTCTAAAGGCGTTTTGTTAGGGCATGTTGTATCCAGAGATGGTATTGGTACTGATCCTGATAAAGTTTCAAAAATCAAAGATTTACCATTTCCTATGAATAGAAGTAAGTTGAGATCATTTTTAGGCCATGTGGGTTACTATAGAAGGTTCATCAAGAATTTCTCAAAGATTGCACAGCCACTAACCCAGTTCTTGAAGAAGGATGTTGCTTATGAACCAGGAAACAAGGCGCATGAAGCTTTTGGACAACTGAAGGAAGCCCTGGTGTCTTCACCTGTTTTGAAGAATCCAGATTGGAGCAAGCCATTCATTGTGTACACTGATGCCTCAGATGCAGCACTAGGTAGTACTTTGAGCCAAAAGGATGAAAATGGGAATGAACATCCAATTTACTTTGGGAGCAGACAAATGAGCAGTGCTGAGGTAAACTATACTGTAACTGAAAAAGAGGCTCTGGCTATCATTTTTGCTGTAAAGAAGTTTAGAAATTACTTGCTAGGGCAGAAATTTATAGTTGTAACGGATCATCAGGCTCTGAAATATATTGTCAATAAGCCTAACCCATCAGGGAGGATAGCAAGATGGATAATTTTGCTACAAGAATTTGAATTTGATATTATAGATAGGCCAGGAAAGAAGCATGTCAATGCATATGCACTCTCTCGAGCCTATGATGGTTTAGGATCATCTTGTGATGATGATGATTTTCCCGATGCAGCATTGTTCTCCCTTGACACAATCCCTAGTGAATACATAGATATTTGGAATTATCTGAATGAATTCAAGTTTCCTGATGGTGCCAATGCAAAGACTAAGAGAAAGATTACTCAAGCCAGTCGTCCATATTCTATTCTGCATGGAGTATTATTTCGAATAGGACCTGATGGACAGTACAAGAGGGCAGTTGGACGTGATCAAGGAAAGGAGCTGCTAGAAGAATTCCACAATGGTACATGTGGAGGGCACTTCTCTGGACAACTTACAGCAAGAAGGATCTTGGATGCAGGTTATCACTGGCCCACTCTTTTTAAATATTGTTATAATTATTGTAAGACATGTGATATTTGTCAAACACATGGTAACCGTAAGACTTCATCAGCTCCATTATGTCCTATTCTTCCCCTTGGTCCCTTTGAAAAATGGGGAATAGACATTGTAGGTCCACTTCCAACTACATCACGTCAAAATAAGTATATTGTAGTTGCCACAGATTATTTAACCAAGTGGGTTGAAGCTAGGCCATTGAAAACAGCTTCCATGGATGAAGTGGCAAGGTTCATATATGAACAGCATTGTCACCAGATTTGGTTGTCCATTAGAAATTGTAACAGATCAAGGAAGCCACTTCATTAATGAGGTGGTAGAAGCCCTAGTCAATAAGTTTTCTATCAAGCACAGGAAGGCAACAACATACAAGCCAAGCACAAATGGACAGGTGGAACGAACAAATTTTGTGCTGTGTCAAATTCTAGCAAAAGATGCAGCCTTGCAGGTACATAAATGGGATAAAAGGATTCATGCAGCATTGTGGGCATATAGGGCAACATCAAAGTCAACAACAGGATACTCCCCATTTTAGTTGGCCTATGGCATTGATCCAGTTCTTCCTATTGAGTTTGATATTCCCACTGTGAGAGTTATGAAAAATGAAAGGATGGATGAAAGTGATTCAGTAAAAGAAAGGTTGGTACATCTTCATTTGCTAGAGGAAATGAGGGAAATAGCAAAGGATACAAGCCATAAGAAGAAAATGAAGCAGAAGGAATACTTTGATCAAAAGATCCGATGGTCTCCATTTCATGTGAATGACTTGGTCCTAGTATATGATTCCAGATACAAAAAAAGAAGACAGAGAAAATTTCTTCCAAAATGGATGGGGCCCTACAAAATAGCAGCTGTGCATGAAAATGGTACGTACCGACTGGAGGAATTGGATGGCACTCCCATTACGAAATGGGTCAACCACGACAAGTTGAAGATTTTCCAAGCACCAGAATAGTCTACTCCAAGGACGGAGTAGAAGCTAGGAAGGGGGAAGATGTCGACACTAAAATTTTCCTCCATAATTTCTATTTCATTAATGTATGTATTAGGAATAGGATGTTGTTAAGTGTAATTAGTAGTAGCATCCGATAGAAGATAACGGTGCCATCAGTACGGTGCCGCCAATAATGTGGAGTACGGTAACAGTCAAAGTACAATAGGAATGTTGTAAAAAGTAAATATTTGTCGTAAGTGGTCCGGTAATGTTAAAATGTCAAAGTTTGGGTAATTAGAGAAGTAGGGTCTACATGATTAGGAATTAGAAATATTATATTGGTAATAAGGACAAGGAGTGAGGTCATAAATATTTTGTGTATTTTATTTGTAAAAAGTCTAAAAATGTGGAACCCATGTAAAATGATAAGGTTTATCTTATCTTAACAGATAAGCCTACATGTACAGATAAGAGTTAAGGTATGGAATATGATTCGTCAGAGTGGATTTCTAATCCTATCTTAGAGATAAGATGGATAAGCCTGGAAGTTCTATAAATAGAGAGGCTACCCCCCTCATTTGGCATAGAAAGAAGTAGTGAGAAATATTGTAAGAAGTGTGCAAAGGAAGCCATCAGTTAAAGGTGTGTTGAAGAAGCCATCAAGAGGTGTAATTGTAAAGTTTCTCCCATAGTCTTGTTGAAGTACCTCATGGGTGAGATTGTAACAATTTCATGTTAATATTATAATTTACTTTGATATTTCAGATTTGTCATCATTCCGTCTTATCATAGTCAATGGTATTCTTGTGTTCGGTTGTTGTTTTTTCGAAGGATGGACAATGATACCTTACCCAAAAATGATGTGACCTAAGTACTGCACCTCTAACTGAAATAATGCAAACTTCTCTAGGTTCCCGTAAATCTACTTCTCACAAAGACTTTTTACAAAACCCGTCAAAGGTAATCCTCATGATCCTCACACATACGTGAGTAAACAAAAATTTCATCAATAAAAATGAGCATGAAGAGACCCAAAAATATCTTTAATACGCCATTCATCAAGCTCATGAATACTGTGGGGGCATTCGTTAGACCAAAAGGCACTATTGTGAACTCGTAGTGGCCATATCTCATACGAAAGGTTGTCTTATGAATATATGCCTCCATGATCCCCAACTAAAGGTATCTAGACTTAAGATCTATCTTAAAAAATATTATGTTCTCCTACATCTGATCAAATAAATAATCTATGCGCGGAATGGGGTTATGAGTCTTTATTGTTAGTTTGTTTAGAAAATGATAATCAATACGCAGTAGTAGATATTTTCCCTTATTATTTACAAAAATCATCGGTGCACCCCAAGGGGATACACTAGGATAGATTAAGAATTACTCTAGAAGGCCCTCAAACTGCAACTTGAGCTCACATAGCTCAATGGAAGTCATCCTATAAGGTGCTCATGAGATAGTTTCTGCTCCTGGAACCAAATCAATGTGAAAATTTATCTCACATGGGGGAGGTAACCCCAGTAGCTCCCCTAGAAAGGCATCAAAAAAATATCTCAATATGTGATTATCATCTAGTGTCGGCCCACTAGACTCATCCTCATATCTGTCACTAACTATGACAACATATAACTAGCATCCTCGACACGCACACCGCTTGAGTTGCATAGTGGATATGGTGTAAATAGAGGTTGGTCTCCTAACTCCAAATATCATTGTCTCTTCTCCTAAATCTTCCACACATGATATTACCTTACTATAGCAATCAACTCTGACCCTATGTGTAGATAACCAATCCATTCAAAGAATAATCCCATAGGAACCCAACGAAAGGATACGAAGATCTAGAGTCATGGAAAGGGGTCCTAGGACAACTCTGCACTCCTTGACCAATGATTTTATAGAAAGCTTGGCTCCAGAAGCCATCTCCACATCTGAACAATGAATCTTCCTAACTTCCATCAGCCTACATGGCTTTACTACAAATGGAGAAATAAAAGAATCTGAGGAACCAGTATCAAGTAAAGAAGAATTAAAATGCCATCAATGCTACCTATCATCTCAATCACTGTGCTTTGGTGATCTTCCTGGAAGTTCTTGACTACAACATATATCCTATGTCTCCTTACCCTTTTTATTAGGGTTCTGAGGGCACTCTCTCTAATGATTCCCAAATAGTCCGAACCCATAATAGCTACCAGTCCCCTGTAATGAGAAGATAATACTGCAAGTACTCTAGTGGTATGTGTTGTGGATTCTGATGATCTTGCTATGGACTATGGTGGTCAGTGCTAAAGATCTCCTCCTAGCTGAGCTCTAGTCGGTGCCTGAGTCCTTACTGGTCCCCTAGGAGGAGGCCCCATACTACGTCCCCTCTGAGCCTCGAATCTCTGTGGAGGCCTAAATGGAAGATGAGTCTACTGTTTCTACTGAGGTGGCTTCTCCGATGGCCTGAGTGAATACTGTACAGAACCATATCCTCTAGGAGGAGGAGGAAATAACCCCCTTGATCTGTTATCATGCATCTACTACATACAACTCTGCACTCTATCTCTAGCATGTTGCATCTTCCCCATGGTCTCCTCTGCAATGTAGGCCTTCTCAATGGCTTATCCTAGAGTCTGCGGAAAATGAATGTGTACTTACCCTCCAATGTCTAAGTTCAGGCCCCTGATGAATCTTTGGATCCTCACCTGCTCGTCTTACATATAGACTACATACTGAAGTAGGTCAAGGAAATGAATTTCATATTCTACCACTATCATGGATGATGTTATATTTCAAATTTACACCCTGTAGAGAGATGGCTACAAATTTTCTAAGCTTTAAAAAAATATCTCTCTTTCATAGATACAATGGAAACACCTCAAGTCTCTGGGTATACCTATTATGAGATGAGTCTCCGGTATCAAGGCTGGTTACTTATTGATGTATCCTAAATTGATTTTCTGGGGTTAAGGGGAAAATGTTACTGTAAATATTTAAAACTGAAGCGATACATGAAATTTGTATGAGGGATTTGACTAAGTCTATGCACAATTAATATGCGAAAGGATTATTGATGCATGAACCAACAATTTTCTGCAAAATATTAAGGGTAAACACTTTGGTGTATTGAGGGAAAAATATCACAACAATACTGCTAAGTTAGACATACACATTAAGATCATGTAGAAGTTACTGAATTTGCAACAAGGTAAGATAATTAACCAAGGAATTTGCATTCACATATTACTAATGGAAACATACACAAGACTGCAAATGATTGGAAAGGTAGAAAATACATCACATTAAGAGGGCGAAAATTGGCAAAAAATTGCTTCAGTACTCCTATATCAAAAATTCCTCCTCTTTGCTTTGCCAAGGCACCCAATATATAAAAAAAAAATTCCAACCCTTCCGAAAAATAGACTAAGGATATACTCACGCATGCATCCTATTTTTATCCTTGATTTAATAATAGATAAAGGAATAAAATTAAAAAAAACTAGTAAAAGAGGCATTAATAACCTCTAGTTAAATCTCATTCAAACAGAAGTTTATTGTTCTATTTTTTATAAAATCAAGGGTGAATAATTTGCTAATAATAAACTTTTCTTGTTGGGCAAGTCTCCTTCCTTGAGCATGCAAATTTTTCTTCTTGTTTCTTCTTTCCTCTAGGGAATAATGGAAACAATCAACTCCCTGTGAGTGAAGAAAATAATTACAATACTTGCAATATTTGCAAAATAATTCATCCACTGTGGGGACCACTTGTCCAAGCTTAGGCTTTGATGTTGAAATTTCTTTGGCTTCTAATGGTCATATGTGTGACATACTACAAATCATCTCCAACTCCTCAAATAGTGGGGACCACCTTTGCACTTAGCCATTAGTCCTCATTGGTTTAGCCACTCTTATGGACTTAGCAAAATACTATGGTTTGAAATAATCCAAGGACACTTTTAAAAGGGCACCACATAACATCCGACCACCTTTGATTTAATATTACATTACAATTTCCTTGTCATATTTCAGAGATTTGAAGAGACTAAGGTTTAAATTTTTACCTTTTGAGTGATGATTATTTGGCATGTATGGTTGGTTTTGCATCATTCGTTGTTGGACTATGGTTTAGATTTAGATCAATATGCAATAATTATTTTATTTAACATGGGGATGACCCCTTCAAACATTGAATTGAACCTTTGAGCTTGCCAGTGGCATTTGCAACTAAGGTTCAGTTAGGCCTTAAAGGCTGAGCGTCGATCTCTTCCCTTGATGAACCTACACTGCTGATTTCTTACCCTTGATTAAAGTTTGATTAGAGTTTTTAACCTTGAATTTAATATGGCTGGTGACATATTTAACTCAGGTGATTTGCTTCGATTCTAGAGATTGATCTGGAGACATTTATTTGTTGTCCTTTTACTTTTGAGCCATCGATTATTTGACTATGATTGAGTTAGGTTAAACCATGGCTAATGTGGATGAGTTAAATCAACTCAAACCCTATTCTTTGGTCATTATTTTTCTCACAGAGAGCGGCGAAGCCATGGAAATTGTTTTGTAGACTGTCATTGTTATTCTTTTTTTGAGCTCGGTTGCACCTGCATACTTGTTGTTTTTCTCTGTTTGAGTTTTCTGAGGAGGTGGTTGTGGGTAATTTCCACCATTGTCGTGAAATTTGATCTCCGTTCTGTATCATCCTTTGGTCTCTACGAGCTTTCTTCAAATCAGTCGCCGCTTCTGTCTGTTAAAGCTTAGTTTTTAAGGTTTATCTAGCTATACATTTGATTATTTATGAGCTTTGTGACTTATCTCTTGGCCTCCATTGCTGTTTAGTTTTGAGCTTAGGACCATGTAGCTATCACACTTTTTAATGAGGGAAGGTAAGTCTTGACCTCTTTGGATATTATTGTTACTTCGTCGTTGCCATTTTTTCTTTCAAGAAATACTGATAATCCGTTATTTCTTTGCATTTTTTGTGGATTTTTGGCTTGGCCTTGGTCATTTTGAGTTGAAACTCATTAAGATATTCTATTTCTTCTTATAAAACTCAAGGGTTTGGGGAAAAAACTTCGAAACAGTAAGTTCCTGATCATTTTTTATGGTTTTTTTGTAAAATTTTTGAAAAAGGAAGCAATGTTGTAGTTGTGAAATATTTTGACACCTTTCTTTAAATATTTAAACCTCCCTTTTTGGTTATTGCAATATTTCAAATGGTTTTTGTTCTAAAAGATGAATATAAAGCTTCATTTTTAAAGGTTTTTTTTATTTTGTAGATCTGTATCCTCAAGTTCCATTTGGTTTCATAAGGTTTTGAAAATATTCTATTTTTGGCCATTAACTTGATCTGTGAATAATTTTTGGGGCTCCGACCGTCTGTTGGGTTCTAATCTCCGAAATCGAGAATAATTTCTTAAATTTCTCGAACTCTAGTTTTGTTGTGAGAATGTTTGAGTATTACATGAACTGGGTGTTACTTCAAGTCCATTCTAAAAAATTTGAGTTGTATAGTGGATCGACTATTGTATTGTGAACTTGTTGTTAGAAACTATACATATAAAGTTCCTTTTATCTTTCTTTTCATTTTACTTGATCTACACTACTCTATTGTATCTTTATGCTCAAAAGTTTCTTAATAATTTCATTGTTTGTGTTTATGAATGATTTTATTCCATAGAATTTGGTTCTCATTTCAATATCAAAGATAACTCTGTCCTTTACTTCCAACACCTTGTTTATAGAAGTTTTATCATTCTTTTGTTTTAAAGGATATAACTTGACTCCTACATGAAGGGAGCTGGGAATTGAAACGTATTTTAATGGAACTCTTCCTACAAGACCTTATAAACTCTAGATCAAAAATAAATCCCTTTTGCACTCATTTGTTGAAAATGATCCTCCTTCGTAGAAATTTTAATCGATCTAGTGATTTTTTGTAGCTCGCTGTTCCAATTCATTAAAAGTTAGCATTTTGTATTCATTTATGTATCTCTGTACTTTTTCATGATCTTTGTATTTTAAGATGGTACTTTGAGATGTAAGTCTTTAATATTCTTAAACCTGTATGAATGTTCTGAGTTTGATAAAGTCTGTAAAATGAAATGTCTAAAACTTTACATTCTTTTGTATCCCTTCAGTTCACCATATAAAATGATTCCTTGTAGTTGCATACTTTGATTATGAAGATGATTTTGTCACTTTTTTGGAATACTGTAATCTTTTTTCTTTTACTTAGATTCTTTATTTCCTTGATAGTAGTATTTCTAGCATGCTAGAAAATTTTAAATGCTTATTTTTAATGGAAAAGAACTGGAATTTTTTTTCCAAAATTCTCTCTTCCTTCCCTTTTCAGCTGTAGTAGTATTTTCTGATTCATAATACTGAATGTAACACTTTTTTGTTGAAGCTGATTTGTAGTTGGAAACTGAAACATAATAACTGTTATCTTGATCATGGCATGCTTTTCTATTTTTCTGTATCACTGACTTGGTTTACATTATTCTTTTAAAGCATGTATTGGTTAAAAACAACATGATAAAAAGTTGTAGATGTCCATTTTACATGGCAAATCCCTATAAATTTTTTCTCATAATTCTTCCTTCCTTCTTCTTTCAGCTATAAACGTTTCTTTCTACTTAACTTCAGCTTCTTAAAATATGACTCTTACTCTTTAGTTACAATCCGAAACATATATTTCCATTTTCTACTTTCTCTTCTGTACTCTAACTTCTTCCATCTGTAGGACAGTTACTGAACCTTGAGTTACATTCTTCCTTTATTCAAGCATGTACTTATGACTTATCTGTTTTATACCATAGGATAGAAGTCATTGAATTCTATAATCTTTATAAGACATGATTTATTCCTTCTTAGCTGTAACCTGTACCTGCACACTTAAGAAAATAGTTAGAAATACTTAGGCTTTTTGGCCTCTCTTGTGTCCATAGTTTTTCTTTTCTTTTCTCTTTCTTCTTTCTAAGTGAGTAAAACATGTATGTAGTTTGATCTTCAAGTAATCTATATCTCCTGTTGTTAATAGATTCATATGCATGAATTAGGACAATATAGGAATATGGATTGATCCCTAAGCTCGTAACTGATATTTTTCTTTTTTTTTTCTTTTCAGGTACACTGATTTCAACAACGAAGATGAAGAAGGAACAAAGGTGGAAATGGAGATATCTTAACCAAAGAAGAAAACCCACAAGGCAATGGTGGGTTCACTCATACTCCTTTATTTTCTTTGTCATCCATGTGTACCTCTTATTTCAGTATCTGTACTTTAATTTTAAGTTACATCCCACGAGTTGTGTGGGAAACACTTGAAAATTCCTTATGAATAAAACATTGAATTTTGAAATTGAGTTGTGTATTTCTTTCTGAATTTTAGTTTTCTGTATGGATTGTATGATGAACTAAACAACTCAGTAATATAATTGAATGTCTTAATCATGAAGGAAAGAACATTAGAGCAAACTTCTAACATCCAGTAATGAACTTTGATTTATACAATCTGCACTTATGTTTGTTGTCCCAAGACTTAGCATTTGATATATTCTGCAATCGTATGTCTTCATCAAGACAACACAATTGTCCTTTGGGGCCTTGTGTTCTTTTTCTTAAGATAGTCATGAAATTACAGACTATGTGATCTGTTACATTTTGCAACAGCACACACATCTATAGATTTCATGTAATCATTAACTAATTCAACAGTAACAATATTATCTAAAAAAAATTTCCCCAGCTTAGGTATACTTCAACAATGTTATCCATCATAAAAAAGTTTTGAGTTGCCCATTTTTGCACAATTATAGAAATTGTCAACATTTCTGGTGATCCTGCGGGGAAAGTTGTCTGCTACCTTATAAATTAGTGCCTTGCTCTTGTCCATTGGGCAAGGGGTCCAAACATGTAACCAAAATCTACCTTCCAAAGGTCCAACCCTTCCAAAACAAAGTAAAACTAGGAAAGGATTTCGTAAACCAGATCACATGCACGAATGCACTTATTAAATTGAAAAACAATGCAATGTGTAGAACTGCACTTATTGAAGGGAAATTCTACTCTAAAAAATCACTGTAAGATTTTCAATAACAGTGTTTAAGAAACATACCATTCATAGGAATGCAAAGTTCCTCTCCATTCATCCTTGAAAGCCAAAAAGAATTTTGTTCTTTGCAAGATGAAATCATGTAACGACCACTCCAAATTGTGTCAAAATTTGTGTGTCTTCCTCGCTTTGCATGATCAGCATCCCAAGTTAACACTATATCTCCTTCATTGAAGATTCTGAATTTGAATTTCTTATCAAAAATTTTCTTCATCTGTTTTTGATTCTTTGCCATATCCAAATGAGCTTGATCTCTTAGCTCTTGTAACTCCATTAACTTTGCATAACAAACCTACAATGGTTCATTCTCAAGCAGCTCCATTTTATGCAACAAATCTAATGCGGGTAACTAAAATGAATTGGGCATTCTTTCTTCTTTTCTGTAAACAAGCTTGTATGATGAATTTCCAACTACTCTTTTAGGAGGCATTCTATCAGCCCAAAGTACGGAATTCAACATCAGATACCAAGCTCTCTGATTATCTTTGAGTGTTCTTTTGATGATCTTTAAAAGATTCTTGTTAGTTCTTTCAGCTAACCCATTACCTTATGGGTAATAATTAGATGAAGAACTTAAGTAAATTCCATGGTTGACTTCCCAATCTATTACCTTTGCACCAATAAGCACTAAAGTATTATCGTATATGATAGTTGCTAGAACACCAAATCTGCAAACTATACCTTCATAAAAGGATAGTATAGAAGTTTCATTAGCATCTTTCAAGGCTATTTCTTTTGTCCATCATGTAAAATAATCTGTAGCAGTTAATATCCACTTGTGTCATTGTGAAGAAGGTGGATTTATCATGCCAATAAATTCAAGACCCCACTACATAAAAGGTTGATCAACTGAAATAGGTTGTAAGGGTAGCGAAGTTAAATGTTCTTTTCCAACAAAGAAAGCACATTTCTTACACTTTCTGATCCATTCAAAACTATATATGAATATGTTAGGCCAATAGTAACCAACCTTCATAATTTTTAAGGTTGTGGTACGTAATGAGAAATGACCTCCTGCAGGTCCTTCATTGGAATTTGGATAGTAATTTTTGAATTTTATCATAGTCAACACATTGCAGCAAGATTCCATTTATATCTCTTTTGAATAAAAAACTATCAATAAATATATAGGGGATAACTTGTAATCTAAAATATCTTCGTTTATTCTTTTCCATACCTTCCAGATAGTTTCCATGCTGTAAGTAGTTAACTAAATTAGTCATCCTTCTTGATTCCTAAATCTCTTGAGCAAGTTCAGGTTGCTGATTTTCAAGTTGTACCATGATGTCTGATTACTAATACACAATTTCAAAATGTTGTTTTGAATCTTCTGGTTATGCAGCTTGTTGTTTTTCCATATCATTAATTAGATGTTCACAAACCTTTACCTCGAATTGTCTGAGTAACATGGATATAAAAATCATACTCCATAACTTTCGTTATCCATCCTGCTCTTTTCTCATTCAATTATTTATTTAACAAGAAAGCTTTCACACTTAGATGAAAAACAAGAACATGAATTTTTTTGTTTGAAAACATGTACTTAAAATTCTTTAGTCCTCTAACTACTAAAAGTACTTATTTTTCAAGAAATGTGTACCTCGTTTCGTAATCATGCAAACTCTATCCAAAGAAAGCAATTGGATGCTCATATTGTCATCATTAACCTGAGTTAATATAGTTGAGATGGTTTCAGTTCCTGCAAGTGCATACATCATAAAATGTTTATCAAAATTTGATTTGCAAGAGTAGTGGCCTGAGAGATGGTTGTTTTGATTGCTTCAAAACTATTTCTTCCTTCACTAGTCCAAGAGAAAGTTTTCTCTTTCATTAACATAGCTATTAATGGTTTAACCAATGTTGTGAAATATGGAACAAATATTCTAACAAAGTTGATTTTTCCAAGAAAACTTTGTAATGATTCTTATGATGAGGTAATTATAGCTATGATATGGCTTCTATTCTAAAAGGATCAATTGTTAAAACTTGCTTAGAAACAATATGGCCAAGTAATTTTCCTTGATGTACTGAAACGATAGACTTCTATGGATTCAAAGATATTACAAACTACCTACATAACTGAAATGTTTTCCTTAGATGCATCAGATGTTCATCAGAATATTTTGAAAATACAGTAACATTATCTAAATAAATAAGGATGCATTTATTTAACAAGCTACGAAAATTCATGTCCATTGCACGTTGAAATGTCGCACCAGCATTTAAAAAGCCAAAAGGTATTCTTTTGTAAGCATAAGTACCCCACTTGGTGGTATAAGATTTTTTGTACCTATCTTATTTTCGAACTAAAATCTAATTATATCCACTGTAACTATCTAGAAGAGATAGTTTGTCTAAACCATAAAATTTTCTCAAAATTTGATCAATATTTAGAAGTGAGTAATGATCTTTTAATGAAGCTTTATTAAGATCTCTGAAATCCACACATAATCTGATTTCTCCATTCTTCTTCCTAACAGGAACAAGATCTGCTACCCAACTTGAATATTTAACTGGAAAGAAAATACCTCATTCAATCAATTTGGATAATTCTTTTCTCATTAGAGGCTTTATTTTGGGATTTACAGGCTTTTGTTTTTGCCTAACTAGCTTAGAATTTGGCTATAATTCAATGGTATGCTGTGCTAACCTGGGATCAAACCCTTTCAAGTCTTGGTATCTCCAAGTGAAAATATCTTTAAATTATTTTCAAAGATCAATAAATGATTGTTTTTCAGCTGAGGAACATACCTTTCCAAGAAATAAATTTTTCCCTTCATCAACTGAGATCTCTTCATAGTTATCAACATGTGTTGACATCTTATTTTTGTCTTTCCTTAATTAATCATCACTACTGAAGATGTCTTCTAATGTGACTAGACCTTGAGGTAGCTTATTTACATTTAATTGAAAAATCTGGTCACCATATAAATGTTGTAGTTTATCCCGATTTATTACAGAAAATTCAGATTCTTGCTGTAAAAACCTGCAGATTTGATCATCATTTTGAAAACATTGCCAATTCAAGTCATTATCAAGTATAGAAGGCATGACTAGTAGCTTAATATAAGGCTGACTTTTAATATTCTCTATCTATTCCATCACTTGAAAACTAGCACCAACTGTTGCAAGTCTATCTACATGCTTATTTTCTTCTCTAGGAATAGACTGAATGTTAAAAGATTCAAATTTTTCCATTAAGTCTTAAACTCTATGTCTATAAGACTTCATTAATGGATTCTTACAGACATTAAAATTCTTTACTTGATTGATAACCAACTCAGAATCACCAAAAAAATGTAATGTTTTGATACCTCTCTTTCTAGCCCAAAGTAAGCCATGAATTAATGCTTCATATTCAGCTATATTACAAGTGCATGAAAAATGGAGACTAAAATCTAAGAAATACCTTTCATCTGTTGGGGAAGTGAGAATCAAACTTACTCCCTGTCCTTTCTTGTTCTTAGCTCTATTAAAATAAAGCTTCCAAATCCCTTCTGCTGAATTTTCTATTTTTAATAGCAAGGAAAGTGGTGTATTCTCTTCATGCATACAATACACACCATACAGATGTTTTTAAAATTCCTTAAAAGGATCATGGGCATGTTCTTCAACTATATTTTCATCCATAAACATGTTAGAAACACCATCTAATGCTGAAACGTGAGCTACATCGTCAAAATCAGACTGAACCAAAGTTACATAATTAGCTATTGCATTTGAAGAGTGAGGCTCAATGTGAAATTTGGCCAATGGTTTTGAATTGATAGTAACCTTGGTGCCATAACGTGTAGTGAAAAATAAGGACCAATCTGAAGAGAGATAACCTCATATCTTTGCTGTGAAATCTCTAGATAAAAATAAAGAAAAGTATGGAGGTAAATCTACAACAGTAACATCTTGCAGAATAGAAACATTTGGGTAAGCATGCAATGTTACCTATAAATTTTTGATTACACCAACTGTATTAGTTGTAGTTCCCTTAAGCTGTAAGACACTCTTTTCTATAGGATCATACTGTAGGCCCAATTTTTTTGCAGTTACTTTTGGCATAACTGTGTTAGTCGCACCATTGTCGACCATGTAGTTATGAACAAGATTCTCTCCAATAATTAGTGATAAATAAAATGGTTGTGGCTTCTTGATATCACGAGAATTTAAAAATTTCTGAACAATCCATTTAACTTCTTTGATGTAGTCTTTTTCAAACGTTCTAATGACCATGTCTACTTTCTAAACTTCCTTTTATGTTGTTTTAGAAGAAATCTGCAACTTAGCTAGTTTATGAGAAATTAAATCTTGATGTCATAGAATACTTATAGCAACCTACATTGAGATGTTAACATTATGCTTTTTCATTGCATCAACAATGTTAAAAGAAGCAATATTTTTAAAGACAAATTCAACTATTTTAGCATAGGCCTTAGCAAAAATTGATTCTGCTTCAACAACTTTAGATATCTGAAGTATAAATAATCTTCTTGGATCAGGCTATAGCTTTTTTTGCTACTCTTTACCAGCTGAAACACTTGTTATTTTATAGGAACAACAACACTGTTAGCTAGTTTTGGGGCTATAGATGTTGTCTTATCAATGATAGTGGGTAGAACAGACCTATTTTGTTGTTTTTGACCTTCAGCATCCTTTTCTTGAGCTCTAGTGGTAACTGCAACATGAAATAATTTAGTCATTGAAAATGACTAAATTCTATTCAGGTGTTTTTTGAATCTCAGTATCTTGTTGCCCACCCTGCATTTGAGGTAAGAATAATGTATTAGATTGAGGTTATGCAACAAGACTTATGTTCAAAAAATCATTTGGGAAATTTGCAGCTGAATGAGGTTGATTACAAGGTTAACATCATTCTTCTGTAGTCATGTTAACTAATACTAAAGCATTAGATGAACTAGGAGCATTTGGATCAAATTTTCTTTAATGATAAGGCTTCCTATAATTTTGATTCTACTGGTAAGGCTGCCTATTTTTTTGGTTCTACTGATAAGGAGCCTGATAAGGACTGCTAGGTAATGTAAGTCTATTTTCAATTGAAGTCATCTTATTCCCCATAGTCAGCAAAGCTTTAAATACATCATTTGATGGGGCTACAATAGTAGGTTCTACAATTGTAAAAGGTTGTGGGATAGGGGCTAAATCTGCCAAAAATGGTATTGAAGGCCTTGGTTCTAATTTTCCGGCTTGGATAAGGTGGTTTTTAGATTTTATAGCAATATCATAAGCATCTAGAAGAGGATCACCTCCCATAGATCTAATCATAGTTTAAATATCACTATTTAATGTTATGAGATAATAAAGGAAAGAGTGATCAGCTTGAGGCTTAACGATCGTTGGGATTCTTTCCCAAGTTCTAGGAAAATGAATATTGAAACTGGACATAAATTCATGAGGATCTGTTTTAATGGTATATAGTTGCTCTAAGATGGACAAATGATCTGAATTATCTCGGAACTGTTTCAGCAATTTTTCACCTAAATCATCCCAAGTTCTTATGCTTCCAATCTCTAGGTTTCTATACCATTGCAAGGCTTGTCCTTTAAAATATGTAGCTAAAAGTCTCAAATTTATGTCTTCATGAGTGATATTATGGAATTCAAATAAGGCTACAACATCTTTAATATGTTTCGCAGGTGTAACCTGATTTTCACCAGTGAACGATGGTAAACATTTCATGGTAGCATTAGTGATATCATGATAAACAATAATTACTAATGGACTGCAATTAGTAAAGGTTACAAAATTCCTAGGTGGCTGGATAGCCGTTGGAAAAATTGGGATGTTAATAGAGAAATTGATACATGGTGAAGGAATATTAGGAGGAGGGTTGTCAAAACAAGGTCTATTATAAGGTAAAGTATTACCAACTCTTCTCCTCCTAGCTGAATTCAAAGGTAAAGAAACAAACTCAGGAGGAATTTCTCTTATCGATGATCTTGTAGTCACTTTAGGCATAGAACATGCTGTAATACTGGTCTGAAATCAGCTTTATAGAATCTCAAAAATATCTTAAAATCTTTGGAAAAAAATTTTGTAGCTTGCTCCTGAAAGTAACTTTCTTAACTATTGTAAATTTGTTGTGGATTTCCTATAGAGTTTCTAACTTGAATGTAGATCTAATTCGATTCTGCCACCGAGCGTGCCAAAAACTATTATCTCTCGAAAATGCACCTTGTAGAGAGATGGTTGTAGATTTTCAAAGATTGTAAAACTGATCTCTCTCTTTCATAGATACAATGGAAACACCTCAGGTTTGTGGGTATACCTATTTTGAGGTGAGTCTCCGCTATCAAGGCTGATTCCTTATTGATGTATCCTAAATTGATTTTCTGGGGTTAAGGGGAAAAGGTTACTGTAAAAGATTTAAAACTAAGGTGATACACCAAATTTGTATGAGGGATTTGACTGAGTATATGCACAAATAATATGCGAAAGGATTCTTGATGCATGAACCAACAATTTTATGCAAAATATTAAGGGTAAACACTTTGGTGTAGTGAGGGAAAAAGATCATAACAATACTGCTAAGTTAGACATACACATTAAGATCATGTAGAAGTTACTGAATTTGCAATAGGGTAAGATAATTAACTAGGGAATTTTCATTCACAAGACTAATGGAAACATACACAAGACTAAAAATGATTGGAAAGGAAGAAAATACTTCACATTTAGAGGGCAAAAATTGGCAAAAAAAGTTTACTTCAGTACTCCTATATCCAAAATTCCTCCTCTTTGCTTTGTCAAGGCACACAATATATAGCAAAATAATTTTCCCACCCTTCCTAAAAATATAATAATGATGTACTCGCCCATTCTTCCTCTTTTTATCCATTATTTAATAATAGATAAAGGAATAAAATAAAAAAAACTAGTAGAAGAGGCATTAATAGCCTTTGGTTACATCTCACTCAAACTGAAGTTGACTGTTCTATTGTTAAGAAAAGCAAGGGTGAATAATTTGCTAATAATAAACTTTTCTTGCTGAGAAAGTCTCCTTCCTTGAGCATGCAAATTTGTCTTCTTGTCTTTTTTTTCCTCTAGTGAAGCATGAAAAAAAAAACTCCCTGTGAATGAAGAAAATAATTACAATACTTGCAATATTTGCAAAATAATTCATCCACTGTGGGGACCACCTGTCCAAGCTTAGGCTCATATGTTGACATTTATTTGGCTTCTAATGGTCACATAGGTGACATAATGCAAATCATCTCTAGCTCCTCCAATAGTGGGCACCACCTTTGCACTTCATCATTAGTCCTCATTGGTTTGGGAAATCTTGTGGACTTAGAAAAATATTATGGTTTGAAATAATACAAGGACACTTTTAAAAGGGCAGCACATAACATCTGGCCACCTTTGATTTAATATTGCATTGCAATTTCCTTGTCAGATTTCAGATATTTTAAGAGACCAAGGTTTAAATTTTTACCTTTTGAGTGATGATTATTTGTCATGTATGGTAAGTTTTGCATCATTCGATGTTGGACTATGGTTTAGATTTAAGTCAATATGAAATGATTATTTTATTCAACGTGGGGTTGGTCACTTCCAACTTTGAATCGACCCTTTGAGCTTTGCAGTGGCATTTACAACTAAGGTTGAGTTAGGTCTTAAAGGAAGACCATCAATCTCTTCCCTCGATGAACCTACATTGTTGATTTATTACCCTCGGTTAGGGTTTTTATCCCTACATTTAATATGGTTGGTGGCATCTTTAACTCAGGTGATTTGCTTTAATTCTTGAGATTGATCTAGAGACGTTGATTTTTTGTCCTTTTTCTTTTGATCCATCGATTATTTGATTGTGATGAAGTTATTTTAAACCATGGCTAAGGTGGGTGAGTTAAATCAACTCAAACTATATTCTTTGGTAATTCTTTTTCCCAGGGAGAGCAGCGAAGCCATGGCAAAAGTTTTGTAGACTGCCATTGTTAATGATTTTTTGAGCTTGGTCCCACCTGCATACTTGTTTTTTTTCTCTGTTTGAGTTTTCTGAGAGGGTGGTTGTGGGTAATTTTTTCCATTTTCTTGAACTTCAAGCTCCGCTCTATATCATCCTTTGGTCTCTGTGAGCTTTCCTCAAATCGGATGCGAATTCTATTTGTTCGAGCTCAGTTTCTGAGGTTTATTTGGCTATACATTTGATTATTTCCAAGATTTGTGAGTTGTCTCTTGGCCTCCATTGCTGTTTTCTTTTGAGCTCGAGACCATATATCTATCACACTATTTTATGAGGGAAGGTAAGTTTTGATCTCCTTGGATATTACTATTACTTCGTCGTCACCATTTTTTCTTTCAATTAATACTTATAATCTACTCTTTCTTTGCAATTTATGTGGTTTCATGGCTCGGCCTTGGTCATTAACTCAAGGGTTTCTGAGATTCTATTACTTCCTCTGTAACTCAAGGGTTTGAAGAAAACACTTCGAAATAGTAAGTTCTTGATCATTTTTATGGGTTTTTCGTAAAACTTTTGAAAAAGGAAGCAATGTTGTAGTTGTGAAATATTTTGACAGCTTTCTTCAAATCTTCGAACCTCCCTTTTTGGTTATTGCAATATTTCGAATGGCTTATGTTCTAAAAGATGAATATGAAGCTTCATTTTTGAAGGTTTTTTTTATTTTGTAGATTTGTAACTCAAGTTCCATTTTCTTTGATAAGGTTTTCCAAATATTCTATTTGCAGCCATTAACTTAATTTGTGAAGAATTTTTGGGTCTCTGACAGTCTGTTGTGTTTTGATCTCTGAAAATCGAGAAGAATTTATTGAATTTCTCGAACTCTGGTTTTGTTTTGATAATGTTTGTGTATTGCATGAACTAGGTGGTACTTCAAGTCCGTTCTGAAAACTTTGAGTTGTATAGTTGATCGACCATTGTATTGTGAGCTTCTTTCTAGAAACTATATAGATAAATTTTCTTTTATCTTTCTTTTCATTTTTCTTGATCTACGCTGCTCTGTTGAATCTTTATTCTCAAAAGGTTCCAAACCATTTCATTGTTTGTGTTTATGAATGCTTGTATTCCATATAATTTGTTTCCCATTTAAATATCAAAGATAAATTTTCCCTTTACTTCCAGCACCTTGTTTACAGAAGTTTTATCATTATTTGATTTTCAAGGATAGAACTTGATTCCTACATGAAGGGAGTTGGGAACTAAAACTTGTTTTAATGGAATTTTTCCTGGAAGACCATATAAACTGTAGATAAAAAATAAATCCCTTTAGCACTCATTTATTGCAAATTCTCCTCCTTCGTAGAACTTTTAATGGATCTTGTGATTTTGTGTAGCTCACTATTTCAAATCATCAAAATTTAGCATTTTGTATTCATTTATGTATCTATGTACTTTTTCATGATATTTGTGTTTTAAGACTGTAATTTGAGATGTAAGTCTTTAATATTCTTGAACCTGTATCAATGTTTTGAGTTTAATAAATTCTGTAAAATATAATGTCTGAAATTTTGCATTCTTTTGTATCTCTTCAGTTCACCATCTGAAATTATCCCTTGTAGTTGCATACTTTGATTCTCAAAATGATTTTGTCACTTTGTTGGAATAATGTAATGTTGTTTATTTTACTTAGATGCTTTATTTCCTTGATAGTAGTATTTCTGACATGCTGGAAAATTTGAAATGTTGATTTTTCATGGAAAAGTCTTGGCAATTTTTTTCAAGAACTCTCTCTTCCTTCTCTTTTAAGTTGTAGTAGTTGTATTTTCTGATTCAGAATACAGAATGTAACAATTTTCTGTTGAAGCTGATTTGTAGTAGGAAACTAAAGCATAATAACTATTATCTTCATCATGGCATGCTTTTCTATTTTTCTGTATCACTTACTTTATTTACATAATTATTTTAAAGCATGTATTGGTTAAAAACAACATGATGAAAATTCGTACATGTTCATCTTATATGGAAAAGCCCTATCAAAATTTTCTCAGAATTCTTTCTTCCTTCTCTTTTCAACTATAAATCTTTCTTTCCAGTTAACTTCAAATTCTTAAAATATGACTCTTCCTCTTTAGTTACAATCCGTACCTACACACTTAAGAAAACACTTAGAAAAACTTAGGCTTTTTGGATTCTCTTGAGTCCATAGTTTTTCTTTTCTTTTCTCTTTCTTCTTTCTAAGTGAGTAAACATGTATGTAGTTTGATCTTCAAGTAATATATATCTCATGTTGTTAATAGATTCATATGCACAAATTAGGACAGTATAGGAATATGGATTAATCCCTGAGCTCGTAACTGATAGTTTTAATCTTTTCTTCTTTTCAGATACAATGACTTCTACAAAAAAGATGAAGAAGGAACAAATCTAGAAATGGAGATGTCTCAACCAAAGAACAAAACCCCCAACACAATTATGGGTTCACTCATACTCCTTTATTTTATTTATCATGCATGTGTACCTCTTGTTTTAGTAGTTGTACTTTAATTTTCAGTTACATCCCACGGTTTGTGTGGGAATCACTTAAAAATTCCTTATGAATAAAAGATTGAATTCTGAAATTGAGTTTTGTATTTATTTCTGCATTTCATATTTCGGTATGGATTGTATGATGAACTGAACAACTCAGTAATATAATTGAATGTCTTAATCAAGAAGGAAAGAACATTAAAAAAAACTTGTAACATCTAGTAATGAAATTTGATTTTTACAATCTGGAATTATGTTTTCTATCCCAAAACATAGCATTTCATCTATTCTGCAATTGGATGTCTTCATCAAGACGACACAATTGTCCTTCAGGGCCTTGTGTTCCTTTCCTGAAGATAGTCATGAAATTACAGACTATGTGATTTGTTACATTTTGTAACAACACACATAGCTACAGATTTCATGTAATCATTAACTAATTCAATAGTAAAAATATTATCTGAAAACATATCCCTTAGCGTAGGTATACTTCACCAATGCTATTCATCGTAACAAATTTTTGAGTTGCCCATTTTTGCACAAGTGAACAAATTTTCAACAGATACCTGACATAGGTCAATGAACTCATCTATTTTTCTTCTGAATGAACCTCCTCAAACATATATCTTATCCTGAACCACTCCTCAAAAATATCCCAAGTGATTATCTCAGAATCCACATGGAACTTCTACTCCTTGGTCCTTCACCAAATCCTGGATCCATCTCTCATAAGGTGGATGGCAACACGAGCCTTCATGTTGTTGGTACACGGATATAGCTTGAAGCACCCACTCAATCTTACTAACCATGCTTCTTCTTGAAATCATCCAGTGTCCCCAAAAAAATGGGATGGAATGAGCTTTAGGATCTCCCTGATGTGATCTTCTATAGTGGAATGTCTACCCCTAGGTCTTCCAACATGATCATAACTTTTCCTAGAATCCCTAGATCTATCTCTACCTCATGTAGCCCTGTCTCCATGACATCTCTGTGGTAAATCTCACCTAGATGACTCCATGTGGGAGTTCTCTTCCCTACACTCATCACTATGTCAAGACAGCACACGAGTCTCTACTGATGCCTCTCTATCATGTTTGCTAGTTCTCCCATCTCAAGACCCTCTGCGTATACCGACATTAACATCTTGTAATGTTTGAAGTATCTAAGGCAATATGGATGCTACTGCCTTATCTGGGGGTGGTAAATCTAGGTCTATGTGCAATAACACCCCATTCAATCTACGCCTCCTGCACAAACCAAATCGAGATTTAGTTTATCATTCAATGTTTTGTTTCAGTTTTTTACATTTTCTACATTTAAAATATCATTTAAAGTTGTGTGATCTAGGTTCAGAGTTGTGCTATGTTTCCTTGTTATTTCTTATGTTTCCAAGTGTTCTTGGGTCCAAGCATTGAACCCATGGCTCTGATAGCAAATGTAATGCCGAAAAATTTGACGATCTAAAACCATAAGAAACCCTAAATATTTATCTAGAAAGTTACAGATTTTATTTATTTATTTTGTTTTAAGTTACAAGAGTTCAAACCCTAATACATGTTTAATTAACTTCCTACAAACAATATTACATCTCATAGGTTAGATCAAGTCTAGATTACTAATTTTATATTCTTAATCCAATTATAATGTTAATTTAATTATCATCACTAGATAAGTGTGCATTAATTTCCTTCGCTTGATTAAATATTATTCACTTTCACAAAATAACATGTATCTTACGTTTATTAAACCCTTACCCTTATATACCTTAGTTCTCTTAAAGTTTTTCCTTTAATGATCATTAAAACATTTACCAGAACACACTAGGACAATTACACATCTAACTTAATATACAAGTGTGCTAAGTTCCCCCCTTCACCATTTACAAATACCCTTAACTTATTTAATAACCCAAAATATTCATTCTTACCTAAAAATTATAGGGTTGATTCCTATCCCTTGGATCAACTCAATTATGACCATTGGATCTTAGCATTCCATTACTAACCCTAACTATCCTTATGAAATTTTATTAAACCTTTTTCTTTTCCCTAGCCTCCTCATTTGATCTATTTTATTTTGTTGATTTGCATGTTAAAGGAGTGGATGCCATGGATCAATGAAACCCATAAAGGAGTCTTCTTGGATGCAATGTGCAAGAAGAAGGGGATTCCATCCATTTGGCTCCTCCTTTAGGATAGTTGAAGCATGGATTAAATCATGCATGATTAGTTATTTAATTTCAATACAAGCATCTACCCTGGATTTGGTTTGAGATCTATTGTTGATTAGTTTTTTATTTTTTTCATTGATGGGAAAAACCCCATTTTGTAGATTAATATTTTAATGTGTTTAAATCATGTTTTCATGTTGGAGAACAGGTCCAAAAAAGCCTACATGGTGCTCATAGGTTGGATCTACATTTGGGTGAAGGTTAGATCCAAAAGAGTCAATGGCTTAGCCGGAAACATGTTCTTTAAAAAAATGTTAATGCATAGGTGACCGACTGCGGTAACCTCTATGCTAACGACATCAGTTCCATTACCAGCGCCGGTTCCTGTGTTAAAGATGAGTTTTTAGAAAAAAAAAATTAAATTTAATGGAGGTAAAAGATTAATTCCATGAGAAGATTTTATTCAGTTCTAAGAAATTATAATAGTCTTAAAAGCATCTAATATGAACAAGGAACATCAAAAGACTGCTAAGTTTGCATAAATGAAAATAATGTAGTATTCAGTGACCGATGTCAGTCACAGGAATACTAACGATGGTTCAGTCACCGACGTCGGTCACTACCAAATGAGCCTAGTTTATAAATTATAACATATCTTTCACATTTTTTGGTTCTCACTTGTCTTAATGCCATTTCCAACAGTTATACATTAAATTTAAGGTTTATGAGTGAGTCATAAAATCATTAGATTGATAACACAACTTGGAATAACATTTCAAATTCTACAACAAGAAACAATGACCGATGTCGGAACTGAGTCCACTGATGCCGGTTAAGACTAACTTGTGTCAGTCACTATGTAGGTCAGATAAATCTAAAAATGAACATATGAAAGAACATAGATTTCAAAGTTTAACGTTAACTTCAAATATAACAAAATGAAATATTTTTTTAACTATTTCAACCCAAAAATAAGGCTATGAAAACCTCCTAATTCACATTGTGATCAAAACATTAAAATTTCCAACTTTCTTTTCTTTCAACACGAGGTAAAATTTAAACATGATATTCATTTAATTCATTCCTTTACATACAAAAACTTGAAGCGAAAGGAAAATACACATTCTTTAATGAACTTCCTTCAAATATAATAATACACCTTGGTAAATGAAACTTACAATGCAACTTTTCTTTTCAAATACAATCTATTAAGTCTTCCACGTTAAGTGGGAATTACAAGAATATCTTTAAAATGAAGGGTTTCTTGACTTAAAAAACTCTCCAAGTCCCAAATTATTCAACAAGATCTCCACCATTTATTCACTTTAATCACAACAACAAAATTGGGGGAGAAGGAACACTCTCCAACCAACCAATAATCCAATGAGGAGAAGAACCTATCCTCCTCATTCGCCCCCGAGCCACAACTACAATGCAATAAAGGATGTATACAACTCATAGAAATAACACAATGCTTCAACATATCAATAGAAAATTTCACAACCATTTAACACACATTCAACACAAGAAAACAATCAGAAGAGTGCAACTTTCAAAAATAGATAAGGCTTGAAATGTAAACCAATGGAGCAAGGATCTATGGGAATATCACTTATGCCTTCTAATGGGATTAGGTGCCCACCTTAAAACCCTCAAAAATACATCTCAAAACCCCTACACAAATCTTATGCCTCCCTCAAGATCCTCTTATTCCTCCCACATTATCTTATTCCTCCCTATAATCTCTTATTTCTCCCTTAAAAGGACCAAGTAAGAAATACAAGCATTCTCTTATCTAATTTGGGGAACCCAACCTAAATCTCTCCCAAAACATGAAATAAAATCTTATGCCTCCCTACATATAAAATCTCCATAGCCTTTTCCTACACCTTAATTAGGCATTCTACCCAAGATCCCAACATGCATGCAAACTATTTACCTCATACAAATAAACACATATAAAGGAAAACAAGTAAAAAAAGGGTGTAGTTCCTACCTTTCCATGGTAGAAATTTGATCATAGAGTCACACTCCAAAATCCTTAAAACTCAATCCAACTCCAATAAGCTCAATAATTCAATAAGCATTCCCAAAATCCTCTAACTCCCAAAAATACAAGAGCACCAATGAAAAGAAGTAACCCCTAACAAACAAATAAAATTTCATATAAAGAAAAAGGAAAGAGGAGGGTGAGGTGGCTCCATGTAAGATGCCACATCACTCATCCTCAAATCCACATCACAAGTCAAACCTCTACCCAAATGCACAATAAATTTGCGGTTGAGAGGAATTACAAACCTCTTACACACACAATCCAAACCCACAACCTCTAAGAAAAAAATTTAAAACCCATGTAATAAACATGCAACAAATGTCACTTTTTGTCTTACATAACAATTAATGGGGTCTATTTTTGACCTCCCAATCCATAGATAGGGTTGGTATAATAAATTAATAGGTGTGGGACAGGCTTAGCTTGTCCCACAAGACTCCAAAATTGGCCCGTAAGACAAAATAAAAAATTTCAAGGTAAGGTAGAGTGTACAACACTCAACTAAATACACAAGAATCAAAGAACCAACTACTCTAATAAATTACCCCCTTTTGTCACATCCAAAATTACTTAATAAACATCATTTATTCACTTAATTAAGGCATATTAATCAACAATGATGAAAAGGAATTACATCACACATTAAATCACATACTCCACAATTAAATTAAAAAAAAACACAAAGCACTTGGTCACAATTTGAGGTCATCCCCACCATGGTGAGCCCTTAACAAAATTTAAACCAAACAAAAACATTACACAAGTTGTCATGGCGACCATTCTTGTATCCATCCACTATTCCACTGTGGTTGGTCTTCAATCCCCCCTTTTGATTGTAGTGATATAATTACTTGCAAAATCACACAATATCTCCTTCGGCGTTATGGCCGCATCAAATATATAATGTATGCATACAAAGCAATAATCATCCACATATAATTAAATCATCATCTAGACTAATAATATTATCATTTTAAAATTCCTACAACATCTCAATTCTATATTTTTATCAATATAAACAAGATCATAAGATTAGTTCGATTTCTAAATCCTACTATACATGACGAGAATTCTAAATTTCAGTAATATCTATATTCCAACAAAACATCATCACAATCAATATAAAAATGTCTCTCTATGCCTCTAAGAATCCACATAAATCATACTATGAATCACAATCCATCAATAGTCAAAATATATCTATCATTTAACATCATGCTAAACCAAAATGATACAATAATATCAATGTCTAAAGTCAACAGTTATCGATATAAAAAAGAAATAAGCATAAAAAAGAAGTGGGAAATAGAAATAGGAGTTGTATGGTTTTACCCCATAAAGTAGGGAATATGTTTTAATGCTACAACTGGAATAAGGTTCCGGGCACTAAGGGTCGCCAGATAATTTCCCTTGAAGTATACATTGGGATTTGGTGGTCCTTAGGGTTGTTGCTGATGTGTCATCCTAATTGGCATGAGGAATATGGTTGGTTGAAAGAAGCGTCTACCTTAGAGATGTATTGATAAGGTTATATTTTGTGGAGATGGGGATCTTTGTACTCTTCTTCCTCTCCTTCCTCTACATGGGGATAACTGCAAATACTCAAATATGCCTTCTTCTCTCGTTCTTGACTTAGTATGGTTCTTTATTATGTACTTCATGGGCTTGGGTTGTTACACCATTTGCGTTCTTCTTCTTGGGAGTTGCAAGGTATGCTTCAAAAAGCCTCTAAAGGATGCAAATCACAAAAAGAGCACACTAGTATCACTACAACGAAAATATGGAAATCAAAAAAAATGTAAGAACACTTATAACATGATCTTTGTCCCACCGAGCATACCAAAATTGTTAATGAAAAATGACACTACTGTTGATTGTTAGTGAGCTATGAGTGATGTAATCAATGTAATCTACATAACATGGGATTGTCTCAAGGTGTGGGATCCCTATGAATTGAGAAAAAATTCCAGAGAAGGATGGTCCCTCTACCTATTCCTAATGCTAAAACTACTACTAGGAAGGGAGATGTAAATATTCTAATACTAATCTAGATTTTCAAGGGACCCTGGGGAAGAGAGAAATGCATAAAATAAAATTCCTAAACTAAGGGAGGTGATAGTACGAAGAACAAGGGGACTCGATATATAGTGAGTGAAAATAGGAAGATAAAGTCTTAAGAGAGGGAAAACAAAAGTGCCACAACCTAAAGCAAAATTCACATCTCTATTTTCATATAGAACAAAAAAATTGAGACTTATAATAAGAACAAAATATGCAGAAAAATACCTGCAAATGCAATATAACTCGAGCTAAGGAAATGAAAACTACAAAACAAAATTATTATTACTCAAAAAGGTTCAAAAACCATTATAAGGTAGGCATAAGGAAATATTTTTTTACAAAATTCTCAGATTCAAGGCCTAAAGCTCATCAAAGCTATGGAAAATGTTTGACAGAGTTCCTTTGCTCCCAAAATGTCTCTACTCAAAATGAGGTAGATTTTACAATATATAGAGAGAAGGACCTCAAAATTTACTAACCAGCCAACCGAATTCATTAAAGAGGTATGGGAAGCCCTACAAATGCACTTCACGAGGGTACTTCTCTGATAACAATAGACATGAGTGCCATACTCTATTAAAAATAGTTGTTGAGCTATATTTTCAACCACCTACCCCACGTAATTCAAAGCTTGATGTTGATATTCCTGTAGTCGGTCGGTAAGACATTTTATTGTTTCCGAAAGGTAACATTTTATTCATTGTGTTATTCGGTAACAAGTCAGCCACGAAACTATTTTCGGTTTGTGATATCTTTCATTTTGTCATCAGGCTAGTTTCTATTACCAGCCGCTAACACATTTTCTACATACGTGTTATCAGCTGGAAATTTTTTTACACATGACATGGGCTATCAGGATTCTTTGCTACTGCCAACTATTATTGACATTCTCTTACCAGCTAGTAATGACTATTCTTGTTCTTAATAAGCTTGTTTTTATTACCACTCAGTAACACCACTTTTGTTACCGACCGCTAACACTTCCTTCTAGCTATAATCAAATGGCTCATACCTTTTCCACGGATCTCCAACTCACTATGGATATTATAAATGAATGTTTCTCTACCAACTACCAACACACCATCGTATAAAGTTTTCCATTTTGCAGGAGTATAAATTATGGATAACACTTTCTTCACTCAAACACCATATCAATAGTTGTATCAGACCGAGACTAAATTATACCCAATGCGTGTGATTAAATTTTAGGTGTATGCCATGATTGTTGTGGGAACCCATGTTTATTATTATGTTTTTTGGTTCCCATCTCGGGCATCCTTTTCCAAGATTTCCAAATTACTCCTGGATTATCTTTAGTCCAAAAGTTTTGGTTCAACTATCTTTCATTCGGTGGCCTGGGAAGTTTTTTATCTACCATGCAATTAAGATTACATGGGTATTAATGATGTTTATAGGAAAATATTGGATTTATTTTATAAATGGGTGTTTACATGTATTTTGGGAAATCAAGCCTAGAAAATTATTCTTCAGCATTGCATTACTTCTAGCGCTCCTTACGGTAAAATATGTTCGAATAATATAGTGTTGTATACCTTAGTTATCATCAGTGCTCCTGTCAAGATTATTGGCACTTTCATCACCAAAATCATCTGGAAGGCCTTTGAAGCTATGAAACCCCTGCTACATAGGATTAGAAATGGATTTCGCACCAGAATCTCTTTCAATTCCTAGAATATCTTGTGGTCTCCCATCATCTCAAAAGATAGCATTTCACTTACGAAAACTCTTAGAATTAAAGGTCTTCGTTAACTTTGCAAAGAAATTCACACCATTATAAATTTGGTTTCCCATAGAGATGAGATTTCCTAGCTTGAGTTAAAGATAAAATTAGAACTTTCCAATTCAAACATTCCATCTATCTACAAAATTAAAGAGTTGGTACCTGATGCATGATTTGTAAAATTTGGATTAAGCCTCTAGATGCATGGTGGCATGATTGGCAGTGGAATCATAATTATATTTCCTTTTTTTCTTTAATTATGACATCAAATACCATCTATTGCATCCATATGACATGTCATTGCTGTTGGTCGTCAAATAGGACTTCACGAAGAGCAATATTCAGGGGACAAGAAGTCCCTCCTCTTTAATGGGAGAGGTTCCCTTAATCAGAAATGAACCTATTTACACATATACAAAACATGATTTTCTTGTGGAACTTGGATATTTATGAAAGTGTTTTCTATAAGGATCATCAATTACAAAAGGACTGAGGAATGAGAAAACGAGAACGAGTAGAAAGGAACCATTTAGAATTATAGATGACAGAGTAATTCTTTATGCATGCGAAGGTGCAGTGAATTGAAACAAGATCATTTGTATCATACTAATAAGATGAAATTTGAAAGACACAAAGTTCTATCAATAACATCTGCAAGAATACAAAGCTTCTTAATATAATATAGACAAATGATCTTAACAAGATTGAATGAAAAGCTTAGGGATAAAAGAGATCAGATAGACGAAGAATGAAAAGCCCTTCTATATTGATTTCTTTATGATTTATTTACACTTTCAGAAAATAAGCCAAGTTCTTCCTCTCTCAAAATGGCGAGGAGAGGCCATTATATAGTTTACAAATCAGTTACTCTTAGTAACTACTACTTTTAACTAAAGATTAGTTAAGGATTGCCAATCGCAATACCTCAACTTATTACAATAAATCCGGGAAAAAGAATTGGAAGAGAAGAGAGGAATAAGGAGAAGAAGACAGGTGCTTATGACTCGGAGGGACCCACTGACTTCAAAATCCACTGCCTAAATCTCTTCAATGGCTCGGCTATATCTCTGCCACGTGTATATTGGTCAATTCACTCGAATCAGGGTTGAAATGAGCTCCGCATGAAAGCACTATATCTGCACATTGCATAGAGATTGGGAAACCACCAGTGAAAGCCAAACCGCTGTCATAAATCATCTGTTCCATTGGTGTAGGGTTTGTGTCTGTCATCCTCGACCAAAAATCACTAAAGTCAAGATGGCAAACTTCACTGTCCCCGATATCGGGAACAGCAGACTCTAGTGGTGAGATTTGTTCTTGCCCCTGAAATTTGATCTTCATGTTGGTAGTAATTCGGAGGGCGAAGCTACAAGCTAGAATCGGTAAGGAATTGCAGAGGAAAATGGATACGCGCGCAGGAATTTAGATTGCAAAGGTTTGAGCAAAACATAGCAGGAAAGTAGTGTGTAAAACGCATAGGGGGTTCACTCGTTATATAGCCGTTTAGGAGAGAGAAAGGAAATGAATGCGCATTTAATACATACCTACTAATTTTAATAGTAAGGTATTCGGGTAGAGCGGGAAAAGTTAGCACAAATAGCACTTTGGTTCATTTGGGACATGTAGGACGCGAAAGCGCTAAGTACGCGGCTCATTCGATTTGAGCAAAGTGGGGAAAAGATGTACAAATGCTCTTATAACACGCGGGAAAAAAATACGTGAAGTACGCGGCTCGGCCAAATTGGACGAAAATGGAACAATTGGTCTGAGCGAACTTGGGACAAAAAGACGCGACGGGCCCAAAAAGGACAGACTTCAGGTGAACCGCCCGATTGGGGAACAGAGGGCCCAACTGAACTTGGGACACGCGGGACAAAAATACCTGACAGGCTTGAAAAACACACAAAATGACCCAAAAATGTAGATTTTCTCAATTTCACGACTTATAACATTACCAGGATAGCAGAAAAGACACTTAAACTCAAAATTTTAAATTTTCACCTTCTTAAGAGCAGGGGAATTTTGAGTGGACAACAGCTGGCTCCTTCTGGGGATGACTTGGCATAAATTCAAGGAATGAGACAAGGTAAGAACTTAGACAAACTTGGGGAAGTAGACCAGTACCTTATCCATTGGGCAATGGAGTCAAAAAGCAAACCAATACAGAGGACAACACACCAAAACAAAGGCAAAGAAAAAAAAACGTTGTACAGAATATATAAAGGACTCCCTAATCACCTATGACTTGAACAATTTTAGGTACTGCCCACTATAAGGAAGTGGGAGAGAAGAACCATCCATATAATCAAGGTAAAAATAATTATTACCAGCAAAGTGCCTGATCTTGAAAGGTCCGAGCCAAAGGGAATCAAACTTGCCATGGCTGCCACGAGGTTCATGCCTTTTATCCCATAACAAAACAGTGTCTCCAACTTGGAAATCTCTGAACCTAGCTTTCTTATCAAACAGGACCTTAACTTTTTGTTGATGAGCAGATATCTTATCAGCAACTTCTAATCTATCCTCATTCAATTTGTGAAGGTACATTATTCTCTTATCCAAAGCATCATTGAAACTGGTATCTTCAAAGACCTTCATTAGATGCAAGGATGGCAGCTCCACTGTTACTGGCAATTGAGCTTCTACTCCATATACCACTTGAAAAGGAGACATTCCAATGGCTCTCTTAGGTGTGATCCTGTCTGCCCACAGAGCATCATAGAGTTTCTTGTGCCAGTTTCATTGAGACTCATTGACTAATTTCCTTATTATGGTCACCAGATTTTTATTCGTGGATTCTGCTTGTCCATTTCCCTGAGGATAGTAATCTGAAGAGTGAGCCAGAGAGATTCTATATCCATAAAAAAAATCCATCATCTCAGTTGAAGAAAAATTTGAAGCATTATCTGTCACAATCTTGTTTGGTACACCATACCTTACCAAGATGTTTTCTTTGATGAAACTGCACACCACTTCAGAAGTAGTACTCTTTACTGGAATGGCTTCTACCCATTTGGTGAAATAATCTGTGGCAGTTAATACATGAGTATGACCAGCACTAGAAGAGGGATTAAGTGTTCCAATGAAGTCCAAACCCCACTGTTGAAAAGGTTCTTCAATTACAACTGGCTTAAGAGGCAAAGAGGCCAATTTGGGTCTGCCCACGAAAGTCTAACAAGCCTCACATTTATCAACCCACTTTGATGCATCCCTGAACAAGGTAGGCTAGTAATATCCTCCACAAAGTATCTTATGAGTAGTGACAGTTGATGAGTAGTGCCCTCCACATGCTTGATCATGAAAAGCTAAGAGTAGCTTTTTCTGCTGTTCCTTGTCCACACATTTCAAAAACCTTCCATCTAACCCACGTTTGAACAAGGCATTTTCCCACAACACATATTGCACTGACCTTAGTTTAACAGTCCTCTTTTCTTTGGCAGTCAAATGAGAGGGTCATTCTCCATAGGTGAGAAAATGGGCGATATCAGCATACCATTCGTCAACTGAGCTAAGAAACAGAACTGTAGGAAGACCAATTTTATCCTCCAGTAACTCATGTCTAGCTCCTTCAGCGATGAGTTCACAAAGGCCTTTTCCACATACGAGCTTGGTCGGTTTGATGTCAATATCATATTATTGGACCTTGGCCACCCAGTTCCTTCTCTTGGATCCAAATTCCTGCTATGTAAGAATTGACTTAACAGTTGTATCTGGTACCAACACCATGGAGTGAGAGTTAAGAATGTAAAAACGAAACTGCTTAACAACTTTAACCACTGCAAAAGCATGTTTTTCCATCATGGTATATTTTAATTCATGATCTTTCAAAATATAGCTCATGAATGCAATTGGGAGCTCGTGCTCAGTAGAATCTTCTTGAGTCAAAACAGAAACCAAGGTGTTATCTGTGGCGTAGCAATAGATAGTAAAATCTTTGCTAAAATCTGGACATGCTAAAACAAGAGTTTTAGCAATGGCTCTTTTAATACCTTCAAAGGATTCTTTCCCCTCAGGAGACCAACCAAACGTTTGTTTGCCTTTCATCATTTGGGAGATATTCAAAGTTAGCTAAACAAAATCAGGGATGAACCTTCTCAAAAAGTTAATCTTACCAAAGAAAGAATGCATGCCATTTTTGCTGGTTGGGAGAGGAATTTGCTGAATAACTTGAACTCGCTCAGGATCAATTTTAATACCATCTTTGGAGACGATGTGCCCTAATAATTTCCCCTCTGTGACAAAAAAGACAGATTTTTTGGGATTCAAAGAGATCCCATGTTCTCTACATCTTAGCAGAACTTTCTCCAGGTGCTGAAAATGATCTGCCCTTGTTTTAGAATACACAGTCAAGTCATCAAGGTATACAAAAATACACTTCCCTTTCAAACTTCCAAAGGCCAGATCCATAGCTCTCTGAAAAGTGGCACCAGCATTAATGAGCCCAAAAGGCATTCTTTTGTAAGCAAAGGTACCTCAAGGGGTAGTGAAAGCTATTTTGTGTTGATCTGCAGTATTAACTTCTACCTGATTGTATCCTGAGAATCCATCAAGCATAGACAACATTTCAGATCATGTTACTACTTGTAAGACCTGATCCATCATAGGTAAAGGATAATTATCTTTCAAGGAATCCTGATTCAGATTCCTGAAGTCAACACAGATACGAATCTCACCATTTTTCTTTCTAATAGGTACAATATTGGCAATCCATGTTGAATGATGGATAGGAAAAATGATTTTGGCTTTCAACAACTTCTGTATTTCTTGAAAAATGGTGTTAGCTATTTTGGGATTGTATTGCCTCTGCTTTTGTTTAAAAGGCTTAATTCTAGGTTTGAGAGGAATAAAATGCTGCATCTCTTTTGGTTGGAAAGATTTTAAATCTTCATAAGAGTAGGCAAGAACATCCTTATACCTCTTTAACAGATCAATTGCTTTCTTCCTCTCATCTGTTGTGCAACATTTTCCAATGTTCATGAACCCAGGGTCAGTAGAACTCCCAATATTAATTTTGTCATATTCAGCTGATTATTGAGGTCCACTAGAAGCTCTAGAATTTACATACCTGTCGTGTTTATCAAACAGTTCCTCTAAACTTACCAATCCTTTAGGGATCTTGGTTCCCTTGAGTTTGATACATCCATCCTGATCCGTTTCTTCTCCTTGAGTGGCTGCTTTGTCAAAGGGCGTACTTTCACAAGGCAAGTTATCACTTCCTTCAAAATATAACTCTTCAAAATTATCTTTGAATTCTAAGAAAGAAAGCAAATGTTGATCATTATTGAAAACTTGCCAATTATTTGTATTATCAGGTACACTAGGTCGATGGATCATCTCAATGGTGAACTTATCTTGGGAAAAGTCAGGATGAGGTATAAGCAGTGAGCCAGAGACTGCTAATGAATCAGCCCTGGTATTCTTCTCCCTAGGTATTGCTTCAATGGAGAAAGCATCAAGAAATTCAATGGAATCCCACACCTGATTCCTGTAATGTTTCAACCTTCCATTTTTCACCTAGAAGAGGTTTCTAACTTGCTTTACAATTAATTCCACATCCCCACGAGCTAGAAGATTCTTCACACCTTGTTCTTTTGCCACCTGTAGTCCAAGAATGAGAGCCTCATACTCTGTTGTATTATTGGTATTTTCAAATCGCAACTTGAATGAGGAAGGATGAAGGCTTCCTTCAGGTGACACCAGTATGACACCAGCTCCAGAACCAGCTGAGGAACAACTTCCATCAAACTCTAAAATCCAAACACCATTAGGATCTTTAGGTGATACTTTGGGGAGTTGGATTTCTTCAGGAGACATATTCATGTAGTTGCCATGCCCCATATCCTCATAGAGTATTTGTGCTTTGGGATCATCCATTTTTTAGGCAGCAACTTCTTCATTTGTCCCTTAACAGGTATGAGGGCATGTGACCAATCCATTTGAATTTCTCCACCCACATCCTTATAGAAGTTTCTGCTTAGCAACATCCCGTATGAAGGAGGAATATCTGCTACTAAGATGGTAGCCAAAACTTTCTTCTCAGGAAAAGCAGCAAAAGCCACTTGTGCATCTTTAATTCTTCTGACCAGGGGCACTTCCTTACTCTCCATAGAGTAACAAGATCCATAAGTGCATGTGAGAGTCAAGCCTAAGGCATGAGCTACTTTAGCACGCATCACATTATCTAATGCTCCTGAGTCTATGACGTAATTGCTAAGCCTATGGCCAGCTATAAGAAGTGTCACATAGAATGGTTTGATTTTGTCATTGGGTGAGGTGACAGCGGCTACCAGATTAGGTTGTGGTGCAGAAGGAGTGGGTAAAAGGCCTTTAGAAGTAGTTTTAGAATGGGAATTGACAAAGTGAATCATTTTAGCAAAATCCTTGGGATGGGTTTGATAATATTCAGCTTCTGAGATTTGAACCTTAGTATTTTTCAGGTGGTCAATAATATCAAAATACCCAGAAGTGGACGGGCTATCATCATTTGAAATCTTAGGTTTATCAACTTTATGTGAAAAAGAAGTAACTTTAGTAGCAGAGTTGACAGGACTCACCTTTGGTGTAGATGAAACGGGGATAGGAGATCCACCTTTTGCAATTACGGGGATAGTTGTCAGCTGCTCCTTAGATTTCTTGGTGGGCTACATCACTTTCTCCCTCTGATTTGTCTACTCTCGAGTCATTATAGCCGATGATTCACTATTCATGTCTGCTACTACTTCGTCATAATCATCCCCTTCATCAACGCCCTCAGTGGTGAAGAAATTAACTCAAGATCCCTCAAGTTCATCTACTTCATCATCAACCTCTTCAAAAAATTCCTCGCAATCTTCATTAAGCTCTTCATCTTCAGGTTCCTTAACTTCACAGGTTGCATTGACGGGAACTTTAATAGGAGGTCCTTAAAGTGCTAGCCTTGTTTGAGCAGTAGGCAAACGATTTCTGGGCTGAAAATTCCTCCTTGGAACGTCTGCATAAGGAGCATGCTGAGCCAATTGTTTCTTAATGGCAATGAGATCATTTGCAAGTTTTTGTACCAATGGATCAGTATTAGGTCCAGGGGTGGAAGAGGAGGAAGAATCATATTTAGATTTAGAAGGGTCTCTCCTCAACTTCCCTGACATGATTAAATCATCTTCGACACTAACAACAAGAGTTTGATCTTCAACCAATGTTGCGAGATTAGCCCTTCTTAGTGCATAGCTAACTTCAGGTGATTGAGCATTTAGGAAAAAAAAATTCTGAATTTGATCTACAGGTCGACTATTTTGCGGAATTTTGTTAATCAACCTATTGAATCGGGCCACAAATTCTCTCATGGGTTCTTGTGAATCTTTCTTTATTTGAGAGATTTGGGCTAGCAAGGCATGCACGTCTTCTGCTAGCTTGAACCGGTTTTCAAACCTAGTTCTCATTGTATCCTAGTTGGTGATAGCACCGGCCGGAAGGTGATAGAACCAATCAGCATCATTATCTTGTAAAGTCTCAACGAAAAGTCTTACGTAGACATCTTCTTGTTCAACTCCCAGAACTCCGCATGCAACTATGAAGGCTGCGATGTGTTCATCAGGATGCACTTTACCATCACCTTTGAATTTAGGGAAGTTCTTCCGGTTACCTCTGGGTAACTCGTGCAAAGGATGAGGGAGGGCAAGGGGCCCGACACGATGACCCCAGGGCATTGGTACCACCATTCTTGGAAAAATGGCTTGAAGAGGAACTGCAACACTAGCAAGAATCAAAGCTCGAAGATTAGGAATGATTGACTCTGAAGGAATACCACCCATAGGGATTCTATCTTGGATAGGTGGAGTGCTTGTTGAATGAGTCTTTCTATTTCTTGTTAAAGGAAAAGGAAAACCCTGCTGCTCCAAAAGCTGAAATTGAGAATCTTCAATACCAAGGGCCCTTCTCCCTCGAGTAAAACGCGGAGTCGCCAGATCAAAGGATGATCAATAATTACAGAACTGGAATATGATTTCCCCAGCGGAGTCGCCAAAAAACTAGTGGTCGTCAAATAGGACTTCACGAAGAGCAACAGTCAGGGGACAAGAAGTCCCTCCTCTTTAATGGGAGAGGTTCCCTTATTCAGAAACAAACCTATTTACACATATACAAAACATGATTTTCTTGTGGAACTTGGATATTTACGAAAGTGTTTTCTATAAGGATCATCAATTACAAAAGGACTGAGGAATGAGAAAATGAGAACGAGCAGAAAGGCACCATTTAGAATCATAGATGACAGAGTAATTCTTTATGCATGCGAAGGTACAGTGAATTGAAACAAGATCATTTGTATCATACTAATAAGATGAAATTTGAAAGACACAAAGTTCTATCAATAACATCTGCAAGAATACAAAGCTTCTTAATATAATATAGACAAATGATCTTAACAAGATTGAATGAAAAACTTAGGGATAAAAGAGATCAGATAGACGAAGAATGAAAAGCCCTTCTGTAAAGTGGTTTTCTAAAGGATCATTCAATTACAAAAGACTGAGGAATGAGAAAATAGATACGAGAGAAAGTCACCCATTTAGAATCATAGATGACGAGTAATTCTTTATGCATGCGAAGTACAGTGATTGAAACAAGATCATTGTATCATACTAATTTAAGGATGAAATTTGAAAGACCACAGTTCATCAATCAACATCGCAAGAATACAAGCTTTCTTTCTGAATATAATATAGACCAAATGATCTTAACGAAGGATTGAATGAAAAACTTAGGGATAAAAGAGATCAGATAGACGAAAGAATTGAAAAGCCCTTCTGTATTTGATTTCTTTAATGATTGTATTGCACTTTTCCCAGGAAAATAAGCCAAGTTTCTTCCTCTCTCAAAATGGCAAGGAGAGGGCCATTATATAGTTTAAAAATCAGTTACTCTTAGTAACTACTTCTTTTAACTAAAGATTAGTTAAGGATTGCCAATCGCAATACCCTAACTTATTACAATAAATCCGAGAAAAAGAATTGGAAGAGAAGAGAGGAATAAGGAGAAGAAGACAGGTGCTTATGACTGGAAGGGACCCACTGACTTCAAAATCTGCTACCTGAATCTCTTCAATGCCTCGGCTATGTCTCTGCCATGTGTATATTGGTCAATTCGCTTGAATCAGGGTTGAAATGAGCTCCGCATGAAAGCACTGTATCTGCAGTTTACACAGACATTGGGAAACCACCAGCGAAAGCCAAACCACTGTCATGAATCATCTGTGCCATTGGCGTAGGGTTTGCGTCTATCATCCTCGACCAAAAATCACTAAAGTCAAGATGGCGAACTTCACTGTCCCCGATATTGGGAACGGCAGACTCTAGTGGTGAGATTTGTTCTTGCCCCTAAAATTTGATCTTCATGTTGGTAGTAATTTGGAGGGCGAAGCTACAAGGTAGACTCGGGAAGGAATTGCATAGGAAAATGGATATGCGTGCAGGAATTTAGATTGCAAAGGTTCGAGCAAAAGAGAGCAGGAAAGCAGTGTACAAAACGCATAGGGTGTTCGCTCGTTATATAGCTATTTAGGAGAGAGAAAGGCAATGAATGTGCATTTAATACATACCTACTAATTTGAAAAGTAAGGTATTCAGGTAGAGCGGGAAAATTTAGCACAAATAGCACTTTGGTTCATTTGGGACATGTGGGACGCGAAAGCGCGAAGTACGCGGCTCGTCCGATTCGGGCGAAGTGGGGAAAAGACGCACAAATGCTCTTGGAACACGCGGGACAAAAGTACGTGAAGTATGCGGCTCGGCCGATTCGGGTGAAAATGGAACAATTGGGCCAGGCGAACTTGGGACATTTGGGTCAAAAAGACGCGAAGTATGCGGCTCGGCCGAATCGGATGAAAATGGAACAATTGGTCGCGGTGAACATGGGACATTTGGGACAAAAAGATGCGACGGGCCCGAAAAGGACAGACTTCGAGTGAACCGACTGATCAGGGAACAGAGGGCCCAACTGAACTTGGGACACGCGGGACAAAAATACCCGACAAGCCCAAATAACACACAAAATGACCCAAAAACGTAGATTTTCTCAATTTCATGACTTTTAACATTACCAGGACAGCAGAAAAGACACTTAAACTCAAAATTTTAAATTTTCACCTTCTTAAGAGCAGGGGAATTTTGAGTGGACAACAATTGCTAATATGATAGCCCTCTAGGGCCTGTAATCTTCCCAATCTACATGGCTTTGTCGAATAACCCGTGTAGGGAACTCCTTGCTTGACCCTAAAGATAACAATTTTCTTTGGTACCTTATCTATCGAGGTCATCCTAATGATGGAGCATGTTAGTGACATTGGAATTCCCAATCACAAATGTTGTTTTCCTCTTGACTTGAATCTTTTAATAATTTGTTCTTGTCTTCTCCCCCTGCTTAAGCCACATGGTTTTTGATTCATACATTATTTCAACCCTACCACCCTAAATTCTTTCATTAGCACCTAACGTTGTTTGGAGATTTCATTCCTTGGCCTAATTATATGGATACTCTGCGGTAATTATTTAGAGGTTCTATTCTCTTTCATATTTGGAAATATCCAAATACTATGCTATTAAAGAATGATCAATTTGTTGATTTATTCTCTACTAAATACAAAGTGGTTATCTTTTCTAATGTGCGCAAAAAGATTCAAGCTCAAGACAAAAACATTTTTATGGAATTTTTTCATTTACAAGAATTACTCACACATTGGGGATGTTCTCTTTGCATGATTAGTTGGGTCCCTCGTGACCCTTTGATACCACCACTTCAGCCATTAGTTGGGTCCCTCGTGACCCTTATGACCCTTTGAAACAACCGCTCTCCCTCTCCCCGGGGTCTGCCTTCACCTCCATCCTCTTCTAGGATGGGTTTAAGTCCTCCTCTAAGGGGGAAAGTCATATTAAGATCGCCACGTTGGGCATCTCATCCCCCTGGAGTTTAAAATTTTGTTATCTTTCTAACCCCTGGTTGGGGGATTATGGTACCTTTGCAGATGTGAATGCCATAACAATATGGGTGGCAGGTTGATCCTCCTTCCACTGAGTCGTCGAGTGGATATTTCATCCCTCCTAAGGATGATCCTACTCCTCCTTTCGGAGTGGTGGCTTGTGCTTAGTGCTCTTTAGTTTTATGTAATTATCATGTTTTCCCTTGTGGCACACTTTCATTTCTCTTTGGAATTATTGTGGTGCCTATGTGGCATTTTTGGTTGACCATGAGTTATCCCATTACCCCTACTATTATAACTCTCTTATATTTTTAATTACTATAATGTGAAGCTACAATAGTAAAAACACATCTAGATTTATAAGTCAACCTAATTGCAAAACCGTCATTTTGATTTACGAGTTCTTCCTGTAACAAGAAGCGGACGAAAGGACACTCACATGCCGAATCGGAAACCCATAACCATTAATAGGAAAGATATAAGACATTTTCTTCCTCTCGTTTTCCTTTTTTAATGAACACCACTAACCATTCATAATTGAATACGAGCATTATTTAGTACTCTATAAATTTAGGAATTAATAAACACATTTCTAGATAAACAAGCATAAACGAGTGAACCTTCATTTTCAAGGCTCTTTCCTACTTGTAATGGAATCTACTCGCATCGAAAAATCAGCCATACATTTCGACGAAAAAAACACAAGCATGAACACTTCTTCAAATATAAGAGAATGAACAAAAAATTATTATTTTAGTAATTTATTATTTTTTTAAAATTGAAAAGATTCCTATTAATAATAAAATAATAGAAAGTTATAACCATCAATTTGAAAGCCATATGATGTTATTCAAGGACCCCTTCTTTAATGGAGAGGATGGAGTCACAATAGTGGAATGCAAAAACACCGAAATAAGTCAATATAATTTTAAAACTATAATTTTTATTTACAAATTCTTTCTTATGAAAGATGTATGATTGATATTAAGGGGCACCTTCCTTAATTGAAAAGATGAAGATAGAGTAATGCAATAAAAAATAAACAAGATGAATAAGTCTAAAACCACACAATTCTAAAATTGTTATTTTCATTTACAAACACTTCTTAATGAAAGACTATGATAGATATTAAGGCACACCTTCCTCTATAGATAGATGGAGCCAAAATAATGTAATAAAAAAATTAGCAGATGAATAAATCAACATAATTCCCAAATTGTTGTTTTCATATACAAATTTTTCTTTATGAAAGGTGTGTGATAGATATTAAGGTGAACCTTTTTCAATAGATAGATGAAGCCACAAGAATGTAATATGAAAAATAGCTGATAAATAAATCAACATAATTCTTAAAATGTTATTTTCTTTTAAAACTTTCTTTTTAAGAATAATAAGGGGCACCTTCCTCAATAGCTGAGCGACAATAATGTAATAAGAAAAATAGTAGATGAATAAATCAACATAATTCAAAACTCTTCATTTTCATTTATAAATTCTTCTTTACTAAAGGTACATGATAGATATTAAGACACATCTTCCTCAATAGATAAATCGAGCCACAATAATGTAATAACAAAAATAGTACATGAATAAATCAACATAATTATAAGATTGTTATTTTCACTTACAATTTTATTTTATGAAATGTTCATAATACATATTAAGGAGCACCTTCCTCAATAGATAGATGGAGCCACAATAATGTAATACGAAAAATGGTAGTGGAATAAATTAATATAATTCAAAAATTATTATTTTAATCTATAAATTCGTCTTTACGAAAGGTGCATTATAGATATTACATGGCACCTTACTCAATAGATATATGGAGCCACAAAAATGTAATAAGAAAAAAGGCAGTTGAATAAATCAACATAATTATAAAATTGTTATTTTAATTTACAAATTTTTCTTTATGAAAGCTCCATAACAGATATTACATGGCACCTTCCTCAATAGATAGATGGAGCCACATTATTTTAATAAGAATAAACATAGTAGATGAATAATTCAACATAATTCTCAAATTATTAATTTCATTTTCAAATTCTTCTTTATGAAAGACGTATTCAATAATTTTTAAGGGACACCTCCTTTAATAGATAGATGGAGCCACAATAATGTAATAAAAAAATTATTAGATGTATAAATCAACATAATTCATAAAAATATATTTTCATTTAGAAATTCTTCTTTATGAAAGGTGTATGATAAATATTAAAGGAAACCCTCCTCAATAGATAGATGGAGCTACAATAATATAATAAGAAAAATAGCAGATAAATAAATCAACATAATTCTAAAATTGTTATTTTCATTTAAAAACTATTCCTTATGACTAAGAGGAACCTTTCTCAATAGACAAGATAGAGCCACACTATCATAATAAGAAAAAATAATAACATAAATTAGTTAATTTAATTTAAAAACTATCATTTACAAAATTATCCTTCGTATCGAAGGGCCCTTAGTTTATTAGTGAAGTTCAATGTCTTGGAATGAGTCCACCAAGGATTAAGTCTTGTTGAGGCAATGCCTAGAGATTCCTAATGTGGATAGGGATGGGATCATTCATTGGGAGACTTTGATGGATTGGATACCCCATAGTCATGTATTTTTAGCCTAATGAAGGCTTCAATATAGATGTATGCTTACTCATACATTGTAATCAGTTTCTTAAGGGAAGAGATGTCGATATCTATCTAATCATTGGTCATCCAATCAAAAAAATATTATCATTAGTGATGACATGTGACATGTCAAATTGGTCGCCGTTAATAGGAAAAAATGACATTTTATTCTACTCGTTTTAATTTCTCACCAATAACCTTTGAGATTGATGCATAAAAATGCAGAGCATACGAGCACTATCTAGTACTCCATTAAATTTAGCAATTAATAACAAGATTTATTTAAGGTGTCATTTTTTAATGGAGTTTTTGCATGCTTCTACTCTTTCAAGATGTTTTTCTTTCTGAATAAGATCTTATATAATATTTACATGCAACATAATAAAATATAATTCACAAAAGAATAAGGAATATAGAAGCATGCACCAAAACTATTAACCAAACTAGCCAAAAAAATCCTAGGACTGAGCGATATTGTACAAAGCATCAAGAAATACATAGATAACTAAGCTACCATTGTGAATTCTTGTCTTGCAAGAGGAAAGTCTTGATCATGCCAAATAGAACTAGGTAAATATTTTCCACTATCTGAGACATCCCAAAATGATTCAGGAGTAATTCCTTCACTTATTTTTTCGAAAGGGGCCTGAGAAGGTGATATGGTGAGAGCCATATAAGGAAATTTATCAACCGGAGCACGTAGGATCCAGTCGTCATGGGTGTGTGGCTTGAGGGAAGTTAGTTAGCCAAAACTAAGTGTACTGGGCGGTTAAAGGGGATGGGTGTCCAATCCTAGGTGGTGAGATGAAGGCCGCCATACTCCATTAACAATAGTTGTCGAGTTATATTTTCAGCCACCTATCCCACCTAATTCAAAGCTTGATGTTGATATTCCTGTAGTTGGTCGGTAACACAATTTATTGTTATCTTCCGGTAACATTTTATTCATTGTGTTAGTCAGTAACAAGTCAGGCCTGAAAGTGTTTTCGGTCAATGACGTCTTCCATGTTGTCATCAGGATGGTTTTTATTACCAATCGGTAACACATTTTATACGTACGTGATGTTGGCTGAAAACATTTGTACACATGACGTGGGCTATAGGGATTTTTTATTGCGGTCGACAGGTATCAACATTCTGTTACTGGTTGGTAATGACTATTCTTGTTTTAGAAAGCTTATTTCTATTACCGCCCGGTAACACCATTTTTTTACCAGCAGGTAACACTTCCTTCTAGCTATAACCAAATGGTTTGGACCTTCGCCACGGCTCGCTAGCTGGTCATGAAGATTACAAAGAAATACTTCCCCGCCAACTACCAACACTCCATCCTATTAAGCTTTGTATTTTGCCTACCAACCAAATATGGATAATGCTTTCTTCACTCAAAAACCATATGAACAATAGTATGAGACCCAGACAAACTTATACCCAACGTGCATGATTAAATTCTAGGTGTGTACAACGATTTTTGCGTCCACCCATGTTTACTATTATGTTTTTTGGAGCCCATCCCGGGATTCCTTTTCCAAGATTTTCAAGCTATTCTTGGATTACCTTTAGTATAAAATTTTGTGTTCAACTATCTTTCATAAGGTGGCCTGGGATGTTTTTTCTCTACCATGCAATCAAGGTTGCACGGGTATTACTGTTGTTTACATGAAAATATTGGCTTTATTTTCGAAATGAGTGGTGAGATGTCTTTTGGGAAATCAATCCTGGAAAATTCTTCTTCAGAATTGAATTAGTTCATGTGCTCCTTACGATAAAATTAGTTGCAATAAGATAGTGTTGCATACCTTATTTGTCACCAATGCTCCTAACAAGATTGCTAGTACTTTCATCACCAAAATCACTTGGAAGGTCATTTAAGCTGAAAAAACCCTGTTGCATAGGATTGAAAATGGATTTCACACAAGCCTCTCTTTGAAATCTCAGAATATCTTGTGGTCTCCCATTATCACAATAGATAACATTTCACTTATTGAAACTCTGAGAATCAAAGCTGTTGATTTTTCTCGCAAAGGGATTCACACCATTATGAATTTATTTCCCATACAGACAAGATTTCCTGACCTAAGTTAAAGATAAAATTTAAACTTGCCAATTCAAACCTTGCACCTATCTATAGAATACAAGAGTTAATGCCTGATGTCATGATTTATAAACTAGGGATTAAGCCTTTGGATACATGGTGGCATGATTCGAAGTGGAATTATGATATTTCCATTTTTTGCTATAATGCTGACACCAAATACCATCTATTGAGTCCCGCATGACATGTCATTGCTAATTTCATAGCCCTCTAAGGAATGTAATCTTCCCAATCTAGATGGCTTTGTTGACTCTCTTATGTTGGGTTCTCCTTGCTTGAGGCTAAAGATAACTATTTTATTGGTACCTTATTTATCAAGGCCTTCCTAATGGTGAAGTATGTTAGTCACATCAGAATTCCCAATGAAATTTTTTTTTGTGCTCTCCACCTGAATCTTTTAATAATTTGTTCTTGTCTTGTCCTTATGCTCAACCCTTGTGGTCTTTGATTCATACGTTATTTCAACCCTACCACCTTATATTATTTCCTTGGAATCTAGTATTGTTTGGATATTTTAGTCCTTGGCCTGATTCTATTAATACTCTGTCGAAAGCATCTAGAGGTTCTATTCTCTTTCATATTTAGAAATCTCCAAATACTATGATATTACAGAATGATCAATCTATTGATTTGTTCTCTACTAAAGAAAAACTGGTTGTTTTGTCTAATGTGCGCAAATAGATTCAAGCTCAAGCCAAAAAAATTGTTATGGAATTTTTTCATTTGTAGGAATTACTCACACATTGGGGAAGTGCTCCTTGCACAATGAGTTGGGTCCCTCCTAACCATTTTCTACCACCACATCGGTCATCTTCGCCTCGTCAGCCACCTCCGCAACGAGCGTGTAGAAGAAGCCTCTCTCGCAACCACCTCTCTCCCTCTCCCCGGGGTCTCCCTTCATCTCCATCCTCTTCCGGGCCAGTGTGGAGTCCTCCTCTGTTGGGGAAAGTCATGGTAAGATCTCCGCGTTGGGCCACTCTCCCCCCTGGATTTTAGGTTTTTTAGCTCTCAGACCCCTAGTTTGGGAATTATGGTACCTCTGCAGATGTGGATGCCATAACAGGATGGGTGAAAGTATGATCCTCCTTCGACCGATTCGTCAAGTGGATCTTTCATCCCTCCTCAAGATGACCCTCCTACTCCTCTCGGAGTAGCGGCTTGTGCTTAGTGCTCTTTATTTTTATGTAATTATCGTTTTTGCTCTTGTGGTGCTCTTTGATTTCCCTTTTGGAGTTTTTTGGTACCTATGTGGCATTTTTTTTGGACCGTGAGTTATCCGGTTACCCAGGCTCTTATAACTCTCTTATATTTTTAATTACTATAATGGGTAGCTCCAATAGTAAAACACATCTAGATATAGTTGCATTGATTTCCATTAAATATTAGATGTATATTTGTGTGAAATAGATCACACACAAGCATAGGAAATCTATGTAAAATTAGAGGAATTGTCTTGGGAGCAGGGTATATGCCACATAAAAGGCTTACACTAAATGATGCAGAGGTTTAGGAGAAATAACTTTTCCTCTACCATCATAGTGAGAAGTTGACAATTGCTTTGAGTTGTTGAACATGTCCCTTGGAACATCTATTAGAGTGGTAAAAACCTTCAAGTTTCTGGTGACTAGCACACTGCAACCAAGCTTTTCTTCAAGATTGTTGCAAGAAATTGAACTTATCTTCAAGATTGTTGTAAGAGAAATTGTTTAGAGAGATACAAAACCCATTCCATCATTTCAATCATGGAAATGTTGTCACGGAGATTATCGGTAATGTTTAGTGGAGCTATAAATAGAGACTTGCACTATAACTAGGTGCACATTGTTATACTCACAAAAATGGTAAGAAGAAATCCATTAATACTCATGCTTTTAGAAGGTATTATATATAAGTGCATGGGGAATTAACCCATGTTGACTTGATGTAATCAAGTTGTATATCATGAATCATTGCCCAGATATACTAATGGGATATATTTCAAGGAAATTGAGAGTTTTAGAGTCATCACGAAATGTGCTGAGTGAAAATTTAGAGTGAGTAAAATTCATAGTTGTGGTTTGTCAGATACTATATTTTCTATTGATTTTCTCTTGATTGTTGTAACACAAACAAAATCTAGAAGACCTTCAAACAAGGGAATCACATTTTTTATTTCAAAATTCATGGTTTGTCACATACCAAATTTTTGATTGAGACAACTCATTTCACAATAAAATCAAATCCCTCCAAATTTTATCCCCAAGAAAAAAAGAAATTAAAACATTAACATATTTTTAATAAGAAATAATTGAACATTTACACCCTTTTGGCATATTTTGGAACTCATGGACAATTGCTAATTGTAAAACCGTCACTTTTTTATATAAATTCTTTCTTTAACCATGACAAAAGATAGATGAAAGGGTACTTCACATTATTAATTGGCCAGCATCAAGAGCAATTTTCTTCCACTCATTTTTCCCGTATAAAAAGAAAACACACAATTTAATCTTCCATCAATTTTTTTGGCATTTAAAAAAATAGATGTATAAGTCAAACGTCGTCATTTTCATTTACGAGTTCTTCCTGTAACAAGAAAAGAGAAAAGACAATTTCTGCCCTCTCGTTTTCCTTGTTTAAAAGACAATTTCACTCCTTTTTTAATGAACACCACTTATAATTGAATACGAGCTCAGTATTTTAGTACTCCATAAATTTAGCAATTAATAAAGACATTTCTAGATAAACAAGTATAAACAATTGCGAGTGCACCTTAATTTTCCATGCTCTTTTCTACTTTTAATGAAAAACAACTGGCATTGAAAAATAGCTATACATTTCTAAATCTAAGAAATTTTACAAGTTTTATTTTAATTATCAAATTCTTTTATGAAAGATGATGATTGATATTAAGGGGCACTTTCCTTAATTGTAAAGAAAAGAGAGTATTGCAATAAGAAATAAACAGTCAATAATTTTTGAGTGTCATTTTCATTTACAAATTCTTTTTTTTTAAAGTGTGTGATTGATATTAAGGTGCACCTTCCCCAATTAATAAATGGAGACAAAATAATGTATACAAAAAAGTAGACGAATAAATCATAATTCTAAGAATTGTAATTTTCATTTACAAAAACTTTTTTTATAAAAGACTATGATAGATATTAAAGGCACCTTCCTTAATAGATAGATGGAGCCACAATAATGTATTAAAAAAATAGCAGATGAATAAGTCAACATAATTCCAAAAAATTTGTTTTCATTTACTATTTTCATTGATAGATAAACTCTTCTTTATGAAAGTAATACGAAAAATAGTATGATTGATATTCTAAGGGGCACCTTAAGGGGCGCCCTTCAATAGATAGATGGAGCCACAAGTAATGTAATAAGAAAAATACAGATGAATAAATCAACATAATTAAAAAGTGTCATTTTCATTTACAAATTCTTCTTTATGAAAGGTGTATGATAGATATTACGGGGCACCTTCCTCAATAGATAAATGGAGCCACAATAATGTAATAAGAAAAATAGCAGATGAATAAATAAACATAATTCTAAAATTGTTATTTTCATTTACAAATTCTTCTTTATGAAAGGTGCATGATAGATATTAATGGGGCACCTTCCTCAATAGATAGATGGAGCCACAATAATGTAATAAGGAAAATGGTAGATGAATAAATCAATATAATTCTCAAAATTGTTATTTCAATTTATAAATTCTTCTTTATGAAAGGTGCATAATAGATATTAAGGGGCACCTTCCTCAATAGATAGATGGAGCCACAATAATGTAATAAGAAAAAATAGTAGATGAATAAATCAACATAATTCTAAAATTATTATTTTCATTTTCAAATTCTTCTTTATGAAAGACGTATGATAGATTTTAAGGGGCACCACCCTCAATAAATAGATGGAGCCATAATAATGTAATAAGAAAAATAATAGATGTATAAATCAATGTAATTCCAAAAAATAAAAAGTTACAAATTCTTTTTTATGAAAGGTGTATGATAGATATTAAAGGAAACCCTCCTCAATAGATAGATAGCGCTATAATAATATAATAAGAAAAAAAGCAGATGAATAAATCAAGATAATTCTAAAATTGTTATTTTCCATTTAAAAATTTTACATGATTAAGGGGCACCTTTCTCAATAGACAAGATAGAGACATAATATTAGAATAAGAAAATAGAATACATAAATAGTTAATTTAATTTTAAAAATGTCATTTACATATTTATCCTTATTATAAAAGGGCATTTGGTTCATTGGTGAAGTTGATTCAATAGACCAAGGATTAATTTTTATTAAGCAAGGCCTTGAAAATAACGTGGATAGGGCCAGCATCATTCCCTGGATGACTTTAAAATTATACCCCTAGTCACAAATTTTAGTAGAAGGAAGGCTTTGATATAGATGTACACAATACATTGTAATCAATTTTAAAAATGTTGATTTATGTAATTACTCGTCGACCATTTACAATTTTTTCCTTAGTGATGACAAGTGACATAAGAAATCGGCTGGCATTAATAGGAAAAATGACATTTTCTTCTTCTCGTTTTCCTTTCTCTTTCTCTTTCTCTATGTGATCATCACTAACCTTTTAGATTGAGGCATAAAGATGTAGAGCATATGAGCACCATCTAGTACTCCATTAAATTTAGCAATTAATAAACACATTTATTGAAGGTGTCATTTTTTAAATGGAGATTCTACATGCTTCTACTATTTCAAGTTTTTTTTGTTTTGATGAATAATATTTTATATATAATATTAACAAACAACATGATACAATATAATTCACAAAAAAATGAGCGGTATGGAAGAATGCCCCAAAACCACATACCAAACTAAGGTAAAAAAGCCTAGGAACGAGGGATATTATAAAGCATTAAGAAACACAAAGACAAAAGATAATTAAGCCACCATTGTGAATTGTTGTCCTGTAAGGGGAAAGTCCTTATCATGCCAACTAGAACCAGGGAGATATTTTCCACTATCGGCACGTCCCAACATGAGTCGGGATGAATTCCTTCATTTATTTCTTCGGAAGGGGCTTGAGAGGGCGAGATGGTGAGATCCATCGAAGGAAATTTATCAGACAGAGGATGGAGGCTCCACCTATTATGGGTGTGTGGCTTGAGGGAAGTTGGTGAGCGCAAACCAAGATGACTGGGTGGTGGGGGGGGGCATCCCATCCTTGGTGGCGAGCTGAAGGTGGAGGAGAGAAGCTCTTCTAAGGAGGTTGGCTGCGAGGGGAACACAATTTTTGAAATAATTGTTCTACAAAATAATAAGGTATGAAGAAAATTTTTAAGTTAAACAAAAGAAATATTTTTTTTTATTATTCGACTTAAGAGCATCAAAATATTTTCTTATTAAAATCAAACAAGATGAAAAAAACATATAATCTAAGTAATGACGATATTTTATAGCACAACAATGTTTTTTATGGATTAAAAGAAATGTATTTGATTTCATGTATATTTTGAAACTATCATCAAGAATGAGTTAGTAGAACCTGATAAATTTCTTAACAACTTGAGTAACTCACCAAAAATCATCAAGTAACATTTTTGGAATTGTCAAGTCACCTTTCAAGTACCATCAAGTCATATGCAAGGTATTGTTAATTTGTATTTTCTATCTTAATTATCGCAAAAGAAAAAATTAGTTGATGACACTTGATTTATATTAAGAGGTAAAAGATGTTGGTGTCTGAGACAACCTTTCATTTAGAGACAATTTGTACGTTGTAGAAATCATGGGGATATCTCAAATCTTCACTGAAAATCAAACACTTACGAACCAAAAATTATTCTTGCATAATGGTATATTTTTATTTAGTAGAAAGAATAAGGAATAAAAAAGGGAGAATTAACTCCCTTAATTAATTAACCTAGATGAACACATTCTAAGATGCATATGTGATACAATACATACTCAATGTTTACAATTATTCAATATTATATACTATAATATTGTTACCTATTTCATCTAACTCTCTCTATACATGCGCACACACATGCATATATACATACATACATTATTAGAAGAACGTTGTAACAACTATATTATTATTAAAAGTAGTGTTAGAATAGAAACTTTATTAAACTTTTTCATCTCTCTAATTAAGAGATGGTTAGGTCTTCCTCTAGGTGTGGGAGTTGACCTTCAATCATGTTATCTATTGATAAATGGTCAGACAACTGTTGAGTGTTAAGAGTTACACTTGGTGGGACACATGGGAGATGAATGTTTACATGTGAATATTAGATGTGGAATTCCTATGCATGACTATGGAAGTGTTTTGAATTTTGTGATACACTCTGAGGTGTTGTACACAAAATTAAGTAGTTATAAATATTACATACTGTAGACACCCCAAAAATACCCATTAGAAATTACAATATCCAATAATAATATATGGTTCCCTATTACACCTATATCTTATTACTAGGATTATTTAATTAATCCTATCACTCTTATTATTCATCCCCTATTCCCTTAGCTAATTTAATTAGCTAATTTAAATACTAAAATAATAAAATAAATACAACACATCCATTTCTACCTCCTTTTATCCAATATCACTTGACTAATTAACATCTCAAGTAAACTAGAGAAAAACAAATCAATTAAAAATAAAAACATTAAATATATGTTTTCGTGAGAAAATTTGTCGATATGGAAAATTAGGTGTTTCCACAAATGTTCACGGGGCTATGACCCTTTGCATTGAATGGTGAATCTCTTAGTATTGAATGCTAACTAATCTAATCCTATCTAAATGTTGTGGGTTAGCCAAATAGTATTGGGATCACATAGGAACACTCCACTGAACTTTTTTTAAAGTGCTTATATGGGGTAAAATGGAGGAAATTAAAGTGATGAGGTATGAAGGAATGAAATTAGGAAAGCAACATTATTTATCTAAGTAGGAAAATTTTAGAGTTCACACTCAATAACTAGAGTATTTTGACATTAAATATAGAGGAAAGAAAAAATGGATCCATGTAGTGAGAAGAAAAAATCAAGAAACACAAGTTCTTAAATTCATTTATATTTAGGAAACAAATTTCCTTCTTGAGCACCATACTTGCAAATTTGTAAAAGAGAGATTAGAGGAAACAAAATAAAAGGAAAAGGAATAATATAGCTTCCATTTTTTGTGTAGCGATGAATAGAAAGGATCAATCATTCTACAATAATTCATAATTTATACCAAGAACTAAAATTCAAGATCCTTTGGAATGAAGAAGCCATCCCAATTTATATCCTTATGGATTGGCCTATAATCTCCCCCACATGACTCTCCATGTCCCTAATCCACTTGTGACCTTTTGATTTCCCCTAGAAGATATAAATTTAGCATCTCTCTCATAATTTTGAGATAATGCTTTTACAAATTACAAATATTATCACTTAAGTGAATAAGACAAAATATCATGATTTCTTACAACAAAGAATTAGAAGAAAGAGAGAGAAGGGAAGCAGATTAATTGAACACGTTGCAAAATTTCCTTCATATGAAGAAATTTCAGAAGATGATCACAATATCCTCCTTTTGCATGATGCAAAGACACTTTGGACTATCGAATGAGTATCTAGAAACACTATTGAGATATCCTCTGATGTCATCTCAAGATCGTTGTAGACATTTCTCATGATTATCGTATATATTCTTGATTGATCAACTCCCTTAGCTCACTAAGCTCATTTAAATCACTTCAGACCACCCAGCTCACAGGCTCACTCAACTTACCAACATACTACCACTGAGATCAAGAAGATATTTTCAAGAACCTTTATGGAAGATTAATTTATCTATTTGAGCTATGAGATAAGCCTACCACCTTGTGAAGATTCAAAAAATAAGAAAGATGAGTGAGAATGGATCCAACTACAACATTTTCAACCCAAAATAGAGACTTTCTATTTTTAACAGGTAAGATGAGGACTTGGTATTTTGGGACATCACTTTTTTTCTCAAATATGACCTATTGAAACTTCTAGAAAATTAAAATTTATGTTGATGATGATAAATTATATTTTTTAGAAACTTTCTATTTTTAGTAGGCTCTTTTTTCTAGACCTATTATTTTCGAAAAAAAATCAACTTTTCTGTGCCTTCTATTTTGCATTGTTTCTGACTATTTTGGGTGATATGAACTTGTAATTGAGGGGAATTAATATTTTTAGCATGTGGAGGGGCATACCATATGGTTTTTTTAGTAGTGAAAAAAATTACCTCAGCTTTTGATGGAACCATTATTATTATATTCGGCTCGTCATCGTGATCACGTGCTCCAAATTTCACCTTTTTTCACCCGTTAGAATGTTTGGAAATAAAAAAGAATAATTTATTGGTGAGGGTTTCAAGACTAAAGCTTCCATGTTAGCCATTAATATAGTCACTAAGATTCTAATCATAGATCTTCTTGTGAGAATAAATTTCCTCTCAAACCTTGTTACAATCAATTCCTTCGCTTGTCAGCAGTGAAAAAATCTTCATTCTGGTAATGAGAGATGCTCTGAGGGAAGTTTGGCATGTTTTCTGAAGAATTTATAGGTTCAATGGAGGTTTTGTAACATTATTCATCTAATTATGTAGGGGAAGTTAATTACAATGACTTTTATACATTCTTCCAACAACACCTTTCACGAATGCACATGAATGGAAGAAGCAAAAAAGTTAAATTTTTTTCAAACTTTGATTTTTCCTCAACTTGGGCATGGGAAATGTTTTGGTGTACCAACTATCCTAAAGGGATGGTACAATTGGTGTAAGAAATTACACCATGTTCTCAACTTGACAAGTGGTAGACGAAGATTTTTCTGTGAAGGAGAGAGAAAAAACACTTGAAAACCTCCTGGGGGGATGAAATTGGGTCACATGGAGAACCCGGGAAAGAGCTACGGAATGGAAATTTTTTTATGTCCCAACTGTCCCAACAAGACAATAATATTGGTGTAACAAAAATTTCCCTCACGTAGTGAGGATAAGTGGCGGAATCTAATTGCATAACCGGAATGGTTGGGATTAGGTGAGAAGGGGCTAAACCTTCATGTTTGATCTTTGCCAAGGTCATATGATGGTCCAGAGGGCTTAGATGGAGATGGGTGTAATTATTTGTCCCAAATGTCCATTGGGAAGGGAAAATTGGTGTAGAAAAATGTTCTTGTAGCTTGGGCGTGACATGTATCCACCGTTGAATTTGGTTAAGTTCTTAGAGGCTTGGCTTAGGGAGGGACTTGAAGATGAAGATTTGAGAGCATCCGCAGGAATTTTTTTGCAACTTATTAATCTAAGTTTGATTGAATTTTTTTTTATAATAATAGGAGAGGTGTCATGATCATATTATTCCTACAACAACTTTAAAAATATTATTTTTCCTTGGTACCATAGGTTGTGGTTACTGAAAACACATTGTGTTAAGAAGTGCACATGCCTTTTCAAAAACTATGAAAACATAATAACGGAGAGAACATAAATAAATTTATAATGGTATCTTATTTGAGCTCAAAATCATTATGGATATCCCAGATTCACTTCTCGAAGCTCAGGGTGTTATTTTGAACTGCAAGATTCTTTACCTTACAAAACTCGTTTTTCCTGAACTTGTCCCTAGACCTTAAATATTTCAAAAATCTTACAAAATAAATTTTATAATGTTATTATACCTTCTATACAACTTCATTAATAATTTGATACCTAAATTATCTCATGAGGGATGTGCACCTATTATGGAAAGTATAAAAATAGCCCTTTTAGGCTCACTGAAGAAATAAGTAGAGTATTAGAATGATTCCTTAATATTATTTTCACATTCCAAACACATGGGAGAGGTTAAATATATATATGAACAATTGAAAGGATATGATGGTCATGAAACAGAAGGAAACCTGATCTAGTGGGGTGCCAAGGAGGGTTTACAAGAAAAAAAATTGACACTAGGGTATAGATTTCATGTTTTCAACTTGAAGTTTTCTCTTGCAAAAAAACATGAAAATAACTGCTACTAGATTTGGGACATGTTATGAATTGATCACAGCAAGGAAAAAGCAAAACTTAACCCCAAAATCTCAATACTCAATGTGGGCCAATTCCTTATACATTGGGCTATAGGGATTCATAAGAAAAATATACCACACAACATTCATTTACTAAACATGCACACGATAGGAAAAAAAATCACAAAACAAGAAAGGAATCACAACATGAGGGAAACACAAAACGAGACAATAAATAGATAACACCAAAGGGAAAACTTCCTAAATAATCTATGTACAAGTGGGGGATAACCAAATTTCATTTAAGCATGAACTTGAATTGACTGCTTACCTGGAAACGGTTATCACCAGATGCCTTTCTTTAAAAAATCCGTTGAAAATTTCATTGAAGTATGAATCGATCCTTATCATCTTGATAAATCTATCATGATTGATAAAATAATTGATGATCTACTAAATCATTTCATCTAATTTGTTGTTTTGGCACAATATTTCTAAGCTCTCTTGGGTTCTTAGGTTCGTTACACTTTTTTATTTTTATCCACTTCCATGAAGATGATATTCGAGTAAACTTGACTTATAATTTTCATGCCAAGTCTAATGTTCTTTATCATACATATACTTTAAGACAAAGGCTTCCATAGTTTGACTCTTGGAATATGTCTTGAAAAAGTTTACATTATTAACAACCTGTTTATGTTCTATGTTTTTTAATTGTTCCATAGAGTTATCTGTAACACCCGCTAAAATCTCCCACTTGAGACCCATGAACAACCTTCATCTAGTTACAAAATTATGGAATAATTTTTTTAATCAAAAGAATATACAATCATGTTATAAGGCAATAGTTGCCACCAATATGTTCTAGAACAATTCAAATCTACTAGAGTATATTTTCCTTTTGTTAATAATTATTAGAGGTCATAAGTTCCACAATTTAGGGTTAGAAGTTCCAATTAGGTTTAGAGGGAAAATTCCTTACCGTACCCATTCTCTAACAGGCTTAAAGTTTCAAATTTATTTTTCTCATACTTAACGTATTAAAAATTTTCATAAATAACTACCATTGGATTGGAAATTTTATCACCTTTCCATTGATATAAAGAAGTCCTCCTAACACCTCATATTTTTCAAGTTATGGGCCAGCAGGCGTTGGGGTGAACTATTTCCCCTAAGAGCGGGCATGCGGGTCCGGGGGTGAAAATTTACCCAAAGGGCGGGTTGGTGGGCCACGGGAAGACCTTGGGAAAATAAAATTTGTGACCGTGCTCCCGCGGGTCTGTAATTCCACAGGAAACATGTGGTTCTCCCTAAGGCAATGCGGGTAAGAGCGATGAAAGGCGGGGCGGCGGGAGACATTTTCAAATTCTCCTGCATGGGGAGAAAAGTCAACTTTTCTCCTGTGCTCCCACGAGACCAAAAAGGACACGTGGCATCTCCTAAGGAAATGTGGGAAAGGCGGGTTGGTGAGGAAAATTTGGAAAATTTTCCCAAAAATTTCCTAAGTGCCTAAGGGAAAAATTCGGGCCGCAGGCCCGACAAGGAAATTTTTCCCAAAATTTTAACACCAAGTGAAGAAAACCATAGAAGGCCATAAATTTTGATAGAGAGCTCTAGTTTTGGCAATCGAGGACTTTCTAGAAATATCTTGACGTCCTCTTTGTAGAGAAATCATTAATTTTTTATTTTGATAAGGTTTAAGAGATCAATTTTAAGAAAACAGCCTGCAGGCTTATTTATTGCGAACTAGTAAATTATAACTTATGAATTTTATTAAATTTTATCTTCTTCCTCTCTCAACATGTCAAATAGACACGAATGATTGTTCTAAGATGAATTTAGGATAGATTGCAAGGGTTAATTTTTTTATTGAGGCTTAATTCAAATTTTCCAACATTTGCCAGAAAAACGACTGCAAAATGATAGTAAATCGGTTCCAGCTAATTTTACTAAGTTTTCTAAGAAATTTTCTTGAGTATTAATGTCTAGATGAATTCATTTAGGGCCTACCAATTCAATTTAATTATTTAATTTGGTATTTTATTGTTGTAGGTTTGAACTGTGTGTTGTTCGTTTAGATAATTGCTAGTTTGAAATTACACAAAACAAGGATCAAATTTTAAAGGATGTATTTGTAATTTTCATCTTTTAAGTATTAAAATTCATTCCAATTACAATCTAGCACATTTTATTTGATTCAAAACAAACCATTCAAGACCAAAATGCAATTCTGATTTCCAATTTTACACATTTCCAAAAGACAATTTTTTTTTTTTCTCACACGCATTTCTTCCTTTCAAAAAGAGATTGCAATACATTGAAATGATCAGATTCAATAATACAATGAAATTTGAGAAAATCATTACATTCATTTGTTGGTTCTAGCAGAAAACTTTACAACTTCTTTCTTTTATTCCTTCCAAAATCATTTATTGACACATGGCAGAATAATACATTTTCTTTTCACGTGTTGCACATTTCCATTTTCAAAACAAGGACTTCATAATGCATGATAAACACAAATTTCTAATGAAACTCATACAACGTCCTTTCCAATTACTTTCAAAATACAATATACAAAACAATATCATTCTTTCACATTCTTTGCAAAACAAAATACAAAGTATAACTCTTTTACATTTTAAATTTCATTTGCAAATTAGTACAACCTCTTTCCATTACAAAAATTTACAATTTCATCCACCTCAAGTGGGAAAGGTTACAATGAGATTTAATTTCACAAGGGACTAGCACACTATCTTTTCTCAGCTCCAAAACAACAACATGCATTCTTCTCATTCTTCCAATTTTGATCACAACAAAGCTAGGGGAAAGGCAATGCTCTCCACCCAACCAAGACATCCAATGAAAGGAGAAATCATCATTATTTATTGGCCCCCGATCCCCAACCAAAATGCAATAAGAAATGTATTTCAACTCATAGCAACAACAGGATTCCACAAATCATACACATAACATTTTAACAATAAAACACAATCCAAAATAGAATGTATTTCTTTTTACAACTACAATAACACATGACAAGTAATACTAAGGCTTTACTAAGCAAGCCAAAGGAGCAAGAACTATGGGGGATTCTGCTTATGCCTCCCAAACGAGAAAATGGGTATCACCACCTGAGTTACAAAGCGCCAAAAAAGGATAGTATATCAAATCCCTGGCATTCCTTATTCCTCCCCCAAGTACCCCTTATTCCTAACATTTCCTTATGTCTCCCCAACCTCTTATGGCACCCCATAACAAGTAAATAAATGCAAGATATTTATTTTAAGGTGGAACCAAAATCCCAACTCCTTCCACCCTTATACCTCCTTAAAACACACTTGTGCCTCCCACAAAATAAACCCCATAGTCTTCTCCTACACCATTACTAGGCCATCTACCCACATCCCACAACAAAAAAAAACATACCAAAATTTACATATTCATAAAAGGGAAAGGAAGAGTATTTCCAAGAGCCAAGCTCTTACCTCTACATGATGGAGTTTATTCAAATTTCAAAATAGAAAGCTACATCCAATGCAACCGATCGAAAATAGCCAAGCAAAGGCATGCATAAATCCTCCAAACACTTCACCAAGCAAGAGCTCTCAAAACAGCAAGAAACATTCACCCAAAATGAAGTCTCCAAAAGTGAAGAAACCAAAAGAGTGTAACCCCCAATCAATAAAATGAATTCGAATGTATAGAGAGGGAAGAGAAGAAAATGAGGTGGATCCAAGTGTAATTCCCAATCACACATCCTTAAGTCAAACTCATAAGTCAACTTCAATCTCCAAGGCACAATAAATAAGAAGGTGAATAAATGATAGTTTTACTTACACACTAAAATCAAACCCACACCTCATAAGGACTAAAATTGAAAGCATGTAAGAAAGTGCAATTAAAGCATATAACTTGACTTATAAAAATGCATAATGAAGGATAGATTTAAACCCTCCAATCATAGGTAAGGTTGGCATGCAAATTTAAGAGGTATGGGACAAGTTTAACTTTTCCCATAAGCTTCCAAAATAATCCTCCAAGGACAATTTCAAATTTTGAAAGTACGTGGTGTGTTTCATACTCCAAAATTAATTTACACATCACTTAAACATTTCTTACAACACTTTAATTTTAGGCCAACAACTCTAATAATTACTTTCTTATTTTCCAATTTAATTAATTAATTTTAACAATATGTTTACTCACATTAAATTACCACAATTAATAAATAATGAATAGGGTAAACCCATCACTTAATAAACACATACAAACATAAAAAAAAGGTACCAAATAAATAAATACACATAACCCTTGGTTACATTTAAAGGTGATTCCCTCCATTGGAATCCCTAACAATCAAACACACACACACGAACAATACAAGTTGCCATGGTGACCTTCTTGAATTGAACTAGAATTCCAATGTGGTTGGTCTCCAATCCCCCGATGTTTGTTGTGATATTTTTAAATTGTACTATACAAATAACACTTCGGCCTCGTGGCCATATTAGAACATCAAAACGAATATAATATAATTTCAAAATCATCAATATATATATATGAATCACAACAACATCCAGACTATCAATAATATCACTTACAATTTCATCAGCAACGATACGATCATCAATTTTAAATACAATTTTCTTAGTCTACTCAATATATCCAAATATCACATGTCCTAACAACATCCATATATATATATATATATAACCATGTCAACATCTATACAAAATATGTCTAACAATCATCATGCATCATATAGGAATCCGAGTCAACAATAATCCATGATATGACATCTAACACCATACTCAATCAAAACTATAATAATGTCCATAATATAGTCAGCAATATCAAGATCAATATCAAAAGTGTCGAAGGGAAGTGGGTACTACATCCCCCTCCCCTTATACTCGACTTCCTCTTGGAAGTCACTAGAAACAGAGATAGGAACAAATGCAATAGAAAAAGGATCACTCCATTATGGGATTTCTTGCTTCAAACAAGTGTGGTTCTACAGAACCTAAATTTGGTCCAATGCAATTCAGCAAGAAGAAGGGAGATTTCAAGGGATGAGTTCTAAACTTTTTTCATGCAAGGATACAAACACTTAAATCTAGAGAGTAAATTTATGCTATCAACCAAGATACCACACATAACATTATAACATGAAGAGTTCAAAAGAGTATTAAGAGTAACCACCAAGTAGAGGAATAATAAGGATAATTCCATGAGTTTTAGAATGACCACATAGTTTCCCAAGGAATATAACATACTACATTAATAAAAATTAAGGTTTCTACACGTTTAAGCCATGATTTTAAGGTTAGTTGTCTAGATAAGGCTAGAAAAAATAAACTATGACCAAATTTGGATGAGGAATAAGTCTACTCAAGCTCCCACAATTTGAGGATCACACAAGATGAGGTTAATCAACAATGACACCTAAATCAGCAAAACATTTAAAATCAAGGAACTATTTAAGGAAAGCAATTCTATAATTTGAGAGGGTACAATTAACTTTTCATGGTAATACAAGCAAAGTCAAGAACATAAGGTTTCCTATGATCTGATTTTTACACTTTTGTTTTAAGAATCGAACACACCATACCAATCAAATCTAAAGAAAACCGTTTAGGAATATATATATATATATATATATATATATATATATATATATATATCCCCTAGCAACTAACATATCAATACAAGTACCATACATTATAGCACAATGGGATGTATTTATTTTATTTCCTACTCAAGCTCGGTATAACCATAAAGAGAGCACAAGAAACACAAAGGACCAGTCAAGGTCGCTAGGGAGAAGAACAAGTAACATGGGGTCCAATTACAATCCAATGGTGCATCATATCAAAAGTGAATAACATCATCTTGCAATATACATCCTAATGGAAAAGGGGAAACAACAATAAGGTGAACCAAGAAAATATGAAGAAAAGAAGACTTCCCGAAGTTATTTTATATCCTTAACATATGTTGTCTTAAAATTTCAATAACTTAGGTTTCCAAGGACAAGACAACACACAAGGAGGTTGCTTCTCAAACAATAGATAAGTCTCAATCCAAAAGGACCACAACTCACATTCGTCGAGATACGGGATGATAAGGGTATGATGACCCAAAACACCCACAAGAAAGGTACATACATCTATGACCAAGAAGTACTAAGCAACAAGAACACATTAATATCCACCAGGTGTTTCAAAATTTCAGGTAGCTGACAGAACTACAAGTTCAACTATACATTACACTCAATACACATAAATCTTACTTATTTTATAACTCAACGAATTAAGTCAAAAGTTGTAGTTTCATTTTTCCTAGCACATTGCTTTACGAGTTTTCTTAATTAAAATATTCCTTTTTTATTTTGATATCACATGTTTGCGTTAAAAGGATCACCACTAAGGTGGCCATGATATCTCCCCATTCTATATAGGCAGACAAACAAATTATTTATTCTACTCCTAGGGGAGGTAGATGGACAACGTTTTTCCTTTTCTGTTCTTCTAAATGTTTTTTATTCCTTCTGTTAATCTACCAATGGTTAAAGAAAGTACCATTTTCTCTGTCTATGTTCCAGTTTATTTGTTAAGCTTCAAGGCCAAATCTCCTCAATTATAGTTTTATGATGTTTGGGTGAGTCAATTTGCAAATTAAAAAAAAAAATGAGAAGGAACGGTAAACATATCAAACTATTACTTTTATGGGAGAGAGATCTAATTCAACATATCACATTTTTAATTCTAAGCAAACAAGGGACATTCAACATAGAAAGCACATTATTAATTTGGTAAGAACTAGGAAACAATCAACCAACATGGATCACAATAATATTTCAAGATTTTTCCAGTAATTAGGAGTATCATAAAACATTGCTAGTGGGTTTCTCCAAATTCTCAAAAGAATTTACAAGGTATATCCATTAAGGAAGCATAATTACTTTTACTGATCTACTAGGGTTTAACACTATTTGTTGTTTTGGCAAAAATATTTTACTCACTTGATAAGAAAAGGAAAGATTTCAAATATACACCCATATTACCATAGGATACCACCAACTAAGTAATCAAAATGATATGGAAATATTTTAACTATAAGAACACCACATACTCATTAGAAGAATCAAATGTAAGCAGATAATCAACCATCTTTTTCAACATGGCTTTGCGACCAAGAGTTACAGTCTCACAAGAGAATCACATTGTAAAATACCACCAAGATTAAATTATCAAGTTCTAATTACACTATCATCACCAAAATCATGGTCCAAAAGACACAAAGCATCCATAAGTGTCTCCACGTAATCCAAAATTAATAGGTCATAAAGTATTATTCATAGTAACTAAAAAAAAGTTAAGGAAAGGGTAGACTTATAAGTGAAAAGGGGAAAAAAACACACTTAATTTACACACAATACTTGAATGGGATTAAATATAACCATAATTACCAAGATGCATACAATCCTAAAGTCACTACTTAAAATAATAAAATGAGGAACTCTTGATAAAACTAGCATGCCATCGAAGAGAAGCCACTACCAGAAATAAAATTTTCCACTAACATCCACAACCTGCCAAAAGTAAACCGATCCCACCATAATTCATCAACCCAAAATTAAACACCTCTACTCTTACGAGCTTCAAGATCTTATAAGATTGTAAGAGAATCACCACCACCGCTAATAGGCTACTAACTAGAACACACAACACTACGAACTCTCTTCCCAACAAGGTTGAGTAATGAAAAGGTCACTCTAAGATCCTTGATACACTCAAGGTTCCATGCATCTAAAACCAAGGCATAACTTTAAACAACTAAGAGGAAATTCAAGACACCTAGGGTGTACCCCCATAAGACAAAATGTGTGAGTACAAGTAGCGTAGAACAATATCATCATCATGCAAGAAGAAATCCACTTAACGTTTAGCTAAGTAGACAACAACATAACGAGTTGCGAGTCAACAATCAAAATAAAGTCCAAGAAATATCAACAATCAAGGAAATTGGCTCAGTAGCCGCATTGCAAAGTTCAAAAATTATCAAAAAAATATAAATAAATAGAAGAGCCTCAGAGCTTCTCAATCCAATCATAAAATAAGATGTTGGTCCTTGATAAAATCAAACATGTTTACGAATGTAAACTAAAAATTTTTAACACCACATTCACTTCGCATCCCTTCATGGCCGCCAATAGGGGTACTCTACCTCGAGGTCAGTTCCAAGGACACATGCATAGGATTGGGTCATAAAATACACCCAGAATTAATGTCCACTCTCCCATAATGGTAACAAAATTAAAAACTAATAGCCATACCAACTTTCCTAACTAATGAAGGAAGGAAGCTCTAAGCAGCTTCTAATTAACTCTTCCCAACCCCAAGACACAACCACTATTGTCTAACCACAAGATTCACACCATATAATTTATCGTTCCAACAAATCCAATAAGGAAGGGTCTCAACAAAGGGATTAATGCATCATACAATTAAATCAAGTTTTAGGACTTGTAAAACAACACAATTTAAAAGGGGAACCAAGTTTCCACTACACTAGAAGTTCACAAAAGTCAATTTAATTTGACATTTTTAGTTACCCGGGTTCAAAAAAAATGCCACTGAGTGAGTACAACAATTCAAGCAACTTATTATTTTATTACTATTTTAATTTTGGTAGTTCAAATGAACAGAGTAATTTAATATTTCTTCATACGCATTTCTTTTTCAATTTTCAAACAAATTTGTTTTCATAGATTCAAAAATGTTCTAGGTGTACATTTCATGTCTCAAGTTTTCTAGTATGCCCAAGGTTCCAAGCTTTGAACCCACGGATCTGATACAAAGTGTAACACCCTTTAAAATCTCCCACTTGAGACCCATGAACAACCTAGGTTTAGTTACAAAATTATGGAATAATTTTTTTTTATCAAAAGAATCTACAATCATGTTACAAGGAAACAGTTCCCACTAACATGTTACAGAACAATTCAAATCTACTAGAGTATATTTTACTTTTTTTAATAATTATTAAAGGTCATAAGGTCCACAATTTAGCGTTAGAAGTTCCAATTAGATTCAGAGGGAAAATTCCTCAACGTACCCATTCTCTAACAGGATTAAAGTTTCAAATTGATTTTTCTCCTACTTTATGTATTCAAATTTTTCCTAAATCACTTCCATTAGATAGGAAAATTTCTCCCCTTTCCATTTATATAAATAAGTCCTCCTAACTCCTCATATTTTTCAAGTTAGGGGCCAGCGAGCCTTGGGGTTAGAATTTTCTCCCAAGAGCGGTCATGTTGGCCCATGGGTGAAAATTTTCCCAAAGGGCAGGTTGGCGGGCTGCGGGGAGACCCTGGGAAAATTTTTACCGCATGGGGAAAAATTTACATTTATGCCCGTGCTCCCATGGGTCCGCAAGTCCACAAGGGACATTTGGTGCTCCCTAAGGCAGCATGGGGAAGAGAGGGGAAAGGTGGGGTGGCGGGAGACATTTTCAAATTCTTCAGCGTGGGGAGAAAATTTGACTTTGCGCCCGCACTCCTATGAGACCAAAAAGGAAACGAGGCATCTCCTAAGCTAATACTAGAAAGGCGGGGTAGTGGAGAAAATTTGGAAAATTTTCCCAAAATTTTCCCAAGTGCCTAAGGGAAAAATTCGGGCCGTGGGCTTGCTAAGGAAATGTTTCCCAAAATTTTAATGCCAAGTGAAGAAAAATTCAAGAGGCTATAACTGTTGATAGAGAGCTCAGTTTTAGCAAACGAGGACTTTCTAGAAATCTATCGATGTCCTCTTTGCAAAAAAATCATTAATTTTTTATTTTGATAAGGTTTAAAAAGTAAATATTAAGAAAACAACATGCAATGTTTTATAGTGCGAACTGGTAAATTTTAACTTGTGAATTTTATTCAATTTGATCTTCTTCCTCTCTCAACATGTCAAATATACATGGAGGATTTTTGTTATATGAATTTAGGATAGATTGCAAGGGTTGATTTGTTTGATTGAGGATTTATTCAAAATTTCCAACATTTGACAGAAAAATGACTGCAAAATGACAGTAAAGCATTTTTCGGCAATTTTACTAAGTTTTCTAAGAACTCTTCTAGAGTATTAATGTCTAGATGAATTTCTTTAGAGCCTACCACTTCAATTTAAATATTTAATTTTTTATTTTATTGTTACAGGTTTGAACTGTGTCTTTTTGGTTCAGATAATTGCCACTTTGAAATTACAAATAACAAGGATTAAATTTTAAAGGATCTATTTATCATTTTCATCTTCTAAGTATTAAAATTCATCCCAATTCCAATCTAACACATTTTAGTTAATTACAAACAAAGCATTCAAGACCAAAATGTAATTCTGATTTCCAATTTTACACATTTCCAAAAGACAAAATACTATATTTTTTCTCACATGCATTTCTTTCTTTCGAACAGAGATTCCAATACATTGAAATGATCATATTCAATACTACAATAAAATTTGAGAAAAGCATTACATTAATTTGTTGGTTCCAATAGACAACTTTACAACTTCTTTCTTTTATTCCTTCCAAAAATCATTTATTGACATAGGGCAGAATAATACATTTTCTTTTCACGTGTTGCACATTTCCATTTTGAAAACAGGGAATTCATAGTGCATGATAAACACAAATTTCCAATCAAACTCATATAAACTCCATTCCATTTACTTTCAAAATACAATATACAAAACAATATCACTCTTTCACATTCTTTCCAAAATACAATACAAAGTATAACTCTTTTACATTTTAAATTTCATTTACAAATCAGTACAACCTCTTTCCATTAGTTCATCCACTTCAAGTGGGAATGGTTACACTGAGATTTAATTTCACAAGGGACTGTCACACTTTCTTTTCTCAGCTCTAGAACAACAACATGCATTCTTCTTATTCTACCAATTTTGATCACAACAAAGCCAGGGGAAAGGCACCGTTCTCCACCCATCAAAGACATCCAATAAAAGGAGAAGCCATCCTTCTCCATTGGCCCCCAAGCCCCAACCACAATGCAATAATAAATGTATCTCAACTCACGGCAACAACAAGCTTCCACAAAACATACACAGTATTTTCACAATAAAACACACTCCAAAATAGAATGTAGTTTTTTTTCAACTATAATAACATATGACAAGTAATACTAAGGCTTCAGCAAGTAAGCCAAAGGAGCAAGAACTATGGGGGATTCTTCTTATGCCTCCCAAATGGGAAAATGGGTATCACCACCTGAGTTACAAACTGCCAAAAAAGGATAGTATATAAAATCCCTGGCATTCCTTATGCATCCCCCAATTACCCCTTATTCCTCACATTTCCTTATGTATCCCCAACCTCTTATGGAACCCTATAATGAGTAAAGAAATGCAAGCTATTTATTGGTAAGGTGGAACCCAAATCCCAACTCCCTCCACCCTTATACCTCCCTAAAACAAACTTATGCCTCCCACAAAATAAACCCCATAGTCTTCTCCTACAAAAACAAACATACCACCATTTACATATTCAAAAAAAGGAAAAGAAGAGTATTTCCAAGAGCCAAGATTTTACCTCTCCATGATGGAGTTTTTTCTAAGTTCAAAACAACAAGATCCTTCCAATACAAGCAATCCAAAACAACCAAACACAACCATGCATATATATTCCAAAAACTTCTCCAATCAAGATCTCTCAAAACATCAAGAAAAATTCACACAAAATGAAGTATCCAAACCTGAAGCAACCAAAAGAGTGTAACCCCCAATCAATAAAATGAATTCGAATAAATAGAGAGGGAAGAGAAGAGGATGAGGTGGATCTAAGTGGAATTCCCCATCACACATCCTCAACTCAAACTCATAAATCAACTTCAATCTCCAAGGCATAATAAATAAGCAAGTGAATAAATGACAGTTTTACTTACACACTCAAATCAAACCCACACCTCATTAGGACTGAAATTGAAAGAATGTAAGAAATGGAAATTAAAGCATATAACTTGACTTACAAAAATGCATAATGAAGGCTAGAATTAAACCCTCCAACCATAGGTAAGGTTGGCATGCAAATTTAAGAGGTATGGGACAAGTTTAACTTGTCCTATAAGCTTCCAAAATCAGCCTCCAAGGACAATTTCTAATTTCAAAAGGAGGTGGAGTGTTTCATACTACAAAATTAATTTACACATCACTTACACTTTTCTTACAACACTTTAGTTTTAGGCCAACAACTCTAATAATTACTTTCTTATGTCCCAATTTGATTAATTAATTTTAACAACATGTTTACTCACATTATATTACCATAATTAATAAATAATGAAAGTGGTAAACACATCACTTAATAAACACATACAAACATCAATAAAAAGGAACCAAATAAATAATACACATAACCCTTGGTTACATTTAAGGTGATCCCACCCATTGGAATCCCAAATAATCAAATACACACACACATGAACAATACAAGTTGCCATTGTGACCTTATTGAATTCATCTATAATTCCAATGTCATTGGTCTTCAATCCCCTGAATTTTGTTGTGATATTTTTAACCTGCACAATAAAAATACCCCTTTGGCCTCGTGGCCATATCAGAACATCCAAATGAATATAATCTAATTTCAAAAATCATCAATATATATATGAATCACAACAACATCAAGACAATCAACAATATCACTTACTATTTCATCAGCAACTATATGATCATCAATATTAAATTCAATTTTATCGGTATACTCAATATATCCAAATATGACATGTCCTAACAATATCCATATATATATATATATATATATATATATATATATATATATATATATAACCATGTCCCAAAGCATGCCAACATCTATACACAATGTCTTTAACAATCATCATGCATCATATATGAATCAGAGTCAACAATAATCCATGATCTGACATCTAACATACTGAATAAAAACTATAATGATGTCCATAATAGAGTCAGCAGTATCATGATCAATATCAAAAGTGTCAAAGGGAAGTGGGCACTACATCCCCCTCCCCTTAGAATCACCTTCCTCCTGGATGTCACTGGAAAGAGAGATAGGAACAAATTCAATAGAAAAAGGATCACTCCATTATGGGATTTCTTGCTTCAAACAAGTGTGGGTCTACAGAACCTAAGTTTGGTCCAATGCAATTCAGCAAGAAGAAAGGAGATTGCAAAGGATGATTTCTAAACTTTCTGCATGTAAGGATACAAACACTTAAATACAGAGAGTAAATTTACGCTATCATCCAAGATACCACACATAACAATATAACATGAAGAGTTCAAAAGAGTCTTAAGGGTAACCACAAAGTAGAGGAATAATAAGGAAAATTCAATGATTTTGAGAATGACCACATAGTTTCCCAAGGAATACAACATACTGCATTAATAACAATTAAGGTTTCTACATGTTTAAACCATGATTTCAAGGTTCGTTACCTAGACAAGGCTAGCAAAAATCAACTATGACCAAATTCACACAAGGAAAAAGTCTACTCAAGGTCCCACAATTTGAAGATCACACAAGATGAGGTTAATCAAGAAGGACACATAAATCAATAAAACATTTAAAATCAAGGAACTATTCAAGGAAAGCACTTCTATAACTCGAGAGGGTACAATTAACTTTTCGTGGTAATATAAGCGAAGTCAAAACCACAAGGTTTCCTATAATCTGATTTTTACACTTTTGTTTTAAGAATCAAACACACCATACCAACTAGATCTAAATAAGTCAACCGTTTAGCAAAAGAATATATATATATATATATATCTCCCCTAGCAACTAACATATCAATAAAAGTACCATACTTTATAACACAATCGAATTTATTTATATTATTTCATACTCAAGCTTAGAAGAACCATAAAGAGAGCACAAGAAATAGCAAGGACCAGTCAAGGTCACTAGGGAGAAGAACAAGTAACACGTGGTCTAATTATAATCCAAGGGTGCATCGTATCAAAAGTGAATAACATCATCTTGCACTTTCCATCCTAATGGAAAAGGGGCAACAACAACAAGGTGAACCAAGAAAATATGAAGTGAAGAAGACTTCTCAAAGCTATTTTATATCCTTAACATATGTTGCCTTAAAATTTCAGTAACTTAGGTCTCCAAGGACAAGACAACACACAAAGATGTTGCTTCTCAAACAATAGATAAGTCTCAATCCAAAAGGACCACAACTCACCTTCGTCAAGCTACGGGACGGTAAGGGTATGATGACCCAAAACTCCCACAATAAAGGAACATACATCTATGAAAAAGAAGTACTAAGCAACTAGAACACATTACTATCCACCAGGTGTTTCAAAATTTCAGGTAGGTGACAGAACTATAGGTTGAACTCTACATTGCACTCAATACACATAAATCTTACTTATTTTATAACTTAACTAATTAAGTCAAAAGTTGTATTTTCATTTTTCCTAGCACATTCCTTTAAGATTTTTCTTAAATAAAATATTCCTTTTTTATTTTGATATCACATGTTTGCATTATAAGGATCACCACTAAGGTGGCCATGATATCTCGCCATTCTATTTAGGCGAACAAACAAATTATTTATTCGACTCATAGGGGAGGTAGATGGAAAATGTTTTTCCCTTTCTGTTCTTCTACATTTTTTTTATTCCTTCTATTAATCTACCAATGGCTAAAGTAAGGATCATTTTATCTTTCTATGTTCCAGTTTATTTGTTAAGCTTCAAGGCCAAATCTCCTCAATTACAGTTTTATGATGTTTGGGTGAGTCATTTTGCTAATTAAAAAAATTTAATTAGAAAGAATGCTAAACATATCACACTATTACTTTTATGGGAGAGAGAGGTAATTAAACACATCACAGTTTTAAATCTAAGGAAATAAGGGACATTCAACATAGAAAGCACATTATTAATTTGGTAAGAACTAGGAAATATTCAACCAACATGGATCACAACAATATTTCGAGATTTTTGCACTAATTACAAGTATCATAAAACATTCCTAGTGGGTTTCTACATGTTCTCAAAAGAAGTTACGAGGAAGACTCATTAAGGAAGGATAATTACTTTTACTGATCTACTAGGGTTTAACATTGTTTGTTGTTTTGGTGAAAATATTTTACTCACCTGATAAGACAAGGAAAGTTTTCAAATCTACACCCATATTACCATAGGATACCACCAACTAAGCAATCAAAATGACAAGGAAATATTTGAACTGTAATAACACCACATACTCATTAGAAGCATCAAATGTAAGCAGATAATCAACCATCTTATTCAACATGGCTTTATGACCAAGAGTTACAGTTTCACAAGAGAATCACATTGTAAAATACCACGAAGATTAAATTATCAAGGTCTAATTACACTATCATCACCAAGATCATGGTCCAAAAGACACAAAGCATCCGTAAGTGTCTCCACGTAATCCAAAATTAATAGGTCATAGAGTATTATTCATAGTAACTACAAAAAAGTTAAGGAAAGGGTAGAATTATTTATAGGTGAAGAGGGGAAACAAAAACACTTAATTTACACACAATAATCGAATGGGATTTAATATAACCATAATTACCAAGATGCACACAATCCTCAAGTCACTACTTTAAATAATGAAATGAGGAACTCTTGATAAAACTAGCATGCCATCGTAGAGAAGCCACTACCAGAAATACACTTTTCCACTAACATCCACAACCTGCCAAAAGCAAACTGATCCGGCCAAAATTCATCAACCCACAATTAAACCCCTCTATTCCAACGAGGTTCAAGCTCTTATCGAATTGTAAGAGAATCACCACCACCACTAACAGGCCTCCAACTAGAAGGCACAACACTACGAACTCTCTTCCTAACAAGGTCGATTAATGAAAAGGTCACTCTAAGATCCTAGATACACTCAAGGTTTCTTGCATCTAAAACAAAGGCATAAATTTAAGCACCTAAGAGGACATTCAAGACCCCTAGGGTGTACTCCCATATGAAAAAATGTATGAATACAAGTAGCATAGAACAAGCTCATCACCATGCAAGAATAAATCTATGTAACGTTTAGCTAATAATCCAAAAGCATAACGATCTCTGAGTCACCAATCAAAATAAAGTCCAAGAAATATCAGCAATCAAGGAAAGTGGAAAAGTAGCCACATTGCAAAGTCTTTAAATCCTCACAAAATATAAATAACTAGAAGAGCCTCAGAGCTTCTCAATCCAATCATAAAATAAGATGCTGGTCCTTGAAAAAATGACACAAGTTTACGAATGTAAAATACAAAACGTTAACACCACATTCACTTCGTATCCCTTCATGTCCACCAATAGGGGTACTCTGCCTCAAGGTTAGTTCCAAGGACACATTTGTAGGATTGGTTCATAAACTACACCCAGACTTAATGTCCACTCTCCCATACGGGTAATAAAATGAAAAACTGACAACCAGACCAACTTTCCTAATTACTAACGGAAGGAAGCTCTAGGAAGCTTCTAATTAATTCTTCACGACCCAAGGACACAACCACTATTTTCCAACCACAAGATTCACACCATATAATTTATCATTCCAAAAACTGCAATAAGGAAAGGTCTCAACAAAGGGTTAATGCATCATACAATTAAATCAAGTTTTAGGACTTGTAAAACAAGACATTTTCAAACGGAAACCAAGTTTACACTACACTAGAAGTTCATAAAAATCAATTTAATTTGACATTCTTAGTTACCTGAGTTCAGAAAAAATGCCACTGAGTGAGTACAAAAATTCAAACAACTTATTATTTATTATTATTTTAATTTTGGTAGTTCAAATGAATAGAGTAATGTAATATTTCTTCATACACATTTATTTTTCAATTTTCAAACAAGTTTGTTTTCGTACATTCAAAAGTGTACTAAATTTACGATTCATGTCCCAAGTTTTCTAGTGTGCCCAAGGGTCCAACATTTGAACCCATGACTCTAATACCAAGTGGAACACCCACTAAAATCTCCCACTTGAGACCCATGTCGAACAACCTAGGTTAGTTACAAAATAATGGAATAATTTTTTTTTGATCAAAAGAATCTACAATCATGTTACAAGGTAACAATTACAACCAAAAGGTTCTAGAATGATTCAAATCTACTAGAGTATATTTTCCTTTTGTTAAGAATTATTAGAGGTCATAAGGTCCATAATTTAGGGTTAGAAGTTCTAATTAGGTTTAGAGGGAAAATTCCTTACCGTACCCATTCTCTAACAGGCTTAAAGTTTCAACTTGGATTTTTCCATACTTAACATATTAAAAATTTTCCTAAATCACTCCCATTGAATAGGAAATCTCCTCGCCTTTCCATTGATATAAATAAGTCCTCCTAACTCCTCATATTTTTCAAGTTATGGGCCGGTTGGCCTTGGGGTGAAAATGTTCTCCCAAGAGCAGGCCTGTGGGCCTAGGGGTGAAAATTTTCCCAAAGAGTAGGTTGATGGGCCGCGTGGAGACCCCCCCCTTAATACATTGCACTTACAAATGTACCCCCTAAAAAAATCAAACTTCACCTTGTCAAGAGGCTTCGTGAGAATATCTGCAACCTAAAAATCAGTAGGGCAGTACTGGAGCTGAATTTGGTAGTTCAAGACCTATTCTCGAATGTAGTGACATTCGACCTCAATATGCTTTATTCATTCATGAAAAACAGGATTCTTCACAAGCTTCAACACACCTTGATTGTCACAGTGAATGATGGGAGGTTTCTCTTCAGGAATCCCTATATCTACAAGAATGCGACATAACCAAATTACTTCGCACATAGCTCCTTATGCACCGTACGGTATTCAGACTCAGTGGATGAGAGAGCAACAATAGATTGCTTCTTGCTAATCCACAAGATAGGTCCAAATCTGAGATGAAAAACATATCCTAAAGTGGATTTCCTATCATCAACGGATCCTGCATAATCTGAGTCTATATACTCCCTGTAATAAGAACTGAGTGTTCTTCTGATACTCCAGACCAAAGTCAAATGTACCTCAGACATATCTCAACACATGCTTTGCTGTTATCCAATGACATTTCTTCAGCTTCTGCATAAATCTGGAGAGATAACTCACTGCAAAGTAAAGATTTGGCCTAGTATAAGTCAAGTAAATGAGAATCCCCACAAGCTACCTGTAGTGAGTGCCATCTCCTTAAGGTGAATCCTGGAATCTAGACAATTTCAAACCTTTCTCCATAGGAGTGGACATTGGTTTATAATCTAACATTCCATACTTTTCTAGGAGTGTCTTGGCATATTTCATTTTGGAGACGAAGATATGATTCTTCTTCTAGCCATATCTCTAAGCCAAGATAGTAGTGAAGTAGCCCCAAATCGGCCATGTCAAAGGATTTATTCATATCATTATTTACATCATCTACAAGATTATCAGAACTTCCTGTGATCACAAGATCATCTACGTACAAAACCAGAATGACAATCTATGTTCCTACCTTCTTGATATACAAATTTTTATCTGAGGGGCTACGAGTGAATCCATGTTGCAATAGGTGATCATCAGCTTTTATATACCATGCCCTAGGTGATTGTTTGAATCCATAAAGAGACTTTATCAGACGACATACCTTGTGTGGTTGATGCTCATCTACAAACCCTTCAGGTTTGGCCATGTACACTTCTTCTTTTAGATCGCCATTTAGAAAAGCACTCTTGACATCCATCTACTAAAGTTTCCATCCATTTTGTACCACCAGTGCACAGACAACTCTGATGGTTTTGATCTTCACAGTGGGTGCAAAGGTCTCATCATAGTCAATTCCTTCTTGTTGAGCATAACCCTTTACAACAAGTCATGCTTTGTGTTTGTCGATTGAACCATCTTCCTTATATTTTGTTTTGAAAATCCATTTATAGCCAATGGATTTCTTACCTGGAGGAAGATCGACAAGTTCCCACGTCCGATTCTGAATCAGGGAATCATATTCAGCATCCATAGCCTGTTTCCACTATGGTTGGTCTAATGCCTCACGAACAGTGTCAGGTTCGGTACTCTCAACAATTGAACTCATGAGTGTAAATTTTACCTCATGTCTGGCTTGACTTCATGTTCTAATTCCCATAGAAGTACCTGGAAGTGAGTTCAGGTGTGCATCCCTGATAGTATTCTTGACCCATTTCAAACATTGGTATTTCTGCTGATGTGAAGATGTGTTTTCCAATGTGGCAAGAACAACGAACAAGTCTCCACTCAGCTTTTCTTCTCTTTAAGGAGAATCATCTTTCCTCATCATCTAGATGTGTGAGCAATCTATGTGACGAGGTTGGTACTAGATCTCCATTGTGTGGAAAGGAGTCAAAGGATGACTCATCACATACCACATCTTGACTCTCGTAGATCTTCTTCTTCTCAAGATCCATGAGACGATATTCCTTTGAGGTAGTACTATACCCCAAGAAAAGACATGGTAGTGTCTTTTGATCGATCTTCTTCCTTCTCTTATCTGGAACATGCATATATGCAGTACAACCAAAAACTCTCAAATCATGAATAGAATGTTTATGACCAGTCCATACCTCTTCCAATGTCTTGTTCTGCAATATCTTCGTGGGTGCCCGGTTGATTAGATACACTACTATCTAGACTACTTCTACCCAAAACATATCGTCCAACTTGGCGATCGAGAGCATACAACGAGCCATATCTATGACAGTCCTGTTGCGGCACTCGGAAATCCCATTCTGTTGGGGTGTGTAGGGTGCAGTCAGATGTTGTTGAATGCCATGTTGCTTTAGGTATGCTAAGAACATCTTTGACACAAATTTCCCCCCTCGATCTGAGCAGAGGAGAAGAAAATGCTTCCCAAACTGCCTGGTGGCTTGCTGGTAGAATGTCTGGAAATTTGCAAATGCCTCACTCTTCTTCCGGACGAAATATACCCAAATTTTCCATGAGTAATCATCAATGATGAGCTAAAAGTACGCAAAACCTTCGAAGCTAGCTGGCAGGGGTCCACACAAATCGGTGTGAACGACCTGAAGATGCTCTGTAGAATGATAAGAGCTCTATTTGAATGGACCTCTATGTTGTTTGCCTGCAAGACATCCTAAGCAAATGGGTAAGGAATGGGAAAGTGGAGGAAGCCCTCATACCATTTCCTTGGCACTAAGCTGATGCAGAGCCCCAGCATGAAGAGGTCACCATATCAAAAGCTGCCATAGTAGTAATGGTACACAATGCACGTCCAAGCCCGAGAGAGCAATGCTAGTTGAAGTTCCCACATCCAATGCAAATAGGCTATCACCTCATCAAAAATGACTCAAGCAATTATTGAGCATCTAGCCTTAGGAAATGCATGCAGGCCTTTTCATATTTTTCCAACAAAGAATTCAATCTGTATTCTGTGGTTAAGAAGTTAAATCACAGACAAAATATTTGAGGTCAATCCTGGAACATATAGCATCTTCGAATTGAGTGTACATCGTCCGTATGTTCCAAGAGTTTTCCATGACAGCGAGCAATCCCCACCCACACTATACTCAAGAGTTGTCTGCGATCGGATAGCAATCCAATTTCTAGTGAGTCAGACATTTTCAAAAAACTGGAACAACTGTATTATTGCCATTTATTGTGTTTTCAAAAACGCACCCGAATCAATCTTACTGAAGGACATCTTCTGTCGGTTGAGAAGTTTGTGACTCTAGAAGGATCGTGCAGAATGAGATCTTGTCTTGAACGCTCCTGTGGGCATTCTATTTTGCATTCTGCTCATCTAGCAATGTACACGAACCCGTTCTGCCTCTAATTACAAGCACGCCATTGGGATTTCTTGGAATGTCAAACCAAAAATATTCCAACTAGTCTCTTGGTGCATAATCTCCATCACTTGAGACCTTTGTAATCCCAATTTTGTAGTCGTGTAGCGTCATCCGTGGAGAAAATCTAGCACCATCGAACAGCCCAGTGGTTGTTCTGTTGTTGTCCTTCAATGCCCAAATATTTGGTGGCTGCTGAGAAGATTAATGCTGAGGATGTTGCTTGTGCATCCGGGGGGCTGAGACATGCACTCTTTTTGAGGCACATGCTTTTACAATCGTGATGCCGAGCTTTGTCTTCGAACGCTACTTAAAGATTTGGATGGCTATCTTCATGTGGCTCTACAGGTAGTATGATTCTCTAGGGTTGTCAAAACTCACGCTCTTATTGAGTGATGGTCACACAGCTGGGTGATCAGTGTCCTGAAACCGGCACAGCCATAGCTTCCTCGCAAGGTCAGAGACCTCTTCTCTGAATCTCAACACACAATAAGCATCCATGCACCGGTTCAGCACAGAGCAAAAGATTTAGCAAATGGACAGTCTCATTCCTTTCCATGCACAGCAAAGAAAGAAGGCTTCTACTCCATTCACACAACAAAGCATACTCATCGTGTGAAAGTCTCCTCTCCACTAAACATGCAAAAAATGGGATCAAATCTCCTCTGGCTTCATAGCTGGTACACAATGCGCACCATGCCTGAGAGGAAGTGGTTGCTTCACGCATGTAAGCCGTTGCACTCTCCTCCTTCCACGAAAGGCAAAGGATGCACCAGCATTAGTGAACTCCACGCATCAGCCTTTTCACTGGTTTAACAAAAATATCACGCATCTATGGGAGGGGCGTCTTTGCCAAAAATAATCCACGCAGGTCAAAGCATGCACAGAACAAAATGGACATCGTCTCCATGCATAGCACAGTCATTCAAAACAGTGAAATTCGGCCACTTCCACGCAGTAGCCACAGCCAAAACGGATAGCCACCATTTTTTGCAGCAGACATTGGCCAAAACTCAAAATTGTATTCCATGCATTTTCAACACAATGGCTACAATGCTTCCTCCAACGCCAGTTGCTATGCTCCAAATATGGGCTCAATGAAGGTGTTTCAATGCAAAGAGCACTCCAATCAATGACGCGTTCATATTGCTTATTGATCAGAATACAGAGTGACGCACATTAAATAGTAATGCATGAGATCCGTCGAGCTAGAGCATCGTTCCGGCAGAAACACTTACATAACTGTTTACAACAGTCCTAAAATGTATTAATCTTGTCTAATAGTCTTATAACCTAGTGTAGTGGAGCTCGTTTACCAATAAAAAATTAAATTAGTTCAATGGTTTCTTCATTGTAACTCAATGCCCAAAATAGGTTGGTTCATTGGGTCTCAAGTTGGTTGTTTTTAGCATCTGAAATTTGCAGACACTAATCCACTCTCAAACTCACGGTTTTGTAGGATTTGCAATCGATTTTCTTCACATAATTAAAGCACTTACACAGGTTCTATGAAAACATTCCCGTTAGATAGGAAATTTTTCTCCCTTTCCAATGATATAAATAAGTCCTACTAGCTCATGAATATTTCTCAAGTTATGAGGTGGGCGCTATGGGATGCAAAAGTTTCCCAAAAGTGGGCCTGCAGGTCCAGGGTTTGGCTTTATTCTCCCAAGGGTGCTCCTGCGGGCCGCAGGAAGTAATTTCACATATAAAGGGATGCGGATTGGTAGAGCAGGGAAGATAACCTTTCCCAAAATGTGGGCTAGCAGATCTTCAGGGAAGTGTGAACTTAAGAAATTAAGACTTTTCTGTAGGAAAGCACGAAGGTTAAAAATAACCTACGCCTCCATGGTAGACAATTTCTCCTTGTCAATTCCACACATGTCACACTGCCAAACAGGTTGGCTCCAGAATTTCGGTGCGCTGTCCAGGCATCTCTGATAGCCGAAGATTTTGACTTACCAATCTCCACTCAGGAAATTTACAGGTTTCTAATGCTTTACACCTCCGCAATACATCTAATCCACTGGTCGCTACTTTTGATATGCCAGCATCTACACACTATACATAGGTTTGTATTGGTGCTTTCAAGCGCTGGCGAAGAAACTTCCTTCACACATTTTCACCCAATATTTTGCTTAGCAAATGTTAAGGTTGAGGATAGCAAACTACTCCTCCATCACTCATGGATTCATGTGGTAGAACGCACATTAGGCTGTGAGATCGATGGGAGCTCGCAGATACCAATGATAGGAAATTTGCCAAGAATGTTTATTGATTTCTATAATTACATTTGAGAGCATGGGAAGAGTACGTGCCCGTAGAAGCACTTATCCATAGACCAAGCGTGAGGGAGGATGCAAGGCCACAGAGTACAATTTTTCCAAAGTTACTTTTTCTGAACTACTAAGATTATTTTTGATCCAAAAAGGATGATTTCAGGTTGGTCCGCTAGTAACATATTGTATTAATTAAATGCGCTAACATTTCTTTGAAGCAAAAATCAATTGATTTGTTCAGAAGGCCACAAATTTGAATGGGAACTTAGTTTTTTGAAAATGCCAAACAGACATGGAAAGCTCTCACATGGAATAATCTAGGCAAACCAACCTTAAAGGATTTAAATTGTTTGAGCTCAATTTTGAAGGGGAAATTCTACAAAAATGTCTTTCTGTTAATCAAAATATGAACTAGTCTATTAACTTGGAAAAATTCGTTCAAATCATCCATTAATTCTTTCTTAGCTTGCTAAACAGACATGGAGGATTTCACTTGGAAGAAATAAGGCTATATCTTCAAGGGTTCAATCTGTACATTGAGTTAAAATCAATTTGAATTTCCCTAGTTTGAAAATCATCTAACAGAGATCTACTAACTTCCAACTCGAATTTGATCCATTCCGATTTTGACCAAACTTTATAACAAGATTTCATTCTTAAGTCCATTATATTTTTTTTGGGATATTTATTGATCTTTCTTAATCAAAATGTATTAATATTCCAAGATAGTCAATTTCTATTTCCTATAGGGTCCAAAAAAAAGAACGTTCTATGATGATCATACACAGAGGATGCAATAATCATCTGAATACAGCTCTACAACATTTGAACAAAGAGTTGGTGCATTTACATTTACCAAAGCAGATTTCAAATAATATGAACTTCATTGTAATCCAGGTAAAACAACATCTATTCTATTTGAAATGATTTCTTTCAAACAGTAAAAAAAAAGCTTTTTTTTCTATCAAATACAACTTTACAATCACAACGTGCTTTTCACAAACACATTCCTTTTTAAAAACAAAATACCAAGTATATTTATTTTGCATTCAAAAAGGGATTTCATATCCAAAACATTCAGTAACTCTTATAAGGTAACACAACATTTATATTCAAATAAAAATATTTCCTTTTACATCAAGTGGGGAAATCTTTTATATTGATCAAATACAAGTTTACACAATGGGACTCTCAGAACTCTTGTCCTTCATCATTCAATTACACTATACAAAATATAATTTCTTCCACAATATTCAGTACTGAGAGTACATATTATATATCTTTCACAATTCAAAAGGGGATTACATTTCTATAGCCAAGTACAACACATCTTTCCATCACAAATAATAAATTACAAGGTCATCCACTTCAAAGTGGTAAGGGGTTTACAATAAGAATAAATCTCAAGCAAGGACTGTCAAATCTTGTCTTATTTCTCAGCTCCAGAACAACAACATGTAGATTTCATCATTCCTCTAATTTAATCACCACAAAAGAGGCAGGGGAATGGCAATGCTGCTCCACCGCAACCAAGACATTCAATGAAAAGGAGAATCCATTCCTCTTCATTAGCCCCCGATCCCCAACCACAATTGCAATTAGAAATGTGATCCAACTCATGGCAACAAGAGGCTTCCACAAACACAAAAGCAACATATTTCACAATTCAACACATAGTCCAAAACAAAATGAAGTTTACAACTACATTAAATCATGACAAAAAAATTACTGAGGCTTCATCAAGCAAGCCAAAGGAACAACAAAACTATGGTGGAAGCTACTTATTCCTCCCAAAAGGGAAAATGGGTATCACCACCTGAATTATAAAACCGCCAAAAACTATCAGTATATCAAAACCCTGACATGCCCTTATGTCTCCCCTAAGTACCCCTTATTACCTCGCATTTTCTTATGCCTCCCCAACCTCTTATGGCACCCCATAACGAGTAAATAAATGCAAGCTATTTTTTTGTACAAGGTGGAACCCAAATCACAACTACCTCCTCACTTATAAATCCCCAAAACACTTATGCCTCCCACATAATTATCCTCATTGTCTTCTCCTACACCGTACCCAGGCCATCTACCCAAGCCAACCCACACACAATGCCATCAAACATTCACATAGTAACATTTACATATGCATAAATAAGAGAAGAGCATTTTAAAGAGCCAAGCTCCTACCTCTCCATGAAGGAGCCCCCCCCCCTCTCCATGATGGAGTTTTCCCAAGGTTCCAAAACAACAAGTTATTTCCAATGCGGACATAGTCCCAAATAATCCAACCAAACAACCAAGCATACAACAATCTTCCAAACTTCTCCAATAGCAAGAGCTCCCAAAATAGAAAGGAATAAGTCACCTAAGAATGAAGTGATACAAGGTGAAGCCCCTCAAAACAAGGCAAGGAATTCAAATTTTATAGAAGAAGGATGGGACAGAGGAGGAGGATGTGGATCCATGTAGGATGCCACATCACACATCTTCAACCCCAACCCAAAAATTCAACTACAATTAGCTCCAATGCGTAATAAATGGGTGAGTGAATAAATATGACATAGTTTACTTACACACTCCAAAACAAGCCCACACCCCAAAGGACAGAAATAAAAAACATGTAAAAGAGTGCAATTAAAACGTACAATTTGTCTTACAAATATGCATAAAGAAAGGTATAAATTTCACTGCTCCAACCATAGGTATGATTGGTAAATAAATTTAAGAGGTGTGGAACAAGTTTAACTTATTCCACACAAGCCTCCAAAATCAACCTCCAAGGAAAAATTCGAATTTCAAAAGAAGGTGAAGTGTTTCATACATCAAAATTAATTTACACATCCCTTACAGAACTCTTACAAATCACTCACAACACTTAAATCAAGGGTAAACAACTCTAATAATTACTTTCTTATGACCCAATTTGATTAATTAATTTTAACAAAATAAGAACTCACAATTTTTCACACACAATTTAATAAATAATGAAAGGGGTAAACACATAACTTAATAAACACATACAAAATCAATAAAAAGGAACTAAATAAATAAATACACATAACCCTTGGTCACATTTAAAGGTGATCCTCCTCATGGGAATCCGTAACAATCAAACACACACACATGAACAATACAAGTTGCCATGGTGACCATTTTAAATTCATCTAGAATTCCAATGTGGTTGGTCTCCAATCCCCCGATGTTTATTGTGATATTTTTTTTAACCTACACAATACAAATACCCCTCTTTGGCCTCATGGCCATATCAGAACATCCAAATGAATATAATATAATTTCAAAATTATCAATATATATATATATATATATATATATATATATATATGAATCACAACAACATCTAGAAAATCAAAAATATCACTTACATTTTCTTTAGTAACTATATAATCATCAATTTTAAATTCAATTTTCTTGGTCTGCTCAATATATCCAAATATCACATGTCCTAACAAACATCTATAAATATATATATAACCATGTCCAACAGCATGTCAACATCTATATAAAAATTGTCTCTAACAATCATCATGCATCATATATGAATCAAAGTCAACAATTATCCATGATCTGACATCTAACACCATACTAAATCAAAATTATAATAATGTCCATAATATAGTCAGCAGTATCATGATCAATATCAAAAGTGTTGAAGGGAAGTGGGCACTACATTATCTCTCTCATGTTCTAGATCTTTTACAACATTCTTCCTTACATAGTGCGTCACATGCATAGTATCATTGTCTCGAAAAGAGAGTGAACTCAAGGTTTGGTATGCAACACGGTAATTTGCATCTTGTTCACCTTGTCCATTTTGGGCTTTTTCGTTCATTTTTATGTAGAGAGCATCTTTCCCCTCAGCAGGATGAACACTTAAATTTTAAAATCCATTAACAAGGTTTCCGGTCATAGGAGGAAGCGATATTACATTTCTCCATTTTTCGTTGAGATTTTTTTCATCCTCATGAAAAGGAAATGAGCACAATACATGGGGTGAAATATTGTATTTATCATTTTTCAATTCTCATATCAAGAACAAAGAAATGTATTTCCATGATGTAATCATTATCTCCTTAAGTATGCTCAAGTTGAAGAGACAAAAACATGTTGACATTATTTCATTTGTTGTTATCTTTTTCCAATGAGAAAGAGAAGCTTTCAAATTCACCCAAATACACATCACATGGAAACTCATACTAAGCCTCAAGAACATAACCAGAAACATTAATCTTTCCTGTTATGAAATTGTTGAGCATAACTCCTCCTTCCTGATTTGTGTTTCTCATCACTTAAATATTTTTTTGTTGCAAGTCAAGGCTCTCATCATCATCATTAACATCTAGTGCAATAACTTCATTTATAATGTGATCCCATGAAAATTACACATTTTGAAAACTCATATTTCCTCAACTAATCATTATTCTCTTTGATCAGTTCCATGATGCTCAAACATTTCTCCACTATTATGGGCAGCTTGAGATCATCCTACAAGTTCATGAAAAAGTTTCTATATTTGGTATTTTTTCACAAGATGTCTCTCATTGAGTCATTTGGCCTTTGAACAATATACTTCATATTGCTAATCGGAAGAAGCTTATTTTCCTTACAATTGACCAGAATGATGGCATATGACCAATCAAGCTACACATATCCTCCAACATCTCGATAAAATATTTAGCCTAAAAACATACCATATTGTAGACACCAAAAATCTACCTACAGAATTTTATTGTTGAAATTGTAGTAGCTATCTTTTTACGCTTCATTTCAGTTATAATTAGTGATTTCTACTAGTTAACTAATGTTTTCCTCTATTTTGGTCAATTAATGACACTTCATTTGTTATAATCCTCTTCTAATTGAAAAATTAACTAATATTAGTTAATTAATCCCTTTTAACATTGCATTTAATCAATAAACCCTTTTATAGGATAAAATACCTCTTTCAAATCCTCCAAATCATATAAAAAACCTCTTAAATCACCTCCAAATAAGCTAAAGATATTATTATAGCATATTAATTAATCCTTATTTATTAATTAAATCATCTCCATCTCCCATGATTTATTAATCACTTGTTAATTCCTATTATCAAGCTTACCAAGTCTATATCTACTTTATTCTTTTTCCCACATTCATTGGGATTCAAGATTCTACGAAATTGGAAAGCTATATAAAGGAACCTCTACCTATCTTCAAACCTTAAACCTTTGTATTACACCACACCACACTTTTCTAGTGATTCATATAAGACATATAATAAGAGTCTTGTCCATTATTGGAATAACTACTTGATCTTTGCATCCATTCTCCCATTGTTCAGTTGAAAGTAAGACATAAGTATGGCCTTTTAGACTTTTCTTGGTGAGTTCCTTCCCTCTCTTTGGATATTAACACAAAAAATCTGATTTCTCATGATCTAAAGAGGCTCATGTTTAGTAGAAATCATACATCTCAAAAGTAGGAATGCTTAGCATTAGGTGATTTTATTCATGTTTATGCAATAGAGTAGTTAACTCCTTTAATATTTTATCTTGATGTTCTTATTAGGATAAATAACTTTTTAGAAACTTTGTTTTAGTTTCATTGCATTAGCTTATTTAGTTTAATATGCATACATTTGGCACATCCAGTGGGATTGAATCCATTGTCCTTTTCATTAGTTTCAATATTTTGTAGATTAGTTTAAATTTTTTGTTTATTAACCCTCTTTTAAACATTTATAGATAAAATTTGAGTTTATTTACTAATTTAGTTGAGTTTTCTTTGTTTTTGTGCTCTTCGCAGGAATAATGGATCTGAGATGCTAACAAATTTTTATCAAATTGGCAAAGTTTTAGTTTTTTTGAGATTATAGTTGTTGTCAAATCTTGTGTTTTGATGTTACATGGGTTTTTTGTGCTACCATGAAGGACCCTTGAATTAGTGTAAAAAGGCTTGTGGTACTGTAAAAACTCATGTGTTAATTTTTTTTATACCTGCGCTAGTTAACATGATGATAGGCCGCTAATTAGTTATCTTCTCGGGATCGCCAGTTTTAGGAATGAATTTTATGTTACATTGATTGATGAAACTCCAAAGACAATGGGATTGGAAAGCTTCACTGTAGATAAAAAGCATACAGGTCCCACAAAAGACCAGGTTGTTTTGTAAAATTCACATGGGAAACAATCAATCCTCAAAGATTTGTCATCTGAGAAGCACAACAAGGTAGTATGGAATTCTTGAAAGGAAAGAGGAACATTACAATGGTCCTACTCTTTTGGAGAGATCTTATTCCTCACCATATCAATACATTGTTCCAGAGGGGAAGCCTGCTAATCGGTATCCTCTTGAGCTTGAAAGGCAAGATGATATTGCTCGACAAAGGAACTTGAGATCTCTAACAACTTCGTGAGTCACTAATGAAAATTGCAAATAGAAGTATTGTAGATTGATTTGAAGAAGTCTTTTGAGGCTTTGTCTCACACCTTAAGACAATATAGCCTTGACCATACCTACGCACCATGGCCCAAATGACATTCAAGGAGCTTGAGGTTATGTTGGGTTCTAACAACCTGTATTTGGAGAGTAATTTCAAAGGGACTGGACTGGAAAAATGGTGAGAGCCTTCTGATTTCTTTGTGCAGAGCCAAGTCAACTCATTTACGAACTTGGAAAACCTACTTTCCAAAACGGTAGAGGAAATGGGTGTTGCATTGAATCTCCGCAACCCACTATGTGATCCAACTAGCAGTAAATGGTGAACATTATGCCATGTTCCAAACCTCAACAATAAGAGGGACCATACTCAGATGACTCAGCAACGAGACATGGAGAAGAAATTTATTAGTCGAGAGTTTGAAAGGAGCCCCACACCTAACAACCTTAAATGTGATCAAGCAATGATATAACAAAAGTACATCTAACCATATCTTAACAGCAATAGAAACCCTTGTGTGTCAAAATAAAAAAAGTCTACTGTTAAATAAGTGCAGGATCAAGACTTTTAAAATACCTGATCATATCCTTCTTAAATATTGGTCCAAGTATACAAAGCTTGGGCTTTAAATTCCTACCACCATCTAACAAAAGGATTGAAAAGACCCCAACAACTTCTAAAGAAATATCAGGCCACATGCGCACCAACACACAAGTGCATGGGAAGGGTGCCACATTTATCTTCTGAATTCTCAATCATATTAAAGTCACCACAAACTATTCAATAAGCTAAAGGAAAGTTATCACCTAACCCTTTCAATATAGTTATTCTTTTGAGCCATCATTATTAGCATAAACATTAAGATTACCAAAAGAAAGATCATTAATAGCCATAATCACCCGCACTACCTAATTTGAAGGATCTTAGTGTGATGAGGTGATTAATTCAAAGTATTTCAATTCTATGGAAATGCTCACAGTTCGTTCATCATTTCCTTGTTGTTTAGACACAACCACAACATAAGATTTGATGTTCCCTTGACTGTTGCTACTAACATCCTGTAGGACATCCCGAGCTATGGATCTACCCCCTACCCTAACGGAACCATTAACAGGGTTGGTGCCCTATTTCCCATGTTTCTCTCATATGTTAGGGTTGCATTTTTCATCACTGAATCCACAATCATCAGATCTAGAGCCATTATTACCACATAGGTTTTTGTTAGGGAGACCTCTGTTTTGAGATGGATCAGGTGCAATCTTTCCACCAGCGGTCCCCATGGCCAAACCAATCGACGTACAAGCTTCTTGTTCACTATCCAAGGAGTGGCCTCCATTTTCACAACCGACCTCATACGGTCCATTTTTCACCATCCAAGGAGTTGCCGCAGTTTTCACAGCCGCTGCTTGTGAAGTCTACGTTGAGGATTCCCGAGCCTGAGCCTCGATTTTGCTGGATTTTGGCAAGTTGAGCATTTAATTTTGGGCTTCAAGCCTACCTAATCGTTCCATCCTACTGGGCTCTTGTGCCGCTACCATAACCCACGCGAGGGCTCAAATCAGGCTGATTAGGGATCAGGGAGTATCGATTAAGGTTTGCCATCATATTTTATATTTAAGTGGATGTTTTTTATGTCACCTGGATCATACCGTTTTCCGTCACCATCATATCTATCTCCACTTCTGTCCTATATGGGGATAAAATTACAATTAAATACTAGCATTCGCACGAGATGTGTGTGATGTTAACGCCGAAAGTGAAATATTGGGGAGCGGAAAAGAAAATTGAAGCAGACAAAAAATATCGATCAAATTTGTTGACAATAATTAAAGACAAAAGAGGGGGGAAAAATGAATTTCCATAAGCAATGTCAACAATAGAGCTATCAATACCATTTATAAGGCATGTTTCAATCCATAAATATGCACAAAGCATGATTTTTTTGTTGATGCAGAGAAAAAGTGTGTTGCAAAAGATTCATAGTCAACCTATTATGAGTCAGTCTTCCCTGTGTTTCAAAAAAAATGATTTGGTAATAGGAGAGTAAAGGAGTTTCAACATTTGAAACTTGTGGTTGGCCAACTCATCAACAATTGCTATCATCACTCGTAGCTGCTAGGAAAATACATGATTTCTTTATCACACCGACACTTCTACTCCTCCTTTTTCTCGCCCTCTGTTGTACATCGCATGCTATAGTTAAGGCCTCCATGGATGGGAAACCATTTTTTGTGGTCACCACGGATCCAAAAAGATATGAGTACATTCTGAAAACCATGTCCGGGAATGACCCAAAAGGAGTCTATTATAAATCCATCTTCGACTTTGTTTAGGGAAAAAGCATCCTGTGCACAGTCAACGTAAAGGAGGACCACACCGTAATTTCTATTGAAAAGAACTCATTGGTTTGCTAGCTTTATGCGCTAGCTCCTGACTTCACCCCCAAATTGCAATCGTTAGGGCTTGTTCAAATGAATACACCCACACAGAAAACCCCTAAGTGATGAAATCAGGAAAAATATTCTCTAGTAGGTACATGTGAAAAAATGATTTATTTCTTATTTCGGAAAAGAATTAACTGTCAAACCACTAGTCTACTCCAAAATGGCTAATCGATGTATTTAGGAAAAAATTCTTTAGCAGGTACATGCGAAAAAATAATTTATTTCTTATTTTGGAAATGATTTAACTGTCGAACCATTGGCAACCATGTGAAGGGCATATGCAAGTTCATGCTTTGTCGATCAATTCATCTCTCGCATCCATGCCTCGGCAGTTGTCAGAAGTGGTGGAGCATTTCGCATGTGCAAATGCCTCTCTGCATAATGAAATTTTATGATTTCCAAGTTACATAAATATTTTAGATTTATCCTCAATTAGTTATTTTTCTTCTTTGCATCTATTTGTTGGTTTTTCTCCTTTTTCTCGACCTCTTTTTTATCTACCTCGCTGCTCCACCTCGAACATCTTCTTCTTCGTTTATCTTCAACCATATGTGCATGCTCAGCTCCAGGGTGGATTTGGGATGTTCAGAAATCAGACACCTAGAACTCACCGTTAAATAGGCCTTGGATACGACAATGCTCAAGTAAGTTGCTTTGTTGCTCGCTCTTCATTCTCTTTCCCTAAATTAATCTTTATTTTGTAGGTTCATCACCCCTTCTATCATTTAGAAAAGAATAAGATTTATGGGCATGGGGTCCGATGGGAAACTCAAAGTATTCATGTAAACCATCAATGCATTTACATCGCAAGCAAGTGATGTAATTGTTGCCCTCGAGGAAATCCATGGAGAAATTTTTTTCTTATAAAACCCTAAATGAGGAAGATGATGCTATGTTGAAAAGCTTCAAAAAATTAAATCTTAACCCAACAAAGGCATCATCGGTGCTGGTTGCTCTTGAAAAGAAGATGACATTCAACAAGCTTAATGCACAAGTTCTTGAGTTCATTCCCAGAGTGTAGTCTCCCCTTCTCCATGTCCATGAAATATGTCTTGGCGAGGTCATAGTGAGAAAAGGTGGTGTGGATGAGCATCGTCTCCTATTTTTCCAGCACAAAACTCACCAGCCCGCTAAGAAAGATGGCTCGATGAATTCATCTCGTCCGTCACTGTCGCCATCAATGTCAGAGAAGGGGAGCCCTTTCCCTAAAATGAATATGCCTTTCGGCATAATTAACGTAATAATTATAAGCTTACTTATCCGCTACAAAACAATTTTTTCAACCTACACAAACTGTTGACTTAACAAAACAAATCAAATATCTGCCCGAATATTCTTTAGTTTACTCACTCTTCTTTTCTTTTCAAAGATGAACCGTGCTAACCTTAAAATTTCAAAAAGAATGAATTAAAATAACTGAAAAGATAATTTTACCATTCCTCGGATGTTAGAATAAAACTATGCCCCTTAAATTATTTAACATATTTAACATATTTAGCAAAGGAGAAAACTTCGGTGAATTTAGCAGCAAATTTGGCCGTAAGAAGTCAAACTTATATGAGAGCCTATACGGAAGGGATTTATTTTCACACGGTTTGAAGTTTTTATTTCAAAAATATCTGGAATTCTTTAGTTGTTTGAAAGGAATTTTAATTCTGATAAATATTTAGCTTTTCTTAAAGGGGGAGAAAGGAATTTAAAATCGTAAGGCTCACAGTATTTCAAAACTGAGAAATTTCTGGTTGTTTTAATGGCGGAGAAAGGATTGCATTAGTCTTCCACATAAGATTTGGGTATTCCTTCGGGGCTTAACAACATTAAAACGCGATCAATCCCCTTAAAAGAAGAGAATCAAATGGATTTAATTCCCTTCGATGTCAATCTTACGAGATGACACATTTATGTGGAGAGCTAAACGATGTTCTAGACCTATCATTTTCCTTGCGTAATAATATAAACGGTGTTTCCAACCTGTTAACCGTTCGCTAGCGTTTCAGACCTATTAACCATTCGTTGCCAAGTGTAAGGAAAAAAAATGAAAAGCAACCGTTTAGAATAGTCAGAATTGTGAAAACATCCAAACGGCCGTCAAAATTAATTGCATTGAAAAAACGTCTAGATGGCCGTCAACTTTAACACAGTCTCAGAAACGTCCGGAAATACCTTTCCCATAGGGGGAACACCTTCGGCGTAACAAGAGGTTTCATTTTGTAATTCAAAAAACAAGAAAAACAAGAGAAGGCACTGAAGTGCTCTGGAGTATTTTTAATACAAAGACTTGTTTTTTATATTTTTCTTGTGAATTTGTGTGTGTTCATAATATTGTTTCTATTTCAAGCACACATCCTCTAGGTTAGGAGTTAGATATAATTCCTTCGGAGGGAAGGCTCGATAAAAAAAACTGCACTCCAATATCACAGAGGTCCTTCTATTAATCTCATTACCCAACACCAAACCGACAGCACCCATTAACACACAATGGACTGACTGCCTTGCATGCAACCCGAATTTGAATGCCACGAACGCAAAATTCAGTAACAGTGCCTCCCACAGTGGTAAAGGTAGGTGAATCCATTGAATCTGAAAAACCTTCAGAGCAAAATCAATTGGCGCACATTTTGGAAGCATGGCCAGAAATTACGAAATGTTCTCTGTTAATCGACACAATCAAAGCGTGGTTGTTGTGTGCATTGTTCTGGGTTGTTCGATGAAAGGGCAGTACAAATCTGTAGCAACGCTGCACAGTGGAAAAAAAAATCAACGGATGTCAACAATTCCATGGTCTTTCACATGGACGGACATGCTACTCAACGTCAATTTCACTAGTTCAAGTGGATCCCGACTAAGGCTGAACCTAAATTGATCAATCTCATAATTTTGAGTAAAAATACCGATCAATCTTAGAACTTCAACAAAATTGATTTAAAAAAAATAGAAAATTAGAATAGGGGAAGAAGCTTAATCATCACTGCTTAGCTACAGAAGTGCAAATAAATTTGGAATCCCACGAAGACATAGACATATAAATACATACATATCTATATAAATAGATATAGATATAATTTCTATTGTGTGTTCTGGATTTCATTTACAATTTGATTCTAAATGTAATGTATTTGAAAAAATGAAAAAATATATTTTCTTTGGACCTCCAAAGACGAAATCCATGCTTCCAAATATGAAGTGGACATTTAATTTTTTTTATTAACTGATCAGAACAATAGAGAGAGATATTAACAATTCTATAGAAGTTTGCTGAAACCATAAATAACCAACCTATAATCTTAAATTTGAAGTGGATATTTAAAAAAAATTTGTTCTGGTTGAATATATCTAAATTATAATTATTTAATGATCACAATAAGAGTTACATTATCTAAATAGAAATCACAACTTAAACTCTCTTTAGTTCTATTATTATAGATTTTTGTAACTACGATATGCCTAATAATAAAATAGAGGTTGTATATCTGAATTATTAATATCTTTCTCTATTGTTAATATCTTTCTGTATTTTTGTTAATATCTCTCTCTCTATTGTTTACGAATTTCAAATTCATGACATCACAAAATACTTAAATTATTTCCCTCATGGAAAATAACATAGATTATATGATATTCTCGGAAAGAAACTATAAATTTATTGATTCATCAAAAAGCTTTGAAGCCTGAGCTGATTTACATATGAGGATAAACCCGCTCTTCTATCACATTTACTCACACGACAATAAGCTTTGTGCTACGCGCTTGATGAAAAGGAGATGAGCAGAGACATTTTATTTATATCTATAGAACTACATACATAGTAGTTGTCTACTAAACAGTCCCTGGCATGAAAATGCCTGCAGCCAACACAAACAACAATATATGTAATCAGTTATAAATAATTGTAATGAATTGCAGAAAATGGTGGAGGAGGAGGGTAATTACCGGAAGAATGTTCTCTGCTTCGTCGGATGTTGCAGCGGCTGGGTGAGACGTTGCAACGTTCAGGGAGTTGTCTTGCTCTCTGTAATTGCTGCTGCTCTTGTCGTTCACGCTCTCCTTGCCTTCCTGCAGTACGTCGATTATTATCAGAAGTATAAGTTTGATCTTCCTGAGCTTGGTCGAATAGTTGTTGAATGGCGTCGCAGCGACATCATTGAGGCATTCTTGACAGACCCTGGCAGCACATGGAAGACGGTCTCTCCTCTTCCTCCTCATATTCCTCCTCTCCTCTTCCTCCTCTTAAGAAATCTTTGCACTCATACAGTTGCCGGGTGTCACATGACTGTTGTTGCCTCTGGTTGTCGACCTCGACCTCGCTCTCATGGCAGTCTGCCCATGTGAAGGGGGCAGAAGAGATGACAATTATAAGGGCTACCGCTAACAAACTCAAAACGAACTGCTTCTTCATTTTAATCGCTGATCACCGAGTATATATGACTATGGATGTCCTTTGAACGAAGCACTGAAAGACTGTATATATAATGTTGCAGGAGTGCCTTTTGCAGTTTTAGAATGCCGAGAGAGCTGAAAGCACGAACATATATCGCATGTGGTGGAAAAACAGCACACCAGATCTACATCCCGCGATCAAAGATAATGCCTGTCTTTGTGGGAGTTGTTAACTGCCGTCGGGAGATCGGGGGAAACTGCTCAAACCAACACTGAAACGTCCTCAACCTGCTCAAGGTCATCGACGTGCTTGTCCGAATGGTAGTTTTTGAAATGCATGAGAATACGTGTCAAAATGCATGAGAATATCTGTCGAAATGCATGATTGCACATGTCATCCAGCCATCGATTAAGTCTTTCCTCCATTAGATTTCAACGAAACTCTAAGGAAGATTGTGGTCCGTTTGATTTCTGACTTCTGTCAGACAAAACAGCTTCAACTCCACCACAAGAACGCCTTACGGCGTAATTATTATTTTCATTTTTTTATGTAAAACAATTTTCGTACCTTCTGTTTGCTTCATCTTTTTAAATGCTGTAATATTAATCATACAATGCCAATTCCATCAACCACCAATCTCAATCTCTCAACATTATGTAAAGCGGTCGGGAGGAGAGGTGCTAAAAAAATATACCCACTACATACAACCCCCCATCTTTTGTACATTTTCTGAAACCATTACAGGCCACAAGGTCATTCCTCTTTGATCCATTTCCTCAAACATTTCATGTGGCTTGTCTATTCTCCCACGTTGGCATACATGGGTAAGGGGCATACATGGGAAAGCGACAGATATGATAACTATTGCAACCAAAGACATCCCTCTCCCTAAATGACTTTGGTAGGTTTCCACGCCTGTTCCAAATCTTTTCAACAATCCTACTCAACCCTTTCTCTTGTTCGCACTAAGCAAATCTTCCAAACAACGAGTGCAGGTCTATAAACTGGCAAAAGAAGGATACATACTAATTTTGACGCCTAATTGGAAAAAAAAGCAAGACTGGAGCTTACAAAATAAAGGTCATTCTAAGAGGAAACAAATCCCTTACAATATCTCTGCAAAAACATTTGTGATCTATTCCAAAAATCCCAAATGGACACAGACATGAATAACACGAAAAGAATAAAAAACAAGTAGGATGTCCATATTCTGATCCAAAACTCCCATTTTGGAACGACCTGGGAGGATGTTGACAAAGGCTGAGGTGTTCCGTCCCTTGTCCCTCCATGGTAGCCGCCCAACAACAACAAGAGATGGAAAATAAGAATTTTGAAGACAAAACAAAATCGTATTTTCCCAAAGTCACCCATTAGGGCTTCTCTGCCATTTTATTTTATTATTATTATTTTATTTACTTGATTATTTAATATTAGTTATTTTATTTATTTATTTTATAAACCCTCGTGTAAATTGTTTAAATTCACGTGCATATGGATAAACTTGAAGGAAATCATAATTTTCCCTAAATTATTTATTATCATGTAATTATTTTTATTTGAAATTTATAAGGATCATCTTGATTATTTTTCAATAAAACACATTTATTTGATGAAATTTTAATGCTACAATAATATTTCAAACTCAATAATCTAAATATGATTTCGAGTTAAGAGAATAGCAAAAGAAAAAAAAGATCCCTGACCATTTGAATACACAGAGAGACTCCATAGCGTTTACCTATTTTGTCCACGGAGGAACATCTTCAACGTTATCTTTATTATTCTTATTATTTTGTTTTGACTCAATCCCTTGAATGAAATATTCCGGGCCAATTTTTCGTTTTCCTTTTTTTAACAGATTACAACATTACAATCAAAGTACCCGTTAAGGTTAGAAGGTAAACCAAAACGTACGAAAGCAACTCTAACCAAGAATGGTGCCGATGATGGCGAGCATATGGTCAGAGGATCTTCTACCCTAAATGTTGAATGGGAACTCAACACCATGTATGTGCTACCCAATCCAGTATGGAGTGAGGGGCGACCATCTGACGGAGTGTTACAGAATACTAATCTTCTACCCTAAATGTTGAATGGGAACTCAACGCCAAGTATGTGCTACCCAACCCAGTATGGAGTGAGGGGCGACCATATGACAGAGTGTTACAGAATACTATGCTTGAAAAGAAATGCAGAAAGATGGAAATACTCAACACCCAGAATGTGCTTGCTAACCCAGAATGGGATAGTAGCTACCATAGGGCGGAGGTCAATTAAAACAATATCAACTGCTGAAAGTAAGAAGGGCATTACAGTATGATAAGCAAGAATCTAAGTTGCTGCCAGTACTACTGCCAGCTTACAATATAAATGGTGAGATTTTGCTAAAAATGTGAATCAGATTGAAGATGCAGATTTCTCCGCGCTGTTATGACAGTACTGTATTTTTTCCATATAAGCAGCAGCATACAGATTTCTAGAATAGCTCAGAAATTCCTTAAAACTTATTCAAATAACATGATACTGATTACAAATCGCTACTAGCAAGAGGGCGCTCAGACTAACCCCAAAAACAGACTCAAAATGCAGGCTATATTAAATGCATGAATTCCAAGACACCATGAATGGTACGGCCCAGCACAGGGGCGATTTTTTGCTTTTAAAAATCGGATTGTCTTCCAAAAATTCTACAGCCTTACATACATGGGCGCCTAGCCAAGAAGGAAGGAATGAAACAATAACCACCATGAATTTTTTTGTCTTTTTGGATTTATGAATAAAACATCGGATCTGCTTAAGCAAAAATGCAGAAACCAGAAAACTCTAATATGCAAAATCTGAACCTAATTAGACAAATGCAGATTACACAGCACTAATTCCACTGAACTCACGATCTAGACTAAAATCACCACTAGTTGTTGTCTTACAAACAAGAAGCGATGCCCGAGCTAGGAGGCCTTCATTCCTCGAAGCAAACCCAGAGCCAAACCGGTAGCATAACAGTATTGCAGTCCCTAGCTCTCGAATGATGCTCAATGTCTTCCTTTTATAACTTCCTGTTGACTTCACGAAACCCTAAAAACACTTCAACATCCAAACCCTAATCCTTTCTCCAAGATGGTGTCCTTTCCCTTTCAAGCTTAATATTGATATTTTAATTAAATTCAATACCTTGATAAATGCGCCCACCTTAAGCTTTCTTTGACTTTGGAAATTAATAAAATAATCTTAATGAAGGCGCCACCCTTAAGAAACCCACTTTTCAAAACAACATAAAGTCAATAGACTAGGCCAAGGGGTCAACGTTCGAATATAATATTAAAACGTGACCTTTAATTAAATATATCAACTTAACTCTTCAATCGTGCCCTGAAGCCAATAATGACCAGTCAACTGACCAAACTGAAGTAGGAAGTCAACCAAGATGAACCCAACTGAAAACTGCCAAAAATAGAATTTACTAAAAATAGTAAATTCCAAAAAATACTCAGAATGCCGAAATGAACATACCACTGCGAAGCTTTCAGAAAACCCAGAAAGAATCTACCTTTGAATCCACCAACTCTGAGCAAAGACATCCTCAAAAATAGGAAACCCTAATTTACCTTCCGACTATCCTTCAGGTTTCCAGAAAAAAGGCCAATGGTCACTGGAAAGATCAGGTCTGAGAAGAGGACATTATAGTCTACCCTCCCCAAGATTGCTTGTCCTCAAGCAATCGCAAACCAGGATGCTGTAGAATTTCATCACTTTCCCAAGTTGCATCCTCCATCGGCAAGTTCTTCCACTTCACCAGGTATTCTCTGATAGTTCTTTTCCTCAAAGTACGCTCTCTGAAATCAAGTATCCCCTCTGGAATTAGAAGCAACTGTCCCTCCTCATCCAAAGGCGGTAACTGTGATGAAGCAACCACATTATGTCCAAGTGCCTTTTTGAGGCGAGATACGTGGAAAACATTATGCACTCTGCTATCAGTAGGTAGCTCTCACTCATAAGCTACTGCCCCAACTTTTCTGATGACCTTGTATGGCCCATAGAAATGAGGTTTGAGCTTCTCAGCTCCACTCTTCTTGAGAGTAGACTGTCTGTAAGGATGCAATCGGAGATAAACCATATCCCCAACCTCAAAAGAACGCTCAACACGTCTCTGATCAGCATACATCTTCTGCTGATTCTATGCAATCTACAGATTATCCTTCAAGGATTTCATGATGTATTGACTTTGCTGCAATAAGTCCTTGGATTGGGGTGCTCTGCTCTCACCAAACACCAAATCGGAAAAGCTAGGTGCTTCATACCCATAAAGAGCCAAGAAAGGAGACATCTTAATTGACATATGAAAAGAAGAATTGTAGTAGTACTCGCCTATATGCAGCCACTTGACCCAAGCTCTCTGCTATTTTGAAACATAGTTTCTCAAGTAGCCTTCCAACCACTTGTTCACTACTTCCGTTTGTCCATCTGTTTGGGGATGGTAACTAGTGCTTGGAGTGAGCACAGTACCACTCATTCTGAAGACTTCTTACCAAAAAGTACTTAGGAACTTTTTGTCCCTATCACTCACAATGTTCTTCAGCAACCCATGCAGCCTAAACACCTCTCGAAAAAAAAGATCTGCAACTTGGGCTGTAAAAAAAGTGCTGGTAATGGCAAAGAAATGAGCAAATTTGGTTAGCCTATCCACCACTACATAAATACAATCCTTCCCTTGGGCCTTGGGCAACCCTGTGATGAAATCCATCGAAATGCTTTCCCATTTTCGATTGGGAATAGGGAGTGGTTGCAGCAAACCAGCTGGTAATGTATGCTCATTCTTATTCACTTGACAAACAGGACACTCCTGAATGTAGCGTTGTACTTCTCCTTTCAATCCTTTCCAAGAAAACCTTTCTCGGATCTGCCTATATGTCTTGAAAAAACCTTGGTGACCAGCAACTGGAATATCATGAAAAGTCAAAAGAATCTTCTTCTTAAGCTTTGAATCAGCCACCAGAAAGATTCTTCCCTTATAGTGTATCAATCCCTCAGTCACCTTGTACCTTTCATCATGAAAAGTACCCTCAATAATGCTCGTTGCAAAATGATTTTTGGCATAATTAGCATGCAACATGTGTCTCCAATCTGCAGTAAGCTCACATAATGAGCTAAGATGAGGTCTCCTGGATAAAGCATCAGCCACGATATTATTTTTCCCTTTGACATATTCAATGTCAAAGTTGTAAGCTTGAAGCTTACTCACCCACTTCTGTTGCCTCTCATTCAGGTCCTTCTGGTGCATGAAATGCTTGAGGCAATTGTGATCAGTCTTAACCACAAACTTGTTCCCCACCAAATACTGTCTGAACTTGGCTAATGCATGCATAATGGCAAGCATTTCTTTGTCATAACTCCTTCACCTGATGCATCACACTACAGCTCGAATGGCTTGGAGAAATCTGGAATAGCCAGAACTGGACACGAGCTCATGATCTTCTTGAACTTGTCAAAAACAATTTGAGCATTTTCTGACCAACAAAAGGCTCCTTTTTTGGTGAGATCAATAAGGGGAGCAGCATTCTGTGAATACCCCTTTACGAATCTCCGATAAAAACCACAAAGAACTAGAACACCTTTCAACTGAGTCAAGTTCTCAGGAGGTGGCCAATCAACTACTGCTTTGATCTTTTTCGGATCCACCTTCACTCCCTCAGCACTGATTATGTGGCCAAGGTACAGTAACTCCTCCATTCCAAATTCACATTTGGATGCTTTTGCGAACAAACTCTTAGATTCCAAAATACTACGCACTTCCTCCAAGTGCTTGAGATGATCCTCCCAAGTCTTGTTGTAAATCAGAATGTCATTAAAAAAAATCAACACAAACCTCCTTAACTGATTTTGAAAAACACGGTTCATGCAAGACTGAAAGGTAGCCGGAGCGTTAGTCAACCCAAATGGCATGACTAAGAATTCGAAATGGCCATAGTGACATCTGAAAGCTGTCTTCTCCACATCAGATCCTCTCATTCGAATCTGATGGTAACTTGATCTCAAATCGATCTTCGAGAAGAACTTGGCCCCATGTAGCTCATCAATGAGCTCATCTATCCTGGGAATGGGGTATCTTTTTTTTATGGTTCTTTGATTCAAGCACGATAGTCCACACACATGTGCATGGTACGATCCTTCTTCTTCACAAGAACTACGGCAGATGCAAAGGGGCTCTTGCTTAGACAAATGAAGCCCATCTCCAAGAGTGTAGTGCCCACTTCCCTTCAACCTCATTTTGTTTTGTTGTTTTCGAGACTGATTACTTCACTTATGGATTATTATGACTTCTTGTTTATCATGCTAGTAGATATCATAGACATTGGACTGTTATTGATTCGATCTTTATATGATGCATATGGTTTACTGGTGGACATTTGATGACGATATTTGTATATTTTGACAGGGTTATTTATCTTAATTATGACATGTGATATGTTTAATCATTTTGAGTAGAACTTGATAATTGGACTAATGTGATGATCGTTTTGACATAACTGAAATGTGGAATAGAAATGTGCTAGAAAGTGTTAAGTGATATCGTACTTGCATAGATGATAGTAAATCAAGTGTTGTTTATTTTTAGATTATATTGTATATTTGGCATGAATGTTTTAATGCGGCCAACAGGCTGAAGGAGGTATTTTCTGTTCTGCAGGTATATTATATTCACAACAAAATTGGGGAGTGGAGACCAACCACATCGGAATTCGAGAAGAATCCAGCTAAGGTCACCGTGGCAACAAGTAATTGTGTGTGTTAGAATTATCTGGTAAAGGGAAAATTGTGACCTAGGGATCATGTGTTGTTTTGTTTAATTTTTCCCTTTTTACTATGTTAGTATGTGTTGCTCTTAGTAAGTGAAATTTTTACTTATGTTATTATTCATATTTCTTGGATTGGAGTTTACCCCCTTTGTTAGCCATGGGTTGTAGTGGGTTAATTAAGTTAAATTGAAAATTTTCCTAAACTAATTAAAATATGTGACCTAAGAGAGTTCATTTATTAACCTTGGTTTACCTTGGATTTTGTGTGGATTGATGTGTGTTTGAGTTTGAGTGTAGCACACTCTACCCCACATGGGAAACTCGAATTTTGCCTTTGAGGCCAAATTTCAAAGCTTGTGGGACAAGTCAAACTTGTCCCACACCTCTTAAAACCCCATGCCAACCCTACCTATGGGTTGGAAGGCCAAATTTAGGGTCTTTTAGGTGTTTTGGGGGGATAAAAGGGTAAAAATATTAATTGCACTTTCTTTCAAATTTAATTTTTTCCTTTCAGGGAGTGGGCTTAATTGGAGTGTGCAAGTTGCTTGCATTTCTTTTAACTACTTATTAATGGTGCATTGGAATTTGATGTTGACCAAATGATGTGGAGTGGAGGGAAAAGGAGGTGGCATCCTACTTGGAGCCACATCATCCCTCCCTCTCTTTTCTCTATTTATTTGAGCCTCTTGTTTGTTTCGGGGGTGGGAAGTTTTGATGTTTTAGTCTTTTTGTATTTTGGAGAGGAGAGGATTTGGAAGGAGCCTGTGAATTTTTGGAGCTTGTGGATACTTGTGAGAACTTTTTGGAGCTTGTGGATGCTTTCCTAATCCTTGGAGGGATTTGGGACTTCATATTTGGAGCAAGCTCTACCATGGAAAGGTAGGAGCTTCCCCTTTGTTGCATTATGTTTCTTTTGTCATATGAATGTATTTTTATGTTGTGTTGAATGTTGTTGTTTGAAATGCTTGTTGGGAATGGGTAGAATGGCTAAGTTGGGAGTGAGAGGAGACTATGGGGAGCTTAATTGAGGGATGCATAAGAGATCATGTGCTTGAGGAGGGAGCTTGGGTTGGGTGCCCACCTTCTAAGAGAAATGCTTGCATTTCTTCTTGTTTTATTTTGAGGGAGCCATAAGAGTTGAGGGAGGCATAAGAGTGAATGGAGGGATAAGGGGTACTTGAGGGAGGCATAAGAGTTGTTAGGGGTATTGTGTTTTCATTGGAGGCTTTTAGGTGGCACCCATTCCCATTGGGAGGCATAAGTGGCTTCCCCATATGTCTTACTCTTGTGGATTTCTTGGTAAGCCTTGTGACTTATTGTTGTGATTTTTTTCCCTCTTGTTACGATGGTTGATTCTCTTGTTTTGAAGGAATATGGAATGCATGTGAAATGTTATGTTTGTTATATGGAATCTTGTAGTTTCCATGAGTTGGATTCTCTCCCATTTTGATGTAGTTGGGGCTCGGGGGCTAATGGAGAGGATGGCTTCTCTTCTCCATTGGGTATTTTGGTTGGGAGGAGAGCGTTGCTTCTCCCCTTATTTTTTTGTGAATCAAGCAAACTATGGAGGAGCCACCTTGTTGATTTTGGAGCAATGGAACCTTGTTGATGAAAATGTAAAAACAGCATGTACTTACCCACCTTGAGTGGAGGAAAAATGTAATATTGCTTTGTTTTCTTTAGCCTCCATTATTGTAAATTTGCTTCCACATGAAGTAGAAAATGTTGTAACAAAATGTTGAAGGAAAGTTGTTTTTTGAACTTCATTTGTAAGATTGTAATGGGGATGGAATTTAAAGTTGCAAGAAAGACAATCCATTCATTCTCCTTTAACTTGGCTTGGAACCTATTATAAAGGTGTTGATCTTGTTGAAATTTTTGGTAGGTCTTGTTTAAGACTTAATGGAAATATCGTAGGTATCTTTAGTGGAATGTTAGGAAAATTTACAAAGAAAAATATACATATTAGATTTCATTCTAGTGCTTAAAAGGAGAGGTATTGTAAAGTTGGAATACTAGAGCACTTACCATTCTTGTTTTGTTGATAAAAAGACTTGAGTTTCAAAAGTTTTAAATACGCCAATAAAGAAGTCCATGCTCTAGCTCTAGTATGCTTTTCTTCATTTAAGAATTCGTTGTGAAATTATTTGCAAATTGTAAAGTGGAAATGAAACCAAATCTTTTTAAAAACCCATGCTATGTTTATTGAGTTGTGTAGAAGGAAACTCTAATGTAAAGTTCTAGCTTAATAAGTCCATTACCACATTCAATAATAAGGAAAAAAAAAAAAACTGATATTTTAAAAATAATTCATATTAAGGTATTATTAAACTTAATAGAATTACTGTTAGTAATTTGTAATATACCGATATACGGATTATAATATTACATATATTAACAAAGTGCACTAATAATTATATATAGATTCAGAACAAACCTATGGTATGGTCGTAAGGCCTGCAAATCAAACCTACGGTTGCACTGGACTCCTATGCAAAGAAAACGGTGCTGATATGTATCTGAATTCATACATTCTTATAAAACAAAATAGTTTAAGCAATATATTATCTCGTGATCCTTGTGTATTGAGACTGTGCTTCTACTTTTGTTTCTGGTTTGACACTGTCCCACCTCCACGATTGAGGCGTCCCTCTTATTGCAAAACAAATTGGGCTTCATGAATATTCTGATCTGTGACAGACCCACCTCTAGGAGATCCTTTTCCACGGGCTGTGTATCGAAATAGGTAGGGTCGCATAGAGAATCAAAGTAGTAGATTTCATCTGGTCCCTGGGTAATATCTTCGTTGTCCCTCAAACGATTTTGATCTACTTCACTGTCCCTCAATCGATTTTGACCTTCTTTCACTGTCTCTTCATCGATTTGTTAAGCGTATGTCTTGAAGGCAGATCTCGAATTTATTGTTGCATTCGATACTGAACAGATAACAACACAGTTGGACAGATTGTTGTTGCAAACGCCTTCTCTGTCCCTTGAAACGAATTGAAGCGAAATATCTTGTAGGCGAGCCCCGAGTTCGAAGATGCACCCAATGCTGCACAGATAACAATATTGTTGGTTTTCCGCTCACTCTAAGTGCTCTGCTAGGTCTGCTCTACTGTTACAGGCTAGGGCTGAGTAGAAATAGACCATATGCCTGCCATAATCACCTGCAACTTGTTTTAACACACCTCATCTACCTCCACGCGGCCTGGGTGAATTTACCAGTGTTTTTGCTTACTGCCTGGTCTGAAACATCACCCTCAACTACCACTCTTACCATTGCGGCCAGGGAAATTTAAGCACGACAAGCTGGCAGAGAAGATATGGATTTTAAAAAAAAATCTAAGTGATTATTGGTGATGCGGCCGGTTAGGAATTGGTCAACACGTAAAAGGGACAGGGTTAATTGATAGGGTAGCAGCTGGTTGGTCTACCATGCCTCCCAAACATAAATTTTTCCATCCGAAATATGTAATTGTTAAAGGGATAGCATAGTATTTAAAGGAGGTTAGGTGTGGGTAGGCCAAAACCATAGGTTCTCTAGATGCGACCATTGCTTTAAAAAAAAAAAACTAACTAATACTTTATTACTCGCTTCTTAAAGTACTTTGTATAAATCATAGTTATACATACAAAAGGAATAGTGAGCAAAATTGAGACCTTTCTTGTAGTGCCTCGTTGCAATGTACTTTTCTGAGCTGGCGGATGGGTGACATATCATGTCACTTCTTAAATTTCTGTAATCTCCTGGGTGGCGTGTGACAGTGGGAGGAGCCCCATTTTCCTTGCCATGATCTCTGTCTGATCCTCTATTCAATGCGCATGGGTTTGAAATGATGGTTAGATGAAGCTACAAGCTAGTGTAGCAGGCTGTCCAACTCTGTTGTTGTCTGTTCAGTATTGAACGCATCCTCAAATTCAGGATTTCTCCTTCAAGATATTTTCATCAAAATCGATTAAGTGACAGTGTGAGTGTTACCAGGAGACCCAATGAAATTTATTACAGAGATCCTCTACTGAGATCTGGCCTGTTCTACGAAGAGAATCTCATTGGCGTGGATCTGCCTCCTTTCAGTATATCCATGAAGCAAGATTCGCTTGCTATTATACGAGCTTCCTCAACAAGTCACTAAGTTGGCAAGGATAAAGGCCTCTCGCCGCTCCTCTTGGCTTTCGATTGTTTAAGGTTTTTGATCCTTCCCAGTCGTAGTTTTTGAGCTCGAAGGAGAAGCCCACTCTTGGAGGTGCGTGGATTAAGACCTGCAAACGGAATATTGCAGCCCCTTTGGACCCTGCAGCATTTGCGGATGCAGTGGTGGATACACAGCTGATTGCAGACGATAAGGAGGAGTTTTCACTTCTGTTTCTGCTGATGGATCTGTGAAAGTGTTTGAGTTGAGGGACAAGGAGCATTCTTCTATCATATATGAAAGTTCACAACCTGATACTCCATTGCTTCGATTAGTATGGAACAAGCAGGATCCAAGGTCTATGGCCACTATTTTGATGGATAGCTGTAAGGAGGTTGTCTTGGATATCAGGTATCTAGCTGTGCCTTTTTCAGAGCTTCAAAGGCATCGAGCTAATGTGAATGCTCTTACGTGGGCTCCTCACAGCCCCTGCCAGTTTTGCACTGCTGGAGTTGATGCACAGGCACTCATATGGGAGCTGTCAGGTGCGAGTCAGCCCCTGGTAGAGGGTGAAGGCCCTGATCCGATGCTAGCTTACGCAGCCTGGTACTATAAAGCCTGAAGATTCTGATTTTGAACCACAATGCCCTTTCTGGCACAATTCCTGCCCGTTTCTTTCAACAATGCTCCACCGCTCTCAGAGTCTTTTTCCCTGGCTTACAATTCACCGCAAGGTACTGTTCCCGACACCGTAAGTTCATGCATCAGTTTAACAGCTTTGAACTTGTCTGGCAATTATTTGTCTGGCTCTCTGCCTCCAAGATATGGTCTTTGACAAATCTGAGATCACTCGACCTGTCTCACAATGCCTTTGTTGGGATTGTTCCTGAGGGCGTTGGGGGTCTCCCCAGACAATTAACCTTGATGGAGAATCAAATCTGAAAACAAGATATGCCAGACCAGAAACTACTCAGAAAATACTCAGAATGCCGAAATGAACATACCACTGCGAAGCTTTCAGAAAACCCAGAAAGAATCTGCCTTTGAATCCACCAACTCTGAGCAAAGACATCCTAAAAAATAGGAAACCCTAATTTACCTTCCGACTAGCCTTCGGGTTTCCAGAAAAAAGGCAAACGGTCACTGGAAAGATCAGGTCTGAGAAGGGGACATTACATTGAAACTAAAATTGACCAGGTGGGAATGCGAGGGGCATTACAATTTTTAAGAATATTATTATTCTTTGCAAATAATATGTAATTGAAAATGCAAAAATATATGTATGGTATGTTAATTTCACAATAAAAATATAGATTATTTAGTTAGATGTATGTGTTTTGACGACTTTAACAAAAAAAAATTTACATTTAATAAAAAAAATTGAGGAATAATTTTTCTAAAATAAAATTATGTAAGAAAGTGGGGTACACGATAGTGCTAAAACAAATTTTCCATAGAGACCAAACGAAATAAATGAAGTCTCCCCACCTCACCTGTTGGATATGGCGGTCTAAAGCTCGGCCAAACTACAAATGAAAACAACGTACACAAAGAGGGCAAGAAATTGATAAAAAATGCACAATAAAACACCGAATAATAATAATATAGAAATTGAATATTCATTCGGGATATATTATCCATGTATGAGATTATAATATATAGAGTTTGATCTCCTTTATTCTAGGAGTCAATAGTCATGCCTCATATCTCTCCTCCGTTGTAGAATCTCTCAAATCTATTCCACAGATATTTCTCTAATCTCTTTATTATGTCACACACCAAAATAGCTACTTGAGTTGTTCTCACAACTCACCCACATACTAATACTAACTATTAGAACTATATTATTAATATGAGTTCTATAAACTCATTATTAATAATATTACATTTTATTTAATAATATTACACAATATTTTGGTAAGAGTAGTGATGGATAAAAAAAAGAGGAAAAGAAATGTGAAGCGAGAGGCTAGAATTGGTAAAATGAGGTGCGAAAGCGAGCCATCTCATTGCTTGGCAATCCCACGTCAATGGAAAGGCTTCCATCGTTATTTGAGCTTGGCCGGATGTAACAAGGAAGCACCTGAGGATTAAGAGCAGGTGCTACGGATATGGGCTATCCCCATCCGAAATCCGGTATGCCTAAACATCACGTACGTTCGCAGTCGTTGCTAAATATAAATTTTTGACTTTACATCACTGAAAAGTGCTTTGGCGCAGTGGTGGGGACCCAAATTGGCGGGCAGCAGGTCGCGGGTTCCATTTTGGCTGGAACCACGCGAACTTGCGTGATGTTTAGGATCAGCCTCCGAAATCTGCCTCGTACAGCTGTAAACGAGTGCAATCAACAATAGCGAGGGAAGCGGTGCTGAGTTGATAGTCACGACTGGCATCAATCTGTTGATGTAATTCCAGGTAATCCAGTTGAGAGCGAAGGTATTTTTCATTCATCTTGCTTAATGTTTCATGGATTATACCAGCACTATACCAAATCGGTTTTGATACGATATCTCCAGAAACAGCCCTTACAACAGCCGGGAAAACAACGTTTCCCAAATATCGACGAGGTGTGTGGAGTTGCCTTCGCCCGTCTACAGGCGTGTTTAATATGACTTCCTGGGTTTTCAAAAAACCACGGGCAATGCAATAGCATTTCCAAACATGAGCGCTGAGGCTGAGGAAGGTTGTGTAGATGCGCTTAATTGGGTTATCTGCGGCAATGGCTTTCAAGGAAATCAGTTGCTCTTTACTTACACTGAACATAACAAATGATACATCTCCTCCTTCCCTCTCTAGTTTGTCGATGAGGAGGGGCGGAGATTGTAAGCACAACTCTTCATGGGCAAAAGTGGGTTCTGGGGGACTTCGTGCACGCAGCAGAGTGCGATCAATGTGGAGATCGCCAACATTCACATCTAACCCACGAGCCATATCACAGCAGGTGTTAATGAAATTTATAGCCGACAGGCCGTCGCACACTATATGTGAAATTCCCAGGCCCAAACCAATTCCTCCGCATTTGAACTTAGTCACCTGTCATGACATTATTAACAAGAGAGTTATTCCAAGTTTGATGAATATATTGGGTAGTTACTTGCAATTAGTACCTTAAGAATGAGCAGGGGGAGTGCTGAGATGTCTTCACTGTAGCTCACTGTGGGGAGCAAGGGCTGTAGCTCTGAGGGCCGGCTTCCCATATCCTCCAAATCATCAATCTTCAATTCCGTAAACGCCTCTAAAAACAGTGCCCCCTCGCTGTTACAGTTTACAGAGATTCGTCCCGTCTCGTCTGTACTTAATCTTCCGGCTAAGGGATAAAAATGCACCAGCACCTTACTAAGCGCATCTCTAATCCCTTGGCATACTGTCTGCATATCAGAGTGTATGACTGGCCTGTAAATGTAGGCGGTGAGACCGTGAATTGGGAAACATAAATCAATATTGGATACCCACAAGACATGATGGGGACGACGACTTGCAGGTGGAACAAGCACAGAACTTGTGACGGTGATATCCATATCCTTGCTTTGTAAACCCTTATGGTAGAGTTCGATGACTACTTGTAAAATGGAACAAAAAATTTAAACCAAGTTTGAATTTATAATTCCACGACTGTTTTCCAAGTCTTGTCTACCATTCTCAACGATTTTTCAACAGATATTATCTAAATTTCAAATTGAATTCTTGATAATGACGATTAGCACAACAACCAACCACGGCAACAAAAGGTGGTACATGAAGACATAACTTAGTGACAAAAATATAGTTTTTGTTTCTAAATTCCCTCCACTAATATTTTATATTAAATTAACTTTTTTGACTTTTTATGGGTGGCATAATATTGAAGCGAGAAAAATTAAATTTATTGAAGGCAGGTGGAGTTCACTTGTTGAGCTCGCTTGAGATAAGACTCTTTCACTGCAACCTTAGCACCTTGCAGATAAATCTTTCGCACTTCTATTTGTCCTCCTATAGAAGAGGAGACGACATAGATTCAGAGTCGACGCCATCTCCAAACTGGTCTTCCAACACAGTCATAATTCAAATAACACGGCCTCGATATTAAATGGCGATTTCAAGTTTCTTTGCTTCAATAGGGATTGGGCCTCTCAGTAGGACTGAAGGGAGACAATTATTAGGTAAGGACCTCCACGCTACTATAACCTTAGAGGTGGATGCCATAAGTTGGATAGAATTAAAACTTCTTTATGCCTCAACAAGGCCTTTTTAATTGAATCCTTTTGATGTAGGAAGTGCACAAGGTGGCCATCGGTGCAAATACAATGGAAAATCCAAAACCTTACCATGGCCATGAGAGTGTTGTAGAGCTTCTCTGTTATGAGTAGACGCAGGAAAATAGTTCATAACCTTAAGCTACTGGTTATGTTGAGGGGAGAGGAAAACAAATTTGGTGTATGTATAAGCACCGGGTATCTTTATCACCTCACGCCTTCTTCTCGTGTAAATGGAAACATTATTTCATCTTCTACATTCACTTATTAATTTCTTCGATTTCCCTTTTTTCACATTTTAATTGTTTTTTGAAACGAGGTCAAGGTTCTAAGTGTGATATGATATTAGGTTTTCCTTTTGTTTTTCATTTCCATTAAAATTTAATAAACAATGGTTTAATATGCTTTATCAAAGGTTTTTTTAATTTATTTTTTGTTATGAGTAGCAATCCTTGGCATGTATATATGTGAATTGTCCTCCTCTAATACTTTAATACACATGCAAGGAAAATCACGTCTTAAATGATTGTGGGTTTCTTTAAAACAGTTTGGATTCTTTCAGGAAAATGTTTCAAATAGAAGGTGTGAAGCAACAAATTTCCACAAGTGTTTCTACAATCCTCTCTTCCCCTTTCTAAATGGGATATTCATAAAATGGAATTTATCCTTTAGATACAACTTGTGAGTGCTTTAATATGGTGGAAGAACAATGTTTTCTTTTGTTGTAGTAGGTTTTTGTGTCATCCCAGCCTATCTTTTGAAAACCCATAAAAAATTATAAATAAGAATGTGTAGTGTCCACCTGTCACCACATTAGAATTAAAAGAAAAATCTTGTGCCAATATGGTAGCCTTGGACAAAGTGAGGACAATTATCAAAACACAAGGTGAGTTAGGTTTTGAGCCAAACACCATATCCTTTAACAAATTTTTAACTCCTTTTTCCATATTTCTCGTGACTCCCCTACCTTACTCTCTTCTCCCAAGGTTTTCCTCCTGATTTTCTTAAATCTCTACACAAGAGGGTACATTGAAAATTAAATGCAATACTGAAGTGAATGGTGGACTATGTTCAATGGAGATCTCTCTAATAGTCACCCTAAATCATTTTAATAGGGTCTAAATTAGCTTTGCGCATGAAATAAACCTGAAATTTCAAATACCCCCTCATATTAATTTGCAAAAATTGTTTTGTCTACATATGTATATGCGCATGAAGCCTTTTCAATTGTCTTTAAACGAAGGGTAAAATTCTACCTTTCAATATTTTATTCATTGTATGAAGAAGAAAATATTTAAGATTAGGAGGAGCTTCATTCGGGAATCGTTTGTAGATGTATTGATTTTACCTCCTTTTCTTTTGTCCACATGTGTTGCTATAACATTTGTAGCTCCATTCTCATGGTAGGCAGAAAATACCACTTTGTTTACCTAATCTTCAAATTTTTTATAGCATTCATTATATGGTTTAAGACTTTCATACCATCCTTTCCTGCTATCCCACTTATGTATCTACAATTTTGTTAATTCTCTCTCCTTTTGCGTAAAGTCCCCCTATTTTCCATTCTCACCTACTTTTAATGGTATGCCCAAGTCTCAAACAAGGCACTCGAGATGTTTGAAAAAATGAAAAAAATTGAAATGCAACCTTTGTGGAAAGAAATGGTCATAAGTCATGGGCAATGAGTTGTTCAAAGGGTGTTGGGACGTCCAAGGAAAAGGTTGTTGATAGAAATTAAGCCACTTTATACAGTGGTTGTCAGTATCCTCACTATTATCTGCAACTTTGGAGGTAGTGTGGCAGTAAACACAACATTTTAGGTATTTTTATTCTAGAAAAAAATTTAGCTGTATAGATTTGTTCACAATGGTGTATATGTTATCCAATTTTTACCCTCAGGAGAAATTGGATAAAGATGACCTTGCACACAGAGGAAATGGAGAGGTTGATCTAGTCATGGCAGCTCACATTTTGATTTCGAAAATCACGTTGTAGGTGGGATCGACAATGGCAATGCAAGATCAAAAAATGAATGGCCAAGGGAATGTCGAAGGAGATCAAAGCTAGAGAGAAAAGAATGGATGCCCAATACCAAAGTTTTCAGACTTTAGGAATTTGGCATTTCAAAGACAAAGCGGGTTGAAAAGGATACAACAAATTTTGAAACCTCGAAGTCTAAATTTTTGGCTTTGGGATTTTGGAGTGTTGAAGATCTCAGTGAGTGTGAGCAAGGGTACAATGCTACAGACCCAAAAAGGAAAAGGTCTAAAATCCTGAAACTCTGAAATTTGGACTTTCAGAGATAGGAGATGACCAGTTAAAAGTTAGATCAAAAAGTCCTGAAATCCTGAAAGTCTGAAGTCTAAAAGGGTTCAAATTTCGGAGGTAAAACTTGGTTTAGGGGTCAATGTAAAGGGTTTTTTGGACTTTCAGAAGTTCCAATTTCAGACTTTAAGAGGTATTGATTTCAAAGATTCAGAGTTTCAGAACTCTCAAGTGCTCAATTAGATGAACAATAACCTAATCTCGGAAATGGAAAGGTTGGAAACCCTGAAGTCTGAAATTCCAGACTTTAGAATTTCAGAGTTTCAGAGGTCTCAGCGGGATAAAGCAATGAACAGTTTCAAAAAGTCAAAAAGGGAAAAGTTTCAAATACTGAATGTCCAAAATATCAAACTTTGGGGTTTTGGTGTTTCGGATTTTGGAATTTCAAAATTTTGGAGCCCCAAAACACAAAAATCACAACAAAAAGTCCAAAGTTTTGAATTCCGAATGTCTAAAATTTTGGACTTCATATTTTTAGAATTCCCAAGCAGAATTAATAGATGAACAGTGACTCGATATCCAAAATGGAGATGTCTGAAAGTCTAAAATTTTGGATTTTGAAGGTTGCAAGGAATTTTGGAGTCTGAAAAACAATGTCAACCACTCACCATTAATGTAGTATGACACCCCGATCTTCAGATGGCCATAAAGTTTGACTGGGAGCTCAGATTTGCATAAGAAAAGACTATTTGGAAAGCCCACAGTCTCAGTTATCTTAATTTAAATGAGAAAAAGTTATTCAAAATGAATAACTATAGTCGTCCATTTTAGATGATGTTCCACATTTCTCACCCACCACAATGATGAAGTATGGGCTTCCTTTCTTGCCCAACAAGACATAGTACATGGAGACATCGATTTTGTAGTAGAACCCATCATTATTGCAGGTGAATTCAATGCCTTCTACGGTGGTTGAAGCAAGAATTTGAATTCTTCTCTCTTTCTTCTCTCATTCTTCCTATATATTATAAAGAGGATCATTGTTCTAATGTTGGACAATTTGTATTTGCACCCTCCCTTCTTCTTTTGTCTGCAAGTGAATTTGTGGAGCTCAAACCTTCCATAACAAGTGTAAATGCAATCTTGCTTCTTGGCCATTGAAATGCAATGTATCAATTTTTAGGGAAATAATAAAAGTATGTGGATGAATTTTAACCTTCTCTTATATTCATTGCATCTTCTTGATCACTCATTGCAATCTTTTTTATCTATGCATGGTTATTTTGTTCCATATTTGATGGTCTGTGTTTAATGGTGAATGAATTGGTGATATGAACATGATCAGTGTTGATGTCCATCCTCTTCAATCTTGTTTCACATTCATTTCCATGCAAGACAAATTATTCAACATTCCTTTGGTGAATCACCTCTGTTAGTTTAGGTTTAATTTATTGTAATCTTATTAACCCTATCTCGCTGACAAGTTAAAGTATATTTTAAGGTGGATTCTCTACAATTTGGATGTGTTCATTAGAATAAAAGAATAGGAATTGACCTTCATCTAGAGAGATTTTTCAATTGTAGAGTCCCACACTTTAGGAAAAGCTCCATGTTTTGCAATCACATCGATGGTCTCAATCCTTTGAATTCCACATAGTAAGGGGTGTTGTGATTACGCATCAACAGTTTTGGCATACCCGATGGGATGAAGAAGTCATTCCAAATGCATTGAAGGCATTTTCAAGAAAATTGGACTTAGAAAACTACATATTTCAAATTTCAGACATTTCACCTCTCAGGTTGAACTCCGAAACCAGTTTTCGAGGGCTTGACTTGCTCAAAAAAAGTCTAAATTTCACCAGTTGATAGATTGGGGGATAATATTCAAAAGGGTATTTTTAGTTTTTTAAAATTTTGATTTTCAAAATTGCAAAGTTTTTTGAATTTCAAGTTTCATGGTTTTAGGATTTCTGACATCTCAGAATTTTGGAATTTCAGGTTTCAAACTTTTGGGGTTCTCCGAACATTGGATTTCAGGGTTTCAGACATTCATACATATTGCATTGTTGGGTTTTTAAGACTGTCTTTCCAAAACAAATTTCAACCTCTAAAATATAAAATATGGAGGGCCTTTAAGGTTTTAATTTTAATTTTGTCGAGTTCGGTGTGTAACTTGGGAAAATCCATCCTTTAGAGGCTCATTTCCCAAACACATCTAGAAAATCCAAAGGGATAGAATTCAGTTTTGTAGCAGCAGAGGTTTCCGAAGTACATGAGAAGAATTCGAACTAGGTCTGATACTAGAGAAGAGGGATTTTTTTTCTACTTGAAATTGTCACCAGGAAGAGGAAGGAGAGGAAGAAGACCACAAAGGTCACCATCTCCACCTAACAGGAATTTTTCTACACCTCCACTTGGTATACCTTTTCTTCAATCATTGAGAGTTCTCCAACCAATCAGGATGGCACAACCCAATCCCTATGTCAACTTCAAGGGTAGTAGCCCACTTATCATGAATGCTCAAAATCAGGTCCTGATTACAACATTAAATAATATTCCCTATTGCACAGTATAAAATCATACTACTCCTATTGACCAAATCCAGGACATCACCAATGTATGTGAAATTCAAAAAATCAATGAAATGGATACTGTGGTCAAGTTGTTAGCTTCATATTTTAAAGGTAAATCTTTGTAATGGTTTAGGAGCCTAAAAACATGGTTTATCCAAAATTCAGAACATTTGTACAAATCCATCCACAATCAATTTGGGTAAAAGGGAGATAATTTGTCTTTATTGGAACAATTGACATCAATCAAGAGGGATCCTAATGAACAAATATTTGATTTTAACTTTTGATTCCAAAGGACATGGGATAGAATTCCACTTGCTGTGAGATAAGCAACTGAAGGTGTCTTTTTATACTTCCTAAAATCTCTAAATTCATATATTGCAATGATGATACAATCCATGGGAGATATAACTTTACCCACAACCTATAAAATTGCTATTAGAGCTGAAAACTGCTTGATTCAAGCTGGTAAGCTAGCATAAACACAACCAATGCCTCTATATCTAGACATGGGATCTCCTACAGGTAGTTAAACACTAGATTTGAATCCCATTGCACCCCCTAGGAATCAAATAAATAGTGATGCTTCTACTTCTTCAAGCACTTCAAAAGAATTACAGGAGGTTATGAAACAACTACAGAACCTAGGAAATGACATAGTGACTATGAAGAGATAGCAAGCTCAAAGTTCTTGACCGTATCAGTCTCAAACTAAATATCAATCTAGGTCCCCATACCAACAAATAGACCACCAACTTAGGTTACAAATCAAAACTCAAACCAAGGAAAACCTCAAGATGCTAGGTCATTCCAACCATATGATCTAAATGTGAATTCAATGTCAAGATCCTTGGTTCCAACAAAAAATAACATAGCACAGGAGTACAAATGGTGTAACCCCTGCATTCTACTTCACAATCAATCAACTTGTTTCAATGGTGCACTAAACTATGCCTTGATGGTACATACCATTGTTGTTTCCCAAGAACCAAGTCAAGAGGGAAATCAGTAGCAAGAAACTTAGTAAGAGGCACCTCCAGCAAAAACTACATTGGTTAATTGGCAAACAGAAGACTTATGTCGAGTTAACCAACCATATTTTCAAGGCGTGGCTGCCAATACATGGTCTAAGAAGAGGAACATGGAGGAGGGAAAATTGTATAATCTAGTTTTTCTTATACAAAAAGGAGTTAGTAGAGAAAGTACAGCCCTAAATGTGCAAAATCAGCCTAAGGCACTCACTGCAGCAACACATGTGCCTATTCAGGCTCCAGAAGAGGTTGTGCCAAGTAAAGGGAAACATAGGGAGAGTCCATTTCATTTCAATATCATTGATCAAATGAAGAAAACACATGTGAGCATTTCCATGTTGGATTCACTGGAAATCCTTGGAAAATGATATTTTTTGCAAGCTGCAATGGCCAATTGGTCTGCCTCGAGTGGATCAAACCAATATAGGAAAATGTTCTCACCAACGCAGTGCAACACGGTGGTGGTCAACCAAGAAAAATTTTTAATCCTCCACCATTTTATGTGTGATTTATTATCAGGAACCACTTGGTACATAAATGCTTGATCAATTCAGGGGCAAGTAGCTCAATAATGTTGATGCAAATAGCCGATCAATTGGGTCTAAAGTATGAGCCAGTGTTGAAAGGAGTGGTACAACTAGTTGGAATAGTAGTGGGAACCATTGGGATCATCAAAGGGTTATGTCTTACATTGCATGCATGTCTAAACATCATAGTTCTATAATATGTGTCTGTAATTGACCTTCCGCCACTCTTTTCATTCTGTCCATCAAGAGACTTCACAACCAGAATTGGTGGGTATCTATCAGTAGATTGGTCACACCTAGTTTTCAGAACAAGATATGGAGCTAAGGCGACCATCAGGTCATAAAAAATTGTAAAATTCCAGATTGAGCCCCATTTACCAAGACTTATCAACACAAATATCTCATTCTCTGATTAGGAAGAGTGTTCAAATGATCTCGAAACAGGTACCAAAGTCAAGGGTATTCCATAATTAACTCTCGAAAAATGGGAAAACAAAAGGCATGCATTTGATCCATACAAGAAAATGGGGGAATCCAAATTAGGTGTATATTATGTGCATGAATAAAATTCACCCATTCCTAATATCACTAAGCCTGAAAACAAGGATGACAACGGAGTTTGGCAACTATTGTTTGATGTTTCAAGAAGCAAACAAGGTGCTGGAGGAGGTACAATGTTGGTTTCAACACAGAGGATTAAGTATTATTCAAATTTTGATTTCCATTTTTCATATTCAAACAACACAGGTGAATATGAGGCTTTGATTCATGTACTTTATTCGGCCATGAAAAGAGGCATAAAGAACTTGTAGGTATTCGGGGTTAGCGAGCTAATTTTTAACCAAGTCAAAGGACAACATGCTACAAAAAATGACTTGATCAAGAGCTACACAAATAGGGTATGGGAACTAATGAAGGATTTTGAAGCTTTCAAGATTGAGTCTATACCTAGGAAGAAAAATGAAGCTGTAGTTAGGCTTGTAGGATTTGGGGCAACTTTTGATGCGGTGGATAATATTAAAAGAGACAAAACATAGCCCCACATCCATGTGATTATAAGTAAAATAGTTCCATATAATAACACAAGCTGGTATGTGTTTGAGAATGATCAACAAATCATTAATTTGTTGTAAGAAGAGGCTAAATTCTCAGCTAGGAATCAGGACAAATTAGAGCACTAGTAAGGCGACAAAGTGGTAAAGCTATGGAAAAAAAATCTTCCAAAGGGATTAGTAACACTGGAGTTAATATTTAATCCTAATGATCAGTTTCGTAAAGAGAAATCCAACATACATGTCAAAGGAGAGGATTCAAGACCAATTTGAGTTGGAGAAGGTAATCCACTTTAAATTAGAAAAGTTTCCACTGAAAAGGAGAAATCAGATTTCATACAGGTTTTCCAAGAATTTCTAGATGTCTTTGCTTGGAGCTGTGAGGACATGTGAGTATTCAATCCGAATTTCACACAACATACAATAGAAATTGATCTAGATGCTAAGCCCATCACGAAGAAACAAAGATCATTCAACCCTCATATTGAGCCTCTAATGAAGAAAGAGGTAAAAAATATGATAGAGGCAAGTATTATATTTCCAGTTAAGCACTTAAGTTGTATTGCAAACTTGGTACCAGTTAGGAAGAAGAATTGAGATATCAAATTGTGTGTGGACTTTTGAGACCTGAATAGAGCATCTCTCAAAGACCATTACCCACTCCCTTCAATGGAGAAAATCTTACAGGTAGTAGCTGGATCATAAATATTCTCTCTCCTAGATGGCTACTCAGGCTATAATAAGATAATGGTTAAATAAGATGATTAGTTCAAAATGTATTTCACAAAAAAGTGGGGCACCTATGCCTACAGGAAGATGCAATCTAGATTGTTAAATGCCAGAGCCAATTTCCAAAGAGAGATGGACATGGCATTCAAGGGGCTGATCAACAAAATAGTATTGATATATCTTAATGATATCATTTTGTTCTCAAAAAATGCATCGGATCGCCTCTTTCATCTGAGATAGGTATTTCAAAGGTGTAGGAGATCTTGGGTTTTATTGAATAAAAAAAAATGCATATTCCTGGCTCATGAAGCCAAGATCATAGGCCATATTGTGTCAAACGAAGGATTGACAATAGACCCAGAAAGAGTTGAAGTAATTCTAGCATTTCCATTTCCAAGTCATAAGAAAGATCTGCAGATATTTCTAGGAAAAATCAATTTTGTGCACATATTTGTACCAAACTTTGTTGCTCTTTTCAAACCAATAATGCTGATGTTGAAGAAGAGCATGGGCTTTAATTGGATAGATGAAGGAAAATAAATTTTTGAAGAAATAAAAGAAGCTATATCCCAAGCTCCAACTCTCATCAATCCAAAATTCTCTAAGGAATTTATGCTATATGCCTTTCGCGGTGGGAAAACGATTTCTGCAATCCTATTGCATCAAAACAAAGAGGGATCTCAATAGCTAGTTTCCTTCTTTATTCATAGTTTGGATGAATATGAAGTGAGATACACTTTCATTGAAAATCATGTCCTTGTAATGATCAGGAGTTTAAAGAAATTCAAACACCTAGTCTCAATCAACAAGGTCGAGCTGCTAGTTTCCCATGCAGGAGTCAAGGACTTCCTTCTAAACAAATATCTAAATGAGAAACGTGTAAGATGGATCACTCGTGTCATGGAATATGACATTGTAATTGAAGTCACTGAGTTGGTTCTTGGGAAGAGATTATGTGAAAAGCTAGCCTCGAGTCAACAAGCTGATGCAAGTAATGAAAAATAATTTTTTTTGGTGTTGCAGGAGGATCAAGAGAAATAAAATGATAATGTTCCTATCCCCTGTTAGACTCAAAATATGATGCACTTCCTATAGAAAAGCATATACCCTCCAGAAATGAACAAAGCAAAGAGGAGATAATTCATATTATAAATCGTTCCATATGTGCTTGTTGATGGTGTTTTGTTCACCAAAGACATCAACAACATCCTACTAAGATGCATTGGAATAGTTCAAATTGAGAAGGTGTTACAGGTGTTTCATGATGGAGAGGTGGGAGGAAATTTTTCCCCACGGGTAACAACTCTCAATATAATGAAGGCATGTTAATATTGGCCCACAGTTTTCATTAACTACTATACTTGTAAGAAAGGAAATACTTGCAGCACTTTAATTACACCCAATTTTAGTTGACTAGCCATTCATGCAATGGGGATTTGAATTCATCGAGGTTATCAATCCGAATTCAATCCAAGGTCATAAGTGGATTCTGACTGCAAGAGATTATTTCACCAAGTGGACCGAGGTAGTAGTAGTCAAGGAAGAAAACGAGTCTAGCATACTGAACTTCTATGAAGGGATAGTCACTAGATTCGGTGTACCGACCACAATCATATCATAACATGCATTGATGTTCCTAGGTTCCAAGATCACAGAATGGGTTGTTAAGAATGGAATCTACTTGAGCACCTCTTTAAATTATTACCCACAAGGTAATGGACATGAAGAGTTCCACTAACAATAATTTTCTAAGAATCATCAAAAGGAATCTATATGAAAACCAAAGGACAAGGCATACAAAGCTAAAATTAGGATTATGTGCTGATAGGATCACACCAAAGAGGTCAATAGGTAATTCCCCTTACAAGTTAGTCTATGGGAAGGAGGTAGTGTTTCCTATATCATTAGAACTACCTACATATGAACTCATGAGACAACTGGAGTTTTATGAGTTCGAACCTATGGAAGCAAAGTATGCTGAATTGATGGAATAGGGGGAAATCAGAGAACATGCAATGAAAATCATTGAAATAAATTAGACCTTAGTAAAAATATGGTTTGATAAGAAATCAAGATTGAGGACATTCCAAGAGGGGGACCTAGTTCTAAAGTGGTCCATGTATATTGGGAAAAACCAAGAAGGCATTCCAAATTTCATGCCATTTGGAGTAACCCCTACATGGTCACGGGATGTAAAAGTAGCAATGCCTTACAATTGTCTACATTGGATGGAGAGGAAATTCTGATTTTTTTTAATGGAATCTATCTTAAATATTGCTACTGAAGATAAGAAGTTTCACCCTTGTAAATATTAGCCTACGATTTTTAATTCGTCTAAGTGCGTATGCACATTGTCATTTTTTAGTTTATTTTTTAATTTACCAAAGTGATTCAACAAATGTTTTATTGCTCCTAGGTTGTATCATTTTTCTTTAAGTGAACCTCCCAATGGATAAGTGAATGTCGAAGGAGATCACCATCAGAGCAACTAAAATCAGGTTTTGAGATAGTCCATTTTCAAGAACAGATAAAAGCTCCAGGTCAAGACAATTATCTACTCTCAACAATCTCATCTTTAATATTTTATTATGAAAATTGAGAGTCCGGGAAGAGGAGAAGGTTCAGTAATAGTAACAGTCTAATAGTCATAACTCTGTGCCCAATAGATACTTCAAGGCATCTAATCTTTCCACCTAGCAGGAAGGTAACCCCGCAAGTTGCAAAATTGTTATCCAATATTTCCCTTAGGATAAATTGGATAAACATGACCTTGGACGGAGAGTAAAAGTGAGAGGTTGATCTCATCATGGGAACTCACATTTTGATTCCAAAAATCAGGTTACATGCGCGCTCGACAATAGAAATGCAAGGTTAAAAAATGAATGGCCAAGGGAATGTCGAAGGAGATCAGAGCTCGAGAGAAAATAATGGAGTCCAAAGACCGAAGTTTTCAGATTTTGGGCATTCAGCATTTCAAAAACAAAACGGGGTGAAAAATAAACATCAAAGTCCAAATTTTAGACTTCACAATTTCAGAGTTTCAGAGATCTCAGTGAATGCAGGAAGGTGAATAGTTCTACATGCCTGGAAAGGAAAAGATCCAAAACCCTGAAAATCCAAAGTTTAGACTTTGAGATTTTAGAGTTTCAAAGTTTTAGAAATAGGAGATGACCAGTTGAAAGTTAGATAAAAAATTCCTAAAATCCCAAAATTTCAAAGTTCGAAATGGTTTGGATTTAAGAGGTCAAAAATTTATTTCGAGGTAATGCGAAAGGCTTTTCAGACTTTTTGAAGTTTTGATTTCATAATTTCAGAGTTATTGGTTTTAAAGATTCATATTTTTTGAGTTTCGGAACTCTCAAGCACTCAATTAGATGAACACTAAACTAAACACTGAAATGAAAATTTCCAAAGTTCTGAAACCCTTAAGTCCAAAATTTCAGACTTTGGAATTTTGTAGTTTCAGAGCTATCAACAGGATCAAGCGATGAATAGTGTCAAAAATTCTGAAAGGGAAAAGTTCCGAAATCTAAATGTCCAAAATTTTGGACTTCGGGGTTTTGGAGTTTCAGGGTTCAGAGTTTCAGATGTTTCAGAGTTTCAGAGTTTCAGGGGTTTTGGAGTTCGGGGTTTCAGAGTTTCAGGGGTTTCAGAGTTTCAGGGGTTTTGGAGTTTCAAGGTTCACAACCCTGTCTCCTCGACAAGTTAGAGTAGATTTTAAGGTGGATCCTCTACAATTTGGATGTGTGCATAAAAATAGAGGAATAGGAACCAACCTTCATCCAGAGAGCTTTCCCAATTGCAAATTCCCACACTTTAGGAGAAGCTCCATGTGATACAATCACACTAATAGTCTCAATCCTTCTAATTTCACACATTCAAGGGTGTTGTGATTACACATCAACATTAACATGTCCAATATTTTTTAAGGACTTCTTTTAGGCATCATATTTACAAGTGTGCTCATAGGAACATATGCAAAGTGGAAGAAAATAAAAGACATCAAAACTATTGGAAAATATCTTAAAGAAATGTGATGCCATTTCAATGCAATCATTATAGGATTGGGGGTTCTATTGTCAAGTCTTGGCATTGTATGATTAATATCGCAACATTGAAAGAGAGAAAGCAAGCAAAAAGTAGGTAAATTGTTTGTAAAAATGCCTGAAGAAGCATTTTTCACAAGGAATGCCATGATTTCTAGATATCCATGGATTGGGTTTGTGGAAAAAGGAATCAAGAGATTTCAACCAAATTTTTTTCATCAGTAAAGCACCATGGAAAAATTTTCCTAGCTGATGTCTCTAGTAAGTGTCAAGAAAAAGGTATGGATTTTCCCTTTTTGTCTTCTAATAAATTCCACTTTTATCATTTCTTGCATTTGGAAACTAAATTTTAATCTTTTTAGGAAATTTAACTCCAACCAATGACAAAATGTTACTTCATTTAATACTATAAAACATAAAAAAAATTAAAACCTCAAAAGTTATGCGCATAGAGCACAAACCTGAAATTCCTTGCATGATTCTTGGTAACATTGTACACTATGGGGAAACTTAACTGAGTAGTTTGAACTAAATTAACACCTTTGCATGTAAAATTTATAATCCCACTTATGTTACTAGTCACTTGTAGTGATGTGTTATTTTTAGTAAAACGCAATCAGTTTCGGCATTCGGTTACCTCTTAGTTTAAGCAAAAATGAAAAAAACCACTTCCACCTAACCCCAGACTACCAACAAGAGAATCCTAAACCACCTAAATTTCAAGGAAACATCATTTGGAGACTAGTTTTTCGAGTTGGTTTTTGGGCCCACTTATCACTAAGTGACAAGAGTTGTTGTCATAATTACGATAACTAGACCCAGAGCTTCTCTTGTAACTTGGGCTTCACTTTTCATAATAAACTTCTGTCAGACATGATTAATTATATGTATGTAGGATATTATGCAAGAATCATCAATATTCATTTTCAAACTTAAAACGAGTGTTTTCATGGCCAATTTGTGAGAACTTTAGATGTTTCGTTCAGCTTGTACCCAAACTGTAACTTTAGCTAAACACACCTTATAAGGGATTCTGTTGACTCTTGACTAACCATGAAACCTTGTACATATCGTTACCACACTCTATAGAGTATGAATTGATCAAATTATTGTATGAATTCTTCTTGGCAAATTATGATCTTTCTCTCTCTTCCTTTTGTTATTTCTAGAAGTAACTCTGATATTTTGACTTGTTCTAAAAATGTAAATGAGTTATAAATTTTCATGTGTTAGAAATTAAAATTTGATAATGTATGTGATTATGATAAGATGAATAGAAAGGAAAATTAAATCCAAACTTTCTCTCTCTTCTCCTTTCTCATTCTAGAGATAATTACAAAAATATTGACTGTGTTTTGAAAATAAAAATGGGCCAAAATGTTTATGAGTTGAAATGAAATGAAAATTGGATACGGGATGTTACAGTGATTTGAAAAGAAAAGGAATCCTATATTTTCTTCCTCCTTCCCTTACTCTTCTCTCTCTCTCTCTCTCTCTCTCTCTCTCTCTCTCTCTCTCTCTCTCTCTCTCCCCCTCCCTATCTCTATCTCTCTCTATTGTCTATTCTGATTATTTGAAATGATGGATGCATGGAATTTATGCTTGAGTGTAGGGTATTTCGATACTCAGATGCAACATTGGTTGCAGGTACTCCAAACAAGAGGAAATTTATGGATGTGATATGTTGAAATTAATGAGTTCTCACTGTAAATTTATATTCATCTTACAATACATGTATTACCCTAAAATAATGATATCTATTGTTGTTCGAAGAATTATTCTTTGTATATTTTATAAAGGGAATAACAATGTCGCTATATTTTATAGTTTCAAATTGGATGTAAAGTTCTACTCAATGTTGTACGTATATTATAAATATATTAAAATAATCCCTTGCTATGTTAATTATTGGTTTATTTCCTTAACACCCACAATGCTGGTTAGAATTTCATCTCATCAAAACTAATGAAAATAAAAGAACGAGTTATAATTCCTATTGTACTTCCTCCCCCAATTAATCCTTTTTCTAGGTTATATAACATTAATTGTGTTAATAAAATACTCTGATATCATTAATCATCTTCGAGCTTCACACCTAAGATGTCTTATTAAGGACCATAACCTTGATATTTTATTATTTATTGCATATATGTTGTGAAACGTATCATATTGGGATGAATGAGGTGATCATGTCTAGGTGTTGTAGGTCTCATCATATCATGAATAAGTTAACCCCCTTGTGCATAATTTCCCTTGGTACCCTAGGGGGTAGACAAAACCTTGCAAGAGAGTTGGTGGTTATACCTCGATTGATCTCTTGTGAGATCTAGATTTTGTGAGTGGATACTATGTTTCTAATTACTTGCATATTTACCCAACAATTTAAATAGGTCCTTAGGAGAATTTTTAAATGCATAAGATTAATTGGGTTATTTCTCCTTCAATATACACTTATACTTCAATGTCCAAGAGAATTGAAATGATTTGTCTTGTGCAAGGCCACACTCCTTGAACTCTTAAATCGCTAAGTGTTACGTAAGTGTTATAGGAATTACATTTGTTCCAAAATGATGATAATACAAAACCAAAGTAACCATGGAAATGTAGCTAGTAAAATGGGTAAATAAGATTAAACTAAGGAATCACCACTACGAAATTGGTACACCTTGAGCGATGTCAAAACTAACTAAAATGTATAATGTGGTCATAAAATGAATGCGATAAAGTAGAGATTCATCAATAATAAAACGACCTAATAAATTTGAAAACCAAATATTATGCATGATCACATGGTTTTTTGGCATAAATTTGGATTAAACAACGATGCTAATGAAATAATAAAATGTAGCCTTGAGAATGGGATAAATTCAGTTGTAGCCAAGGTATTGCAAGTTACGGAATTTTTGCTCGAGTGGACTTGTAAAAGTTAGTAAAACCCTTGGCATAGATAGGAAAATACTAAACCTAGGATCACTCAAGAAGTAGAAATTTATGGTTCAAACATGTAATTAATCTATTTCTATATTGTCAGTAAATCCTTAAGATGATGAAACATAAGTAGTTTGAAATGTGAAAACTCGTTACTTAAATTCAAAAAAAAATCTCTATAACCAAAACACAGATGTAATGTACCCTTCTATGCGTAATATGATTTTGAAAATGTGAATCCCTAATTGGAGCAAAGGATTGTGAAGCAATAACGCTATAACTTAATTAGTTAACCTACATGGTTATACTAATTGGAAGATGAAAATAGTGTATTGCTAGTATTTAAAAATGCTATGAAATGAACTCAGGATAGGTCTTCTATTGATCTAGTAACCTTCCTTTTTCTTCTTGCAATTTTTCCTCCTTGTAACAAGATTATTATTTTTTAATCAAGTAAACTTGACTCTTTCAAACAAATCCTTAAGTCAAATATTAGAAGGTGCATGTGTGTATATACATTCCTAATCATAATTAAGATATATATAGCTATTTCCATAAGAGAAATGAGAAAATACTGGGAACCACTATAGGTGAAATGTTAAAAAAAAACATGCATCCTAGTTGTAAAGGAACAAAGGGTCCCAAGTAATGAGTTCTTCACACAATTATATTCAAATAATTTTTTTTTGAGAAACAAACCTTTAATATAAAAATTTAGTATTATGAGACTCATAGTTGTTTAAAATGAATTTATATAACAAATGAGCTATGGATAACTATTGGAATTGGAGAATGTAACCAATTGTGCATTCTCCATTAAAGAATAATGCTCTGCAAAATAAAGTAATTGATGTTTGAAAAATAGGAAATTTTAAATCTTATGTGTTTAATTATGCTGAAAACTTTAAGGTCATATAATGGAAACCTAAATGTAATGAATATGTAAACCATGAAAAATTCAAGTCATGGAGTATGCCTATCCTATTTTTCTTACTATAATTGTGTCATTGTCCTCGTTTACATCGTTTGAGTAAGACATTGATGTGTACCCCATGTTATGATATTGTATGAGTGGGTTCATGTTTAAGTAAGTGGCGTATGTCATGTCAAGTTTCTTTATTTGGATCCCATGTGGTGTTGTGTAGCATGCAATTTAATTCAAAACACAACTATCCCGATAATTTTACTGTTGTATTTTGGTGTTGAAAGTGTGTGAATTACAAAATATTAGTGCATAGACATATTATGTGTAGAATGTGGAAGCATGTAAACTATTTTAAAAAATAAACAATAAATATATAGTATCATTGTTGACATGATAGTGTAAATATTTTCACCAAATAATGTTTCTCATGTGATTGATGTATGTACAACCCTCTACATCCAGTAAACCTACGAAGCTTCATGTACATAGAACACAATTTTTTTTTGTTTAATTTGGATTTAAACATGCTAGTTGTATTTTATTGAAAATTTATAGAGCCTTTGTAAGAAATCCATTTAGTGTATATCATGTTATCATGGGACTCCAGAAGAACACATCTCTTTGATGAAGTTCACATGTTTTGTCTATGCTTCTTCATTTTACATACATGTCTCCTATGACATTTATAACTTCATCCAACACATTTCCTCGTGGATGTCCAAACCTCATTCCAAAGACTCCATTTTAACATAGGTAGGTAGGATACTAGAACTTTGTCTTCTTCATCTGATCGATGATACTGAATGGATTTTTTATTTTGTTTTTCTTCCCCTTGCTTGGTATGATGCTTTCTGGTACTTGGGTTAGCCCATGATCTGCTACAACTGGTATCTTGGGATGATTTTACACATTCGAGGCTGCTTTTAAATTTCTAACTCCTTGTGGGGTGAGAGTGGGTTGAGGAACAACTAGGTTAGATGATTTCCCCTCTTTTATGTTTCTTTTCATTGACCATGTATTGACAGCTACACCTTGGAAAGGAGGTTGATTAAATCCACAAAATTCCTTCATTTGGAAATTGACTGATGTGGTTATAGTAGGAGGAGCCTCTTGCTGAGTTGTTTACTGATTCTCTTCCTCACTTGGTTGTTTGGAAAAACCGACGGTATGCACCATTTTGGCCTAATTTAGTGCACCATTGAAGAAAATTGCTTGATTGTGAGGCTGATTACATGGGAAGCACCATTCATACTCTTGTGTAATGTTGTTCGAAGTTGGAAACAAAACAGCGGATTTCAAATCTATATTTGGATTATAAGGCTGAAATGGTCTTATAATTTGATATTTCCCTTAAATTTGATTTTTCTTTGTATCCCGAGCAAGAGTCCTTTTAGGCATAAAAGGAGGCCTATTTTATTTATCTTAAGGATGGTACAATCTACATATCTGAGTTTTCTACATCCTGAGAGTCACTGATTCATTTATTAGATTTTCCAAGTGCTTCATGACTTTAGGAAGCACAGTTGAGGTGATAGAATAAAAATTAAAAGCCTCATTGGAACTTTTATTTCTAGGGGTAGGGATAAGGGCTAACTTAGGTGTCTTGCTTAACTAGAATTCCCCATTTTAGGATAAAGAGACTAAGTTGGCCTAGCTAATAGTTTACCAACTTGAATTAGACAATTCTCAACTCTAATAGCTATGACATAAGCCCTTGGTAAAGTTATTGCTCTCATAGGTTGTATCATACCAAATATATCAGAATTTAAATCTTTATGAAAATAGAGAAATGCACCTTCAGTAGTTGGCCTTTAGAGAATTAGAATCCAATCCCATGTCCACTTAAAACTAAATTTGAAACATTCCATCTACTCATTCAGGGCCCTCTTGATTCTAGTTAATTGTTCTAATAACAAAAAATTATATCCTCTTTCACCGAACAGATTACAAATGGATGTGCATAATTGATCCCAGTTTGTGATGGACCCTATTGTTAAGCTCTTAAAAAATTGCAAAGCTTTACATTTAACAGATGAGGATAATGAATTGACTGCAACATTCAATTTATTGATCTCATGGATTGCGCAGATATTACCAATGTGTTTGATGTGATCAATAGGAGTTGTATTATTTCCTCTTATGAATTAGGGAATATGTTTTAATGCTACAACTAGAACAGGATTCTAGGAATTGAGGGAAACTTGAAAATTTTATATGAAGTTCACATAGCAAATTAGTGGTCCTCGAGGTGGCGTCTAATGTATCATCTTGATTAGCCTAAGGAATCTATTTGATTGAAGGAAGGGTCTACCTAAAAGAGGTGTTGATAAGGTTCTATTTGGTGGAGATGGGGATCTTTGTACTCTTCTTCCTCTCCTTTATCTACATGGATATAGCTAAAAATACTCAAATATGCCTTCTTCTCTCATCTTTAACTGAGTATGGCTCTTTATATTATACTTGACGAACATTGGGCTATTACACAACTACATTATTCTTCTCGAGAGTCATCAGGTATGCTTCACAAAACCTCCAAAGGCTGAAAATCACATAAAAATAACACTCATCTCACTGCAATGAAAAAATAGAAATTAGATGAAATCTAAGAACACTTCTAAAATGAATTTTTTCTGACTGGGCGTGCCAAAATCGTTAATGCAAAATTATAGTACCCTTAATTGTTAGTGAGTTATGAGTGATGCAATCAGTGTTATCTGCATAACATGGGATTGTCTCAAGGTGTGGGACCCTTGTGATTTGAGAAAAAACTCCAAAGAAGGTCGGTTCCTCTACCTAATCCTAATGCTAAAACTAATCTTAGGATAGGTTATGGAACTATTATAATACTAACCTATATTTCTAAGGGACCCTAAGGAAGAGCGAAATACATAAAATCAAATTCCTTAACTAAGGGAGGTGATAGCACCAACAAAAAGGGGAGTGTATATATTCTTAGTGAGTGAAAATAGGAAGATATATTCATAAGAGAGGGAAAAAAAATGTGCCACAAACTAAAACAAAATTCACATCTCCATTTTCATAGAGCATAACAAATTTGAAACTTACAAAAAGAACAAAATATACATAAAATACCTGCAAATGCAATAGAATGAAATACATGTAATATAAATTGAGGTAAGGAAAGGAAAACCCCCCCAAAAAAATATTACTCAAAAAGGTTCACAATCCATTAAAATGTAGGCATAAGGAAATAATTTTTTACAAAATAGTTAGATTCGAGGCCTGCAGCTCATCAAAGCTATGGAAATTTTTTGACAGAGTTCCTTTGCTCCCAGAATGTCTCTACTCAAAATGAGGTGGATTTTACAATATATAGAGAGGACCTAAAAATGTGTCACTGACCAACATACTTCATTGAATATGCATGAGAATCCATAAAAATGCCCTTCCTGAGGCTACTTCTTTGATAAAAGAAGACATGGGTGCGATACTCCATAAAAAGTAGTTATTGAGTTATCTTTTCAACCACCTACCCCATCTATTTCCAAGCTTGATGTTGATATTCTTTTACTTGGTTGGTAACACATTTTATTGTTGACAGAAGCTAACATTTTGTTCATTGTGTCATTCAGTAACAAGTCATCCCTGAAAGTGTTGTCGTCTGGATAGTTTCTATTACCAGCCGGTAACACATTTTATACATACATGTTGTTGGCCGACAACATTTTTACACATGACATGGGCTATCAAGATTATTTTCCGCTATCAACTGGTATCAAAATTATGTTACCGGTTGGTAATGATCATTCTTGTTGTCAACAATCTTGTTTCTATTACCGCTCGGTAACACCATTTTTGATACCGAACGCTAACACTTCCTTCTAGCTATAAGAAAATGCCTCATACCTTCATTGCAGATCGTTAGCTCACCAAGAAGATTACAAAGCAATGCCTCCCCACCAACTACCAATAGCTCATTTTGTTAAGTTGTCCATTTTGCAGGGGCATAAAATATGGATAACACTTTCTTCACTCAAACAACATATGAACAGTAGTATGAGACCGGAACTAAATGATACCCAATGTGCATGATTAAATTTCCAGTGTGTACCATGATTTGTGTGGCCATCCATTTTTATTATTTTGTTTTTTGGTGCCTATCATGAGATTCCTTTTCTAATCTTTCCAAGCTACTCCTGGATTACCTTTAGACTAAAATTTTGGTTGAGCTATCTTTTATTGGGTTGCTTGGGAAGTTTTTAGTCTACCATGAAATCGAGATTACATGGTTATTATTGATGTTTATAGGAAAATATTAGATTTATGTTCTAAATGGGTGGTGTGATGTCTTTCGGGAAATCAAGCCTCAAAAATTATTCTTCGATATTGCATTACTTATGTTGTTCATTACAGTACAATTTATTGGAATAATACAATTTTTCATACCTTAGTTATCGCCAATGCTCCTGTCAAGATTGCTAGCACTTTAGTCACCAAAAGCATTTGGAAATCCTTTGAATCTACGAAGCCCCTGCTATATAGGATTGGAAATGGCTTTCACACAAGGAACTCTTTCAATTCTAAGAATATCTTGTGGTCTCCCATTATTACAAAACCTAACATTTCACTTATAGACACTCTGAGAATCAAATCTCATTTTTTATCTCGCAAAGGGCATCATGCCATTATGAATTTGGTTTCCCATAAAGAAAAGATTTACTCCCCGAAGTTAAACATAAAATTTAATATTTCCAATTCAAACCTTCCATCTATCCACAAAATTTAAGAGTTCATGCCTGATATCATGATTCATAAACTGGGGATTAAGCCTCTGGATGTATGGTGGCATGATTGTCAGTGGAATCATGATATTTCCTTTTTTCACTTTAATGGAGACACTATTCTCCTCTCAATTTTCCCCACATTTTCAAATCTAAATTCATGAAAATTGGATCCCCTCCATGTTAGAAATTCATGTTTTAAACTTCTAATGACGCTTGTTCTCATTTCCCATAGGTTTTTAATCATTTTCCTCAGTCTGCTGCCATTAAAACATTTTACCTATTTTCAGTAGGTGGGAAATGATTTTTTTTCTCATTTTGTGATTTGGAATGCGTGGGACCTTGCATATTTTCTTTCTAACCTTTTGCAGAGAAAGAAATCCTTCATTTGGAATAGAAATGGCATTTTCCCGTTTCTTACAAATTTCTACGTTCTTTTCCACATCAAATTCTTGCTCGGGAAGGTAAGGCTACATGTTTGTTTCCCATCATATGCGGCTAGGCGTGTTTCTTTTTTCACTTATTACATTTGGTGATTTTGGGAAAAGAGTCAGATTTTCCCTGCATCCCCGTAGGTCCTTGATTGGCTGGAGTAATTTCGGCAGAGGTTCGGGTTGGCGGATCCATTTTTATTTTCTAAGGCATTCAAGTGAAAGGATAAATTTTCAATCTGAGGCCTACACCAATCAGAGAAGAAAACGTGTTCATGTTGAAAATTCAATAGCAGCGGTAATGACTTTGGAGGGAAATTTGGAATTTTTCCCTTGTCCAAAATAGCTAAAAATCAAGGCACATCCCCGTAACCAATTAGGTGGCCCCACGTGTCAACAAATTATAGAGGGACACGTGGATATTTCTTCTTTCATAGGCACTTCAGCATACCGGCGGGAGACTTTGGGAATTTAAGCCTTATTTCCACAAAAAGCAAAAAATTTTAAAATGGCCCGCGGTCTCGCCCAAGCTAAAGGAAAATTTCTAAGTAGAGGCCTATAGGAAATCAGAGGACACGTGTTCGCATTGAAAAGTCAGAGGCAGAGATGCATACTTTTAGGGAAAAGTTGGAATTATTCCCCTTTCTTAAAATAGATAAAATCTAAAGCAGAAGTACATCCCCACAACCAATCTCATGGTGCCATATGTTCACATTGAAAAGTCAAAGTGGGTCGGTGGAGATTTTTGAGAATTTGAGCCTTTTTATTAAAAGAGTTCAAATGGCAGATTTGAACCTCATTTCCTCAACCACTCATATGATGCCACGTGTCTAGACATTAGTGGAGCTGCAGGCGAGCGGAGCAAATCGATAAAATGCACTTTTTCTCATAAATGTCAAGAGATGAAAAATTTCTCTCCCAAGGCCATCCTTACTTTGATCTCGCCATGTGTAGGGTCCAAATTTGAAGCTAAAAGGGGGAAAAGATAGCCAAATGCCCTCTTCTAATTTTTATCGCCACTAACGAATAAGAGCTCTATAAAAGACAAGAATGGATCATTCCCCATTCTTTCCTCTCTGATTCCTTGTTGTTTCTTCATGAGATGTGTTTTGGAGGTGAGTTGATAAGTTTAAAGAGGTGTAAAGTTTAATCATTAGAAAATAGATTTTATCAGGCATACGTGATAAAATGGGATAAAACTTATCAATAAGCACTTGAGTGCTATGAATGTGGTTAAAATGTGGAAATGACATGACCACGTGAAGGAGAAAATCATGAGATGTCACCTGCTAAAATAATCATGCTCAATCTGACGAGATATTCACCTTTTTAAACCTCCTATTTTCATGAGTGTTTGTTTCATGTCACTTTCCAAAAGCGGATCTGCAACAAACATTATCCCTTTCGGATATTCTTTTCTTGGGGACAAAGTATGGATGTAAACAAATTGTTATAAATATATGGCTTTGGCCACGAGATAAAGGGATTCTGGTTTTATGGGAAGGTTGTAAATTCTGAAGTAATTCAATTCAGAAGTTCTCTTTTCTTTTTTTCCTCTGTTATATCTTTCTCTATCCTTGCACGATTCAATGAATCATTTGTTTTGCATTTAATAGAAACTGTGTTATGGTTTGTGTGAATCTTCAGAATGTTGTATCTACATATTTGCGTCGGTGGTGAAGTAATTGTTCCTTTTCTATATTCTCTTAGTTCAATGTGAGTAGGGAGATAGTATGATATCTATATTTCCCAAAAGCATTTTTGTTCTCTTTCTTCTCCCATCCCTTTATTCTTCCATTCCTTTTGATTAATAATCTTTTAAGTATGAAAACATTCCAGAATATCTGGGTCCAAACATTGAGAGTTGTATATTTGTACACTTATTTTTCCTCCTTTCAATAAGGGAATATCTCCCATTAAAGAGGAGGAACTTGTTGTCCCCTGACTGTGGCTTCAACCCATGTTCCATTTTGAAGCCGAACATTTTTTGGCGACTTCGCTACAAAATTCATTGCAAATGGATTCCAGTTTTTTAATAACAAATTCTTCATCATCTTTGATCTGGCGACTCCAAGATACACTCAGGGTAGAAGAACCCTTGGGGAAGAAGACCCTCATTTCCAAATTTTGGATCATCAAGGTTTCTCTCTCCCTTCTTCATCAAGAAAAATAAGAGGAACAAGATCTGCAAGCACTCCTTCTGCTAGAGACAACTTCTGAGAGTGACATCCCACGAGATCAAATCAGTCCTAATTTGCATGCTTTGATTCTTGGTGGTGTTTTAGTTCCTCTCCAAACAATATTTACATGGATGGTTCTCCTCTCCCACTTCCTTATCGTGGGAAATTTTTTAAGTTGTCCAAAACCTAGACATTTTGGCGGTCCCTCTTTACATTCTGTATAGAGTTTTTCATTCCTTGTTCTTGTTTTGGTTGTCTCCCTTTCTGTGTTCTATTGTGTGTTGGTTTTTATTCTTTTTGACTTCGTTCCCCAATGGATAAGACACTAAGCCAATCTGATTACCCAGAATTCACTAAGGTTCTTGATTTTGCCTCTTTCCTCTGCCAAATCATTCCCAGAAGGAGCCATCTATTGTCCTCTCAATTTTCCCCACCTTTTCAAATCTAAATTCATAAAAATTGGATCCCTACTATGTTAGAAATTCATGTTTTAAAATCCTCATGACGCTTGTTCTCATTTCCCACAGGTTTTTAATCATTTTCCTTAGTGTGTTGCCATTAAAATGTGTTACCTATTTTCACTAGGTGGGAAATGATTTTAGTTATCCTTTGATGAGTAGGAATGTGTGTGACCTTGCATCTTTTGTTTCTAACCTTTTGCAGAGAAAGAAATCCTTCATCAGGAACAAAAAAGGCATTTTTCCGTTTCCTGCAACTTTCTACGTTCTTTTCCTCGTAACATTTTTGCTAAAGAAGGTGAGGCTACGTGTTTGTTTCCCATTAGATGTGGTTGGGTGGGTTTATTTGTGAACTTATTACTTTTGAATATTTCGGGAAAAATGTCATATTTTCCCCGCATCCCTGCCGATCCCTGATTGGATGGAGCAGTTTCGGCAGAGGTTCAGGTTGGCGGATCCATTTAATTTTTTAACGCATTCAAGAAAAAGGATAAATTTTCAAGCTGAGGCCTACACCAATCAAAGAAGGACACGTGTTCATGTTGAAAGTTAAATAGCGGAGGTAAGGAATTCGGGGGGAAATTTGGATTTTTTCCCTTTTCAAAAATAGCTAAAAAGCGAGGCACATCCCCACAACCAATCAGGTGGCTCCACTTGTCAATAAATCTAAGAGGGACACGTGGCTGTTTATAAGTTCATAGGTGGTTTGGCATACCAGTGAGAGACTTTGCAAATTTTAGCCTTGTTTCCACAAAAGGCAAAAATTTCTAAAATTGCTCGTGGTCCCGCCGAGCTAAAGGAAAATTTCTAAGTTAAGGCCTACAACAAATCAGAGAAGGACACATGTTCATGTTGAAAATTCAAAGGTGGAGATGAGGAATTTCAGGAAAAAGTTGGAATTATTCCCCTTACTTAAAATAGATAAAATCTAAAGCAGAAGAGTATCCCCACAACCAATCTCATGGTGCCACATGTTCACATTGAAAAGTCAAAGTGGGCCGGCTGAGATTTCTAAAAATTTGAGCCTTTTTGTTAAAAGAGTTAAAATGGTAAATTTTACCTGCATTTCGTCAGCCATTCAGATGACACCACGTGTCCGGCCATTGGCAGAGCTGCAGGTGTGCAAAGCAAACCGAGAAAACTTGCTCTTTCTCCCAAATGTAAAGAAACGTAAAATTTCTCCCCTAAGGTCATCCTTGCTTGGATCTCACCACGTGTAGGGTCCAAATTTGAAGGTAAAAGGGGGAAAAGATAGCTAAATGCCCTCTTTTGGATTTTATCGCCATTAACGAACCAGAGCTCTACAAAACACAATAATGGATCATTCCCATTTCTTTCCTCTCTGATTCCTTGTTGTTTCTTCATGAGATGTGTTTTGGATTGGTTTTGGAGTCAAATTGATAAGTTTAAAGAGGTGTAAAATTTAATCATCAGAAAAACAAATTTTATCAGGCATATGTGATAAAATGGGATAAAACTTATCAATAAGCACTTGAGTGCTATGAATGTGGTTAAAATGTGGAAATGCCATGACCACGTGAAGGAGAAAATCATGAGATGTCCCCTGCTAAAATAATCATGCTCAATCTGACAAGATATTCACCTTTTTAAACATTCTATTTTCATGAGTGTTTGTTTCATGTCACTTTCCAAAAGTGGATCTTTAACAGATATTATCCCTATCGGATTTTTTTTCTTGGGGACAAAGTATGGATGTAAAAAAATTGTTATAAATATATGGCTTTGGCCACGGGATAAAGTGATACCAGTTTTCTGGGAAGGTTGTAAATTATGAAGTAATTCAATACAATTTTTTTTTCTTTTCTTATTTTCCTCTGTTATATCTTTATCTCTCCTTGCTCAATTCAATGGATCATTTATTTTTCATTCCATAGAAACTTTGTGTTCTGGTCTGTGTGAATCTTTACAAATTTGTGCCTGCAGATTTACGCCGGTGGTGAAGTAATTGATCCTTTTCTATATTTTCTTGGTTCAATGTGAGTAGGGAGATACTCTGCTATCTATATTTCCCAAAATCATTGTTGCTCTCTTCCTTATCCCATCCCTTTATTCTTCCATTCCATCTTATTGATAATCTTTTAAGTATGAAAACATTCCAAAATATCAGGGTCCAAACATTTAGAGTTGTATATATGTACATTTTTTTCCTGCTTTCAATAAGGGAACCTCTCCCATTAAAGAGGAGGGAGTTGTTGTCCCCTGATTCTGGTTTCAACCCATGTTCCATTCTGTAGCCCAACAGACACCGAATACCATCTATTGAGTCACATATGAAATGTCATTGCTAAGCTCATAGCCTTCTCAGGCCTATAATATGCCCATTCTACATGGATTTTTCAACTCTCCCATGTAGGGAACTCCTTGCTTGAGCCTAAACATAACCATTTTCTTTGGTACCTTATTTATCAAGGCCTTCCTAATGGTGGAGTGTGTTAGTCATATCAGAATTCACAGTCACCAATTTTGTTTTTCTCTTGATCTGAATATTTTAAGCATTTGTTCTTGTCTTTTCCTTGTGAACAAGCTGGTTGGTATTTGATTCATATGTTATTTCAACCCTACCAACCTAAATTATTTCATTGGCTCATAGCATTGTTTGGAGATTTCAGATTTTGGCCTAATTATATTGATACTCTGTGGAAATTATTTCGAGGTTCTATTCTCTTTAATATTTGAAAAGCTCCAAATATTATAATACTACAAAATGACCAACCTATTAATTTATTCTCTACTACAGACAAAGTGGTTATTTTTTATAATGTGTGCAAACAAACTCAAGCTCAAGCCAAAAATGTTTTTATAGAATTTGTTCATTTGTTAGAATTACTCACACATTAGGGAATTTCTCCTTGCACGACGGGTTGAGTCCTTTCTTCCCATTTGATACCGCCACCTCACTCATCTTCACCTCGTCGACCACCTCCCCAAGAAACATGTAACAAAATTCTCTCTCGCAACCACCACTCTCCCTCTCCATATGATCTCCCTTCATCTCCATCATCTTTCACTCCGGGTTGGAGTCCTCCTCTGAGGGGATAAGTCATGGTACGATCACCGCATTGGACCTCTCCTCCCCCTAGATTTTATAAAAATTTTAGCTCTCTGCACAATGGTTGGGGACTTATGGTACCTTTGTGGATGCAGATGCTAGAATAGGATAGGTGGCAGGTTGATCCTCCTTCGTCCGAGTTGTCGAGTGGATATTTCATCCCTCCTCATGATGATCCTCCTACTCCTCTCAGAGTGGCGAATTGAGTTTAGTGTTCTTTGGTTTTATGTAATTATCATGCTTTCCGTTGTGGCGATATTTGATTTCCCTTTGGGAATTTTTTGGTGCCTATGTGGCACTTTTGCAGGGCTGTGAGTTATCTTGTTACCCCTTCTCTTATAAATCTCTTATATTTTTACTTACTATAATGGGCAGCTCCAATAGTAAAAAGTCATCTAGATGTAGTTGGATTGATTTCCATTAAATAGTACATTTATATTTGTGTGAAATAGATCACACACACACAAGCATCGGAAATCTATGAAAATTTTGATGAATCATTTTGGGAGTAGGGTATATGCCACACAAAACGCTTGCACTAAATGATGCGGTGGTTGAGGATAAATAATTATTCCTCTACCACCATAGTGAGAAGTTGGCAATTGTTTTAAGTTTGTTGAAGATGTCTCTTGGAACATCTATTAGAGTGGTAAAAACATTCAAGTATCTGGTGACTACCACACTACAACCAAGATTTTTTGCAAGATTGTTACAACAAATTGAACTTATCTTCAAGAATATTGTTATAGAAATTGTTTAGAGAGATACACAACCCATTCCATCATTTCAATCATGGAAATGTTGTCATGGAGATTATTGGTAATGTTTAGTGGAGTTATAAATAGAGACTTGCACTATAACTAGGTGCACATTGTTATACTTAAAAAAATGGTAGGAAGAAATCCATTAATACTCATGCTCTAGAAGGTATTGTTTATAAGTGTCTAGAGAGTTAACACATTTTGACTTGATGTAATTACGATGAATATCATGAATCATTTCCTATATTTACTAATGCGATATATTTCAAGAAAAGGGAGAGCTTTAGATGGCCTTCAAACAAACAAACAAAGGAAGATGGCCTTCAAACAAAGGAATCACATTTTTTATTTCAAAATTTATAGTTTATCACATGACAATTTTTTGATGGAGACAACTCATTTCATAACAAAATTAAAAATCTCAAAATTTATCCCAAAAAAAAGAAAGAAAATTGAAACATTAACATTTTTTTACTAAGAAATAATTGAACATTCACACCCTTTTTGCATATTTTGGAACTCGTGGACAATGGTCATTTTATTTATAAATTCTGTCTTAACCATGACAAAAGATAAATGAAAGGGTACTTCACATTATTAATGGGCCTTTACTTCCACTCATTTTTACCGTTTAAATAGAAAACACACACTTTAATCTTCCATAAAAAAAATTGCAATTTAAAAAAAATAGATGTATAAGTCAACCTAATTGCAAAACCGTCATTTTGATTTACGAGTTCTTCCTGTAACAAGAAGCGGACGAAAGGACACTTCACATGCCGAATCGGAAACCCATAACCATTAATAGGAAAGATATAAGACATTTTCTTCCTCTCGTTTTCCTTTTTTAATGAACACCACTAACCATTCATAATTGAATACGAGCATTATTTAGTACTCTATAAATTTAGGAATTAATAAACACATTTCTAGATAAACCAGGAAAAACTAGTGAACCTTCATTTTCCATGCTCTTTCGTACTTGTAATGGAATCTGCTGGCATTGAAAAATCAGCCATACATTTCGACGAAAAAAATACAAGCATTTACACTTCTTCAAATATAAGAAAATGAACAAAAACTTATTACTTTAATAATTTTTAATTTTTTAAAAAATTGAAAATGTTTCTATTAATAATAAAAAAAATATAAAGTTATAACCATCTATTTCAAAGCCATATGACGTTATTCAAGGATCCCTTCTTTAATTGACAAGGACCCCTTCTTTAATGGACAAGATGGAGCCACAATAATAGAATTGAAAATAAAAGATAAATAAGTTAATATAATTTTAAAACTATCGTTTCCATTTACAAATTCTTCCTTATGAAAGTTGTATTATTGATATTAAAGGGCACCTTCTTTAATTGAAAAGATGGAGACAGTAATGCAATAAGAAATAAATAGATGAATAAGTCAATATAATTCCTTAAGCGTCATATTCATTTACAAATTTTTCTTAATGAAAGTGTATGATTGATACTAAGGTGCACCTTCCTCAATAGATAAATGGAGAAAAAATAATGTAATAAGAAAACTAGCAATAAATGAATCCACACAATTTTAAAATTATTATTTTCATTTATAAACACTTCTTAATGAAAGACTATGATAGATATTTAGGGGCACATTCCTCAATAGATAGATGGAGCCAAAATAATGTAATAAGAAAAATAGCAGATGAATAAATCAACATAAATCTAAAATTGTTGTTTTCATTTACAAATTCTTTTATATGAAAGGTGTATGATAGACTTTAAGAGGCACATTTCTCAATAGATAGATGGAGCGACAATAATGTAATATAACAAATAGTGATAAATAAATCAACATATTTTTAAAATTGTTATTTTCATTTAAAAATTTATTCTTATGAATATTAATGGGCACCTTCCTCAATAGATAGCTGGAGCCACAATAATGTAATAAGAAAACTACTAGATGGATAAATCAACATAATTCCAAACTTTTCATTTTCATTTAAAAATTCTTCTTTATTAAAGGTGCATGATAAATATTAAGAGGCATCTTTCTCAATAGATATATAGATGAAGCCACAATAATCTAATAAAAAAAATAGTAGATGATTAAATCAACATAATTATAAAAAAATTATTTTCATTTACAAATTCTTCTTTATGAAAGGTGCATGATAGATATTAAAGGGAACCTTCCTCAATAGATAGATGGATCCATAATAATGTAATAAGAAAAATGATAGTTGAATAAATAAACATAATTCTAATTTTTTTATTTTAATTTATAAATTCCTGTTTATGAAAGGTCCATTATAGATATTACTTGGCACCTTACTCAATGGAGCCGCAATAATGTAATAAGCAAAAAGGCAATTGAATAAATCAACATAATTGTAAAATTATTGTTTTAATTTATAAATTCTTCTTTATGAAATTTGCATGATAGATATTACAGGGAACCTTTCTCAATAGATAGGTGGAGCCACAATATCGTAATAAGAATAAACATAGTAGATAAATAATTCAACATAATTCTAAAATTATTATTTTCATTTTCAAATTCTTCATTATGAAAGACGTATTCAATATATTTTAAGGGCCACCTCCCTCAATAGATATACATAGCCACAATAAGGTAATAAGAAGAATTATAGATGTATAAATCAACATAATTCACAAAAAAAATATTTTCATTTACAAATTATTTTTTATGAAAGGTTTATGATAGATATTAAAGGAATCCTTCCTCAATAGATAGATGGAGCTACAAAAATAGAATAAGAAAAAATAGTAGATAAATAGATTAACATAATTCCAAAAAAAAAAACCCATTTAAAAATTATTCCTTATGATTAAGGGGTACCTTTCTCAATAGACAATGTAGAGGCACAATATTAGAATAAGAAAATAGAATAACATAAATTAGTTAATTTAATTTTTAAAATGTCATTTATACATTTTTCCTCGGTATCAAAGGGCCCTTGATTCATTGGTTAAGTTGAATGGCTTGGAATGAGCTCACCAAGGATTAAGTCTTGTTGAGACAAGGCCTAGAGATTCTCGATGTGAATAGGGCTAGGATCGTTCCCTGGGTGACTTTACGGATTGGATACCCCCTAGTCACAGATTTTTTGGTGAAGGAATTTTTCGATATAGATATATGCTTACTCATAAAGTGTAATCAGTTTCTTAAGGGAAAAGATGTCAATATTTATATAATCGTAGATTTACCAATTAAAAAAAATCCTTAGTGATGACAAGTGACATGTCCAATTTGTCGACGTTATTAGAAAAAAATGATATTTTCTTCTACTTATTTTCCTTTCTCTTTCTCTCTGATATCACCAATAACGTTTGAGATCGATACATAAAGATGTAGAGCATATGAGCACAATCTAGTACTCCATTAAATTTAGCAATTAATAAACACATTTATTGAAGGTGACATTTTTTTAATGGATTTTTTTCATGGTTATACTCTTTCAGGATGTTTTTTTATGAATAAGATCTTATCTATTGTTGAAAAGCAACATGATACAAGATAATTCACAAAAAAATGGGTGGTATGGAAGCATACGCCAAAACCATGGACCAAATTAGGCTAAAAAATCCTAGGAATGAGGGATATTGTACAATCAAGAAATAAAAATATAATTAACCCATCCTTGTGAATTGTTTTCGTGCTATTATCCAAAATATGCTCATGCTTATTTTTGGTTAACTGCACCCAGTTTCCCTCGTTTAGTGCTTCAATAAAAAATTTAGATATTCTAAGCAATTAAGGTTTCTTGAAAACATTTCCATCAGATAGAAAATTTCTTCCCCTTTCCAAAAATATAAAGAAGTCCTTCTAACTCCTCATATTTTGCAAGTTATGGGCCGACGGGTCTTGGAAGGTATTTTTGCCCAAAAGCGGACCGACAGGATTTTTTAAGGATTTTTGCCAATGTGGAGAGGTAGGGTGGTGGGAGATATTTACACTTTTCGCCAAGTGGAAAATTGCATTTGTGGGGCCGCAGAGCAAAATTTACCCAAGTGAATTTCAAGCCGACGGGTCTGCGGGGTCTTTTAGAAATTTTGTGCTTTTTACTAATACGACGTAAAGTGAATTTCGGGCCGGCAAGCCCACGGGGGATCTTAAAGCCAAATGAAGAAAAATTCCTAAGTCCCACAAAGGGACACGTGGCCATGTTGAAAAGTCAAAGTAGGAAGGCGGGTCGTTGGAGGCAATTTGAACTTTTTGCCCCGAGAAGGCTTAAAGTGAAAAAATAAGTTGCACCTCCGCCGATGCCTAGGGAAGCCACGTGTCCAGCCTCAATTGCATGTGGGTTGGCAGGCCTTAGAGTGATTTTTCACCCAAATGGAAAATGTGGACTGTCGAGCCTGAAAATATATTTTTGCCAAAAGTGAATTGTGGGGCTGTAAGGCAAATTTTACATTTTTATTTTTTGTGAAAAAGGGCACAAAGTGAGTTTCGGGCTGGTTGACCCATTTTGCTAACTGGTTTTTGCCATTTTTTTTGTACGAACCCGACTCAAATATTCAAATGGACATATCTTTCGATCCAGTGCTCTAAATTTGACAAATTTGCTGCCGTTAGAAAGCTCTCAACCTCCTCTATCCTGTGGAAGACCCAACTTTGAATTCTGGAAAAGTATGGTGGGAAAAAGAATGAGAAAATGTGCTCAGCTCTGGAAAAAATGTAGAACCAGTCCCAACCACAAAAATTTAATGCAATATAGCACCCATTTCTTCTCCAGTAAGCTTGAATGCATTGGGAAATGGATTTTTTCGGGTTCCCTTGACTTTTGGGATCAATTTTAATGAATTTTTTGGTTGGAGGGTGTGAAATTTGATTTCTCTCTTTCCCTCTCTCTAATATTCATTCTATATATTGTAATACTTCTCATTTGAGAAGGAGAGACATTCTGGCCATAGGGAAACTCTATCCAATTTGTTTCCTTACTTCATTTTGAGTTGAAAACCTTCTCCTACGCCTGACATGCGTATTCATGCCTCTAAGCAGAAATGTAATAGTGTGCGCACCCATATAGAGCAATAAAACGTGTTTTTGTGGTGTTTCTTCAATCCTTTGCATTTTTTTGTTATCTCCGCATGCCTCTCCCTTTCAAATATATTTTTTGTGCATGTATTTCAGATTTCTAGGTGCAAGAAGTTGTTTTTCATTGAGTTTTGATCATGGAATAGGATTTGGGTTTGTGTCACTTCTGTCTGACCTTCCTATCTTCATTTCTCCCCCTTTTCATCCTCCCTCAACAGAGCATCTCACCCCTTTCCTTCTTTGGTGTTTCACTGCTTTAGTGTAGGATTTCTTTCACTCTCTCTTTCTCTCTGGTTCCTTGGAATGGCTATATTATGATAGTTTATATTTTTCCTGCATTAGAGTAGCTTGTGGTAGGTAGATTAGGAGAAAGAATCAGCTTTCTTCGGAGGTCCATATCAAGTTTTAAAAGTCCCACAGCTTGATAGATTGTCCCATGTTGTGAAATCACACCAATACCCCAATCACAACCAAGCACTTAGGGGTGCCATGATTCTACACTAGCACTTTTGGCACTCCCGGTGGGAGAGGATTGAAGCACCTTACCACTTCATTTCATCAAGTTGATGTGTTCTTGGTGAGATTCAGCCTTTTGAGGCACATGTAAAGCACATCTAGCGACTCCATCTGGTCAACAACCCAATCTCTAAAGTTGTAAACATTTTTCCATCCATCTTCATTCATCTTTCTTTCCACATCTTTCATTTCCTTCCATCCCATGAATTTGTGCAATCATGACTTCATTTCCATCTTGGAATTCACACTTGCAACAGTGCATTGCACCTCCAATGTATATCACATCTCCTCCAGATCAACATTATGATCAGATCCAGAACAATCATGCTTACCCATATGAGACTTTCCAAAACTAGTTTGGCTATGGAGCTTATCAAGAATAAGGGTATGCATACAATGATAACATTCAAATGGACAATGTTGATCTGGTGGAGAAGAGTCAAAAAATGGAGGCTAACATGGATCAATATAGGGCCATAGAACAAATGAATTCATTTGAGATTGGTTGCAGGGCACCTTGTCTATGGTAAGGCCCTTTTCCAAGACATTACAGTGATCAAGAGAAGATTGACTTCATAGTTGAAATGTTTCCCAAAGTTGCACCATGGACTAAGGAGATTAAGGCTTATGAGTTGGATACAAGATAACCTTGTCAATGGGCAAGTTAGTCACCATCTCCTTCTCCTTCATTTTATCTTTCACAAACTTTACCATTTCAGCATGGTCAAGAGTCAAGCCCATTGTTTGTTGTCCCAAGTGCTGATTTCCCTTATTCATCTCCTAATCTTCCTACTCTTCTTAATTATTCTGTCCTTTTACCTTCCAAGCAGTCATTCCCTCCATATAAATAAGAAGTTCCACTTCCATCTCAACCAAAAACAACAAAAAACTATTTGAATCCCAACCTACCACTCCTCTTGCATCCCTAAATCCATGTTGGGGAGATGAAAATCAAACAACCAGCCAAGGAAAGAAAGAAGAGGAACCCAATAGAGAAGAAATTATAGAAAATATGAAGAGTTGGGGTCTCAAGTTTGGGATTATAAAGATCCTCTTGATGGTTAAGCTAACAGAGGAGGTCAAAGTTGAAGATCTAGTGGTGCTTAAGGTTGGGTTTGCAGAAGAAGAAGAAAAAAACAAGAAGGAGATGATCAACAATCATTTTTCTCTTAATGCATTGCCCATGATGGCACTTTATTTGAAGAGAATGCTAATCCAACCCAAGCTGCACAATCACCCTTCAAGGAAGAGGAACAATCAGCTCCATGTTCTATTGAAAAGGAACAACTGGAAGAGATCAAATCAGAGTTAAAGCCACTTGATGAATAAAGTATTGTTGAAGAATTTTTGCTTTTATTTGAAGGGCCTAATTTGATTGATGAATCCATAATGGAGGACAATTGTACATCTTAAGAGGCTTCAAGTATAGAGCAAGCCACATAAGAACCTTCAATTCTTCCTCCCACTTTATCCCCTTCAATCTCTAATTTTTAATAAGAGTTTGAGCTTTCAAACTTCATGTTTGAAGATGGGGAGAATCATGGTGAACGAGTTTCAAATCAAGAGGACACCATGGAGGAGGTTGAGCACATGTAGTAGGACAACAAGGAGGTAGATTATCTTTCTGACTTGGAGGATTGTTTTGATGGAGAGGAGCCCATGGATATCAAATCATTTTCTCCTCCATCATCCACCTTCCAAGCACATGAGCTTGCCTCCCTGAAGGAGATATATCAAGAAGACCTTGTTGTCCCAAATAGTCCTTTAGAGAAGAAAAGTGAAGACTTTGATTTGAAAAATTTTATGCTATAGGAAGGGGCTACCCAAGAGAAAGTTGGTCTTCAAGAATAAAATGAAGAACTCCAGAGCCAACAATGTGTTGCAGCATATTATAATGATGCAAAGGCAACATTAATAGATGTTGTAATCAATAACAATGAGCTACAAATTATAGAGGAGTTCTGTACTACTATAGAGGAAGGAAAAGAGCAAGAGGATGCCATCATCTCTTCCACACCATCCATCTAGGAAGATCTACAAGAGGATTCCATTCTTGGATTTAAATATCAGAGTAGTGGGTAGATTCAAAGGATCGAACCTTGCCTAATCAGTTACTTGGAATCATTGGAGCCAAGAGAGAAGCCAACACAATTTATGCTTGCTTTTAAGCATGAGGATGTGAGTGGAAGCCTCCAAGTGTCCTCCTGGCACTTCTTCAAAATAAAACTTAGGGATCAGTCCCCAAACATGCATGGTCCCTCCACGTGTCCTAGACCTTTCAAAATTGTTTGAAAAGTATAAGTATGGGAAGACCCAATGAAAGCCTCCACGTGTCTTCATGGAGAAACTTCAATATGGTGATAAAGAGTAGAGACCCTGAAGAAGCATGATCTCACCACGTGTCCTAGGCCTTACATAATTTCTTTGAAAGTTTTAAGTACAAAGAAAAGCTGGCGGAAGTCTCCACATGTCTCCATGTCGCAATTGCTAAGGTGGGAACTTGAGGCGGATCCTCAAATGAGCGCCAGCCCTCCATGGGTCCATGGTTTTCCAAAACTGTACCGGCTGCATGAAAAATTTTCTAAGTTTGGGAAAAGAATCAGAAACCTCCACATGTCACCCCATTGCAACTCTAAGGCCAAACCAAAAGGTGAATTTTCAAATGAGTGTCATTCATCCATGTGGAGAAGCTTTGGGTTGAAGCGAGCTTTAGAGTTTTAAAGTGCCCCGCTGAGCCACATCCAACAAAAAATGGCCACGTTTCCAATGATGCTGAGATGTAAATTTGACTGGGAAAAATACACCTGTGAAACTGTAAACTGTAGGAAAATCAACATTTGAGCCTAGAAATGATTCTTTCTTCAAGGAAAGAGAATTTGAAAATGTTATAAGGCTTAAATATGATCCTCCGAACTACATCTAATGACATTTCCTCAGGTATTTGGGAAAAAAATGATAGGGACAACAAAATGTAATTGTGGAAAATAGAAGGAAAGGAAAAATTTGAGTTTTACACCCAAGTTATAGACTCTTTTAGATGGACAGAGGAACAAAAATCAAATTCTGGACCCTTAAGTGATCCTTGACCAAGGAAGGGATTGATCATGGAAACCAAATGGATGACAAAGTCTTCAAGCACCAACACAGGGAGATAGAAAACATGACAGAGGCCACAAACTCAAAAATTTCAATGACAAATAGGGAAAAAATAATTTGAGCACCAGCAGATAGGACATGTGATCACTTCTATTTAACGGGACATTTTAATAGGTTTGTGAATGGACAACAAAGGACCAATTTGTAAAGATTACCATTTTCGAGGCATTTACAGTCTGAATTTTTCCATGGTGTAAACAGAAAATTTGTTCTAAATTCCAAGAAATTTCTAGAAATGTAAATTTTGTTACAGGAAATGCTGTAGAGTTTCATGTGTAGGCATTTTTCCATCACAATTTTAGAGAACATGCATGAGGAGCAAGCAGATATCTACATTTTATAACCACTTGTACTCCGAATCAGGCCATGGAGTAAAAAGGTAAGTTTTTCATAATTTCCTCTAGTTTTCAGAAATGTAAACTTATTTAACATAGGTGTTCTAAATTTAAATTTCTAGATGTTTTTTAGAAGTAATTTTGTAGGAAACTAATAGAAGAAACACTATAGGAGCCATAGATCATTTTGGGACAGTTTTTTATTTTGTGCAGAGTTCCATGGGACATAGATCAGATCATTTGTAAGTATAAAGGTCTGATAATTTATTAGTGAAGGGATATTGTACTTCATTGGATTTTCAATATAATTATTCACTTTTTGTGAATTCAGAGACGTAGCCTTCGGGTGAACTCCATTATCGAGTTCTTGTTTTGTGGATTTAGAAGATTTTGAATAGATAAAAATATTCAAGTTATTTTATTTGATTAATTATTTGAAGCAATCACAAACTGAATTAATTGTAAGGAAGTAAATTTTAGTTTCCATAACCCAAAATAAGATTTGAATACACTTATTATCTTTGATTTAATTATCAGATTGAGTGCATTCTAAATCAATTGTGATAGATTCAGATATTTCACTTAATTTGGAAATTAAGGATTAATTTGATCTTTTGGAGGAGTTTAAGTTTGGGGTTTTCATGAAAACCCATAATTGATTAAAAGAAATCTTGATTAAGTTGAAATATTTAAAAATTAAGAATTTGAGAATTTTCGAAGTACTGGAAAAAAATTCAAGTACCATTTTCGGATCAAGTTTGGTATCAAAGCCAGTTTAGGTCTTAATTTGCTTTAGTTGATTTAGTTCAATATTGGTTTTTGCATTTTGGCTTGATCTTTGATTTGTAGTGTGTAGACTTTGGAGGAATAGGTGTTTAGGAATCATGGGAAAGATGTCAAACAAGACCAAGTTTGAAGAACTTGAAGCATGTAATCATCATATTTAGGAAGAGAATTTCTTCCTGATATGTTAGGTGTTAACTCTAGAGGAGAAAATTGACACATTGAACAGAGAGCTAGAATTCAAAATTGAGCTATTGATGGTGTTGCAGATTAAAGGACCTAAGAAAGAGGTACCTATTACTTTTTATGCATCCACTATGACATGTGAGTGCACATTAAGTATGAAAACACTTAATTCCTCTCCCAAAGCTAAGTTAGATTCAGAAAGTGTGCTTGGTGAATTTGAAAAACACACTAAAGGTATAGGATCTAAGCTTTTAAGTAATATGGATTTTAATGAAATTATCCTTGGTAATAACAAATAAGGCATAACTAATCCAATCAGATCTTGGTAGAGGAAATGCCTCGACATTCAGGAATGGGATATGCTAGAGTAGGGGAAAAGGAAATTGGAGAGTAGTTCCAAGATGGCATATGGAAGAATACAAGATTTTGATAGCCAAGTGTCTAATCTCGTATAGCATCAGGTGGTTCATCCTCAGTCAAGAGGATCTAGTAATAATTCACCACTGGAGAGGTATAGAAATCCCTCCACCTTCTATTTACCATTGTTCTAAAAAGAAAGGTAAACAAATTGATCCCTTATCTACATTGGAAAAATTTGGCTATGATTTTCAAGCAATGTTGAATAGTTACCCTTGCACATTTTGTGGGTCGTCTAATCATTGTGTGGCCAAGGTGTAGGAAATGGAAGTCCATATTAGAACAGATTGAGAAAATGCATTCTCCTAAACCATGTCTCGAGCTAAGTGATAGTCAAGGTAAGGTTCCTAAAAATGTGGATCCTAAAAAATTGGATCAAAGGTTTTGTGATCATTTTCATAAACCAGGTTATGTAAGTTGATAAATGTTAGAAGCATACATCCAGAACAAAAATTTAAAGTTCGTTAAGAAGGATCATAAATTTAAAACCAACTATTATGAACCCTTAAGTGGAACATGTAAAAACTGAATTAAATCAACTCCCTAAACAGGAAACTATGTTGAGTAAGGTGGGTAAGCAATTTATCAATTTTATGTTTGCAGAGTTGATTTGTGGAATATATGCAAACTAACAAAGCCATTTTTGAAATCCTGTTGAATTGTGAAAGGGATAAGTACCAAATTTATTTTTCTACTTTGGGGTTGGTGAAGTATCCTAAAGTGGAAATAATTAGGTGACGAGGTTTAAAATACTTGATCTAATTTTCTTGTTTGATGGTTTTATAACTTCATCTTTCAACAACATTTATAGTTCAGTGGGCATGATCATTAGTTCGGATGTCTATATTTGGATTGTAGTTAGTATGTTGTTATTGTGCAATTTGTGGCATGTAGGCATTGTTTGTAAGTGTACAACTTATACAAACTCTTTGTTTGTTATGCACAATGATTTTTACACATGTATAAGTCTTATTGAATAGGATTAAATATTTGTAACTATCAGATATAGTTACAAATAGTATGTACAAATTTTTCACTGAATAAGTTGTGAATGCAAGTTACATTTACATTATTGACAGTGGGGAGTGGTGAGTGCAGGATCAGAATGTACAAGAAGAGGAATATGGTAGTTACTAGTGTCATATCAGTTGGAGTATCAGACCATTGGGTTATGTTACTATTATTGGAATTTGAATTATTGCAATAGTTTGAAAAAAATATTACCATGTTATAAACTGGGGTTGTGTGTTTGTATTATGCAAATAATATGTGTACAGTTCAGCAGAGTGAATTTCCATTTTGAGGTCAAAATGGTCTTACTAGGGAGGAGTGATCCAGAGGATTTTTAACTATGTAGATCTTCCCTAAAATGTCCCTAAAATTGAGATCATGATAAAGGGATTATCGAGACCTTTCCAAAAGGTATGCTAAACTTTAGAATCAGGAGTTTGTATGCAAATTCTGAATCACCTGGTCAAAGTTAAGGTTGTAAATGGGTCAGCCCTGGTCAACAGGTCAACAAGTAGACCAATGGAAAGGTGACACGTGGTAGTTGGAGACAAGGAAAAATTGATAAGGTCTTGTAATATTTTAAAATAAGTTCCATGGTATAGAGCTCTGTCGTAAGCTTTCCGACGTATTTTGAATGGACCAAATCTGAGTTCGTATGCAAAAGATATGCATATTCAAAGTTGTGGTCAAATGATGATGTGGCACACTCTGGCGTGGAAAAATGGCATATTATGGGCAGTGAAACTTGGATATTTTTCTAGTGTATTTAGATTTAAAAAAAATAATAATAATAATCTATTTAATCCATTCCACGTGAATAAGCTTAAATCACATGGGATAAGGAGGGTTTTGTGGCCAGAAAGCTATTTAAAGGCTTATCATATCCCTTTCCCACCAAATGTGAGGTCAATAGCTAAATCAGGGTGCCTAAACCTATGGAAGTGGGATTTTGAACCCTTGACCTATGCCAAAATATTTATCAACCTTACCAACCTTGCCACTTTTTAGCAAGTGATAGAATATGAGATCACTTCTATTTAAAGGGACCTTTCAAGTAGGTTTGTTGAATGGACAACGAAGGACTAGTTTGTCAGAGGTCACCATTTTCAAGGTACTTACAGTTCTGAATTTTGCAATGGTGTAAAAATAAAAAATTTGTCTAGAATTCCATGAGATATTTCCATAAATGAAAAATTTTCTTATAGGAAGTGTATGTATATTTTCCTTTGTAGGAATTTTTCCATCGGAGTTTCACATATCAAGCACAACAAGTAGGCAGAGATCTACATTTTCCAACCACTTCTTGTTCAAATCAGGCCATGGAATAAAAAGGGAAGTTTTTCATAATTTCCTCTAGTTTCCAGAAATGTTAATCCTATTTTATGTAGTTGTTTTATATTTCGATTTTTGTAGACGTTTTTAGAGACATAATTTCACATAGGAAACTATACAGTGAGAAATATTGTAGGGGCCACGGATAAATCATTCACGGATACATTTCTGGTAAATGTGCAGAGTTCCATGGGACACAGATTGGATCATTTTCATGTATATAGTCTAGTTAATTCATTAGTGAAAGGATATTGTAGTTCATTATATGTTTAATATATCAATTCACTTTCTGTGAATCCAGAGACATAACCTTCGGGTGAACTCTATTATCAAGCTCTTGTGTTGTGGATTTGATTTCATTTTTCATAAGCTTTTGATCACATAAAAAAATTCACGTTAGTTTATTTGATTACTTATTTTAAGAAATAAAAAACTTGATTAATTTGAAGGAAGTAAATTTCAGTGTCCATAACCAACAACAAGATCTGAATACACTTATTATCTTGGATTTAAATATCAGATTGAGTGCATTCTAAATCAACTGTGATAAGCTTGACTTGAATTTTTGATAGATTCAAATATTTCACTTAATTTGGAAATTAAGGATTAATTTTATATTTTGGAAGAGTTTAAGTTTGGGGTTTTCAAGAACACCCATAATTGATAAAATGAACTCTTGATCAAGTTGAAATATTTTAAAATTAAGAATATGAGAATTTTCTAAGTACTAGAAAAGAAATTCAAGTACCATTTTTGGATCATTCCAATACTTCATGCTTTTTGTTGATGATTATTCGATAAAAATGTGGAAAGTTAATCTTTCGAAGCTTTTAAGAATTTCAAATTGGTTGTTAAGAATGAGAATGGTCATCACATCATAACTCTTCCACTCATATCGAGGGGGGGTATTCACCAGTGATGAGTTCAAAATCCTAATTACAAGCTCACGAGATTCATGTCGACAAATGCCTCCTCCACACACACTGCAGCAGAATGGTGTCAATGAGAGAAGAAATCATATTATAATGGAAATGGTGTGACTGCATGATCAATGATTCTGTACTGATACGACGAGATTTTGGGCAGAAGTAGTAAAGACAACAGTGTATTTGTTGAATAGAGTGCCCACAGTTTCTCTTGACAGAGTAATACCACATGAAGCATGGTCAAAGTAGAAACCATTTGTTGCACACCTTAGATTATTTGGGTGCAAAGTAAGTATGCACATACCCAAGTAAGAATAGGAAAAAAAAACAGACATGAAGTAACAGAAAACTCATTTTCATTGGCTATAGTGAAGTAAAATATTGGGTACAAATTGATGGATCCAAAGACCAGGAAAGTCTACACCAACACAAATGTTGAGTTTTTTTGAGAAGAAGGAAGCAGATACTCCTCCTTCAAACTCACCTGATGCAGATTCATCACCTAGTTGTAAAAACTGGAAGATGATGTTCCCACTTATGATGAAATTTATGATGGGGATGATGGGGATGATGGTGATGATCAGATAGAACCATGACCCACGAGATACAATTCAGCATGTATGCCCAAGTGGTATACTAGCATGTTACGAGATGCAAGAATTGGATGCTCCTCTAGGATACATCCACCCCTGGACCATGGACTCAGAAATAAAGCACAGATAAGAAGTGAAACTTTTCTTTGATGCAGTAGAGTTATTGAATCTGATGATCCCTCTACAGTCCAAGAAGCCCTATAATAAAAATCTTGGAAAGATGTCATGGATGTTGAATATCAACTCAGTGATGAAAAATAACACTTGGTAGCTTGTCGATCTTCCATGAGTGGAAGAAACCACATTGGTTATGCAGATGGATATTCAAAATAAAGTACAAAGCATATGTGACCAATAGACAAGTAAAAACTGAGACTACTAGTAGAGGGGTCATGCACAAAAAAAAGGCATTGACTATGAGGAGACATTTTCTCCTATAGACTAAGATCAAAACAATCAGGATGATCTTTGCTCTAGACTGTACACAGTTTGGTTGAAATTTTCATTAGATGGATGTAAAAAGTTCCTTTCTCAACGTAGATTTACAAGAAGAAGTCTACATGGAATCAACCTGAGGGATATGTTGTACCTAGTTAAGAAGACAAAGGTATGTAGACTCAGAAAATCTTTGTATGGCCTCAAATAGGTACCCCGGGCATAGTACATCAAAATTTGATTAGCATCTCGTACAACATGGATTAGTTAGAAATCCATATGATCCCAATATTTACCTCGAAGAATCAAGGTGAGTTAGATTGTGATTTTCATTTGTCTATGTCAATGATCTATTCATCAATGGCAGTTCAGTGAGGATGATCAATGCAATGAAGAAATAATCTTAATTGATCGTTCGACATGACAGATCTTGGGAAGATGCGTTATTGTCTTGGATTGGAAGTATGGAAAGAAAGAGTATCACATATTTGTTTCTCAATTGAAATATACTAATACAACACTCAATAAATTTAGGATGTTGGATTGCACACCTATTGCTACACCTATTGCTACACCTATCGAAAAAAGATTGCAGTTATCTCGTTCAGATCCATCTCCTGTGGTAATTATGCAACTCTCTATTGGCAATTGATTGGGAGTATCATTTACCTGACCTACACTAGACTAGATATCAGCTTTGCAATGATCTATCTATCTAGGTTCATGCAGGAAACCAAAGTTTGTCATTGGAAGGCAGCAAGGCGACATCTTGAGATATCTCAAGGGAACAGTAGATCTTGGTCTAGACTACAAGAAGAATGATCAACTTTTTGTTGACGAGATATTCAGATTCAGATCATACACGTAACATTGATGATAGAAAATCCACTTCAAGATTTTTGTATTCTTTACAAGATCTAGAACCAATATCATAGGGAAAGTAAGAAACAACACTTTGTTTCTCTCTCTTCCATAGAAGCCAAATATCATTTTGCAAGTGAAGTTGTCTGTGAAGTGATATGACTACATCACATACTTGAAGGACTTGGAATACCACAGGATAAACCAAACACCTTGTATGTTGACAATGAAGTTGTTCTAAAACTTGTTCATGCAATCCAGTTTTTCATCAAAGAACAAAACATATTGAAGTAAAGGTACATTTCATACATGAGCATGTCTTGAAGCACAATATCCAGCTTCAATTTTGTCCCAACAACTGAAACAATGAGCTGATATCTTCGCAAAGTCACTTGACAAGTGACAAGTTCGAGTTATTCAAAGTGTTCCTCTCCTCATCCCTTGAGACAATGAAAAATTAATGGTGGGAATGTTAGTTTAAATAGTAATTTTGCATAATATTTATTTTATTTTTACTATAGGTAACTTTTCTATTTCCTTAGGTAATTAGGTGGTTTTATCATATTCCTATATGGTATAACCATCTATTTTGTCTTTATGTGTATACATAAACGTGAGTTTTTGTATTCATTGGTTCAACCATATGATTGTCTTATTATTGCATACATGTAATTTCTGGTTACACTGGTGTAACACCTCATTTGTTTGTAATGGTGATACAAAACTGATAAGTATTGTAGCCCATCCTTTGTAATTTGATTTGATTGATTATTAATAAAATCATCAGTCTTCCGCCCCTATTTGCTAAACTACATCTCATCCTAAAGGGCGTAACTAAAACGAAATCCCTTATTATGATTATCACCAATGTGTAGGCCATTCTGTTGGTCGATGTTTTCAGTTAGAACACCTCATTTAGGACTTTTTTCACAACCAAATTTAACTTTCATAATCTAGCACCTCCACACCTAATAATGAAAATCATAAACTTAAGATTTTTAACAACCCATTACCTAAACATGATACAAAATTGACTGATTCCTCAACTAATTATGCCGCACCTTTTCCATCAGAATATCTCAATTTATTAATTTCTAATGTTGAAGTTGTGTCACCTGTGATTTGCTTTTCCACCGATGACTATCATACTAAATTCACATTCAATATTATACATATTTAGGCATATATTTGCTCAACAACACTAAGGTTGACCCATCTTGGCCTATTAGTACATGTTCCCTCTCCCCTTGTGGTTTATTGGTTATCCTCCATCGTAAATAGACAATCCATTCATCAGACATTATGGTATCATCAAGTTACATGTTACTTCTAGTCCTCTCACTCTACTTGTCCCTTTCCTCGTTGGCCAAAAAGTTGATGGATGTGACATGCTTCTTGGCCTTAATTAATGTATTCTTTGATCCCAATATATTACTTCCATGAACCACTTGTGCCTTAAATATGTTTATAACAATCAGATTATCTCCATTAATGGTGTCCCTCCTTCACATCCATCATTTCCACCCTATAATACAGTAGGTAGTATAACCTTTGCTTCATCCTACACATCTCTTATGATGTTTCCCAAAATACACTCTACTCCTACCTCCCATACTCAACTTTCTTCTATGTGACTACTTCACTTTGTTAGGCCTACATGTTGGTTCTCAGATTTGTCTCACCCCATTTGCCATTATTTTCCTCTGATTTGCGTGTTGTGAAACATTTTATCTCTTGATGTTGATGTTCTCAAGATTTTACCTCCATTGGAATGCCTCGAATTGTTTGTAGAATCCTTTGTCATGTACCTCGTAGAAGAATCGTATGAGTTTTCCTTGATTTTTGCCTAGTTTCTGTAAAATCCACGGGCTCTGTAATTTTTCCTATTTTTCCTCGACCATCGAAGCTCGAGAATAGTTAATCCATATTTATATGCCTTTGAAAATCCAAATCCATTGTTGAAAAGATGCTCGGAACCATGATTCACTTGTTTTTGTTTCAAAAAAAATATCATCCTTAGTGAACAATCAGGTTTTGGGCCCGAATGGTGATTTTCTATATTTTTTACGGTCTCACGGGTGTCTTTTTCCTGTCAAAGTTATTCCTCAGGATTTTACGGTCATGTGGCTTCTTATGGTTGGTCAGGGGATGACAAGAAAATGCTTTAACTAATAGTTTTTTTCTTTTTTGGCAAAAAGGAAAATTTGGTCCCATAGCTCCGCTAGAATCTGATTGGTTCTTTTGATGCTTATGGGGCTTCTTATAATTGGATGGGGCACGGTGGTTTTGTTATCTCAATTTGACATTTTTGGATACTTTGGCAAAAAATTTGAATTTCCACCACAGCCATGCCTGGATTTGATTAAAGAAAATTTTAAGTGGTAGGTAAAAATTCTTGCCTTGATCCCGTAGGAGGACATGTGACAAAGCTAATAGCGGAGATGTGGGCCTTCAGAGGTAAGTCATATGTTTTTGCATTTATGAAAAAATGGAGTGAAATTCTAAAATGGAAGTGTGCCCCCGTCAAATCATTTTTGAAGTCCTTGAGATTTTTGAAGATGTGCCATTGTGACACGTGGTAGTTTAAAAAGTCAAAGGGATGGGGAGGTGGGCCATCAGAGGAAAATTGAATTTTTCATCTCTTATCATCAAAAGGATTAAAACATCAAAATGGCCCACAAGCCCAATAAAGAAAATTCAAAACTTGCTCCAGTCAACGGCAGAGGTGCAGACCTTTAGGGGAAATTTGGAAAAATTTATTTTATTTGGGGAAAGGAGTTAAAAGTTAAAAGGGATGCGTAGTTATGGTGGGACCCACATCAGAGGTTAGGAGCGGAAGGACGGAGCTGCAGGGGAAACTTGGAAAATTTTCCCTTTTCCGAAAAAGAGGTGTAATAGTAGAATTTTTCCACGCTTCCTTTGGGACCCACCTTAGGACACGTGTCAAGCTCATTTCTCAAGGGCGGAGGTGTGGAGCAAAATGTGAAAATTTTACTTTTTTCTAAAAGTTGTAAAACGAAAAAGGGAACCTGTAGGCATGTTTTAAATTGGATATCCCACATGGACGATCTAAATTCAAAATAGAAATCAACGGCAGCTATGCATTTGTATCTATTTTTTCCACCATTTTAGCTCCAGAGCTCCTAGAAGTGCGAGTCTTCATGATTTCTTGATATTTATTGCACGCCAAATAAGGAAGGGAAGTTAATTTTATATTTGAGTTTGGTGAGGGAGATCTGGGGATGTCTTTTTCCATTAAGATGATATTTGACCTCTGGGATTGATTTGATATTCCATTTTTTCTTCCTGAGTAAGCAAAGAGTCAGATTTGATAGATAAGGGGAGGAAGTGGTTGACGAGTAGAGGGCAAAGTGATCTACCAGAAGAGGGAGTTGAAGGTGGGAGATATTTCAAGAGATCCACCCCTTGAGCACCTGAAATTTTTTTACAGATCCGATTCTTGGAATCGCGATAAAAATCATGGCGAGCACTGGTGCCTTCAATGTTTGGATTTTTTGTGGGGAAAAGGCTCTGTTGTGAAGTATTATAAATTGCATGAATTTTTCATGCAAAGGGTTGGGATTTTTTGAATGTAGAAGTGTTAGGAGTCATAAACTTATTTCCTAAGAGAAAAGTTTGATAGAGCCCATCTTTCTGAGAAACTATCTAAAGAAACCTGTTTATCTCCTTTGTGTTAAATTTGATCATGTCAAGGTGATTGCGAGTGTATAGCCATAAAAAAGCTATGAGATTGTTCGAAAAAATTTCCACTGCTTATAAATTTAACCAAACTCAAGTTAATTTGTGTTATTCTTGAGAAAAATTGGTGTTTTCTTCATTTCTGAATGTCTACAAGTAGTTTTTCTTGTTCTCGTTGCATTCTTACATTGAAATCTATGTGAAACACACAAGATATTTTTCTTGTGATAGTTTGGTGGCATTTGTAAGTTCATTTATCAGAATATCTTTCATTTGATAGTGAAATAAAAAAAATTAAAATCACTATGACTCCTATCATGACTATAAGATTGTTTGTTTGCCTTTGAGGGTATCTTAGGCATGATGAAATAAAGATTGATAATGTTCAGTTAAGTTTTCCAATTTGATCCTTCATTTTGGATCCTTGAAGTTTGTGTGAAAATTACTAATTTGGGCCTCTATTAGAGAAAATATTCTAGTTAAAGGAACACCCTAGCTACTCTGAAAGCATTCTGCTATTCAAGGTTTCCATTTTTGTAAAATTTCTCAAATATTTGGTATAATCAACTTTATCCTACTTCACCTCCCACCAAACATTCACTAAAAAACAACTTATCATAACCATACTATTCCTATTTTTCATGTATGTATGAAAATGCATAATTGTTACTACCAAAACATGTAGAAACAATCAAGTTTTCATTTTCTTTAGTGGCCTTAACCTTGCCTATAAAATATCTCCATTATCTAGAGTGAAAAATCATGAGAGTTAGGTTTTGTTGCATTGATCATATTTTCTGCAAAGTCTTATTAATACTTCACAAGGAAGGACATCTCCATCTCCTCCATAAACAACAGGCTATAAAAGGGTCCTCTCACCTTGGTTGAAAGGCAAAACCATAAAGTAGTGAGGATAGGTCAAATCCTCTTGAGGGTGCTACCCATTTCTCCTCATTTGAGTGACAAAGAGAAACCTGCATTTCTTCCCCAGCTTCAAAACGAAATACTACATGCTCTGCTTGTCTCTAAGCTTCCTACCAAACTTGTGATGCTTCTCAGCTTCTGAGGGAGAATCAATTTGGGTACCAACACTACACACCAACATACGCCTCTTTCTAGGAAAAATAGTGCATCGTAAAGTTTATCACCACCGCATTTTATTCCATGCAGAATAATCATCCTCTTCGCACACGACATTGCCTTAATCTCCATGGCCAACACACTTTACTATACTGCGATCTTCATCTTATATCCATACATTGCATGCATATCAACTTCATTCCATTGCACAGTTTTTTTCTACCACACCATCATTACTCGAGTATGGTCATGTGCTTTCATCATTATAGGCATCAGGTGAGGGACCTATGTCCTTCACCTTAATTTATTAGTTCATTCATACACACTTTGGGGGGCATGAAATTTCACCCCTAATCTACTATCTATGCATCATCATTTATTACTCTTCTTTCATAGGGATAATCATCCCATATTATGACACCATCCTTACCCGATAACACACTCTTGTGCTTCAGTTCAAACTTCACTGTTAAGGGATTACCATTACACTAAACACCATACGCCACACTTTAGGCATTAAACATCGCATTTTATCATATATTTCTCATCATACACCATTCCTTCTACACTTATTCTACATTATACTATTTATCATCTATTGCATTACATTCATTAGGGTATCTACGCACCAAGCCACATCATACATTGTGCAGTTCTACATACTACGCTAGTCTACATCGAATATGAGTTTAGCTTCCTACTCCATCCCTACATGGTACATTATTAGTCTACCTATATATGTTACATCACACATTATACATTACATTTTATGTATATAACCTATTTGGCATCACATTTTACATATTGTGCATTTACACACACTTTTCATCACTTGGTTGTTTATACTACGTTATCTTCTATACGCTGCATTCACCACCCTATGACACACTTTAGTTCCTCAATCTATACTCGACTGCTGAAGGTTTACTAATCAAATGAACCTTACATTCACAATGTGACATTTCATCATACGATGATTTTAGGATAGTGACATATTCTTTAATCTAAACCCTCACTCATCCCCTTTTTATCTTATAGTGGTATACACTTTACGCTAGATCACCACCTACATCATTTCATCCCTTAGTAACATACACTTTAGGCCACATCATCACCCATTTTTATTATCATTTAGTGATATACACTTAAGGCTAAATCATCACTCATCCTATCATTATATAGTGGTATACGCTTTAAATTAAATAACCACCATCCATTATTTCATCTTATAATGATATACACCTAGTGCTAAATCATTACTCATCCTTTAATCTTAGTGACATATGCTCTAGGATAATCCTCAGCTATTTCTACAATCATATAGTGGTATACGCTTTAGGCTAAATCACCACCCTCCATTCTATCATCGTATAGTGATATATGTTTAGTTATCAATCACCAGTCATTCGTTCAACAAGTCGTGATATAATATTTAGCTATAGGGTTCACGCAAATCTCTTTACATGTTACATCTCATAACCACTACACATACACATTCATCACAATACACTAGACACAAATAAACATTACACAACCATTTTCCAATGAGAAAATTTTGTTTGCAGTTCATTTTATTCTACTAACGGGGAAAAAAATGAACCTCATTACATACACCTCCATAAACTCAAGGGCACCTTGCTCCTATCATTCCATCTCACATTCCATTCTATCAATCCACAACATGTTGCATTGTCTTGGGGGCATTTAGCTTTTTTTGAAAGTGTTTTGCATGATCACTTTACTACACATATTCAACCTATTTCTTATATGTCATTATTTATATCATACACACATATACGTTCATGCCTTATTCTAGTGTGATCATCGATACAAGAATCCTACATGCGGCATGGATGCTCACCTTATATCCTTCTTATACTCATAACTGAGGGCATCCACATTATTATTATCGAAGTGTTATTGTTTCATTTTGTACTTATCATCTAACATTACTTGCTCATACATGCTTTGAAATATTGGTTATTTCTCTAACATACTAACGGGTGTTCCATGTGCAACACTTGTTTTGCAGGATTACATGTCTTCATGGCTACTTTCTAGTTTTTATATACTTGTATTCTATTGTTTGCCATTGTATGTGGGATTTTCCCTATGTTTGTGTGCACACTTATTTTTTATTTACGGCCATAACGGCCTTATGTGTTTTATGACATCGTTAGTGATGTCCCATGATTGTAACCTTCTTTGTGCGGCCTACTTGTTTTGTGCATGTTTACACTACTACGCTTGGCAGTTACTATATTATCTGTGTATTTTACACTTGTCTTATTAAATTCATCTGTTTTTATACTAACAATTTTTTTGGCAAGCCATCCCCTTTTGTGCACACCTTGGTTTCTACCAAGTTCTTTTCATTTCCCCTGGAGGGCAGAGTTATATAGGTCAAAGTGAGGTAGGTCCTCTTTTGGGGCCAAATTATCCTTTTAGCAATGTCACATGCACAACCAAAGATGGGGGGCATCACTTGAGGGTTTCTACATACTAATGAAGCACATTTACACTGATTCGGTATAGTGCAATTTCCACCCTTTGCATTATGAGTTCAAACTAGTAAACGAACTCCATACAGAACAAATTTTAAAGGACATGGTGTCATTAGAACTTCTGGGAAGTAGTTACAGACTTGGGGATTACAGTGGGTGTGCCTCTCTACACTACATTGGCCATTTGGTGTCAGATCACCCGAAAACTGAGGACAATACAGATATCTCTTCATACACATTTCAGAAAAAGTGGTCAAAGGTTGAAGAACACTGTGCATTTCCTTTCTACACTTCTTCAGCCTGGGTGGTGTAAGATTTCCCAAAATCCCTGCACCAGTACAAATTATCCCTCTACACCCTTTCTCTCGACATGGATTAGGTGCACATGTTCCATTTGCATTTTCCTTTTAGCATAGTTTATATTTACGTATTTTTTAGTTACTTATTTTAAACATTCATATTTTACATAGCATATTTGACATTTACATACATAAATTTTTGACTACTTGATCATTTTCTCCTTACAGGTCTAGCTATATGAGAAACAAGCAGTCAAATTGGGGGAAAAAACGAATACGATGACGATAGATCTACGATGAGACACTATGATGACACTTTCCTTTACTAACCATGCACGTAAATTACACACAACATAATCTAACAACACATTTCAACCTAGTTTCGCACTAATCACTTTTTATGTGAATTTTTCATCTTTATAATCCACATTCCTCCACTTTTATTCTATTTTTTATTCTATGCTTGCAGAGTCTTCTGTGAGGGTTTCAAGAGCTGGCCTCTATTTCATTTCATGTTGCCTTGTTTTTTAGACACCACCACAACATAAGATTTGATGTTCCCTTAACTGTGGCTACTAGCACCCTGTAGGACATCCCTAGCTATATATCTTCCTTGTGCCCAAATTGAGCCGTTAACATGGTTTCTGCCCTATTTCCCTTGTTTCTCTTGTTTGTTATAGTTGCATTTTTCATCCCCAAATCCACCATCACTTGATTTGGAGCCATTAAAGCCACACATGTTTTTATTAGGGAGACCTCTGTTTTGAGATGGATAAGGTGCAATCTTTCCACTAGTGGTCCCCATGGCCAAACCAATTCAATTAAAATTTTCTTGTTCATTGTCCAAGGAGATGACGCCATTTACATAGCTGACCTGATCAGGCCCATTATTATTTTCCAAGGAATGGCCACCATTTTCACAGTCATTGCCTGTGAAGTCTACACTAAGGATTCTCTAGCCCGAGCCTCCATTTTGTTTTATTTTGGCATGTTGAGTGTTTATTGTTGGGATTTGATCCTTCCCATCCATTCCATCTTGCTAGGAACCTATGCCACCACCATAATGCACACGAGAGCTCAAATAAGAGTAATTAGGGATCCAGGAGCTTCGATTATGGTTTGCCATCATATTTCATATTAAACTGGACCTTTTTAATGCCACCTAGATGTCACTGCTTTCCGTCACCCTCATATATGCCTCCATTCCATTCCTATATGGGGATGATTACAATTATAAATTATTTAAATTTTATTATTCTTGTTATTCTTTTGATTTACTTTTATATAAAAAAATTACATACCTTGTTCTTGCTTTCTCTTTTTAAATGTAGCGATATTAATAATACAATGCCAATACCATCAAATACCATTCTCAATCTCTCAACATTATGGAAAGTAGTCGGTAGGAGAGGTGCTACAAAAATAAACCCACTACATACAACTCTCGTTCTTCTCTACAACCATTGTATGCCACAAGATCACATCTCTTTCATCCATTTCCTCAAACATTTCATGTGCCTCGTCTATTCTCCCACATTGGCATACATGGCAAAGGGGAATTTGTTTGTAAATTTCCAAATTATTTCCAATGAACCCATTTTATAATCATCCTCCAATCATTGTTGGCTTGTGAGGCTGCATTTCATCAAAGCTTTTTGTCAAACAATTCACATACCTTGTCTAGGCTCCTCATTGCTTCAACGGTCCAACATGAAATAGATAAAAAATGTAAATTTTACAGGTCTTTTAAAAAAACCCATTTCATGTATACACTTTAATCATTGCAAGTCTTGAGGTTTCATTTCATTAGGTGTTTTGTCACATAGGTCATATACTAAGTGCTTACATAACTATAGGTGCTTGCAAGCAAAGACATCCCTCTTCCTAAACACCTTTGGTAGGTTCCAAATCTTTTAAACAATCCAACTCAACCCTTCCTCTTGTTAACACAAAGTAAATCTTCCACACAACTAGTCCAAGTCTATAAACTAGCAAAAGAATGATTGATATGAATTTGGACGCCTAATAGGAAAAACAAAGCAAAATTGGAGCTTACAAGATCAACATCATTCTAAGAGGAAAGAAATCCCTTACAATAAATCTAGAAACAATTATTTGAATTGTTCCAAAAATCCCAAATGGGCGTAACCATGTATAACATGACAAGAATAAATAACAAGGAGGATGTCCATATTTTGATCCAAAACTCCCATTTGGGCATGACTTGGGAGGCTGTTGACAAAGGATGAGGTGTCCCATCCCTTATCCCTCCATGGTAGCCGCCCAACACCAACAAGAGAGGGAAAACAATAATTTTTAAGACAAAACAAAATCATATTCGCCCTAAGTCGCCTATTAGGGCTTTTCCGCCATTTTATTGTATTTTATTATTTTAGTTACATAATTATTTTATTTATTTATTTTATAACCCCTCATGTAAATTGTTTAAATTCTTGTGCATATGGATAAACTTGAAGGAAATTATATAATTTTCCCTAAATTATTTATTATCATATAATTATTTTTATTTCAAATTTATAAATATCATCTTTTTTATTCTTCCGTAAAACTTTTATTTGATGAAATTTTAGTGCAACAATAATATTTCAAACTCAATAATCAAATATGATTTCGAGTTCAGAGAATAGCATAAGAAAATGATGATCCATGAGCATTCGAAGACGCAGAGACACTCCATAACATTTAGCTAGTTTGTCCGTGGAGGAACATCTACAACGTTATCTTTATTATTCTTATTATTTTGTTTTGTGAGTTAACTGTATCGAAGCATGACATGAAGAAAGGGAATTCAACTGTACCAAAGCCAACTCGATCCCTTGAAACTAAAGTTGACAAGGTGGGAACAGGAGGGGCATTACAATTTGTAAGAATATTATTATTCTTCGCAAATAATATTTAATCTAAAATGCCAAAATATATGTATGGTATGTTAATTTTACCATAAAAATATAGATTATTTAGTTAGATATATATGTTTTGACAACTTTAACAAAATATTGATTACATTTTATAAGAATATTTGATGAATAATTTTTCTAAACTCAAATTATGTAAGAAAGGGGGGTACACGATAGTGCTAAAATAGAGTTGCCATAGAGACCAAATGAAACAATGAAGTCTCCCCACCTCACCCGTGGGATATGGCGGTCTAAAGACCTGCCAAACTACAAATGAAAACAACGTACACAAAGAGGGCAAGAAATTGATAAAAACTGCACAATAAAACAACGAATAATAATAATATAGAAATTGAATATTCATTCGGGATATATTATCCATGTATGAGATTACGATATATAGAATTTGATCTCCTTGATTCTAGGAGTCAATAGTTATCCCTCATATCTCTCAACAACTTCCTAGAATCTCTGAAATCTATCCCAAGGATATCTCTCTAATCTCTTTATTATCTCACACACCAAAATAGTTACTTGAGTTGTTCTCACAACTCACTCAAATATTTATACTAACTATTAGAACTATATTATTAATATGAGTTCTATAAACTCATTATTAATAATATTACATTTTATTTAATTGGTAAAATGTGAAGGAGAGGCTAGAATTGGTAAAATGAGATGCGAAAGCGAGTCATCTCATTGCTCGGCAATCCCACGTTAATGGACAGGCTTCCATCGTCATTTGAGCTTGGCCGGATGTAACAAGGAGGCACCTGAGGATTAAGAGCAGGTGCTACGGATATGGGCTTTCCCCATCCGAAATCCGCCTCGTACAGCTGTAAACGAGTCCAATCAACAATAACGAGGGAAGCGGTGCTGAGTGGATAGTGGAGACTGGCACCAATCTGTTGATGTAATTCCAGGTAATCCAGTTGAGATAGCAGGTATTTGTCATTCATCTTGCTTAATGTTTCATGGATTATACCAGCACTATACCAAATCGGTTTTGACACTATATCTCCAGAAACAGCCCTTACATCAGCCGGGAAAACAACGTTGCCCAAATATCGACGAGGTGTGTGGAGTTGCCTTCGCCCGTCTACAGGCGTGTGTAATATGACTTCCTGGGTTTTCAAAAAACCACGAGCAATGCAATAGCATTTCCAAATATGAGCGCTGAGGCTGACGAAGGTTGTGTAGATGCGCTTAATTGGGTTATCTGTGGCAATGGCTTTCAAGGAAATGAGTTGCTCTGTACTTACCCTGACAAACATAACAAATGATACATCTCCTCCCTTCCCTCTCTAGTTTGTCGAATCAGGAGGGGCGGAGATTGTAACCACAACTCTTGATGAACGCAAAAGTGGGTTGTGGGGGAGTTCGTGCACGCAGGAGAGTGCGATCAATGTGGAGATCGCCAACCTTTACATGTAACCCTCGAGCTTTATCACACCAGGTGTTAATAAAATTTATAGCCGACAGGCCGTCACACACTATATGTGAAATTCCCACGCCCAAACCAATTCCTCCGCATTTGAACATAGTCACCTGTCATTACATTAATGTGGGTTTAGTAACAAGAGAGTAATTCCAAGTTTGATGAAAATATTGGGTAGTTACTTGAAATTGGTACCTTTAAGAATGAGCAGGGGGAGTGCTGAGATGGTCTTCACTGTAGGTCACTGTGGGGAGCAAGAGTTGTAGCTCTGAAGGCCGGCTTCCGATATCCTCCAAATCATTAATCTTCAATTCCGTAAACGCCTCTAAAAACAGTGCCCCCTCGCTGTTACAGTTGACAGAGATTCGTCCCGTCTCGTCTGTAGTTAATCGTTTCCGCTAAGGTATAAAAAATGCACCAGCACCTTACTAAGCGCCTCTCTAAGCCCTTGGCATACTGTCTGCATATCAGAATCTATGACTGGCCTGTAAATGTAGGTGGCGAGACCGTGAATTGGGAAACATAAATCAATATTGGACAACCACAAGACATGATGGGGAGGAGGAGTTGCAGGTGGAACAAGCACAGAACTTGTGACGATGATATCCATATCCTTGCTTTCTAAATGCCTATGGTAGAGTTCGATGACTACTTGTAAAGTGGAACAAAAAAATTAAACCAAGTTTGAATTTATAATTTCCACCACTGTTTTCCAAGTCATGTCTACCATTCTCAACGACTTTTCAACAGATATTATCTAAATTTCAAATTGAATTCTTGATAATGACGATTAGAACAACAACAACATATGGCAAAAATCTTCTTAATTGATTTCCAATCACTTCTCCAAAAATTCCGTTAAGTAACAAGCTAGAACCAACCACTGCAACAAGAGGGGATACATGAAGACATAAATTGGAGACAAAACAATAGTTTTTGTTTTTAAATTCCCTCCGCTAATATTTTATATTAAATTAACACTTTTCATTTTTTATGGGCAGCATAATATTGAAGCGGGAAAAATTAAATTTATTGAAAGTAGATGGAGTTCGCCTGTTGAGCTCACTTGAGATAAGGCTCTTTCACTACAACCTCAGTACCTTGTAGATAAATCCTTCGCACTTCTTTTTGTCCTCCTATAGAAGAGGAGACACCATAGATTCAGATTCAATGCCATGTCCAAACTGGTCTTCCAAAACAGTCATAATTCAAATGATTCGGTGCACTTTCGTGCATATTCTTCTAAACAAGACATGACCTCGATGTTAAATGTCAATTTCAAGTTTCTTTGCTTGAATGGGGATTGGGCCTCTCAGTAAGACTGAAGGGAGACAATTCTTACGTTATAACCTCCACGCTACCATAAACTTAGAGGTGGATGCCATACGTTGGATAGAATTAAAACTTCTTTATGTCTCAACAAGGCCTTTTTTTATCGAATCCTTCTGATGTAGGAAGCCCATGTGGCGGCCATGGGTGCAAATACAATGGAAACTCCAAAACCTGTCCATGGCCATGAGAGTGTTGTAGAGCTTCCCTATTATGTGCAGATGCAGGAAAATAGTTAATAACCTTAAGCTACTGGTTATGTTGAGGGTAGACGAAAACAAATTTGGTGTAGGTATAAGCACCGTGTATCTTTATTACCACATGCCTTCTTCTCATGTACATGGAAACACTATTTTCTTTTCTACATTCACTTACTAATTTCTTTGATTTCCCTTTTTTCACATTCTAATTGTTTTTTTGGAAACGAGGTCAATGTTCTAAGTATGATATGATATTGGGTTTTTCTTTTGTTTTTCATTTCCATTAAAATTTAATAAACAATGGTTTAATATGCTTTATCAATTTTTATTTTTTTATTTTTTGTTATGAGCAGTAATCCTTGGTATGTATATAAGTGAATGGTCCTCTTCGAATACTTTAATACACATGTAAGGAAAATCATGTGTTAAATGATTGTGGGTTTGTTGAAAAAAGTTTGGATTCTTTTAGGAAAATGTTCCAAGTAGAAGGTGTAAAGTACAAATTGTCCACAAGCTCTTCCAGCATCCTCTCTGCCCCTTTATAAATGAGTTTTTTGCAAAATAGAATTTCTCCTTTAGATACAACATGTGAGTGCTTTAATATAGTGGAAGAACAATGTTTTCTTCAGCTGCTCTAGGTTTTTGTGTCATCCCAAACTGTCTTTTGAAAACCCATAAAAATTTAAAAATTAAAATGTTAGTCCATAGACATATTGTGTGCAAAATTTGGAAGAATGTAAACTATTTGAAAAAATACATAATAAATATATAGTATCATTCGTATCATGATTATGCAAACCTTTTCACCAAATAATGTTTCTCATGTGATTTAAGTATGTACAACCCTCTACATCCACTAAACCTGCGAAGCTTGAAGTACATAGAACACAAAAATAGTTTGTTTAATTTGGATTTCAACCTGCAAGTTGTATTTTATTGAAAATTTATAAATCCTTTTCAAGAAATCCATTTTGTGTAGATCGTTCTATCATGGGACTCCATGAGAACACATCTCTTTGATGTAGTTCACATGCTTTGTCTATGCTTCCACATTTTACATACATGTCTCCTAGGATAATTGTAACTTCATCCAACACATTTCCTCATGGATGTCCAAAGATCGTTCCAAAGACCCCATTTTAACACACGTAGGTAGGATATTAGAAATTGGTCTTCTTCATCTGATCGATGATATTGAATGGATTTTTTTTTTTCTTTTCTTCCTATTTCCTGGTATGATCCTTTCCGGTACTTGGGCTAGCCCATGAGCTGCTACAACTGGTATCTTAGGATGATTTTGCACATTCGGGGCTGCTTTTGCATTTCTAATTCCTTGTGGCATGAGAGTGGGATGAGGAACAATTGGGTTAGATGATTTCCCCTCCTGTATGTTTCTTTTCTTTCACCGTGTATTGACAGCTACACCTTGGAAAGGAGTTTGATTAACTCCAAAAAAGTCCTTCATTTTCCAATTGACCGGTGTGGTTTCAGTAAGAGGAGCCTATTACTGAGTTGCTTGCTGATTCTCTTCCTCACTTGGTTCATCGGACACACTGACCATTTGCACCATTATGGCCGGATTTAGTGAACCATTGAAGCACATTGCTTGATTGCGATGCTAAGTACATGGGAATTACCATTCAAACTCTTGTGCCATGTTGTTATGAGTTGGAACCAAATCCCTGGATGTTGAAACTATATCTAGATTATAAAGCTGAAATGGGCGGGAAAATTGATATTTCCCTTCAATTTTATTTTTCTTTGTAGACTCAGCAAGAGTCCTATGAGGCTAAAAAGGAGGCCTATTTGCTTGAGCCTAAGCATGGTAAGGTCTAGAGCTCTGAGCTTGCTACCTCATGAGGGTCACTAATTCATTTCCTAGATTATGTAATTTCTTCATGGCTTCCTGAAGCTTAGTTGAGGTGTTAGAAGAATAAGTAGAAGCCTTGATGGAAATTTTATTTCTAGGAGTAGGGATAGGGGCTAACTCAGGTGTATTTCTTGAACTAGGATTCCCCATTTTAGGATAAAGAAACAAAGGTTCCCTAGGTGCTAGTTTACCGGCTTGAATTAGACAATTATAAGCTCTAATAGCTATGGCACAAGCCCTTGGTAAAGTTATTTCTCCCATAGGTTGTATCATAACAAATATATAAGAATTTAAATCTTTATGAAAATAGAGAAATTCACCTTCAACAGATGGCCTTAGGACCATAAGAATCCAATCCCGTGTCCACTTAAATCTAAATTTCAAACCATCCATCTTCTCATTTGGGGCCTTCTTGATTAATGGTTTATTGTTGTAATAAAGACAAATTATATCCTTTTTCACCAAATAGATTACAAAGGGCTATGCATTTTTTATCCTAGTTTGCGATGGACCCTGCTATTAAGCTCTTAAATAAATGAAAATCCTTACCTTTAAAAGAGGAGGCTAAAAAATTGACTGCAACATCCAATTTATTGATCTCGTGGATTGTGTAGACATTGACAATGTCCTTGATGTGATATATAGGAGTTGTATGGTTTTCCACCATGAAGTAGGGAATATTTTTTAATGCTATCACCATAATAGGGTTCTGGGCATTGAGGGGCACCAGAAAATTTCTTGTGAAGTTGATATACGGATATGGTTTTCCTTGAGGTGGCTACTGATGTGTCATCCTAATTGGCTTGAGGAATCTGGTTGATTAAATGAAGGGTCTACCAATAAGAGGTGTTGATAAGGTTCTATTTTTTGGAGATGGAGATATTTGTGCTCTTCTTCCTCTCCTTCCTCTACATGGGGATAACTAAAAATACTCAAATATGCCTTCTTCTCTTGTCATTGACCGAGTATGGCTCTTTATCATATACTATACAGGCTTGGGTTGCTACACCACTGTGTTCTTCTTCTTGGGACTCACCATGTCTGCTTCAAAAAATATTTAAAGGTTCCAAATCACAACAATAGCACACCTGTATCACTGCAATGAAAAAATGAAAATCAAATGAAATCTAAGAACACTTTTAAAATGACCTATGTCCCACCGGGTGTGCCAAAATTGTTAATGCAAAATTATTGTATCACTGATTGCTAGTGAGTTATGAGTGAAGTAATCAATGTAATCTACATATGATGGGATTGTCTCAAGGTATGGGACCCCTATGATTTGAGACAAAACTCGAAAGAAGGATGATTTTTCTACCTATTCCTAGTGCTAATACCAATCCTAGGAAGGGAAATGCAACTATTCTAATACTAACCTAGAATTCCTAAGGACCCTGGGGAAGAGAGAAAAGCATAAAATGAAATTTCCTAAACTAAGGGAGGTAATAGTACCAAGAACAATAGGGAGTGGAGATATTCCTAGTGAGTGAAAATTGGAAGATAATTTCATAAGAGAAGGAAAGTAAATTACGAAAACCTAAAACGAAAATTCACATCTCCATTTTCATAGAGGAAAACAAATTTGAGACTTGGAAGAAGAAAAAATTATGCACAAAATACCTGAAAATGAAATAGAATGAAATGCATGAAATATAACTCAAGGTAGGGAAAGGAAAACCACAAAAAAAAAAAATTTATTACTCAAAAAGGGTGACAATCCATTACAAAGTAGGCATAAGACAATAGTTTTTTACAAAATGCTCAGAATCGAGGCTTGCAACTCATCAAAGCTATGGAAATTTTGTTGATAGAGTAGTCCTTTTCCTCCCAAAAATGTCTCTACTCAAAATGAGGTGGATTTTTACAATATATAGAGAGAAGGACCTCAAAATTGCCTCACTAACCAATAGGATTCATTAAAGAGGAATGGGAGACCATACAAATGCAGTTCACGAGGGTACTTCTCTGATAAAAGAAGACGTGAACGCCATACTCCATTAAAAATAGTTGTTGAGCTATATCTGTTCAACCACCTACCCCACCTAATTCCAAGATTGATGCTAGATATTCTGGTAGTCAATTGGTAACACATTTTATTCATTGTGTATGTTGGTAACAAGTCAGCTCTGAAATTATTGTGTCAATCGGTAGCAATTTCAGCCCCAAAAGTGTTGTTGTTAGGCTAGTTTCTATTACTAGCCAGTAACTACATTTTATACATATGTGTGTGTCCAGCTAGACATCATTTGTACTAGATGATGTGGGATATCAGGATTCTTTACTGTTGTCAACCAGTGTCAACGTTCTGTTACTCGGACTAGATAGCATGACTATTATTTTTGTCAACAAGCTTATTTCGATTACTTCCCGGTCAAAACCATTTTTGTTACTGGCTGATAAAATTTTCTTCTAGCTATAACTAAATGGCTCAGACCTTCGCTGCGTAGCTCACCAGCTGTGCTGTGAATATTACAAAGCAATGCTTCTCCCAACAACTTCCAACACTCCATTATGTTAAGTTGTCTATTTTGTAAGGGTGTAAAATATGGACAACACGTTTTCTTCACTCAAACACCATATGAATAGTAGTATGAGACTGGGACTAAATTATACCCAATGTGTGTAATTAAATTCCTAGTGTGTACCACAATTTATGTGGCCACCTGTGTTTATTATTATGTTTTTTGGTGCCAATCCCGGGCTTCCTTTTCCAAGATCTTTCAAAAATTACACTTGGAATACCTTTAGTCTGAAATTTCTTGCTTCAACTATCTTTCATTGGGTGGCATGGGAATTATTGTTATCTACCATACAATCAAGGTTGCATGGTTATTATTGATGTTTACATGAAGAGATATTGGATTTATGTTCGAAATGGGTGGTGATATGTATTTTGGGAAATCAATCATTGGAAAATTATTCTTTGACATTGGATTACTTCCGGTGCTTGTTACGGTAAAATATTTTTGAATAATATAGTGTTGCATACCTTAATTATCACCAAAGCTCCTATGAATATTTGTTGCAAACTTTCGTCACCAAACGCATTTGGAAGGCCTTTGAAGCTATGAAACCCCTGCTACATAGGATTGTTAATGGGTTTCACACCTAGGCACTCTTTCGACGTCACAAAATATCTTGTGCTCTCCCATTATCACAAAAGATAGCATTTCACTTATAGAAACTCTAATAATCAAATCTCTTCATTTATCTCACAAAGCGATTCATGCCATTATCAATTTGGTTTCCCATAGAGACAATATTTCCTGGCCAGACTTAAAGATAAAATTTAATCTTTCCAATTCAAACATTCCCTCTATTTATAGAATTCAAGAGTTGATGCCTGATGTCATGATTCATAAAATGGGGATTAAGCCTTTAGATGCATGGTGGTACGATTTCCAGTGAAATCATGATATTTACTTTTGTCACTTTAATGCCAAAACCAAATACCATCTATTAAGTCTCATATGACATGTCATTGCTAAGCTCATAGCTCTTTGGGGGCTGTAATTTTCCCAATCTACATGGATTTGATGACTCTCCCATGTAGAGAACCCCTTGCTTAAGCCTAAATAAAACCATTTTATTTAGTACATTATTTATCAAGGCCTTCCTAAAGGTGGAGCGTGTTATTCACATTAGAATTCCTAATCACAAAAGGTTGGTTTTCTCTGTAGCTTAATCTTTTAAGCATTTGTTCTTGTCTTCTCCTCGTGCACAAGCTATGTGGTATTTGACTCATATGTTACTGCAACCCTACCACCCTAAATTCGTTCATTGGCACCTATAATTGTTTGGAGATTTTAGTCCTTGGCCTAATTATATTGATACTATGCAGCAATAATTTAACGGTTCTATTCTCTTTCATATTTGGAAAGCTCCAAATATTATGATAGCATAGAATGATAAATCTGTTGATTTATTCTCTACTACAGAAAAAGTGGTTATTTTTTCTAATGTGGGCAAATAGATTCAAGCTCAAGCTAAAACATTTGTTATGGAATTTGTTCATTTGCAGGAATTAATCACACATTGGGGAAGTGCTCCTTGCACGATGAGTTGGGTCCCTCCTGACCCTTTTCTACCTCCAACTCACTCATCTTCGCCTTATTGACCACCTTTGCAAGAAACGTGTTGGAGAAGCCTCTATCGTAACCACTGCTCTCTCGTTCCCCGTGGTCTCCCTTCAACTCCATTGTCTTCCGGTACATGTTGGAGTCCTCCTCCGAGGGGGGAAGTCATCGTAAGATCACCGCATTGGGGCTCTCCTCCCCCTAGAGTTTAGAATTTTTTTAGCTCTCTACCCCCTTATTGGGGAGTTATGGTACCTTCGCAGATATAGATGCCATAACAGGATGAGTGGCAGATTGATCCTCCTTCGGCCGATTCATTGAGTGGATATTTCATCCCTCCTCAAGATGATCCTCCTACTACTCCAGAGTGGTGGCTTGAGCTTAGTGCTATTTGGTTTTATGTAATTATTATGCTTTCCCTTGTGGAGCTCTTTGATTTCCCTTTGGGAATTTTTGGTTCCTATTTGTCATTTTTGTGGGACCATGAGTTATCCGGTTACCTCTGCTCTTATAACTCTCTTATATTTTTACTTAATATAATGAGAAGCTCCAATAGTAAAAGCACATCTAGATGTAGTTGGATTGATGTCCATTAAATAATACATGTATATTTGTGTGAAATAGATCACACACACATCAATGGGAAATCTATGTAAAATTTTATGAATCATCTTGGGAGTAGGGTATATGCCACACAAAAGGCTTGCACTAAATGATGTGGTGGTTGCGGAGAAATAATTATTCCTATACCACCATAGTGAGAAGCTGGCAATTGTATTGAGTTGTTGAACATGTCCCTCGGAACATCTATTATAGTGGTAAAAAACATTCAAGTATCTGGTGACTACAACATTGTAACCAAGAGTTTCTTTAAGATTGTTGCCAGAAATTGAACTTATCTTTAAGACTGTTGTACGAGAAATTGTTTAGAGAGATACACAATCCATTCCATCATTTCAATCATGGAAATGTTGTCATGGAGATTATTGGTAATGTTTAGTGGAGCTATAAATATAGATTTGCACTATAACTAGGTGCACATTGTTATACTCATAAAAAGTTGTAAGAAGAAATTCATAAATACTCATGCTCTAGAAGGTATTTTTTATAAGTTTATGGAGAGTTAACACATTTTGACTTGATGTAATTAAGTTGTATATCATGAATCATTGCCTAGATATACTAATGCGATATATTTAAAGAAAAGGGAGAGCTTTAGAGTCAGCAAGAAATGTGAGAGTGAAAATTTAGAGTGAGTGAAATTCATAATTGGTGGTTTGTCACATACTATATTTTTCATCGATTTTCCCATGATTGTTGTAACACAAACAAAATCTAGACGGCCTTCAAACAAGGGAATCACATTTTTTATTTCAAAATTTATAATTTACCACATGACAAATTTTTGATGGAGACAAATCATTTCACAACGAAACTGAAAATCTCCAAATTTATCCCCCCAAAAAAATAAAAATAAAATTGAAACATTAACAGTTTTAATATGAAATAATTGAACATTCACACCGTTTTTATATATTTTGGAACCCATGGACAATTTCTAATTGTAAAACCGTCGTTTTATTTATAAATTCTGTCTTAACCATGACAAAAGATAGATTAATTGGCCTTATTAATTCTGTCTTAACCATGACATTATTAATTGGCCTTTACTTCCAGTCATTTTTCCCGTATAAATAGAAAACACACTTTAATCTTCCATAATTTGTTTTTGGCATTTATAAAAAAATAGATGTATAACTCTACCTAATTGCAAAACCGTCATTTTGATTTACTTGTTCTTCCCATAACAAGAAGCGGACGAAAGGACACTTCACATGCCTAATCGGAAACCCAGAACCATTAATAGGAAAGATAAAAGATATTTTCTTCCTCTCGTTTCCCTTTTTTAATGAACACCACTAACCATAACACGAGTAGTATTTAGTACTCTATAAATTTAGTAATTAATAAACACCCCTTTTTTTAATGGAGAGGATGTAGTCACAATAGTGGAATAAAAGAAAAGAACACATAAATAAGTCAATATAATTTTAAAATTGTCATTTTCATTTACTAATTCTTTCTTATTAAAGATGTACGGTAGTTATTAAGGGGCACCTTCTTTAATTGAAAAGATGAAGACAAAGTAATGAAATAAGAAATATATTCATGAATAAGTCAATATATTTCCTTTAGTGTGATTTTCATTTACAAATTCTTCTATTTGAAAGTTTATGATTGATATTAAGGTGCACCTTCCTCAATAGATAAATGGAAACACAATAATGTATTACAATAACTAGTAGATGAAAACATCCACTCAATTTTAAAATCATTATTTTTATTTACAAACACTTCTTTATGAAAGACTATGATAGATATTAAGATGCACCTTCCTCAATAGATATATGGAGCCAAAATAATTTATTAAGTGAATAAATCAACATAATTCCAGAATTGACAAATTATTCTTTATGAAAGGTGTATGATAGATATTAAGGGGCACCTTTCTAAATAAGTAGATGGATCCACATGAATGTAATACAAAAAATAGCCGATGAATAAATCAACATATATCTAAAATTGTTATTTTCATTTAAAATTTTCTTTTTATGAATATTAAGGGGCACCTTCCTCAATAGATAACTAGAGCCACACTAATGTAATAAGAAAAATAGTAGATGAATAAATCGACATAATTCCAAACTTTTCATTTTCATTTAAAAATTCTTCTTTACTAAAGGTAAATGATAGATATTAAAGGACCACCTTCCTCAGGTGGATTCACACTAATGTAATAACAAAAATTGTAGATGAATAAATCAACATAATTATTAAATTGTTATTTTCATTTACAAATTCTTCTTTATGAAAGGTGCATGATAGATATTAAGGGGCACCTTCCTCAATACATAGATGGAGCCACAATAATGCAATAAGGAAAATGGTAGTTGAATAAATCAACATATTACTAAATTGTTATTATAATATATAAATTCTTCTTTATGAAAGACACATTATAGAGTTTAAGTGGCACCTTACTCAATAGATAGATGGAGCCACAATAATGAAATAAGAAAAAAGGTAGTTGATTAAAAAAGAATATTTCTAAAAATGTTATTTTCATTTATAAATTCTTCTTTATGAAAGATGCATAATAGATATTACAGGGCAGATTCCTCAATAGATAGATGGAGCCACAATATTGTAATAAGAATAAACATAGTTGATGAAAAATTGAACATAATTCTAAAATTATGATTTTCATTTTCAAATTCTTCTTTATGAAAGATGTATTCAATAGATTTTAAGGGGCACCTCCCTCAATAGATGGGGCCAAAATAATGTAACAAGAAAAATAATAGATGTATAAATCAATGTAATTCAAAAATAATTATTTTCATTTACAATTTTTTTTTTATGAAAGGTGTATGATAGATATTAAAGGAAACCCTCCTCAATAGATAGATGGACCTACAATAATATAATAAGAAAAATATGAGATGAATAAATCAACATAATTCTAAAATTGTTATTTTCATTTAAAAATTATTCCTTATGATTAAGGGAAACCTTTCTCAATAGAAAAGATAGAGCCACAATATTGGAATAAGTAAAAATAATAACATAAATTAGTTAATTTACTTTAAAAACTGTCATTTACAAATTTATCCTTAGTATCTAAGGGCCCTATGTTCATTGGTGAAGTTGAATGGCTTGGAATGAGCCCATTAAGGATTAAGTCTTGCTGAGGAAAGGCCTAAAGATTCCCAATGTGGATAGGACAAAGATTATTCCCTGGGTGACTTTGATGGATTGGACACCACCTAATCACGGATTTTTAGCCAAAGGAATGATTCGATATAGATGTATGCTTATTTATACAATGTAATAAGTTTCTTAAGGGTAAAGATGTCGATGTCTATGTAATCGCTGGTTGGCCAATAAATTATTTTTATCATGAGTGATGACAATTGACATATTAATTTGGTCGGCTTTAATAGGAAAAAATGACATTTTCTTCTACTCGTTTTCCTTTCTCTTTCTCTCCATGATAACCAATAACCTTTGAGATCAATGCATAAAGATGTAGAGCATACCTGTGTCATCTAGTAGTCCATTAAATTTAGGAATTAATAAACACATTAATTGAAGGTGTCATTTTTTTAATGTATTTTTTTCATGCTTCTACTCTTTAAAGATGTTTTTTTAAATGAATAAGATCTTATATAATATTTACAGGCAACATGATACAAAATAATTCAAAAAAGAAAGGGCAATTTGGAAGCATGCCCAAAAAACATGGACCAAACTAGGCTTAAAAATCCTAGGAACAAGGGATATTGTCCAAAGCATCAAGAAATACAAAAATAATTAATTCGTCATTGTGAAGCTTTGTCCTAAAAGGGGAAAGTTCTCATAATGCCAACTAGAAATAGATAGATATTTTCCACTATCTGACATGTCCCAATATTATTTTGGATGAATTCCTTCACTTGTTTCTTCGAAAGTAGCCAGAAAGGGCTATATAGTGAGAGCCATGTAAGGAAATTTATCAGCCGTAGGATGGATGCTCCAGCTATCATGGGTGTGTGGCTCAAGGGTAGTTGGTCACCCCAAACTGAGGTGAATGGGTGGTGATATTACGTGGCACCTTACCCAATAGATAGATGGAGCCGAAATAATGTAATAAGAAAAAAAGTAGTTGAATAAATCAACAAAATTCTACAAGAATTATTTTAATTTATAAATTCTTCTTTATGAGAGGTACTATACGTACCCAAAATTGTAAGGGTACTACACTGCCGGAACAACGTTACATGTGCCCCAATGATGATACAAGTCTCCTTGCAAGGTGCTTAGGATTCAAAAAATCCCTCCAAATGTACATTAACATCCCGCATGCCCCGCTTAGCCTCTACATGCTTTGTTTTTCTCTTTTCCCCTCTTTTCTTAATGTTATGGTCTTCCGTGACGAAACCACCACCTTGCTTGGGCAGCAGTCTCGTGACCGCCACCCAGGCAAGGTGGCAGTCCTGTAACCACCGCCCTTCTCATGGTAGCGGTCCCTCACGTGTTTTCCAGAATGTTCTTTTTAACGCGACTTGTGTACAATTTCAACATTTACCATATTTTTTCACCGCCTTTGCTTGTATTTATGATTCTGGTTCCCTGGAATAGTGTTTTTGCATTGTTTATGGTTAAAGAGTTCAAATTGGTTTTCACCTTTTGGTAAATGGGGATTCTATAAATAGCTCGTTGATCTTCAAGCAAATGGCCCCTCAAAAATTGCATCTCATATTCTCATTTCATAGTTTTAGTCTTTCAGTTCTTAGGAATTCATAGTTTTTAGTTGTTGCATGCATAGTTAGTGTTGTTTTGTTGTTTAGAAGCCACATAATCTTCTTGTGCTAGTGTTGTTACTGTATCATACAATCAATTGAGATAGGATAGTTTCATTTTTAGTCTGAAGCCATTCGAGTTGCAAGTTTTGTTCGTCAAAAAGAATAGCTTTAGGTTCTAGATGTTTTGTTTCATATGACTCATAATAAATCCCGCTAGGAATTGCATAAGCCAAGCTCTGTTCTCTTGCGCTATCCCTCTCCTACTCACATTGTATTCAGTCTACATCCAAAACTGCGATTGTTCCAATACCTATTTCTGTTGATGCTAGCATTGCGCGCTTTTCTGGATTCACGTGAGAATGAAGGAATGAGGAGACCACACTGAGGGGACAAAGCCACACACAATCAGATTCGCCACTATTCTTCAAAATCCAGGTTCAAGCTTTCAAAGTTATAGTTAAAGTATATCAAATATAACAATAAAAGCGTTTCATTTCATTTAATCTCACTTTTGATATTGCCAAGGAAGCTGCGGGGATTGATATTTTCTGAGAAATTATGATTCAATCCTCACTTCTGAGGTAAGATCGAGAGTCTTTCAAATAGATTAGATCAGTTACTTCGTAATTTAGATTAGACTTACAAATGCACAGGTAAGTAGCTATACTCGGCTGCCTTATTTGTTTAAAATTTCGTTCTTAGTTTAGTGGTCAATTGCTAGATATTTTAAATAGTTTCTCTTTCAATTGCATTCAAATAATTCTTCAAAAACACAAAAATAGAGAAGTTATATATGCTATAGATATACTTTACATAGTTATTTTTACTTTGCTTTAGTTAGATTTACATTGTTTCTTTTGTATGACAATCATGGTACCTAGGGAGCCTAGAGAATACATATTCAATCCAATCATGCCCCAACCCAATCTTGTGGCAGTAATAACTAACATAGATAAAAATCTCAGAATCCAAGTCTTCTGAACAACAACCGATCTACAAGAAATTAGCTCATAGTTAAGAGGATTAAACATAGAAGATGACAAATCGCATACGTTTTGGTCAAACCAGCCAAACCACAGATTACCCTAGATAAATATCCACGTGACTGTAATAGGGCTTGAAAAAGAGAAAATGTTTGTTTGTGATCCTTTGGTCCCACAGCCAGACATAGGAGACATTCTCACTGACATAGACACTAGCTTAAGAATTCAAGTTGCCAGAACACCTATAAGATACTCTGAGAAGATTACACAACTGTTAGTTCTAAATATAGAGGCCGAAAAGGCATACGACTACTGGATACTAGGGATTAGGGATTGATTCCGCACATGACCATAAGAGGTCCACAACAACCATGAATCTACGGTTGCGATCCATAGGTCCCATAACTCAATAGGCTCATAGGTCAATTAGACATTGACGCTAGTTTACGCACATTAATATTCAGATCCTCTCCACTTCCACTAGATATTATCACCCAGTTATCCTTGTTAGATATAGCAGGAAACGAAGCTAAATATTTTTGGACTAGACTAGAGAATTGCCCATAGAATCTACTATATATCCATCATGCATCTTGTGACCCTGTCTGGAGATATAAATGAAACTATTCTAGGTCATTTTCCATATATCCCAAAACCTATATATCAAATCACACCAGAGCTTGATATTGATTGGAGCCTTCAAGCAGTCATCCTTGCCGACTGATCTATCATGCCAGTTCAGGTTATGAGGGCCTTCCTTGCCTTAGATTCACAGATTTCATTAGTGCATGTTGAAGACATAAGATTTCCCAATTAGTTTGTCCATACCCCATGTATATTCCATCCCCACTGGTTGTCTCGGCACGACCTTGGGAAGTTGGGTGCGAGGAAGAGTTACTTGTAGATTCCCATGCTCGCTTGTCACTTTTCCATCGTACAAAATTGGTGAACCCGACATGAACGAAACAGTTCTTCCACTTTCATTTTTCATTTCTTCCATCCACCTTCTCTCTTTCCCATTATTTAGTGGGTATTCATATACCCCCCGAATATGTTAGGATTCGATGCATATGGCAGACCTCTCCTAGGTCTTGAAGCATACTACGATCAACTGAATAAACAACCATCACCCTCGCTCTCAGCACGGGGTGAAAAATATTTAACTAACCGATTGTCAACACAAACTCTGCCTCCAAGGACTAGGTATAGTTCTTCTTTCCAAATAGAGGATTTGGGATAGCTCGCTCAAATGCACCAACCAGAGCCTTTAGGCTCGAACAACATGACGTTTACGGGAGAATCTGGCTCATCTCCTCAAGTGAAGCTTAGACTGTAAATTAGTAGACAATTAGATCCATATCTATTTTTAGATGATGAACATTCAATGCATTATGCTAGGAGTGAACAACGTTCTCAGAGTATGTACCCACCTATAGGAAGTTTACAAACATGACCTGAGGTCTCTTTTCAAGAAAACACCTCCATACCTCTACCTATAGGAAATGCCCTCGATGAAACTTGGTAGGGCAACGATCAATTCATAGCAGGGTACCACATGCTTATACAACCTTAGGATATACAACATACACCATGAAGGAAAAATACTGTGACTTCACCAAATGAAGTCATCTCAACTTTAGTAGAAAAAGTTCGAGGATTAGAACTTTCTCAAGCAAGTCAAAATTCTCAATTCATGCAGGTAGGAAATTCCAATCCTCCACATAATCCTGGCCAAGTAGAACTCCTCACAGGAATAGGAACGTTGGGCATGCCTCCTCACTATTCGCAACAAATGCCAACTAGAACCGCATTTTCTAACACCGTTCTGGTGGAAAATATGATACCTCCCAGTCTAGTACAAAATAATCCATTCTTGGGAAATACTCCTCCATACTTAAACATGTATTCTAAATCACCACAGGGAGATATCTTCTCCTTGCCTGGCATATTCAATCAACCATAGGGATTTCCTTATGCCCCTGCAAATGCATAAGCTACACCATATCAACAACCCATTCCACCTCCACCCCCCCAGCAAGCACCATCGATGGTCGAAACCTATGCGATAGGAACTTGTTTAAAATATTTGAAAACCCCTTACTTATACTTCACTATACGAAGCATCATGCTTCCAAGACCTCTTCTTGATTTTCCCAAATACAAAGGGAAAGGAGACCCAAATGTACACATTAAGGCCTATGCCACAACCATTCGAGAAATGCTCCCTTGGGATGGGGTTGTTGCCAAAATATTCCCCAAAACTTTAGAGGGCATCACCCTCAATTGGTATTACAGAATACCTGAAGCTTCCATCCATTCATTTAAACAACTCGTTTCAGATTTCATCAAGGAATTTGACATGAACAAGCTATTGAGAACATGAATCAGAGAATTCTTGCACATTAAGCAAGAACACAATGAATCTATCACTCATTTCATCCAGAGATGGTGTACATTCCTCTATTCTTAAGCAAGCACTGCAAACATGGACCAGATGGAACTATGTGATTTATTCCTTCATTCTCTCAACAGAGAGGTAAAGGAAGAAGTCCAGAAGTTCCCACTAAGGACTTACGATGAAGTACTTGAGAGTTCCCTCTGAATAGATCAAGTGACAATAGATAGCGGTCGCAAGACATATGGAAAAAATGGGAGGTTAATCACCCCTAGCTAGAATACTATGACTTATCATACAAAAAACGTCAATCAAGGACCTAAAATCCTTAAAAAAATCATGACATAACAACAGATGGAGTAACTAACCAAACAAAAAAGCAAATGTTGTAAATGCTCCACCGCCAATCAAAAATCAACGAAACAACAACTTTACCCCAACAATCAACTCAATAGATTTTAATCATCCACAACAACAACAATAAAGGTAGACCCAGACACAGGGTCCAAGTCATAATTCAACTGGATATCAAAACCAAAACTAAAACCAAATACAAAAAATGTAATACTTTAATAGTCAATGGTTTAATCAGAGTTTTGGACCACAATACGTGCCAAACCAACAACATAGGAATTACAATCCCAACTCATATTGTGGTTTCCATGAAATTCGAGGCCATGACACTAGGACTTGCCACAATTACAATAAGTTCATGCAACATCTGCCAGAGGAATAGAGACAACTTTTCATAGATATGTTCATAGCAGATCCTGCATCACTTGCGCCAAATAATTTCATGGGAGAAATCTCCCCTAAAAATGCTCCCCTCAATATTTTCAATGACCCGCTCCCAAATCACAATAGATTAAATCCAAAAGGGATGAAAAAGGGTGTAATGACAGGAAACAATGATCATGAAGCCTCGACTTCTCTAAATCCACCTATTGCACCATAATTAGGAAATTAGCTACAACCCAAGATAGTCAGTTTAGTGGAGTTAGACACTGAACTACACATGGAAGCTGTAACAAGGACACGAGAGTATTCCTCTCATCCAAATCTAAGTTACCCGCTAGAGACAGATAACATTCAACAACCATTAGTAAAACCCGTAGGTGCCTATGATTTAATTAATGACCTAACAAAGACCTTCTCTCATATCTCCTTTTTGGACTTATTGAAGAACTCTCCTGCCCATAGGGCTTCTCTTTTAGAAGCATTAGGTTTAAGCCATTTAATTAACATCACTCCACCTCCCGAAACATAAGTAAACCATATGGAATTTGATATTCACCCTCCAGGGCTGCTGGATAGGGATACTGAGTTTTTATTTGACATAAACAAAATGCCAAAAGATGTCGAGATTGCACGAAGAGGTGATCTGGCCTTACATTTACAAGTTTGGGTCTATAACAATTATGTTAAACGTGCAATGCTTGAAAATGGGGCAGTAGTTAACATAGTTCCCTTCTCTTTCCTTCAAATGCTAGGGTGTGGAGAAACAAATTGTTCCACGACTCGGAATACGCTAAGAGGCTATGATAGCCTTAAAGCCACTTCGATTGGAACTGTAATACTACCAGTCACCTTAGGACCCAAAACAATCCTCACTGAGTTTTATATTATAGATTGGGAAACTAACTATAATATGATCCTCGGCCGACCATGGATACACCGTATGAAGGAAATCCCTTCTACGTTATTTCAAGAAATAAGATTCCTGCACTTGGGAAAGGTATTCATAGCAAAAGGTGATCTAAAACCATTCGATATACACCTAGCAGACCTGAAGAAAATACCAAGTGTTCACTCTTAGTTTGAACTCCCAACAAACCAACTTAACAAGCCAACCAACTCGAAACCGGAAGAAAATTTGGTACCTACAACAGAACTAGAAGTTACGAACCTAATCAAGAATATCCCAGTGCTCAAGGATGAGGCTAACATTGTAAAAACAGTATCATTAGGAACTACTGCAAAAATTGTCAAATTTCTAGAACAGGATCTACCAATTTTCCTACCATTTGATTCTGTAGGTATGGGGTGTACCCTAGGATTTGGTTCTCTTCCAGCAGAGGAACTCTACATGGTAGAATTAACCGAAGCAAAAGAAGTGGACGTAGTAAATGTCCCAACATCCATATTCCCAAGTAAATATTGGACTCTCCATTTCGATGGAGCTAGATGTCACTATGGGGCTGGGGCTGGTGTGATCTTTACTTCTCCCAAGGGAAAGATCTTACCGTTCGGGTTTAAACTAAATTTCAAATGTACAAACAACAGCGCTGAGTATGAAGCCCTCCTCCTTGGCCTCATCTTAGCTAAGAGGCTCGGTGCTAATGACATCAGGGTGTTAGGAGACTCTCAATTAGTAGAAAACCAAGTCTCTGACCTGTATGAGACTAGAGATGAACATTTACATCTCTACAAAACAACAGTATTAGATCTGAGAAAAGGATTTAACTTCATATCAATCGAAGCAATCCCGTAGGAACAAAACCTTCTCTTAGATTCGATAGTAACCTCAGCTTCACACTTCACTCCAAATAGTGAGTTGGAAGACACCCGTTTCATGGTATCCCTTTGTACTGAACCGTTAGTGAAGTAAATGTCAAATCCTCTCTTACCGAACATAGCTGAGAATAAATCTACTATCTTAGATCACATTGATAGTGATAGAGGCACTCTTTATTACTTAAATACCTATGTAGAGTTACATCTCACCCATCATGTTGTAGATTTTTCCTTAATCCCACATTCGTCTTCTTACTTCGGAAATCCCATGATGGAGCTGCCCTTACAAAAGGAGCTCGACATATACGTGGTAGAAAATGGATAAGATCTTGAACTACCTCTAGCCCCACCTGAGTTTGAAGAAGGTAACGCTTCTTTGATTGAAGAAACAATTGATATTAACATCGGAACAAAGAAATAATCGAAGATCTTAAAACTAGGATCTTCACTAACTCGAGAAGAGATAGAAATACACGGTCGAATCCTCAGAGAACATAAAAACGATTTTACATTTAATTATAAAGAAATGACAGGAATTGCACCACACATCGCGGTACATAACCTTGTCACCAAACTAGATGCAAAGCCAATTAAACAAAAATCAAGACCAATGAAACCCAATGTAGCTCTCATGGTAAAGGAAGAAGTAATGAAGCTTCTCCAGGTAGGGTTCATCAAACCGGTTGATTACTCTCAGTGGGTATCTAATATCATCCCTGTTCTCAAAAATAATGGGAAGATACGCATCTGCATAGAATTCCGAGACATTAACAAGATGTGTCCCAAAGATGACTTCCCATTACCATCCATTAACGTCATTGTTGACACAACAACTGTATTTGAGCTCTTGTCTCTCATGGATGGATTCTCGAGATACAATCAAATCAGAATATCCGAACAAGACCAATCCAAAACTACGTTTACAACTCCTTGGGGAACTTATTGCTACGTTGTTATGTCATTCGGTCTCAAGAACGCTGGTGCTACATATCAACGGGAAATGACATACATATTTCACGATATTATTCATAAAATCATGGAATCCTATGTAGACGACTTGTTGGCCAAGGCCAGGAAGTGTTGTGATCACCCGGAAGTGCTCCGCATCATTCTTTCACGTTTGATCGAATACAGAGTCACACTAAATCTAGAAAAATGTATATTTTGTGTGACAGGAGGGAAACACCTAGGTTACATTATATCATCATGAGGGATAGATGTAAACCCACGAAAAAATTAGGCTATTCTTGAAATGATACCACCTTCAAATGATTCTGGAATCAGATCATTTCTTGGGAAACTCGATGCAATCAAAAGATTCATCCCAGATTCAAGCTATTCCAATCATCCAATCAACAATCTACTCAAGAAATATTATAGTATCAATTGGACTGAAGACTGCAATGATACTTTTGAATTAGTTAAGCATTTCTTGTTGTCACCACCTACGCTAATGCCTCCTAAGCCAGACTTCCCTTTAATCTTATATTCGTGAGCTACCAATGTCTTGCCATCCTACATGCTGGCTCAAGAAGATGATGAAAAAAGAGAACGCATAATCTATTTCATTAACGAAACATTACTCGATTATGAAACACGTTATACGCAGGCAGAACGAGAATGCCTTGCCATAGTCTTTGCAACCAAATGCCTAAGACATTACATGCTAAATCAAGAAACAAGGGTCATTGTAAAAACAAACCATTTACGAACTTTCCTCACGCAAGGGTTCTTGTCTAAAAAGGATGGATGCTTTATAACCTTAATGGGTGAATTCGAATTAACTTTGGTCAACCACAAGTCCATTAAGGGACAAATCATTGCAGATTGGTTAGTCGACAACCTGTTGGACAGGGGAGATCTAGTAGATCTAGATTTTCCCAATGAATGCATATACTACATCGAAGCCAAACCTCCTATCTCTGAATGTCCTTGGTATACTTATATCATTAATTATATCTTGGACCATGCATACCCAGAAGGTGCTACACCACAACAAGGAAGGCAGTTACGTATTATCGTAGCTAAATACGTTATTATAGAACAAGTGCTCTATCATAAGGCTTTCGATGGAATGCTTCTAAGGTGTGTTGACACAGAAGAATCCAAGAAGATTCTCTACGAATCTCATATTGGAATATGTGGAGGTCACTTTAGAGGTCATGCCAATGCTCACAAAATAGATCGAATGGGCTATTTCTGGCCCACTCTAGAACACAACGTAGTAGAGTTTGTACGTAAGTGCCATAAATGTCAAGAATTTTCCCATGAGATTCACATGTCGGCACAAGCTCTACAACCAATCGCTACTCCATGGCCTTTTTATACATGGGGCCTAGATTTGATAGGGAAATTCTCTCCCTCATAAATAGATGGCCATAACTTCATAATCATAGCCCCCAAGTATTTTATCAAATGGGTAGAGGCTATGCCTCTTACCACTATACCAGGTTCCGTGATCACCAAGTTAATTTTAAACCAGATCATTTGCAAGTATGGTGTCCCACAAATCATTATCTCAGATAATGTTACTTCCTTTAAGAATGACGAGGTCCGTGAGCTATGCAGTAAATTTAAAATAAACTATCATACAGCCTCCTTGTATTACCCTCAAGCTAATGGGCAGGCTGAAGTAACAAACAAGACATTGAAAGATATTCTCCTGAAAATGGTAAAAGAAAACAAAAAAGATTGACATTTAAAGTTATATCCGGCCTTGTGGCCCCACAAAACGTCAATGAGAACTCCAACAGGAGAAACTCCTTTGTCATTGGTATTCAGATCAGAAGCCATTCTCCCACTTGAGGTTGAAATACTCAGTCTCTGCATCTCACTACAAGGGATTCTGGATGAAGAAGCTTATAGAGAAGCACGTTGAGCTCCTAACTAGAAATCCTAGACGAGGCCAGGCTAGACGCTGAATAACGGCATAGAGTCTATGCTGACCGGATGTTTCAGTAGTATAATAAAAAGGTCTATAAACGAGATATATATGAAGGAGATCTAGTTCTAAGGCTAGACAACCAAATTGATAATAAGACCAGTGAAGGAAGGAAATTATGGCCCAAATGGTTGGGCCCATACCTAGTCATGAAAGACTATGGAAATGGTGTGTATCTCTTGTGCACACTAGAAGGTGAGGAATTTGGTTAGACTATCAATTCTGTGCACCATAAATGATTCTATGCATGAAGCGTTGGCACTACTTGTATAGTTATATCTACATTGCATCTTCATGTGGGGTTCATTTTGTCCATTCGTTTCTTAAAAGTTTGTGATCATGGAACTTATTCTTAAAGGAATTCATTATAAACTTCTTATTGTATTAGCATAAGCATTCCAATCATACTTCTTCATTTTCATAACATCATCACTTATCTCAGAATCATTTCATCAATTAAATCTAGATATGACAAAGTCTTAACAGTAACCATACCAAGGTCTGCATGCTTGTTCTCACTTTTGGTTTCTTCCTAGGATAGGTGTCTTGCCTATGGTCTATTCTAGAAGCTTCATAGTGTCGCATCTATCCCGTACATATATCTCTTTGGAAATAAGAACATACTGACATTTTTCTCAAATAAATAAGTCAAGTGTAGATCAAACAGAAAATTTTATTTTTACACATTTACTTGCCCTACCCACCTTCGGTGATGAGCTTGTGTCTCTTACTAGTGACGTAGGATTGGGAAAGGATGGGAATGCCCTTACTCACCTATGCCTTGTCCATGCTGATAAGTGTTGGTGTGTGTATTTTCCACATCATCAGGTGAGTCATCTCACTTAGGTGAGATCATAGGTCCATGTGTCATTTAGGGGTCATTATGAGATTCTCTTAAGCATCAGCACGTCAGTGCGTCATATGTGTCATTGGGAGTTACACTTTTATTCTGGGAATGTAACTCCCCCTCTCTACTCAAGCTGTCATGATTGCAGCACTGGGGGTTACTCAGCACCTCCTATATGTACACATCTTTTGATCTATGAGATAGAGGAGAGTTTTATGGCTTAACCAGGTTCTTCCCATTTTTCGAATCTTTGCATGCACATTCAGTTGATGCTCGCTCCTCTCGAGATCTCTTCACGCTGTTGTTCACACATCCATTGATGTGCACATCATCCCTTTTGATCCTCGCTTGTGGGTTTTCAAACCCTCTTTCATGGTATCAGAGTAGATCTTGTGGATCCATGCACTCATCGGTATTCTATGTGTGTTTTCCGGTTTCCGGCATGATATTAAGATTTCGTGCGTGTGTCATAATGGAAATTCCGACCATGCTCTACTTGCATTGATTCGAGTGTTTTATACCTCTATTGGTTTGTGGGTTGGCTCGAGGTTACTTGTGCTTGGTTTTTATGCCTATTTGACTCATTTGTATTGGTGAACTCACTACTCAAGCATGTTTTTGGATTCGAAGGCTCTTTTTTGGTTTTCTCATGCATTACTTTTGTATGCATTACCTCTCACATCGAATCTCTGTGCTTGTTTTTAGCACTCTTAGTGCTGGTTTCACATGTATGCGGGCTCAACTCACTACGTTTTCCCACATGCTTATATTCACCATTAGATTTTGTGGTTACGTGCTAATCCAATCTGTAGTTTTCTTGTGCCTCTACATTTACTCATGATTTTTTTCTTTCTCTCATCGTGGGTACTTCAGCTCTTTGCACTTTGTGGATGTTCTCAGGCTAGTTTGTGGCTCATCATGGGGGTTCTTTATGGATCCTTGACCTGTGAGTTTGAAATGTGTTCTTTGCATGTCTCACAAGGCTCTTGAATCTTCCATTTGGCTTAGCCTTCTGGTTTGGTGTTCAGATCTATTTAATTAGATTCCCATGCTCTTACCTCAACCTGTATTGTTGCACTAGCTCGTGCTTTGGTCTGCCCAACTTGTCTTTCTATTCTTTTCGTGCATTACTTGATAGCTCATTTTTTGCAACAGACTTGGATTGAACTCTTTGGTAGTGGCTCGGCCTTTTATTGGGAATGTTTTTTTGGCTCCTGATCAAACAAACTGTTGTTGAATCCCTCTCAACGTTTTTTTGTGCTCTCGGGACATTGCAAACCTGCGTTTGGAATCCAACAAACTGCATTTTTTTTATTGGAAAATGTCTTTTGTTTTTGCTGGCCATTTTTTGGGCTCTTTTGACATTTTTTTGGTAGTGACGATGTCCTTGGACAACAACAACCTCCCACGTGGATCTCTAGCCCTCTGCTCGAGCCTGCACATGTGGCCCTTCTTGGCCTTGGCACATTTTTCCTTCCAATAACTTCTGCAAAACAAAAAAAATGTTTTTGCTACAAATACGTTGGAAAATTTTTTGAACCCTAGTGTTTTTTACTCCAACGGCTCCAAACAGAAGCTCCTGGGCACGTGGCAAGCACCTCCTACCTGCATTCTGGTCAACACAGCTGCAAAACAATGGTTACACAAAGTAGAAGTGGGTCGTGGCATCTTCTTGTTGTCCAGCTCCCCCATGTGGCATTGGCCACTTCCAATGTGGGCCCCTCCTCTCCTCAACATTATTTTTTTTAATGTTGTAGGGTGGTTAAAAAAAAAAAAACATTTCATTTTGGCATTATAATTTGGGTTATTTGGCTTGTTTTATCAACCCTCCTATGAGCATCGAAGACAGAGGGTGAGGTCCAGGGTTGGTAGGAGGCTAACCTCCCTCATAGTCAAAACAAACCCTTGCTAAAATTTTGTGCCATTTCCAACAAGTAGTCACATGATACCCTTTGCACTCATTTTGATCACTTTTTAATGCATTTGCAGTGTTTATTGACTTTTTCTATCAGTTGTGCAAATTGTATTTATGCCATAACTTTTGACTCGCTGCTCATTTTTGAGCACTTCCTCAGTCAAAGTTGCATGATTTTTTACACACTATGTGATGGAATTTCCAATTTTGTAAAAACACCACTTTTATAAAGTGCCAAATTCTAGGGGATTGATTGTACTCTTGGGCCTACACACACAGATGCATTATCGGCCGAGTCTGACGTCTTGCTTTTGTGCATCTTGCATTTTTTCATCATGGAGAGTGATCTTTATAGATGTAAGCATCTTAGGATCACCTTACAACCTCCGCTACTTCTCACCAGGAGAAAGACCTATTCAGCGTGGCGTGCTTCCATGGAAAGTTACTTCACCCACGAGGGTCTTTTACCCTTCTTGCTTGGGCCAGTTCCTGCACCCGCTGATCATCATCATCTGGAGGACTTCCTTAACACTTGTGACCATGTATTTGGTCACATGATGATGAATGTATCTCAATATCTCTGGTTTCATGTGGCAGACTCAGATCCACCTCACCATGTCTTGAGCATTCTTCAGTCCTTGTATGGAGACCCTTCACATACTGCTACCATTGTTGTTTTTGCTGATTCAATTGTCTCCTCCATTTCTTCGTGTCATGATAGTTTCACTAACACATTCTCACTTGGTTCTAATTCTGATGATGAGGATTGTGTATCCAGTTTTGATGTCAAGAGTACTATAGAGGACTCTTCTCGTCTTTCTCTCACTATTCCAGACATTGTTGTCACCATCCCACATCTCATCAGATATTGAGTAGTCTCCTATTTTAGTTTCACATACAGTCATTATACCAGCCTCTTTTCCACCTTTAGTGTGTGAGGCCCCTTCCACCCCTTTACCTTTATTGGATTACTCATAGCTATCATGACATCACTCTTCTATTTGTTGATCTCCCTCATTGGGACGAGTATTTGCTTGACCTTAGTCATCTTTTCGTAGAGTACTACTTGTGATGTACTACAAGTTCCTCATCCATATACAGGTATTTTAGAGGAGTTCATCATCTCTGTTGTTGGGAGTTTCCCTTCCAGGAATCATGTACCACTTCCACATTTCTAAATACCTTCATTGATCCACCCTCAGCTATGGATCCATTTTCTGTTGTGGAGGATGTTATAGTTCCCTTCACATCAGTTGGACATCCTTTCTACAGGTATTCCCCTCTTCACTCTAACAGTTCTACACACATGGCATTACCTTCAGTTCCTTGACACTCACTTGCTAGACCTATGTCACACTTTCCATAGACCAGACTCAAATTTCTTCATGTTGCTACCTTCAGTTTTATTTAGCGGAGTGGGAAGACTTCCAGCACATCATTTTTGTCCTTCCTAAGGGCAAGCTTACAGTTCGTGGTGTGGGTGGCTCTTCTTCAGTCCAGAGGTAAAGGATCTCATTATTGACATTCTTATAGGAGACTTCCTAGAGTTGCAAAGTTCAGATTCATCCATGGTATCTTCTGCATTCCTCTCATCTCCCTCTGTCTTCTCTCTTCTTCTTCTTTCCAATATATTACCTCTTTATACATGGGTACCATTTCAAGCTTGTCTATGGTTAGGACCCATATTTGGGCATCTTTCTTAGATTAGAGAGTGTGTTGTATCTCTTTTGGGTGGATTTTTTCCCACTAGGGTTTCTCCTTTCACTACTTTTCAAGAGTTTCTTTTACATGGGTACCTCATCAGGTTGTTGTGTCGGGACCCACTTTCCTTGTTGTCATCTACTATGTCCACCTATCCTATGTTACGATGAAGGGGGGTGTTAGTGTAGTGTTATTTACTATGCATATATTAAGTACATGTCATCCTCCACTTAGGTGATTCACCATAGCTCCATGTGTCATTTAGGGTGTCATTATGAGATTCTCTTACATGTCAGTCATAGCAGTGTCAGTGTAGTCAGAGTGTACAGTGTGTCATACTTCGTCATTGGGAGTTACACTTCTATTCTGGGAATGTAACTCCCCCTCTCTACTTGAGTTTTCCAAGTTAAATTGCAAAATTTCGAGCTCTCAACACCTCTTATATGTACATGTAATTTGATCTAAGAAATAGCAGGAAATTTATGGCTTAACCTAGTGATTCTAAATCTCTATTTATGCGAATTTTGCATGCACATTTTTTCCATGCTCACAATCCGTCCCGAGTTCCTCCTTACATCTCCTTTTTTGCATCAAAATTGTTTGCACTTGTCCCTCGTGATCCTCACTTGCAATTTGTCAAACCCTCATTCATTTTGCCTCCATGCCTCTAGCTTACGATGGAAATTCAGGGAGTTAGACTCAAATTGATGAAATTCTCTTCCACTGTGTCATTTAAGAAAATAGTTCAAATGATGGGTGATTTCCTCCCCTTCAAATCTTGGAGTCAACAAGTACATGGATCAGATGTCCAAAATTTTAAGTGAGCTCAGTATACAATTATTTTGTCTGAACCATCTTGGCCATCTAAGGATGAAAAGTCTAATAAACTGTGACCCAAGCCCAAGTCAGGCATTATAAACTATGGATTCAAATTTGAAGCCGGCCATTAAAAGTCAAAGAAGGAGTAGCAAACTAATTTGGTTCCACCAACTCTTTGGAAATCTTATCACTACCATTCAAAAGTGATTTAATAGTTCTTGAATGCTCCGTGGCTCCACTCAAGTTCTCGGGTCCACTGCATCTTACTAGTTCAAAGTAGTTAGGAGTGGACTGCAAGTGCATCTACTTTACCAGTTTTTGATCCTTTTTCCAAAAAGGCTATAAAGTATTCTAGAAAATTGCTTATAGAATTTAAATTAGAAATCACATGGGTCTGTATTATCATATATCAGGATCAAAAATTCAAAAAGAAAGGAAGAATTTGTATCATTTGAGCCTTCTCCAAAAAATTGCATAAATTCGAGAAAAGGGTCATAAAAACCCCATTTACAATCTAAATGTGCCAAATGCTTAATTAAAAACCTAGATAGCAAGGGTGCAGATCCAATTTGGAATAGATATGCCATATATATATATAATCAAGTTTCAAAATACAAAGGGCCATCATGCCCTACCCATGGTCCAAAATGCTCCTACCATGATGTGACCTAAATTCAAAATAAATTGTATAAACAATCTTAGAGAGCCAAGTGGCTGTAGTCAACCCTTGTGAGAATAAATGTGCACGTTCACATTGTCTAGATCTGGTTAACCTGCCACGAGTGTTTTCTGAATGCAACTGAAGGAAAATGATTTGGAGGAGAGGCATGCGGCCTGATATATAAATTCCTATCAGGTGCATCTTTTGTCATATATAATGGCTCCTCAAGTATGTACCAAGGGCTAGTCATTGATCTTCAAAAAATACCACAATGCTCTGTACTTGGAAAAGGAAAAAAATTGATACTGCCTACAAGATTTGAAGGCTCCCTTGCATCCACTTATAGCTCGACGCGAGTCCTCTATTCATCAAGGTAAGTGCTACCTGACAAAACTTTTCTCGCCACTTCAGCATAATGCAAGCATAAGGAATTTTTTCACTTTAGAAATGGTCAAAAGATACCTTATGAAAATGAATTTTATTCAGTCTTGATAGCAACTAAGGAATTTTCTTCTAACTAGAAAAAACATTAAAATGAGATTTAACAATTCAATGTTTGTGGGCATCCAAGATGGATCCCTAGGGTACTCACCTACCATTAGATGTCATACCTGAATGATGTCACTCCCCTTCTGTCTGGGGCAATGTAGCATGCTACTATGGACTCATCCTCTTCTCTAGGTCCTGAGACATTGCTAGCTGCCTTTGAAAGTCAGTAGAGTGCACTGTATGTACCCAAAATTGTAGGGTACTACACCACTGGAACAATGTTACACGTGCCCCAATGATGATACAGGTCTCCTCACAAGGTGTTTGGGATCTGGAAAAGCTCTCCAAGTATGCGTTACCATCTCGCATGCCCGTTTAGCCCTGCGTGCTTTGGTTTTTCCTTCCCTCTCTTTTCCTTTTCCTTTTGGTCTTCAGTGATGAAACCACCACCCCGCCTGGGTGGCGGTCTCTATGACTACCACCCTGCGACAGGGCAGCGGTCCTGTAACAGCCGGTCCTGCACACGCATTTTTCAAGAATGTTTCTTTTATCGTGACTCACGTAAAAATCAACTTTTACCAGCTTTTTTTCACCACCTTTGCTTGTATTTATGATTCTGGTTCCCTGGAATAGTGTTTTGGCATTGTTTATGGTTTAAGAGATCAAATTGGTTTTCACCTTTGGGTAAATGGGATTCTATAAATAGCTGGCTTGTGCTCAAGAAAATGGCCCCTCAAATTTTCCTCTAAATTTCTCATTGCAGTAGCTTAGTCTTAAATTTTTTCTTAGAATTCATAGTTTCATTTGTTATATGCACGGTTAGTGTTGTTTAGATGTTAGGAAGCCACATAATCTTCTTGTGCTAGTGTTGTTAGTGTTTCATCCAATCAATTGGAGTAAGATAGTTTTATTTTTAGTAAGAAGCCATTAAAGTTGTAGGTCTTGTTCATCAAATAGGATAGTTTCAGGTTCTGGATGTTTTATGTTGTATGACTCGCAATAAATCCCACTAGGAATTGCATAAGCCAAGCTCTGTTCTCTTGTGCTATCCCTCTCCTACTCACATTGTATTCAGTCTACATCCTAAGCTGCCATTATTTTGATACCAACTTCTGTTGATGCTAACATCACACGCTTTTTTGGATTCACGTGAGCACGAAGGAATGAGGAGATCATACTGAGGGGACAAAGCCACACACAACCAGGATTCACCACTATTCTACAAAATCCAGGTTCAAGCTTTCAAAGTTCTAGTTAAAACATATCAAATAGAGTAGTCAATCATTTCATTTCAGTTAATCTCACTTTCGATATTGCCGGGGAAGCTATGGGGATTGATAGTTTCTGAGAAACTATGATTCATTCCTCACTTCTGAGGTAGGATCGAGAGTCTTTCGAATAGATTAGATCATTTATCTTGTTACTTAGAATAAATTTACAACTGCATAGGCAAGTAGCTATACTCAACTACTTTGTTTGTTTTAAATTTATTCATTAGTTTAATCGTCAATTTCTAAATATATTAGATAATTACTCTTTTAAATTTTGTTCAGTAGTTTATCAATAAAGATCAGATTTAGGAATATACATAGATATATCTTGCATAGTTAATTTATGTTGTCATTAGTTAGACTTATATCATTTCCTTTTGCATGACAATCACGGGACCTAGAGATCCCAGAGAATACGTATTCAAACCAATCGTGCCTCAACCCAATCTTGTTACATCAATAGCTGATATAGATCAGAATCTTAGAATCCAAGTCTTCCAAACAACAATAGACTTACAACAGATCAGCTCACAGTTAAGAGGGTTAAACATAGAAGACGACCAAGCACACACATTCTGGTCAAACCAGCCAAACTATAGATTACCCTAGATAAAAATCCACATGACTGTAGAAGGGCTTGAAAGAGAGCAAACATTTGGTTGTGATCCTTTGGTCCCACAACCAGACGCAGGAGACATTCTCACTGATATAGACACTAGCTTAAGAATTCAGGTTGCCAGAACACCTGTAAGGCACTCTGAGAAGATTGCACAACTTGTGGTTCTAAACATAGAGGCTGAAAAGGCATACGACTATTAGATACTAGGGATTAGGGACTAATTCCTCACATGACCATAGCAGGTCCACAACAACCACAAATCTACGGTTGTGATTCACAAATCCCACAACCCAACAAGTCCACAGGTCAATCCGACGTTGACGTTGGCTTACGCACATTAGTATTTAGATCCACTCCACTTCCACCTATCATCATCACACAGTTATCCTTGTTGGATATATAAGCTAACGAAGCTAAGGATTTCTGGACTAGACCGGAGAATCACCCGTAGAGTCCACTATATCCATCATCCATCCTATGACCCTATCTGGAGATATATATGAGACAATCCCAGGTCATTTTCCTCGTATCCCACAACTTATAGACCGGATTACGCCAAATCTCGATATTGATTGGAGCCTTCGAGTAGTCATCCTCACCGACCAATCTATCACGCCAGTTCAGGTTAGGAGGGCCTTCTTTTCCTTAGATTCACAGATTATGCTAGTGCGCGTCGAAGACATAAGATTGCCTAACTAGCTTGTCTGCATCCCACGCATAGTCCATCCCCACTGGCTGTCTTGGCACGACCTCAGGAGGTCTTGTGCAAGGAAGAGTTACTTGTAGATTCACATGCTCACTAGCCACTTTTCCATCATACAAAATTGGTGAACCCAACATGAACAACATAGTTCTTTTATTTTTTCTTTATTTCTCCATCCACCTTCACTCTTTCCCATTATTCTGTGGGTATTCATATACCCCCCGAATATGTCAGGATTTGATGCATATGGCAGACCTCTCCTAGGTCTTGAAGCATACTATGATCAACTGAATAGACAACCATCACCCTCGCTCTCAGCATGGGGTGACAATTATTCAACTAACCAATTGTCAACACAAACTCTGCCTCCAAGGACTAGATATAGTTCATCTTTCCAAATAGAGGAGTTGGATCAGCTCACTCAAATGCAACAAACAGAGCCTTCAGGCTCGAACAACATGACATTTACGGGAGAATCTAGTTCATCTCCTCAGGTGTTGCTTAGACCACAAATTAGTAGACAATCAGATCCATACCTATTTTTAGATGATGAACATTTAGCGCATTATGCCAGGAATGAACAACGCTCTCAGAGTATGTACCTACCTATAGGAAGTTTACAAACACCACCCATGGTTTCTTTTCATGAAAATACCTCCATGCCACTACCTATAGGAAATGCCCTCGGGGAAACTTGGCAGGGAAACGATCAGTTCATAGCAGGGTATCACATGCCTATACAACATCAGGATATACAACAAATGCCACTAAGGAAAAATACCGTGACTTCACCAAATGAAGTCATTTTGACTTTAGTAGAAAAAGTTAGGGGGTTATAGCTTGCTCAGGAAAATCACAATTCTCAATTCATGCAGGCAGGAAATTCCAATCCTCCACATCATCCTAGCCAAGTAGACCTCCTCACAGGAATAGGCACGTTGGGCATGCCTCCTCAGTATTCACAACAAATGCCAACTAGAACCACCATTTCTAACACCGTTCCAGTGGAAAATATGATACTTCCCGGTCTAGTACAAAATAATCCATTCCTAGGCAATACTCCTTCATACTTAAACATGTATTCCAAATCACCACAAGGGGATATGTTTTCCTCTCCCAGCATGTTCACTCAACCACAGGGATTTCCTTACATCCCGGCAAATGCATACGCTATGCCATATCAACAACCCATTCCACCTCCACCCCCTCAGCAGGCACCATCAATGGTCGAAACCTATGTGATAGGGACTTATTCAAAATATTTGAAAGAGCCCTTAGACTTCACCATACGAAGCGTCATGCTTCCAAGACCTCTTCCCAATTTTCCCAAATACAAAGGTGAGGGAGACCCAAATGCACATATCAAGGCCTACGCCACAGCCATTCGAGAACTACTCCCTTGGGATGGGGTTGTTACTAAAATATTCCCCAAAACTTTAGAGGGCATTTCCCTCGATTGGTATTACAGAATACCTAAAGCCTCCATCCATTCCTTTAAACAACTTGTTTCAGAGTTCATCAAGGTGTTTGACATGAACAAACTTGTTGAGAACAGGAATTAGGGAATTCTTGCACATTAAGCAAGAACACAATGAATATGTCACTCATTTCATCCAAAGATGGCGTACGGTCCTTTATTCTTCGGCCAGTGCTCCAAACATGGACCAAATGGAACTATGTGATTTATTCCTTCATTCTCTCAGCAGAGAGGTAAAGGAAGAAGTCTAGAAGTTCCCACTAAGGACTTACGATGAAGTACTTGAGAGTGCTCTCTGAATAGATCAAGTGGTAATAGATAGTGGTCGCAAGACGTATGGAACAAATGGGAGGCTAATCACCCCTAACCAAAATACTACGACTTATCCTACTACCACAAAATGTCAATCAAGGACCTAAAATCCTTAACAAAAATCGTGGCACAACAACCGATGGAGTAATTGACCAAGCTAAAAAGGCCAATGTTGGAAATACTCCACCACTGGTTAACAATCAACAGAACAACAACTTTACCCTGACAATCAACACAGTGGATTTTAATCATCCAAAACAACAACAACAACAACAACGGTGGATCCAGACACAAGGTCGAAGCCAAAACTCAACTAGATATCAAAACCAAAACCAAAACCAAAAACAACAAATGCAAAACTTTAATCCTAATAGGCAACAGTTTGATCAGAGTTTTGGACCACAATATGCTCCAAACCAGCAACCTAGGAATTACAATCCTAACTCATATTGTGGTTTCCACAAGATTCGAGGCCATGACACTAGGACTTGCCGCAATTATAATAAATTCATGCAACATCTACCAGAGGAACAAAGACAACTTTTCATAGATATGTTTTTGGTAGATCCTGCATCACCAGCACTAAATATTTTTACAAGGGTAGTTTTCCCTCAAAATGCACCCCTCAAGATCTTCAACGATCCACTCCCAAATCACAATAACAACAAATTAAATCCAAATGGGATGAACAAAGGTGTGATGGCAGGAAACAATGATCATGAAGCCTCGACTTCACTAAATCCACCTGTTGCACCTCAATTAGGAAGTCAGCCATGACCCAAGATAGTCGGTTTAGTAGAGTTAGACACCGAACTACCCGTGGAAGCCGTAACAAGGACACGAGAGTATTCCTCTCAGCCAATTCCAAGTTACCCGCTAGAGGCAGATAACATCCAAAAAATATTAGTAAAACCCATAGGTGCCTATGATTTAATTAATGACCTAACGAAGACCTTCTCTCACATCTCCTTTTTGGACTTACTAAAAAACTCTCCTGCCCACAGGGCTGCTCTTTTAGAAGCATTAGGTTTAGGACATCTAATTAACATCACTCCACCTCCCGAAACACAAGTAAATCATATAGAATTTGATATCCACCCTCCGGGGCAGCGGGATAGGGATACCGAGTTTATTTTTGAAATAAACAAAATTCCAACAGACGCTGAGATTGCACGCAGAGGTGATCCAACCTTACATTTGCAAGTGTGGGTTTATAACAATTATGTTAAACGCGCAATGGTTGATGATGGGGCAGCAATTAACATAGTCCCCTTCTCTTTCCTTCAAAATCTAGGGTATGGAGAAACAAATTGTTCCACGACTCAGAATACACTAAGAGGCTATGATATCCTTAAAGCCACATCGATTGGAACTATAATACTACCAGTCACCTTAGGACCCAAAACAATCCTTACTAAGTTTTATATTATAGATTGGGAAACCAACTATAATATGATCCTTGGCCAACTGTGGATACACCGTATGAAGGCAATCCCTTCTATGTTATTTCAAGAAGTAAGGTTCTTGCACTTAGGAAAGATATTCATAGCCAAAGGTGATCCAAAACCATTCGATATACACCTAGCTGACTTAAAGAAAAGACCGGATGTTCACTCTGAGTTTGAACTCCCAAAAAACCAACTTAATAAACCAACTGGCATGAAACTAGAAGAAAATTTGGTACCTACAAGAGAACTAGAAACTATGAGCCTAGTCAAGAATATCCCAGCCCTCAAGGATGAGGCTAACATTATTCAAACAATATCATTAGGAAATACTGAAAATATTGTTGAATTGCTACAACATGATCTACCAATTTTCGTACCATTTGATTCTGTAGGCATGGGATATACCCTAGGTGTTGGTTCTCTTCTAGCAAAGGTTCTCTACATGGTAGAAGCAACCGAAACTGAAGAAATGGATGTAGAAAATTTCCCAACGTCCATCTTCCCAACTAAATATTGGACTCTCCATTTCGATGGAGCTAGATGTCGTTATGGGGCTGGGGCAGGTGTGATCTTTACTTCACCCGAAGGAAAGATCTTACCATTCACCTTTAAATTAAACTTTGAATGTACAAACAATGGCATTGAATACGAAGCCCTCCTCCTTGGCCTCGTCCTAGCTAAAAGGCTCAGTGTTAATGACATCAGGGTGTTAGGAGACTCTCAATTAGTAGAAAACCAAGTCTCTGAGGTGTATGAAACCAGAGCTGAACACTTACAGCTCTACAAAACAATAGTATTAGATTTGAGTAAAGAGTTTGACTTCATATCAATTGAAGCAATCCCGTGAGAAAAAAATCTTCTCACAGATTCAATAACAACCTCAGCTTCACATTTCACTCCAAGCAGTGAGTTGGAGGACACCTGTTTCATAGTATCCCTTCGTGCCGAACCATTAGTGAAGAAAATTTCAAACCCTCTTTTAACGAACATAGCTGAGAACAAATCTACTATCTTAGACCACGTTGATGGTGATAGAGCCACTCTTGATTACTTAAACACCTATGCCATGTTACATCTCACCCATCACGTGGTAGATTTGTTCCTTAATCCCACATTCATCTTCCTACTTCGGGAATCCCATGATAGAGCTTCCCCCACAAAAGGAACTCGGCATATACATAGTAGAGAATGGAGATGATCTGGAACTACCTCCAGCTCCGCTTGAGTTTGAAGAAGGTAATGTTTCTTTAATCAAGGAAACAATTGATATTAACATTGGAATGGAGGAAGAACCAAAGATCTTGAAACTAGGATCTTCATTAACTCCAGAAGAAATAGAAATGCACACTCGAATCCTCAAAGAACATCAAAAGAATTTTGCATTTAATTATAAAGAAATGACAGGGGTTGCACCACACATCGCGGTACATAACCTCATCACCAAATCAGATGCAAAGCCAGTTAAACAAAAATTGAGGCCAATGAAACCCAAGGTGGCTCTCATGGTGAAGGAAGAAGTAATGAAACTCCTCCAAGTAGGATTCATCAAGCCAGTTGATTATTCTCAGTGGATATCTAATATCATTCCCATTCTCAAAAAGAATGGGAAGATACGCATCTGCATAGACTTCTGAGACATTAACAAGGCATGTCCCAAGGATGACTTCCCGTTACCATCCATTGACGTCATCGTTGACGCAACAGCTGGCTTTGAAATTTTGTCTCTCATGGATGGATTCTCAAGATACAATCAAATCAGAATATCCGAACAAGACCAAGCCAAAACCATGTTTATAAATCCTTGGGCAACCTATTGCTACGTTGTTATGCCATTCAGTCTCAAGAACACTAGTGCTACATACCAGCAGGCAATGACATACATATTTCACAATCTTATTCACAAAATCGTGGAATCCTACATAGACGACTTGTTGGCCAAATTCAGGAAGCATTGTGATCACCCAGAAGTGCTCCGCATCATTCTTTCACGTTTAATAGAATACGGAGTCACACTAAACCCAGAAAAATGTGTCTTTGGTGTGATAGGAGGGAAGCTCCTAGGTTACATTATATCGTCACGAGGGATTAATGTGGACCCAGCCAAAATCTAGGCTGTCCTTGAAATGATCCCACCGTCGGATGAATCTGGAATCAGGTCATTCCTTGGGAAACTCGGTGTAATCCAAAGATTCATCCCAAATTTAAGCTTTTCCATTCACCCAATCAACAATCTACTCAAGAAAGATTATGGTATCAATTGGACCAAAGACTGCAACGATGCTTTCGAAGTGGTTAAGTGTTTCTTGTTGTCACCACCTATGCTAATACCTCCTAAGCTGGACCTCCCTTTAATATTATATTCGTGGGCTACCAATGTCTCGCTAGCCTGCATGTTGGCTCAAAAAGACGGTGACAATAGAGAATGTGCGATCTATTTTACCAGCCAAACTTTACTCGACTATGAAACATGTTATATGCAAGCAGAACGAGAATGCCTTGCCATAGTCTTCACAACCAAATGCTTAAGACATTACATGCTAAACCAAGAAAAAAGGGTCATTGTAAAAATAGACCATTTACAAACTTTCCTCACACAAGGATCCTTGTCTAAAAAGGCTAGATGCTTTATAACCTTAATGGGTGAATTCAAATTAAAATTTGTAAATTAGAATTCCGTTGAGGGACAAATAATTACAGATTGGTTAGCTGATAATCCATTAGACGGAGGTGATCTAGTAGATATGTACTTTCTCGATGAATGCATATACTACATCAAAACTAGACCTCCCATCTCTGAATGTCCATGGTATACTGATATTATTAATTATATCATGGACCATACATATCTAGAAGGTGCTACACCACAACAAAGAAGGCAGTTACACATTATCGTAGCTAAATACGTTATTATAGAACAAGTGCTCTATCGTAAGGCTTTCGATGGAATGCTTCTAAGGTGTGTTGACACAGAAGAATCCAAGAATATTCTCCACGAATCTCACAGTGGAATATGTGGAGGCCACTTTGGTGGCCATGCCACCACTCACAAAATACATCAGATGGGCTATTTCTAGCCCACTCTAGAACATGACGCAGTAGATTTTATACGCAAGTGCCATAAATGCCAAGAATTTTCCCATGAGATTCACATGCTAGCACAAGCTCTACAACCAATCGCTACTCCATGGCCCTTTTCTACATGGGGCCTAGATTTGATAGGGAAATTCTCTCCCTCATCTACAAATGGCCATAACTTCATAATCACGGCCACCGAGTATTTTACCAAATGGGTAGAGGCTATGCCTCTTACCACTGTACCAGGTTCCGTGATCGCCAAGTTCATTTTGAACCAGATCATTTACAGGTACGGTGTCATGCAAATAATTATCTCAGATAATGGGACTTCTTTCAAGAATGACGAGGTTCATGAATTATGCATTAAATTTAAAATAAGCCATCATACAGCCTCCCTGTATTACCCTCAAGCCAACAGACAGGTTGAAGCAACAAACAAAACATTAAAAGCTATTCTCCTTAAAATGGTAAAAGAAAATAAACGAGATTGGCATTTAAAGTTATACCCAGCCTTGTGGGCCCACCGAACCTCAATAAGAACACCAATAGGAGCAAATCCTTTCTCACTGGTATTCGGAGCAGAAGCAGTTCTCCCACTTGAGGTTGAAATACCCAGTCTCTGCATCTCATTACAAGGGATTCTGGATGAAGACACTTATAGAGAAGCACGTCTCTCCCAACTAGAAAGCCTAGATGAGGCTAGGTTAGATGTTGAACAGTGGCATAGAGTCTATGCTGACCGGATGTGCCGGTAGTATAACAAAAAGGTCTATGAATGAGATATATATGAAGGAGATCTAGTTCTAAGACTAGACAGCCAGATTGATAAAAAGACCGGTGAAGGAAGGAAATTCCGGCCCAAATGGTTGGGCCCATACCGAGTCACAAAAGAACTATGGAAATGGTGCATATCTCTTATGTACACTGGAAGGTGAGGAATTCGGTGAAACTATCAATTCCCTACACCTTAAACGATTATATGCATAAGCGACCAGCACTATTTGTATAATTATATCTACATTACATCTTCATGTAGTTAGGTTCATTTTGTCCACTTGTTTCGTACAATTTTGTGATCAAGGAACTTATTCTCAAAGTAATTCATTACAAACTTCTGATGGTATTGGCATTAGCATTCCAATCATACTTCTTCATTTTCATAACATCATTACCATTTCAGAATCTTTTCATCCATATAAAGCTAGATATGACAAATTCTTAATGGTAACCATACCAAAGTCTGTAGGCTTGTTCTCACTTTTGGTTTCTTCCTAGGATAGGTGTCTTGCCCATGGTTTGTTCTAGAAGCTTCATCATGTCACATCTATCTCGTATGTATATCTCTTTGGAAATAAGAACACACTGACATTTTTCTCAAATATACAAGTCAAATATAGATCAAATAGAAAATTTTATTTTTACACATTTCCTTGCCCTACCAACCTTCGGTGATGAGCTTGCATCTCTTACTAGTGACGTAGGGTTGGGAAAGGATGGGAATGCCCTTACTCACCTGTACCTTGTCCATGGTGATAAGCCCATGCTTCTGACTAGTAGCATGGGGCAAGGTATGGGGGGTCCTTTTGACAATAAATGTTGAAGGTCATCAGCAAACAATTCAAATGACCCTTTGAAATCTTGAATCAAAAACAAATGAATCATATGTCCAAACTTCGAAGAGAGCTCAAAATCCTGAAAAATAGATTTTTTCTACAATGTGGCCATCTACGGATCTAAGTCTAGATAAACCAAAAAGCAAGTTGCATTCTAAACTATGGAGTCACTTGGGTAGAGTAGATTTGTAGCATCCTAATTTGGTTCCACCAAATCTTTGTCTATCTTTCATCACTACCATTCAAAAAATTTCATAACTTGTGCCCTTTCTAGCTCTCAGTGATGAGCCCTCGCATCTTACTAGTTGCGTGGAGTTAGAAGTGGGGCAAGTTCATCTGCTCATCATATAGGTTTATCATCACATTTTTTCAAAACCAATATGAAATACCAAAAATTGCTTATAGAAACTAAAGTTCAAGATCACATTGTGTCTACATTATCATATATCAGCATCACGAAATACAAAAAGAAAGAAAGCATTTGTATCATTTGTCCTCCATTGCATACATTCTGAAAAGCATATAAAAACAACATCATAGTTTACATGTGGAAATGAATCACAAAAACATAGATACCAAAGGTCTGATCCAAAAATAATATATATATATATATATATAATCAAGTTTCCTGTACAATGCTATCATGTGCTAAGCGTGGTCAAAATGCTCAAAGAGCCCAGGAAATACAAAATACATCATATAAACAATCTACGAGAGCCAGGCAACCTCTCAACCCCTATGATATCCCTCCGAAGGTGCACGCCCATGTCTAGGACTCTGGCTACGCCGGCACTCTGAGTGCATGGAGGGCTCACGATCCCAAGGAGCACCTGTGGTCTCGCCATGAGAGTGACTCCTCATCAGGCGCTCTGCTGTCCTGTATCTTGCCAACTTGAGTACGGAGGGTAGACACCATCCTGGCCACATGCCAGAAAGGGGAAAAAATGTTAGTATGCCTACCGGCTGCTGAGGGTTCCCCTGCATCCACGGATAGCTCTGCGCGGGTCTTCTCCATGGGGATCATCAGGGTATCAGTGTATACCCAGAGAATAAGGTCTCGCCACTAATCAACTGTCTCTGCAAGCAAAGGAGAGAAACGAATTAGAAATAATCAAAAGATAGAAATAAAAACAAAAGGAGAGATCGAAACTAAGGCAATCCTAAACAAAATTTAAGGAGAAGGATGATAACTCACTTGGATCTCCGGGCCTCCAAGATGGATCCCGAGGGTCAACACCTGACCATAGATGTTTCCACTAACTGATGTACTGCCTGGGGCCACATAGCATCCTACTGCAGACTCATCCTCTCTGGCCAAGCCATGAGAAAGTGGCTCCTCTAAAGCTAAGGTCACCCTCTCCACACTCTGCTCCGCCCTCTCTGCATGTAAGATATCCTGAGTGTCATGCCACTCAGGATCGCTATCCTCCTCTTTTCCCGACTCACTAACCTCAGCCTCGGTCTCCTCCTTCGTCTCTCCCCCTATGAACTCCTCGGACTTAGAGTCTATGTCAATGGGGTCGTCACTACTATGGGCGGGACCGGCGGCAATCTGAAGTAAGGGTGCCTGAGGAGCACCGGCTCTCCCTTGAGCAGCGTACTACCCTCCTAGTTGTAATGAGGACGCCATGAGTAACAACTATCCAACCCCAGCCTCTAGGACCTCCTCTAGCATCCCAAACTGATCTATATATTGGCACTACTGAAGGAAGCATACCCACGTAAGGAAGGCCAAACTATTGGGGCACTCGACCAAATGGATGTATCTCTACCCTCCCCATCCTGTCCACAAGCTTCCTTGTGGTGGAGCAAGAGATCAAAGTAAGATCCTCCTTGCCCTTTAAACCTACCATGGCTTGATAAGGTGTGGCCTCCATGTCATCAGTGGTTAAGGAGGTAACTAGCTGGAGAGGTTCTCTGAGCACCGACATGTCTTTCCATCTGGCTTCCCTCACAGCTCCGAGATCTACCACCTCTCCCATAGGAGATGAAACGCTCGTAGAACCAGCTCATAACCAAGGTTGAATGGCTCAACGAATGCCCCTATAAATGAACCACCCGGTACAAATCATGACAGGTGGTCCCAAGAATGTTATCTCCCCATGCATAAATCTAGCCACTTCCCTTAATCTGTGCAACAATGGGGGACCAATAGTATAGTCAAGTGTATCCTTCCTTGTCCTTGATCAATCTCAAGGCAAGGATCCCCATAATGGCCTGACGAATCAAGCGGATACGCAAGCTAGGAAAAGATCAGACCCTCACCACCTTCTTTGAACTGGTGGAGATAACTACATCTTCCATATATGAGGCCCACTATGCTATCTGAGCCCGTGACCATAATGTCTCAAGTGTGAGCTATCTCCCGATGATTGGGACCCCCAGGATGTGGTAAACATCCTCCAAAGTAATGGCCCACTCACCCCTAACCCCTGGTAATCGGAAAGTGTTTCGATCGGCATCCCAATATGAAAACAAGTCACAAAGTATGTGACTAGAGGATGCAACATGCGGGACCCGTGATATGCACAATATATCAGCCCTCTGAAGTGTGTCCTGCTCATCCTGAGAAAGTGCATCCAATACTACTGGAAGCTAGTCACACTCTCTCTCTCTCTCGAATCCATCTAGATATACTCCTCCTTTGCCTACATACACCTAAAAACACACAAAAAGGAGTAATTTAGTAATCAAATGACATCAGAAAAATCATGAAAACACATAAGAATGCTAAAAACGCAAAAATGAACTTCAGAATAAGTATTGTTTTTGCATTATGTGCAGAACCAACACCCTGAGCAGAGCGGCGGTTCCGTAATCACTGCAACTTAAAGGTGAAGTGGTTTTGTAACCTGCCACCCTGAATCAGGGCGGCGGTCGTGTAAACACTACCCTGCTCAGGGTGGAGGTCGTGTCTAGAAATCCCACGCGGGTCATGTGCCCTAGAAATGGCTAAAAATGTAAAATAAAGACCATTTTGACTCAAACAAAGCCTACCTAGTAGGCAGCCCCCCTAAGTGACCCTATTAAAACTAACATTTTTGAAAATAATCCCCCCATAACAAAGATTTCACCATTTTAACATTTTGGGGACAAAAACAGTAAATCGAGAAAAACTACCCTGTGACCTCATTGCGGGTCAATGTATGCTACTCGTGAGAGGCATGATTGTGATCTTGTCCCAAATTTTTTGACTATACTCTTGTCAAAAACCGTCACCATGGGTCCGAGAGCTCAAAATCAATCAAATCAACACTCACAAATGAATAGGAAAATGAGCCCACTTTTACATATATAGCAACCTGACTTGTTTTGAATGCCCCTTTTCACAGGTTTGGAGCACTGATGGAGGTAAGTTCTTATCCCCGCACAAATGGTACATCCTCATTTCATAACATTTTAGTGTTTATTCTTCGATCTATTTTGTCTATCTACACTTGAGTCCTCTTTTCATTTTACAGGTGGTGGGAATCTCAGATGGCATCATTTTCGACACACGGATGTATCAAGTATAATTTCTAACTTCCCATTTCAGGACCGCCATACTCGGACCCACCGTTTTATGCCTCTTCATGGATAAAATGCTTCTCCAAGGGGGAAATATGTACGTACCCAAAATTGTAGGGTACTGCACCACCGAAACAACGTTACACATGCCCCAATGATGATACAGGTCTCCTCGCAAGGTGTTCGGGATCTAGTAAAGCTCTCCAAGTATCCATTAACATCCCACATGCCCCGTTTAGCCCCTGTGTGCTTTACTTTTTCCTTCCCTCTCTTTTCCTTTGCCTTTTAGTCTTTAGTGATGAAACCGCCGCCCTACCTAGGTGGTGATCTTGTGATTGCCGCCCAGCCTAGAAAAGGCGGCAGTTCTGTAACTGTCACCCTGCTCAGGGTGGTTGGTCCTTCACGCGTTTTTCTAGAACATTCTATTTTATCACAAATCACATAAATTTCAATGTTTACCAGCTTTTTTCACCACCATTGCTTGTATTTATGATCCTGGTTCCCTGGAATAGTGTTTTGGCATTGTTTATGGTTTAAGAGATCAAATTGGTTTTCACCTTTGGGTAAATGGTTAATTCTATAAATAGCTGGCTTATGCTCAAGTAAATAGGACCCTCAAAATTTTCGTCTCAATTTCTCATTTCAATAGCTTAGCCTTTCAATTTTGCTTAGGATTCATAGTTTCATTTGTTGTATGCATGGTTAGTTTATGTTTAGCTATTAGGAAGCCACATATTCTCCTTGTGCAAGTGCTATTATTATTTCATCTAATCAATTAGAGTAGGATAGTTTGATTTTTAGTAGGAAGCCATTAAATTTGTAGGCCTTTTTTCGTCAAATAAGATAGTTTCAAGTTTTGGATGTTTTATGTTGCATGACTCGCAATAGAAACCGCTAAGAATTACATAAGCCAAGCTCTTTTCTCTTGTGTTATCCCTCTCCTACTCACATTGTATTCGGTCTGTATCCTAAGCTACCATTGTTCCAATATCTACTTCTGTTGATGCTGGCATATCACACGCTTTTCTAGAATCCACGTGAGCATGAAGGAATGAGGAGATCACACTGAGGGGAAAAAGCCATACACAACTAGGATTAGCCACTATTCTGTAAAATCCAGGTTCAAGCTTTCAAAGTTCTAGTTAAAAACATATCAAATAAAGTATTCAATCATTTCATTTTAGTTAATCTCACTTTAGATATTGGCTGGGGAATCTATGGGGATTGATAGTTTCTGAGAAACTATGATTCAGTCCTCACTTCTGAGGTAGGATCGAGAGTCTTTTAAATAGATTAGATCAGTTATTTGGTTACTTAGAATAGATTTACAACTACAGAGGAAAGTAGCCATACTCAGCTACTTTTTTTTTTAAATGTCTTCATTAGTTTAATTGTCAATTTCTAAGTATATTAGATAATTTCTCTTTTAAATTATGTTCAGTAGTTTATCAATAAAGATCAGAGTTAGGAATATACAAAGATATATCTTGTGTAGTTATTTTATTCTATCATTAGTTAGACTTTATATCATTTCCTTTTGCATGATGATCACGGGACCTAGGGAGCCTAGAGAATATGTATTTCAAGCCTATCATGCCTCAACCCAATCTTGTTACAAAAATAACCGATATAGACCAGAATCTTAGAATCCAAATCTTCCGAACAACAATAGCATATTTACAACAGATCAGTCTCACAATTAAGAATGGTTAAACATTGAAGACGACCAAGCACATATGTTTTGGTCAAACCAACCAAACTATAGGTTACCCTAGATAAACATCCACACGACTGTAGAAGGGCTTGAAAGAGAGAAAACATTCGGTTGTGATCCTTTGGTCCCATAACCAAACGCAAGAGACATTCTCACTGATATAGACACTAGCTTAAGAATTCAGGTTGCTAGAATGCCTGTAAGGTACTCTGAGAAGATTGCACAGCTTGTAGTTCTAAACATAGAGGCCGAAAAGGCATACGACTATTAGATACTAGGGGTTAGGGACTAAATTCCGCACATAACCTTAGCAGGTTGACAAACAACCATGAATCTATGGTTGTCATCCACAAATCCCACAACCCAACAAGTCCATAGGTCAATCCGATGTTGACGCTGGCTTACGACACATTAGTATTCAGATCCACTCCACTTTTTCCTATCATCATCACACATTTATCCTTGTTGGATATAGCAACTAACGAAGCTAAGGATTTCTGGAACTAGAACAGAAGAATCACCCGTAGAATCCACTATATATCCATCATCCATTTTTATGACCCTGTCTGGAGACATACATGTAGACAATCTCGGGTCATTTTCCATCGCATCCCACAACCCATAGATCGAATCATTGCAAAGCTTGATATTGATTGGAGCCTTCACGAAATCATCCTCGCCGACTCGATCTATCACGCTAGTTCAAGTTATGAGGGCCTTCTTTGTCCTTAGATTCATAGATTCCACTAGTGCGCGTTGAAGATATAAGATTGCCTAACTAGCTTATCTGCATCTCATGACATATTCCATCCCCACCGGCTATCTCGACACGAACCTCGGGAGGTCAGGTGTCGAGGAAGAGTTATTTATAGATTCCCACGCTTGATTTTCACTTTTCCATCATACAGTAACCATACCAAGGTCTACATGCTTGTTCTCACTTTTAGTTTCTTCCTAGGATAGGTGTCTTTCCTATGATCTATTCTAGAAGCTGTCATAGTGTCACATCTATCCCGATATGTATATCTCTTCTGGAAATAAGAACATACTGAAACTTTACCTCAAACAAATAAGTCAAATATAGATCAAACAGAAAATTTTATTTTTACACATTTCCTGTGAACTCCTACCAGGCTTCGAGTGTATATGAACTTGCGTCTCTCGCTAGTGACGTATGGGTTTGGACCAGTGGCAATATGAAGTAGCCCTTACTCAAGGATCACTGCCTTGTCCATCGAGTGATAAGCCCATACTTCCTACCTAGAAGCAATAAGGACACCAGGTGTAACAACAGTCCAACTCTTGACAATAGGATGTCTGCTAGGTCGTAAATAAACAGTTATATGAATACTGACACCTTTGAAGTCTTGAGTCATACTAACACAAGTGAATCAGATGTCGAAAATTCCAAGAGAGCTCAAAACCTCGAAAACCAGATTTTTTCTACCATGTGGCCATCTACAGATATAATTCTGGATAAATCGCAAAGCAAGTTACATTCTAAACTATGGAGTCACTTGAGTAGAATAGGTTTGTAGCATCCTAATTTGGTTCCATCAAAGCTTTGTCTCTCTCTCATTGCTACCATTCAACAAATTTCATAGCTTGTGCCCTTTCTACCTCTTGGTGGTGAGCCCTCGCATCTTACTAGTTGCGTGGAGATAGGAGTGGGGAAAAGTTCATCTATTCATCATATTGGTTTATCATCTCATTCTGTCAAAACAAATATGAAGTGCCGGAAAATTGCTTATAGAAGCTAAAGTTCAAAATCACATTGTGTTTGCATTACCATATATCAGCATCACGAAATACAAAAAGAAAGAAAACATTTGCATCATTTGTTCTCCATTGCATACATTCTTAAAAGCATATAAAGACAACATTATAATTTACATGTGGAAACGAATCACAAAATCATAGATACCAAGAGTCTGATCCAAAAGGAATATATATATATATATATATATATATATATATAATCAAGTTTCCTTTATAATGCCATCATACGCTAGGCATGGTCAAAACGCTCAGTTGAGCCCGGGAAATAAACGCTCAGTGAGCCCGAGAAATACAAAATAAATTGTAAAAAACAATCTAAGAGAGCTAAGCAACTTCTTAACCCCTATGAGACTCCTTTGAAGGTGCACGACCACGTCTAGGACTCCGGCTACACCGTTGCTCAGAATGCACTGAGGGCTCACGATCCCAAGGAGCAGTTGTGGCCTCATTATGAGAGCAACTCCTCATCAGGCGCTCTACTGTCCTATACCTAGCCAACTTGGTATGGAGGGTAGTCACCATCTTAGACACATGCCAGATAGGTGAAAAAATGTCGATATGCCTACCAGCTGCTGAAGGCTCCCCTGCATCCATGAATAGCTCAGCGCGAGTCCTCTCCATGGGGATCATCAGGGTATCATTGCATACCCGGTGAATTAGGTCTCTCCACTCATCAGAAGTCCTCTGCAAGCAAAGGAGAAAATAAATTAGAAATAGTCAAAATATAAAAATAAAAATGAAGAAGAGGAGAGATAACAACTAAGGCAATCCTAACTAGAAATAAACATTAAAAGAGAGTAACAACTCACTCAGATCTCAGGGCCTCCAAGATGGATCCCTAGGGTCAGCACCTGCCACAGATGCCACCACTGACTGATGTGCTCCTCCCATGTCTGGAGCAACATAACATCCTGCTACGGACTCATCCTCCCCGCCTAGGTCCTGAGAAGGTGGCTCCTCTAAAACTAGAGTCACCCTCTCCGCACTCTACTCTACCCTCTCGGCCTGTAAGATATCCTAAGTGTCATGCCACTCGAGATTGTTGTCCTCCTCTCCACCTGACTCACTGACCTCAGCCTTGGTATCCTCCTCCGTCTCTCCCCCTGTGAACTCCTCAAACTTGGAGTCTATATCAATAGGGTCGTCGCTACTATGGGAAAGACCGAAAGTAATCTAAAGTAAGGCTGCCTAAAGAGCACCAACTCTCCCTCAAGCACGTACTACCCACCTAGCTGCAATAGGGACACCCGAAGTAATAACGGTCCAGCCCCAGCCTCTAGGACCTCCCCTAGCCTCTCAAACTGATATGAATACTGGCACCACTGGGGGGAGCATACCGACATAAGAAAGGCCAAACTACTGAGGAACTGGCACCACTGGGGGGAGCATACCGACATAAGAAAGGCCAAACTACTGAGGAACTTGATCAAAGGGGTGTGTCTCCACCTTCCCCGTCCTGTCCATAAGCTGCCCTGTGGTAGAGCAAGAGATCAAAGTGAGGGTCTCCTCACCCCATAACCCTACCATGGCCTGATAAGGTGTGGCCTCCATATCATCAGTGGTCAGGGAGGTGACTGGCTGGTGGGGTGCTCTAAGCACTGACATATCTATCTATCTGGATGCCCTCACAGCTCTGGGATCTGCCACCTCTACACCTCTCCCATAAGGAATGAAACGCTTATAGACCCAACTCATAACTAGGGTTGGATAGCTCAATGATTGCCCCTGTAAGAACCACCTGGTACAAATAATGATAGGTGGTCCCAAGAATATCAGCTCCCCAAGCATAAATATGACCATGTGCCTCAATCTGTGCAATAATAGGGGACCAGCAGTAGAGTAAGGTGTCCCCTCCCTTGTCCCCAATCAATCTCAAGGAAAGGATCCCCATAATGGCCTGATGACCGGATCCCCATAATGGCCTGATGAATCAAGGGGATATGCAGGCTAGGAATGGAACAGACCCTCACCCCCTTCTTTGAACTAGTGGAGATAACTGTGTCTCCCATGTATGAAGCCCACTGTGCTATCTGAGCCTGTGACCCTGTTGTCTCAAGTGTAAGTTGTCTCCCGATGATCGGGACTCCCAAGATGTGGTAAACATACTCCAAGGTAATGGTCCACTCACCCCTGACTCCTGGAAATTGGAAAGTGTTCCGATCAACATCCCAATATTAAAAACAAGTCACAGAGTATGTGACTAGAAGGTGCAACATACGGGACCCATGATATACGCAATATGTCATCCCTCTGAAGAGTGTCTTGCTCATCCTGAGAAAGTGCATCCAACACTGCTGGAAGCCAATCACACACTCTCTCTCGGCTCCATCTGATATATTCCTCCTTCGCCTGTATACACCCAAAAAAATGCAAAAAGGAGTAAGTTAGTATTAAAATTTCATTGAAAAAATCATTAAAACATACAAGAATACTAAAAATGCAAAATTTAGCTCAAAACATTGAGTTTTTGGTGTTCTGTAAAGGACCGCCACCCTGAGCAGGGTGGCGGTTCTATAACTGTTGCCTTAAAGGGTGGTGGTCCTATAACCGCCACCCTGCTCAGGGTGGCAGTCGTGTCCCGAATTTTCAAACAGGTCACGTGCCCTAAAAAAATGCCTAAAAACATGAAACAAAGACTATTTTGACCAAAAAAAAACCTACCCATTAGGTGCCCCCCCTAAGTGACCCTATTAACACTGAAATTTTAAAAAATAATCCCCCCATGATAAAGATTTCATCATTTTTACATTTGGAGGGTAAAAACGTTAAATCAAGAAGAACTAACCTTTGATCTCGCGGGTCAATGTTCCGCTCGTGGAGGCATGATCACTATCTCATCATGAACGTTTTGACTATACTCTCGTCAAAAACTGTCACTGTGGGTCCCAGAGCTCAAAATCAATCAAATCAACACGTGCAAATGAATAGGAAAATGGGCCCATTTTTACATATATAGCATCTTGACTCATTTTGAATGCCCCTTTTTGCAGGTTTGGAGCGCCGACGGAGGTAAGTTCTTATCCCCGTATGAATGGTAAGTCCTCATTTCATATTATTTTAGTATTTATTTTTTGATTTATTTTATCTATCTACACTTGAGTCCTCTTTTCATTTTACAGGTAGCGAGAATTTCGGATGGTGTCATTTCAACACACGGACATGTCAGGTATAATTTCTAGCTTCCCATTTTGGGACTACCATACTCAGACCCACCATTTTACACCTCTTCATGGCTAAAACACTTCTCTGAGGGCGCAATATGTATGTACCCAAAATCGTAAGGGTACTGCTCCACTGGAACAATGTTACACGTGCCCCAATGATGATACAGGTCTCCTCACAAAGTGCTCAAGATTCAGAAAAGCCCTCCAAGTGTACATTAACATCCCTCATGCCCTGCTTAGCCTTTGTGTGCTTTTTTTTCCTCTTTCCCCTTCTTTTCTTTGTATTTTTGTCTTCAGTGATGAAACCACTGCCCTGCCTAGGCAGTGGTCTTGTGACTTCCACCCAGACAAAGCGACAGTCCTATAACTGCTGCCCTGTTTAGGGTGGTAGTCCTTCACGCATATTTCCAGAACGTTATTTTTTATTGCAAATAATGTAAATTTCAATGTTTACTAGCTTTTTTCACCACCTTTTCTCATATTTATGATTCTGGTTCCCTGGAATAGTGTTTTTGCATTGTTTATGGTTTAAAGAGTTCAAATTGGTTTTCACCTTTGGGTAAATGGGGATTCTATAAATAGCTGGTTGATCTTCAAGCAAAAGGCCCCTAAAAAATTGCCTCTCATCTTCTCATTTCATAGTTTTAGTTTTTCAGTTATTAGGAGTTCATATTTTTTAGTTGTTACATGCATAGTTAGTGTTATTTTGCTATTTAGAAGCCACATAATCATCTTGTGCTAGTGTTGTTACTATTTCACACAATCAATCGAGATAGGATAGTTTTAGTTTCAATCTGAAGCCATTAGAGTTACAGGTTTTGTTCATAAAAAATAATAGCTTTAGGTTCTGGATGTTTTGTGTCGTATGACTCGCAATAAATCCTGCTAGGAATCGCATAAGCCAAGCTTTGTTCTCTTGCATTATCCCTCTCCTACTCGCATTATATTCAGTCTACATCCAAAACTACCATTATTCCAATACCTACTTCTATTGATGCTAGCATTACATGCTTTTCTGGATTCACATGAGCACGAAGGAACGAGGAGACCACACTGAGGGGACAAAGCCACACACAACTGGATTCGCCACTGTTCTGCAAAATCCGGTTTCAAGCTTTCAAATTTCTAGTTTAAAGTATATCAAATATCAAATATAATAGTGAATCATTTTGTTTCAGTTAATCTCACTTTCAATATTACCAGGGAAGCTATGGGGATTGATAGTTTTTGAGAAACTATAATTCATTCCTCACTTCTGAGGTAGGATTGAGAGTCTTTCAAATAGATTAGATTAGTTATTTCGTTATTTAGAATAGACTTACAACTACACAGGCAAGTAGCTATACTCGGCTTCCTTGTTTGTTTTAATTTCGTTATTAGTTTAGTTGTCAATTGCTAGATATTTTAAATAATTTCTCTTTCAATTACATTCAAATAGTTCATCAAAAACAAAAAAATAGAGAAGCTATATATGCTGTAGATATACTTTACATAGTTTTACTTTGCTTCAGTTAGATTTACATTGTTTTGTTTATATGACAATCACGGGACCTAGAGAGCCTAGAGAATACATATTCAAGCCAATAGTGCCTCAACATAATCTTGTTATAGTAATAACTGATATAGAGCAGAACCTTAGAATTCAGGTCTTCCAAGTAACAATAGACCTACAAGAAATTAGCGCACAGCTGAGAGGACTAAACATAGAAGACGACCAAGCATACACGTTTTGGTCAAACCAGCCAAACTATAGACTACCCTAGATAAATATCCACATGACTGTAGAAGGGCTTGTAAAAGAGAAAACGTTTGGTTGTGATCATTTGGTCCCACAGCCATATGCATGAGACATTCTAACCGACATAGACACTTGCTTAAGAATTCAAGTTGCCAGGACGCCTATACAATACTCTGAGAAGATTGTGCAACTGTTAGTTCTCAATATAGAGGTCGAAAAGGCATACGACTACTAGATACTAGGGGTTAGGGATTGGTTCTACACATGACCATAGGAGGTCCATAACAACCAAAAATCTACGGTTATGATCCACAAGTCCCACAACCCAATGAGTCCACAGGTCAATCAGACATAGATGCTAGTTTACGCACATTAGTATTTAGATCCACTCCACTTCCACCAATAATAATCGCATAACTATCCTCACTAGACATAGCAGCTAATTAAGCTAAGGATTTATGGACTAGACTAGAGAATCACCCATAGAATCCACCATCAGTCTATCATTCATTTTCATGACCCTGTCGGGAGACATATACGAAGCACCCACAGGTTATCTTCCACATTTTCCACAACCTATAGATCGAATCACGCCAGATCTCGATATTGATTGGAGCCTTTGAGCAGTCATCCTCACCGACCGATCTATCATGCCATTTCAGATTAGGAGGGCCTTCCTTTCCTTAGATTCACAGATTCCATTAGTTCGTGTCAAAGACATAAGATTACCCAATTAGTTTTTCCATACCCCACGTATATTCCATCCCCACCAGTTGTATTGGCATGACCTCGGTAGCTCGGGTGTGAGGAAGAGTTACTTGTAGATTCCCTTGCTCACATGTCACTTTTCCGTCGTACAGGTACACAATATATATTACGGGGACCTTTCTGAATAGATAGATGGAGCCACAATATTGTAATAAGAATAACCATAATAGATGATTAATTAAACATAATTCTAAATTTATAATTTTTATTTTAAAATTCTTCTTTGTGAAAGACTTATTCAATACATTTTAAGGGGCACCTCCCTCAATAGATAGATGGAGCCACATTAATGTAATAAGAAAAATAATACATGTATAAATCAACGTAATTCAAAAAATATTATTTCTGTTTACAAATTATACTATATGAAAGGTGTATGATAGATATTAAAGAAAAACCCTCCTTAATAGATAGTTGGAGCTAAAATAATATAATAATAAAAATAGTAGATGAATAAATCAACAAAATTTAAAATTGTTATTTTCATTTAAAAATTAGTCCTTATGATTAAGGGGCACCTTTCTCAAAAGACAAGATAGTGTCACAATATTAGAATAAGAAAAAATAATAAATTAGTTAATTTAATTTTTTAAAAATTCATTTACAAATGTATCCTTAGTATGAAAGATCCCTTGGTCCATTGGTGGAGTTAAATGAATTGGAATGAGCCTACAAAGGATTAAGTCTTGCTGAAGCAAGGCCTAGAGATTCCTGATGAGGATAGGGCCCTAATCGTTCCATGGGCGACTATGATGGATTGGATACCCCCAAATCGCATATTTTTAGTAGAAGGAAAGATTTGATATAAATGTACGCTTACTCATATAGTGTAATCAATTTCTTAAAGATAGAAATGTTGATATCTATTTAATCATTGGTCATCCAATCAAGAAAAAAATATCCTTATTGATGACAAGTGACATGTCAAATTGGTTGGCGTTCATAGAAAAGATGACCATTTATTCTACTCGTTTTCCTTTCTCTTTCTCTCTGTGATCACCAATAACCTTTGAGATTGATTCATAAAGATGTAGAGCATATGGGCGTCATCTAGTACTCCATGAAATTTAGGAATTAATAAACACAATTATTGAAGGTGTCATTTTTTAATGTATTTTTTGCATGCTTCTACTCTTTCAAGATGTTTTTTATGAACAAGATCTTATATATTATTGACAAGCAAGATGATATAAGATAATTAATAAAAAGTGGGTAGTATGGAATCATTCCCTAAAACCATGGACTAAACTAGGCTAAAAAATCCTTGGTACGAGGGATATTGTATAAAGTAGTAAGAAATATAGAGATAATTAAGTAGCTATTGTGAACTGTCGTCTTGCAAGGGGAAAGTCCTGATCATGCCAACTAGAACCATGAATATATTGTTCACTGTATCACACGTCACAACATGATTCAAGATGATTTCCTTCACTTTTTTCTTGGGAATGGTCTCAGGAGGGCGATATGGTGAGAGCCATATAAGGAAATTTATCAGCCGGAGGATGGATTCTCTAGCTATCATGGGTGTGTGGCTCGAGGGTAGCTGGTGAGCCCAAACTAAGCTAACTGGGTGGTGATATTACGTGGTACCTTACTCAATATATAGATGGAGCCATAATAATGTAATGTGAAAAAAGGTAGTTGACATAATTCTACAATTGTTATTTTAATTTATAAATTCTTCTTTATGAAATGTGCATAATAGATATTACGGGGCACCTTTCTGTATTGATAGATAGAGCCACAATATTGTAATAAGAATAAACATAGTAGATGAATAATTCAACATAATTCAAAACTTATTATTTTGATTTTCAAATTCTTCTTTATAAAAGACATATTCAATAGATTTTAAGGGACACCTCACTCAATAGATAGATGCATCTGCAATAATGTAATAAGAAAAATAAAAGATGTATAAATCAACATAATTCACAAAAAAAAAAAATCATTTAATATTATTCTTTATGAAAGGGGTATGATAGATATTAAAGGAAATTCTATAATAAGAAAAATAGCAGATGAATAAATCAACATAATTCTAAAATTGTTTTTTTTCATTTAAAAATTATTCCTTTTCATTAAGGGGTACCTTTCTCAATAGACAAGATAGAGCCACAATATTAGAATAAGAAAAAAGAAAAACATAAATTAGTTAATTTAATTAAAAAAAATATCATTTACAAATTTATCCTTAGTATCGAAGGGCCCTTGGTTCATCGGTGAAGTTGAATGACTTGGAATGAGCCCACCGAGGAATAACTCTTGTTGAGGTAAGGCCTGGAGATTCCCGATGGGGATAAGGACCTGATTGTTCCATGGGTGATTATGAAGGTTTGGATACCCCCTATTCACGTATTTTTGGCCAAAGGAAATCTTTAATATAGATGTATGCTTACTCATACAATGTAATCATATTCTTAAAGGCAGAGATGTCAATATTGTTACAAATATATTGTGTAACATTATTAATATATTGTGTATGTTATTAATATTGATTTAATATAACTCATATTAGTAATATGGTTAGTGTGAGTGTGTTGCGATAACAACTCATGTTGATTAGACTTGAGGGATATTTGGAAGGTTGGAGATATCTTAGGGATGAGAGATATTGTAGGGGAAGTTAGAGATGATTGTTGACTCCTTGTATTAAGGAGTGCATCCTCCTATTATTGTGTATCACTCTTGTATTGAGATATCGCTAATGAATTTTACTATGAATTATATTTGTATTCAGTTTTATTTGATTAAATATGTGTTTATATTACATGCAATCTGAAACAAAATAATATTTGGCATCAAAATGATGTTATAATCTTGTGGATGCACATTTGTGGATTTGGATTCAATAATTTTCATGTAAAGAAAATGTCATAATTTTGTAATACGATTTGGGTCCTTGCGATTTTTAATGGTTTTAAAGATGGATGTCCGAGGAAAATATTGAATAAATTTCATCCGAACCCACATCGTGGGTTAATTGAAACGGTGAAAACATTGTTGATATCTGCTTCATATTTCCACTATAGTATGCAATTTTTGAACAACTAGGTTGTTTTATTATTGGTCTGATTTATTAGAGAAGGTGATTAGAATATATGAAAGTAGGAGGAAAATTCATGGCCTAAATCCCCATGCTTTCATCTATTTCAAATATTTGTGTTTTGTATGGAACTGCTACAAGCTCACATCTCTCTACAGATCACGACCCTGATCTAGTCTATAGATGATTTATCATAGTTGATGTGAAGATATAATTTTCCAACACATTTTTTTTGTGCTCAGATTTGTTTCGCCCCATTTTCCACTCTTTTCCTCTGATTTGCGTGTTCTGAAAAAAATTGTATCTCAATGTGGGTGATCTGAAAGTTTCTTCTTCCATTTGAATGCCTCTAATTGTTTGCAGAATCCATTGTCATGTCCCTTCTATAAATAAGTCTCTGAGTTTTCCCTGTTTTTTCCCTAATTTCTTCAAAATCCATGGGATTTGCAATTTTTCCCATTTTTCCTCGACCATGGAAGCTCGAAAATGATCAATTTACATTTTTATGCCTTTGAAAACCAAAACCCATGGTCAAAAGATGCTCAGAACCATGATTCACTCATTTTGGTTTGAAAATAAATTAAAAAATCATCATTAGTAAAAAATCAGGTTCTAGGCGTGAATGGAGTTTTTATGTATTTTGACAGTCTGACGGGTTTCTTTTTCTTGTCAAATTTAGTCCTCAACGTTCGGCAGTCACACGGATTCTTTAGATTGGTTAGGGGATGATGGGAAAATGTTTTAACTTATCACTTTTTACCTTTTTGGCAAAAAAGCAAATTTGGTCCTGTGGCTCTACTCAATTCTAATATGTTCTTTTGGTGCTTACGTGGCTTATTCTAATTGGATGGGGCATGGTGGGTTGTTTCTCTTGAATTTATATTTTTTGCTACTTTGGTAAAAAGTTTGAACCCGCTCCGCAGCCCCGCCAGGCTTTGATTAAAGCAATTTTTAAGTGACATGGAAAAAGTCTTGCTTTGACCTTGTAGGAGGACACGTGGAAAAGAATAATGGAAGAGATGCGGGCCTTTGGAGGTAAGTTGGATGTTTTTCCCTTTTAGTAAAATGGAGTAAAATTCTAAATGGAAGTGCGTCCCCGCCAAATTATTTCTAAGCCTTAAGGTTTTTTGAAGGTGCGCCGCAATGACACATGAAAATCCCATGCTCATCCGAGGTCTCAATTTTTTGGGAACATCTCAAGATGTGCCATTGTGACACATAGCAGTTTGAAAGGTCAAAGGGGTAGGGAAGTGGACCATTGGAGGCAGCCTAGATTTTTTGCCTCTTTTCATCAAAAGGATTAAAATCTCAAAATGGCTTGCAAGCCCGACAAGAAGGATGCCAAATTTGGTGTTGAAAATTTAAAAAGGCGGGGAGGTGGGCCATCGGGGGAAAATTGGATTTTTTCCCCTTGATATTCAAATGACTAAAATCATCAAAATGACCCATGGGCCTGATAGAGAAAAGTCAAAACTTGCTCCAATCAATGGCGGAGGTATGGACCTTTTGAAGAAAACTGGAAAAATTTCCCTTTTAAGGAAAAAGAGTTAAAATTGAAAAGGGAAGGGTGGTTCCGATCGGACCCACATTGGGACACGTGTTAGGTCCATTTTTTAAGGGCAGAGTTACAAGGAAAACTTGGAAAATTTTCCTTTTTACACAAAAGAGGTGAAATAGTAGAATTTTGTCACGGTTCCTTTGGGACCACCTTAGGACACATGTCAGGCTCATTTCTCAAGGGCAGAGGTGTGGATTAAAATGTGAAAATTTTACATTTTTCCAAAAGTTGTAAAAGTAAAAAAGGGAATCTGCATGCATGCTCTAGAATTGGATCTCCCACGTGGACAATCCAAATTTAAAATAGAAATCAACGATAGTTGTGCCTCTGTATCTGATTTTTCCTCCATTTTCACTCCAGAGCTCTTGGGGATGCATATTCTTTTGATTTTTTATCCTACACGCCAAACAAAGAGGAACATTAATCTAGAGGCCTAGTTTGGTAGGGAAGGTCTGTAAATGTCTCTCAGCATTTATATGTAATGTGACTATCATATTTTGCTTGATTTTTATTTCCTTGACACAAGAAGGAACTGTTGATATTTGGGTTTGGTGAAAAAAATATAGGGACGTCTTCTACAATTAAAGTGAGATCTGACCTTTAAGCTCGATCTGATCTTCCATTTCTTCTTCCTGGGCATGCGAAGAACTAGATTGGATAGAATAGGGTTAGAAGTGGTTAGTGAATAGAAGGAAGAGTGATTTTCTAGAGGAAAGAGTTGAATGCGAAAGATTTTCCAAGGGATCTTACCCCCTGAGCACCTGGCGACTTTTTACAGATTTGATTTTGGGAATCACGGTCGTGATCATCATAAGCACTGGTGGCACTCAATGTCTAGATTTTTTGGGGGAAAAGGATCTTTTGTAAATGTTATAAATGGCACAAATTTATCATGCAAATGGTTGGATTGTCAGGGGTCGAGACTGATTTTTCTAATATAAAAAAGACTTGATAGAGCCCATCCTTTTTGAGAAGATGTTTGAGAAGCATGTATATCTCTTTTGTATTGAATTTGATCATGTCAAGGTGGCTGCAAGCATACAGCCATTGACAAGCTCTGAGATTTTTCTAGAAATTTTCCCCTGCTGATAAATTTAATCAAACTCTAGTTATTCTGTGTGGATCTTATGCAAAATGTGTTTGTTTTACTTCTGATTGTCTACAAATAGTTTTTCTTGTTCATGTTGCAATCTTGTATCAAAGTATGTCTCAATCCTTGTGAAATTTTAGTGGCATTTGCAACTTAATTTCTCAGAAGAGCCTTCATCTGGGAGTGACATAAATGATTTAAAATCACTTTTCTTTCATTAGTTTAATAGATATTGTTTGTAAGCCTCTTGGTATACTTTATGTGTGATTTGGCTCAGATCTTGATGATTTTTTGGGTCTTTTCAACTTGATCCTTCATGTTAGAGTCTTATAGATTATATGAATAAGTGCTAATCTAGGCCTTCATTGAAGCACATATTCTAGTTAAAGAAACATTTTAGCTGTTCAATGGGATTGTGTTGGTTTAGTCTTCCATTTTACAAAATATCTCAAGGATCTGGGGAATCAAGTTCATCCTACCTCACCTCCCACCAAAATCCATCTAAAAACAACTAATCCTACCCATACTACCCCTTTTTGTCATGTGTGTATACAAATGCACAAATTTTACCACCAAAACATGCAGAAACATATAGGATTCAAAATGTGTTTAGTAGCCTGAACCTTGCTTAGAGAGTATCTCCACTATCTAGAGTGACAACTCGTGAGAGTTAGGTTTTGCTGCATTGATCAAATTCTCTTTAATTTCTCCTTAAAAAATTCATTAGGAAGGATATCTCTGTCTCCTCTATAAACAAAAGGCTACAAAAATGTTCTCATACCTTGGTTGAAAGGCACAACCTAAAATAGTGAGGATAGATCGAATCCTCTAAAAGTGCTACCCGGACCTTTTCAAATCATGAGTGTTAAAAATTCAGATAGACTGCTTCCCCAGCTACAAAATGACATACATAATTATCTATCATCCTTTGAGCCTCTTATCAAATCCATGATACTGTTTGGGCTTTGAAGGAGATTAAATTTGGGTACCAACACACTTCTGGAATTGCTGCTGCGGACATACTGATTGTAGTTCATATTCAGACCCTAATAAAACACTTTTTGTATGCTCAAAGTGCTAATACATTGTTCAAACATCATCTTGAGTATGGGCCTATAAGAAGTATTCAAAGTTACAAGTGCTTTCATTGATAAATCTAGGTTAAGAAAAGTTATTTATTTCCACTTCTAGTTTCTGGTGTTGATATATATTTGACAGATCTTATTTTAGTACATTTTCACAACTAAGGTGGAAATCCTTAGTGGAGACTCCCTCTTGATCTGATTCTTGAAGAGTACCGGTGTCTTAACCTCTATCAAGTAATATTTGTTACTAACCTTTGCAAAGCTGGAAGGAAGAAGTTCTTTCTTTGCTATGGATCCTGCTAGGACACTATTTCTAGAGTTAGGAAAATAAAAGTCAGAAGGAAGAAAATCCTAGAGAGCTATTGGAGATCAGCAGACAAGAAAAGGGATCTCCATTAATGAAAGTGATCGGCCTATTATTGAAGACTGCAATTCAATTGCTTCTGAATCAAGTAGCCTCTTTGTGGAATTGAATTCTCCAATTGGAGAGGGGCCTTCATTTGATTTTAAAAAGTTTTCTTCTCATTCTACCCCTGTCTTTTCAGAAATTGACAGGGATTTCCAAGAAACAAGGCCTTTAGGAGATAACCCATTTTGAAAGTTATACTCCTGTGTTTCAAAGACCCTCTACCCCTTATCAATTTGTCACCCCTATAGGGTCACATCCTCAAAACAACATGGCCCTTCCCCCTCACAGACACCCTTTTGTTGTAAACACCTTTGGTCCCATAAATTTTATAGGGATGGCTAGTTACCCAAATGCAGTTCCCCATGATATGAGAAATAGATTACCATAATTCGGTGGAAATAATGCCATAACTGGTGATCAACATTTAAAGCTTTTTATCAATATGATGGAAGACTTTGAGATTGAACATGAAGATGTATATATCAAATTGTTTATCCATACTTTGGAAGAAGATGTTAGGGACGGGTACAAAGCTTTGCCAGATAATTCCATAAATTCTTGGAACAAGATGAAAAATGCATTAAGAGTGCAGTATGATGATAAAAATGACCCTAGATCTCTTCTGTAAGAATTTGAAAACATCAAGATGAATTCTAATGAGCTAGTACATGATTTCAACACAAGGTTTAGCAAGACCTTTAGGATATTTCCTGTTATCTTAAGGCCATGTGATGAATCATGTTTGATCAAATATTTAGATGCATTTGATAAAATCGTTGCTTACTACTTGAGGTAAAAAAACACTACTAATGTCAGGCAGGAATTCACCATGTATTTGCAAATAGAGAATAACATCAAGGCAATTGGAAATCCTCCAAAAAGAGAGGGTGTAAAAATAATTAACCTAGAAAATCCTCAAACAAGTAAGACTACTGATTTGGTGGAAGTTGTGAAAACTTTGGCAGGGGCTTTCAAAGAAATATCATACAAATTAGCCAAGGCAGAAAAGGGAATTGGGTAGAGATCACAAGGTCAACACAAGAATCAAAGCCAAGATAGGGTCACAAATCACCAAATATCTGATGACAGAGGTAAGGGACCTGTTGGATTTGGAAATAGGCATCCCTAAGGCAGGGAAAATAGAATGGTGCATGATCCTTTGGTTGCTATAGTTGTTGTTATGGAGGAGACAAATGTAATTGACTAGTGTAACAGATGTTTCATGCCCCATGCTCCTTGTGAAAAATATTAGCAAGAAGAAGAAGAAGTTGATGATGATAATGATGATGATGTCTACATGATGGGTTGTTCCATGAGCTCACCAAAAGGGGCAACTTCAACTGAGGTGATAAGTTCCTGGACTGCTACCACTTTTTTGGATTGCATTCATAGGGTACCTATTCTTCCTTCCTCTCATACTTTCGAAGTAGATACTATACAGGATTTTGAATTTTCCAATAATGACTTTGAATATTTCAGGGCTTTAATGATAAATAATTATGATGGAGGAATCCCATCTGAAGAAGATAGAAAGTTACTGATGAATGTTTTTGTTTCTCAAGAGAAGGAATATAACACAAGTAAGGCTATCAAAGGGGTAGGGCCTCAAGCCAAGCCAAAAGCTCTCTTAATTTCAAACATTCCTAAAGAAACTTGTAAGAAAGATGCATCTGTCAAAATCCCTGCAATTCCAAACAAAAATCATACCCCTCGTCATGCCCAAGTTGTCAAAAATCTTATACAACCTAGTGATTGTGTTAGCTTTCCTTCCAATACTGCCTTGCCAAAATCTGTCCCTTATGACACTTCCCAAGTTTTAAGTCAAATCAAAGTCTCTGCTCCAATTTTTGAGTTTCTTAGGATTCCTGAGTATAAAAATATATTTTTTGAATACTTCGGATTGAAAGAAGAGAAGATTTACCTAGGTATAAATGTAAATAATGTGGATATTCCTCCAATCACTAAAGAACTAGAAACACCACCAGCATCAGAAGAGCTAGATGAACCACCTAAGGTTTATCCAGGGACATCCTTAGTAGATTCTCAGCTGAATGTGGATCCATTCTTCACCACTCTGATCATTAAGGACAAATTGTTACATAATTATATGTTTGACTTAGGGTCATCTTGCAATGTTATGCCTCTGGAAGTCATGAATGAGCTAAACATCAAAGTAAAAACAACATATGGGAATTTTACTACTATGGATTCCAGAGAGGTTTCCGTTGTGGGATGTGTGAAGGGTCTGGTGGTATAACTTGTTATCTATCTAGGTAGGAATTTGAAGCTTTGTGTAGTTATTGTTGACTACCCAGCCAAGTGGGGTATGTTGTTGTCTAGAAAATGAGTTGTAAGTTTTGGTGGGAGTGTTCAAATGGACATGTCCTATGCTACCATCCCAATTGAAGGTAGCCTTTTCAAGTTGTATGTAGAAAAGAAGATGTTACACCTGATTGAAGACCCCAAAAATGCATCTTATGAAGTATTGTACACAAGTGTTGATGCTGATAACTTTGTAGGATTTACTGATGTAAAAGAGCATAACATTGAAGAATGCAAGTGTCTTGAGCAGGAAGGCTCTCCATGGACTTTATTATTTTGATGGAGCTTGCTCCATGTTTGGAAATGGTGCTGGTGTTGTTCTAATCTCCCCAAGTCAAGAATATTTTTTCTTATCCTTCAAACTCAGCTTTGAATGCACTAATAAAATTGCTGAATATGAGGCACTGTTGTTAGGTCTGAGGATTTCTTGGAAGTATGGTGTTAAAGACATCATTTTCAAAGTATATTCAAAATTAATTATAAAAAAAATTAGAAAACTTTATGCCACAAAAAAATCAGCTAATGAAACAATATTGATATGTTTGATTCATTCAATATTGTGCATCATGATAGGACGTTAAATGATTTGGAAAACATGCTTTCCATGTTGGGATATCGGTTTGATAATTGTGCAGTGCCCCCATATTGTGAATATGATGTTGAGGTGTTAACAAGGCCATCTGTACTTGATAATATTAAGCATTGACATGTTTTTGATGATGATGCTCAAGTCAGAATATTTCTGCAGAATAAAGGAGAGTTTGTTGATCAAAATATTTATTCGGAGCCAATGGTGTGCGTATCAGAGGGTAAAGAAACCTTGTTTGGAAAAGACATCATCCAACTAAAGACTAATACCATTCCCAAAGGGCTGGTTGCTCTCAAGTCCAATTTTGATAATGTCGATCGCATTATTAACAGATGCATGGCAGCCTCAAGGGATATTGAGGATCATGACCTTGGAACAAAAGAGAAACCAAGGAAAATTTGGGTAGGCAACAATCTCAGCAAGGAGGAAAAATAATCCTATGTCCAACTGATAAAAAAGTATCAAGATTGCATGGCTTGTACTTATTATGAGATGAAGGCATACAAAGAGGATATGTTTCAACATTATATTCCCTTGGAATCCAATGAAAAACCATTCAGGAAGAAGCAAACGCCAATCAATCCACTCATATCTCTTAATATGCAAGAGGAACTAAAGAAACTGAGAGATGGAGGGATTATTCAGCCCACAAGGTATTCTTCTTGGGTTGCAAACCTAGTACCATTCAGAAAGAAGAATGGTGAAATTAGGTTGTGTATGGATTTCAGAAACTTGAACGGAGAATCAATGAAGGATAATTATCCTTTACCAAACATGGAAAACATGTTGCAGCTAGTGACTGGTTCTAAGCTACTTTCTACCCCGGATGGTTTCTCTGGTTATAACCAAGTTGTGGTGAAGGAATCAGAAAGAATTAAAACAACCTTTACCACTCCTTCGGGGACTTATGTATATGTCAGGATGCCCTTTGGTCTGATGAATGCTGGAGAAACTTTTTAGAGAGCAATAAATGCTACTTTTTCTGGTTACATCAATGATTTTATTGTTGTCTACCAAGATGATGTAACTATGTTCTCCAGAAAGAGAAGTGATCACTTTCTACACTTAGAAAAGATGCTGATAAGATGTAGAGAATATGGAATTGCACTCAATCCAAAGAAGTGCCATTTTGGAGTGCAGAAGCCAAAATTTATTGGTCACATTGTGTCTCAATAAGGGGTAACGATTGATCAAGAAAGGGTAGAGGCCATCAACAAGGTTCCAATCCCAAGAACCAAGAAAGGAACTCAATCCTTCTTTTTGCAGATAATCTTCATCAGAAGGTTTATATCAAAAATTTTTGAGTTCACCATTCCAATCACTTCCATGTTAAAGAAGGACTAGGTCATCAAGTGGAAGGAGGATGCCATTCAAGATTTCAATGGGATTAAAGAGGCACTAAAGCATGCACTTATTCTAGCAGCTCTAGATTATAAGAAGCCTTTTCAACTATTTTCTTTTTCTTCAGAGAACACTATTGCATCTGTCCTGTTGTAGAAAGATGATGAAGTGGATGAGAGGCCAATTACCTTGTTCAGTAAGGCATTGCAGGGGGATGAGCTGAAATACACTATTATGGAGAAACAAGGATTTTCCTTGGTACAATAAACAAAGGTTTTCAGGCCTTACATTTTGAGTTATAATATTGTTGCAAATATGGAAGTCTCAAGAAAGAGATGCAGATGGGTAGAACAAGTTGTAAGAATATGACATGGGTATCCAAACCACGAAGCTAGTGAGAGGTTTGGGCTTGGCTACGCTTATGGCTAAGAGAAACTTGCAAAATATTGAGGTGAATGAGGTAGGAGAAGGAAGTGAAGATGTGTTTGAGAAACTAATGAGTTCAGAATGGTACAAGGATGTGATTTTTTATCTCAGACATTTATATTTCCCTGAGTATTTGAGTAAGAATAAGAAAAAGCGCCCTTAATTTGGCTTCCCAAAAATATGTCATTACTAATTATTTGTTAGCTTGGAATAATCTTGAGGGAGTCCTCTTAAGGTGCATTACATAAGAAGAAGAACACAAGATAATTGTTGATCTTCATGGAGGAGTTTGTGGGGGGAATTTTGCTGAAAGGGTCATAACACACAAGATCTTGAGGGCTAGTTATGTGGTTGCCAACTCTCATCAAGGATGTAAATCTTTTGGTTAGAATATGTGATAGTTGTCAGCATTTCTTTGGAAGACTAAAAGCTTCAGGCTCCCTTCCTTTGCATCTTGTATCAATTGAAGCCCCATTCAAGAAATGGGGGATGGATTTCATTGGAGAGATTTTAGACCCTTCAAGTGTTGGCCATAAGTGGATTTTTGTGGCCACTGATTACTTCACCAAATGAGTGGAGGTAATCCCCAAAAAAGGATAAACACACCAAATTTTCATGGACTTCATGCTAAACCATATCATTTGCAGGTTTGGGGTGCCATTTAAAATTGTTGCTGACAATGCCATGAGCTTTAGAGCTAAACCCTTGGTGGAAATGTGCAAATAATATGGGATAAATTTGACATATGATTATAATTACAATCCCCCAGGGAAATGGAAAAGATGAGTCTAGTAATAAAAATTTGTTGAAGATTATCAGAAGAACCTTGGAGCTGAATAAGAAAAACTTGGGGTGAGTAGTTGAAGTTTTTTGTTTGGGTAGACCAAAATACTGTTAAAAGAGCCACTAGAAAGAGTCCATTTGAGTTGGTGTATGGAACTCGGCCCCTTCTTCCCCTGTATATGCAATTATCCTCATATCAATTCATGCAATGGCTTAAAGATCAAGAGGTAAGTCCATATGATGCCCACATTAACCAGATTGTTGAACTTGATGAAGAAAGGAGGATATCCCACCAAAGGCATTGTTATCTCTCAAAAGTGCACCCTATAGAGAGATGGTTGTAGGTTTTTTAAGCTTGCACAATTGATCTCTCTCTTTCGTAGATACAATGGAAACACCTCAGGTCTGTGGGTATACCTATTTTGAGGTGATTTTCCGCTATGAAGTCCAGTTCCTTGTTGATGTATCCTAAATTGATTTTGGAGTTTAAGGGTAAAAGATGACTGTAAAATAATTAAACTAAGGTGATACACCAAATTTGTATGAGGGATTTGACTGAGTATATGCACAATTGATATGTGAAGTATTTTTGATGCACGAGCCAGTAGTTTTCTATAGAATTTAAGCGCAAATACTTAATAGCACTGATAAGTTAACACACACACTAAAATTATGCAGAAAATATTGAATTTACAGCAAGGTAAGATGATTAATCAAGGAGTTTGCATTCACAATACTAATATAAACATACACAAGACTACAAATAATTGGAAAGGCAGACATTCTTCACACTTAGAAGGAAAAACTGGAAAAAATTGCTTCAGTACTCCTATATCCAAAAAGTCCTCCAGAAGTTCTCCTCCCTTATGCTTTGCAAAGGCACACAATATATAGCAAAAATAAAATTCACCCTCTTCCTAAAAATATCCTAAGGCTTGTACTTGCCCATGCATTCTATTTTTATCCTTTATTTAATAATAGATAAGGAATAAAAAATAGAACATGCAATTACAAATAGGCATTAATAACCTTGATTATAATTGGTCAACTAAAGTTGACTGATCTATTTTTAAGAAAGAGAAGGATGAATAATTTGCTAAAAATAAGATTGCTTGCTAGGAAAGTCTCTCTCCATGAACATGCAATTTTTTCTCCTTCTATGTTCTGTCTTCTTGCGAAGCATGCAATGAATTAATTCTGTTCTTTTGAGTAAATAATTCACACATTTGTAATATTTGCAAGATAAACATCCAATGTGGGGGCCATTATCCATGTGCATATGTTGTAATATTGACATATCCTTCCAAAAGGTCACATGAGTGACACTCTGCAAATCAATTCTAACTCCTTGAAGTGGGGACCACCTTCACACTACCATACTCAGCCACCTTTTATTATTTACCATGACCATACTACATAGTCTTCCACCTTTGTAATGAGTACTATAGTATATAGTTACCATCCCATAGTTGTCGGCCTTGGCATATTTCAAAATTACCCTTTTCGGTGATAATCATGTATGATGGAATTTTGCATTATTTGTAAATGACTATAGTTTTGACTTTAAAAGTCAATGCAATGATAATTTTATTCAAACATGGGGTTGGCCCCCTCCCCATGATGGCTCACCCCTCAATCATGATGTCAGATGGAATTCTAACCTAGGTTGAGTTTGCTTTGAAAAAGGGTGAAGATCTCGGGCCATTGATATCTGTATTGACTAATTGCAAACCATCGATTTGGGGCATGTGGTTAGGGTTTTTAACTTTGCATTTAAGGTAGTCAGTAGAAACCTAACAGTGGTTACTTGCCTTGATATTTGTGCATGATTATTGACCTTTGATATGAGTCCTTCTTATCTGAAGCCATCGATCTTCAACCACGGTTGAGTCATATTGACTCGTCTCTTGAGTTTGCATGCATTAAGGTAAATCGAGTCCATAATGATCACTTCATTTGTTTTTTCACTATGTGGGTGAAGCCTTGGCAAATTTTTTCTTGATGCCATTGTTTAAAGATTTTGAGCTTTCTTTCTTTTGCAAAATGGTATCATGATCTCTCATGATCTGTATTTTCATATGTTTGATCTATTTAGAGCTTCTTAGTGTTTATGGGGTGCTATTGTTGATTATTCAACACCTAGCTCTGTTACATTTGTTCTTTGCAATGGCCTCCATGGTGAGTTATGAAGCTCGATTCTTCTCTATTTTGGAGATATCTGTGGTCTATTAGCTGCCATAGTCATTCTCTTGGAACATAGTTCTGTAGCAACTATGAATACATACTTGTATGGATTTGGTTCTTGACCGTTTTTGAAAGCTCTGGTTAGAATTCATGGCTCCTTTAATTTCGAGGATTTTGTCATTACTGTTTTGAACTTCTTCTGACCACGGTTAGAGGTAACTCTTGATTCACCATTTAATGAATGGATTAGTAGTATGAATACTCTGTTTTTCTTTATATTGATAAGATTGTGTCACCATAAATTTCTTGGTTATTACTATTACCTTTCTTCGAACTAACTGTGGAGGGTTTACTAGATAGTTTACATTCTAGGTATTCCATATTTTGCTTTGTTATCCCTGGATTTGGATTTTTTCATTGAGAGTCTATCTTTATATCTTTGCGGGCCTATGTTTTTTGCACTTGAATGTGGTAATTTGTTTGCTGATATAATTCAAGCTTGAATTCTATTACTCATAGTGTTCTCGTGATTCCATAAAACTGTGGAAAAACCTGTTAGGTTTGCGTTATCTCTGTACTATGAATTATTTGACCTTAAAATGGTGACTATAGGTATATGTTGGTTACAAAATCTACTCATACCCTTATTAAGTGCTTTCGAAAGACAACCCATAAATTTAATTCTTTGATCGAAAGGTCTCAGATTGTATTCTGTTTTCTAGTTTGTGCCACTAATCGATTGTTAACATGATTAGCGAGTTCATTCTCCTAGAAAAATTTGTGTGAATCTTGTCAATGTTGCATTGCAACGTCACTTTTGAAGATTTCCGTAAACTTTGGATCTTGAAGAATATCTCAGACCCATTATCTATATCACAAGATTTGTTACTTGATTGTTTTTGACTTTGATGGTTCGTCCTGGGGCCTCCACTTTGTATTGCTTCTAAGAACTTTCCTTTCATTTAATGGAAAAAATTATCTTGAATATTCTATTTCAATCTCCATTTTATAGAAAAGCTCTTAGTATTTGTAATTTTGTAAATTCGTAATACCAAACATGGTCCATTAACTCACTGTAAATACATTCTGTGTTTTGTGATCTGAGCTTTGATCTATCCCATGGGATATTTTCTTGTTTCTCATGTTCTTTCAGTTGACTCAAATATTTTGTTCCTTCGATCATATTATGGGTCTTCAATGGGAATTCATGCTTCTTTCTATTGAATTGAATCTACATCTTCTTCTCTACGTTAATATATCTATCTCCTTCATCCTGTGCATACTTAGATCCAAAATATACTTTGTGCTTTGAAGATTAAAAAATCCTTTCTGCAACTCTAAACTGGACATCATTCTAATTTTAGTTGTGAATAAATTTGAAATATTTGATTATGAGAAATGAAAACTGTAACTGAAAACTGAACTTAAGATGTTTTGTATCTTGTAAGTGGCTTTCTGGAAATTGTAAAAAATTCTTTATCTATTGTAACACCATTTTCAGGCATAAGGCTTGATTCAGATCCTTTGTTGAAATATGGTAACTTATTTATTTTACTTAGATACTTTATTTCCTTGATAGTAATATTTCTGGCATGTTGGAAAATATGAAACGTTGATTTTTCATGGCGAAGCCCTAGAATTGTTTTTCCAAAATTCTCTCTTCCATCCATTTCCAACTATAGTAGTTTTATTTTTTGATTCAGAATATAGAACATAGCACTTTGTGTTTGAAGCTAGATTAAAATGAGACATCATAACTGTTTATCTTGATCATGGCATGCTTTACTGCTTTCATGTATCACTTACTTGATTTAAATAATTCCTTTAAGCATGTAACAGTTAAAAGCAAGCATGATGGAAAGTTGTAAATTTCTATTTTACATGGTGAAGCCCTGTCAAAATTTTCCTAGAATCTTGTCTTCATTCCTTTTCAACTGTAACCTTCTATTTTTAGCCAAACATCAGCTTTCAAATTCTACTTCTTCCTTCTGTAGAAAACTAAAACATGTATTTCTATCTCCCAGTCTCTCTTCTATATTGTAACTTCTTCCACTTCAGAATGGTTACTGAAACCTTGAGTTACATTATTCCTTTTTATCCATGAATTGATGACTTGTTTATTTTTCCTTAGCTGCAACATGTACCTACACACTTATGAATAAAGCATGCATGTAGTTTGTTCTTCAAGTAGAATACATCTCCTATTAGAAAATATTTATATGCACGAACTAGGATAGTGTAGGAATATGATTTGATCCCCAAGCTCATAGCTGACAGTTAAATTTTCTTATTTTTAGGTACAATGGCTTCTTCAATGGAGATGGAGAAGGAAAAATAAACTGGGAGTGGAGATGCTTCAATTGAAGAAAGAAACCCCCAAGGCAATGATGGATTTACTCATACACCTTTACTTCCTCTTTCATGCATGTGTACCTTTTATTTTAGTAGCTATACTTTACTTTTCAGTTACATCCCATGGCTTGTGTGGGAAACATTTGACCTTCCTTGTGAATAAAACATTGAATTGTGAAATTGAGTTGTGTATTCCCTTCTGCATTCTAGTTTCTCTGTATGGATTATATAATGAACTAAACAACTTAGTAACATAATTTTAATCATGAAGGAATGAAACATTGATGAGAACTTGTAACATTCAGTAATGAACCCTAATTTTCTGATATCTATTTGTTGCTTCAAAATGCAACACTTCACCTACTCTATAATTTTTCATTTTCATGAAGACAACACAGTTGTCCTTTGGGGATTTGTGTTCTTTTGCTAAAGATGGCATGAAATTACAGACTATGTGATCTGATATGTTTTGTGACAGCACACATAACTACAAATTTCATTTAATATTATAACTAATTCAACAGTAACAAATGATATCCAACTTCCTTAGTTTATGTATAATTCACACATGACTTTCATCGTAACAATGAAGGTTTGATTTTCCCATTTTTTCACAAGTGCAAAAAATTTCAACATTTCTGTAACGACTAAGTTTCGAGTTGCCCATTTTTGCACAAGTGCAAGAATTGTCAACATGCATGTAAAGTTCAGAGAGAAGCTGATGAAGTTGTTCGACAAGAAGGTGACCCAAAGAGCTTTCAATGTTGGAGATCTCGTACTTCTATGGGATAAAAATCACGAAGATAAGGGAAAACATGGTAAATTTGATGCTCAATGGATGGGCCCTTACTCCAAAGATATTCGGATTGGTGAGCATACGTTCTTCTTGAAGGATTTGGATGGATAATTTCTTGAATTTATAGTTAATGGTAGGCATTTTAAGCCTTTATTCAATTGATTCCCCATAATCAAGGTGAACATCATCTATACGGTGTATAGTTTGTTGGTTTGTTTTCTGTCTTTCATGTTCTTGTTCGTTCGGGCCTTGGTGGCCTATTTTTCCCAGTTTCTCTGTTCGTTTTTGGGGGATAGTTCTGATGGTATGAGAACAGATTTACATAATATAAATCACGAAATAATAATATCCTTCTATTGAATATATTCAAAACAATAGAAAATTTATTGATCTTCTCTCAATTACATACACAATACATGGCTAATAAATAGCCAAACAAGTAGCCAAAATAACCTCCTATAATTTAGGAGTGGTAACAAACAAGGAACTAAATACATGAAGTTGTTTCACCAACTTCACATATAATACCAAGTAATTATGAGTTGTTTCTCAACAACTCATAATACAATGTTTACACTATTAATTATTCCTAACATTCACCCCCTTAGTGTGAACATGGGGTAAAGTGTAGTTGAAACCAGAATCATATGCCTACGCATATTTTTAGGTTTGCATACTGCTCCTCTCCTGTGGACACCAGCTGCCCTCCTATACAACTGTTTCACTTACTGACACCTTCCACACCACATCACAACACTTCAAGAGAACATATAGGAATACTCGCATGTACCAAGAAAACATACACAAATTATTCCTCTTTATTCTACACACTAGATAAAATAAACACAATTGGAAATAAATATGTCACCACCACAAAATGTGACCTCTTCATTGGCGACTGACGAGAGGTGTTGAGTAGCCTCCATCCTCCATTTCCTCCTACCTCCAGTAACATGCTGCTAACTCAGCCGAATTTGGATATAAAGTTCAACTGTTTCCACATTGTTTATTATATCTTCCCTCCCGTAATGTGAAACCTTGTATTTATTCATACGTCAGGTAACACCGAAAATGCGTCTGTGAGGCAAAACTTTTTTTTTTTTAATCAATTAATTTTTGACGACACGAATTTTATACAAACATTTTTTGACATTTGACGAGTTACTCTACTCTTATTAACAAGATTCCATAAAAATTAAATTCACCACTACAATACAAATTGATGTGACTCAAATATGGAGAATTTTATAATGACACAATCTAGATGACTTAACCACTAACAATGATTTTGACCTTAAATCTTATTTGAAAGTTGACACTATCTTCACAATGATTTATAATAAACTTTGACAATAACTATATTGACGACCAAATTCACATTTTTTTCATAAAATATTAAACACTATAATCAAACAACTAATTAATTAAAAAACTGTGACCTAGACAATACTTGACTTAATCGACATCAATATATACTATCCAATTAGAAACATGGAAAAAAAAAGCAACCTAAAACATGGAATGGACACTAAAACAATAAATAGACTATTTAAATCTTGTCAAAATGACTTACTAAACTCCACCATTGAATTTTAAAATCTATGAAGTTCTACACAATCTGTAGCCACCATCACATACATAGGCACATCTTGAACAACCAAGGCACCCGCAACAACAAATGCATGGGATCCAATGTGGAAAAATTATTGTACATAAATCTCTACCACCACGTGGCCCCCCAAATTTGTACCATTTGTAAAAATATTGTGGTTTCCTAGTGGTATTATGTGTGTCAATCTATATTCCCAAACGGAGGAGAGTCCAACTTCCAAGGTGGAGTAGCAATCAATAGATAACCACATGAGATTGCAGCACCGTATTTATGAAAGGAAGCACAATAATGAACTGAGATCCAATGCAATATAGAAGCGAGCTCGGGATTGGAGTCACTGTAGGCTGAAAAATAGATATGATGATATAGTATTCATGATCGTTGTATGCTGTGAGTTATGCACAGGTCAATACGTGGAGAGAAATTTTCAATAACAGAATCCTTAACATAAGCAAATCAAATCACAATCACCATATTTCTGTATGAAAATTTCAATAACAGAATCCTTAACATAAGAAAATCAAATCACAATCACCAGATTTCTGTATGAGGAGAACGATTTTGAGAGCTTGGAGATCGATCTCAAGGACTGAGAATAGGGACTGTTCTTGTTCAAGACCGTAAATAATGTGAAAGTGCTGACGCAAGGTAGAGGGACGCAGATCTACAGATATCAAAAAAAAATTATTTTCTCCAATATACGTTGATATCTTCAAAATACAACAGATTCTCTAGGGCCACGACCAGGAATACGGACTACCGGTCTAAAACTAGTATAAAATCTGTTACGAAAGCTTCAATAATTTTCTCACAAAATCACCATTACTCAAGGCAAAACAACACAACACTTCCCTTAGAAAACATATTATTATTGCATCACAAATCTACCAGTTCTCATGGATCTCAAGCGCTCTGATACCAGATGATGGTATGAGACCAGATTTACATAATATAAATCACGAAATAATAATATCCTTCTATTGAATATATTCAAAATAATAGAACATGTATTGATATTCTCTCAATTACATACACAATAAATGGATAATAAATAGCCAAACAAGTAGCCAAAATAACCTCCTATAATTTAGGAGTGGTAACAAACAAGGAACTAAATACATGAAGTTGTTTCACCAACTTCACAAATAATACCAAGTAATTATGAGTTGTTTCTCAACAACTCATAATACAATGTTTACACCATTAATTATTCCTAACAAGTTCTAGTTTTATGCTTTGTAAGATGACTCCTTTTCCTAATGGATATTTTGGCACTTGGTCTACCTTTGTTCTTGTGGCACTCACAGGGAGTGCCCATCCTCGAGTCGGAGCCGATGTTGGTGCTCAGATTTGTTTCGCCCCATTTGCCAATATTTTCGTTTGATCTGTGTGTTCTGAAACATTTTGTATCTCGATGTGGGTGTTATGAAAGTTTCTTCTTCCATTTGAATGCCTCGAATTGTTTACAGAATCCATTTTCATGTCCCTCCTTTAAAGAAGTCTCTGAGTCTACCCTATTTTTTCCCTAATTTCTTCAAAATCTACGGGCTTTACCATTTTTCCTGTTTTTCCTCAACCATGGAATCTTGAAAATGATCAATTTACATTTTTATGCCTTTAAAAACCCAAACCCATGGTCAAAATATGCTCAGAACCATGATTCATTATTTTTGTTTCAAAAAAAAAATCATCCTTAGCAAAAAATCGGGTTCTGGGCGTGAATGGCATTTTTTTGTATCTTGATGGTTTAAGGGGTATCTTTTTCGTGTCAAATTTATTTGTCAGTGTTCAAAGGTCACATGGCTTCTTCTAATTAGTCAAGGGATGGTGGGAAAATGTTTTAACTTATCAGTTTTTGCTATTTTGGCAAAAAGGCAAATTTGGTCTCGTGGCTCCACTCAATTCTGATTGGTTCTTTTGGTGCTTACGTGGCTTCTTATAATTGGATGGGGCACGGTGGGTTGTTTCTTCAACTTGAGATTTTTGGCTACTTTTAAAAAAAAATTGAACACACCCCACATCCCCACTAGGCTTTGATTAAAGTAATTTCAAAGTGGTAGGGAAAAATTCTTGCTTTGACCCCACAGGAGGACACGTGGCAAAGACTAATGGTAGAGATGCGGGCCTTCGGAGGTAAGTCGGGTGTTTTTCCCTTCTGGAAAAATAGATTAAAATTCCAAATGGAAGCGTGCCCCCACCAAATAATTTTTTAAGCCTTAAGGTTTTTTGAAGGTGCGCCACAATGACACATGAAAAGCCTGCATCTTGACTCAGTGGGAATTTATATTACCAATATCAACTTGCATTGGATGAGGAAAGTCCACACGACTCATGGATATTTAGGCTTGACCTCTCATGCATTTGTTGACTTTGGTGGTGTGTTCATTATGTCTTTATTGTTTTAGTAAGTTTTAGTGTAATATAAAGTGTTTGTATATAGTTTGCATTAGTGTCTTTTCAGTTATTTTTGATATTTAGAATTATCTTGTTTTTGGTTTAAATGTTTATGTCACATAATTGTGGTAGAGTCTTTACAATAAGATCTATCTTTGTGTTTTATTATTTAGATTATAATGTTTTACCTAATTGGATTACTTGTTATTACTTGTGATATGTAACATTTTGAAATAGCCAAAAGAGTTGATCTTTTTCATCGTCACAGTTGTAGTGTCATCACTCATTAAAATTTGTTGTCAAAACTATAAATTTGTATTAAGAAAAAATAACCTTTAGTTACTTTTTTATTGTTTTGTGTTGTCAAGTCTTTTGTTTTTAAAAGTGTCACTATAAAAGACCATAAAATAATAAAAATTACCTTACGGACACAATTTCGGTAGAATCCAATGTTTGATTTGTAATAAATATGATCTTCATATAGAAATCATTGTAATTACATTGGATAATATGTTGGATAGGTGACCTCCCATCAAATTGGGACCATTGCAAGCCAGTATGATGGTCATCACTTTCAATGAATGGATTGATAAACACAAGAGCATGTAAGCTTATGTAAGATTTGTTATCGAAAATTCACCCCTCAAGGTAATTTTGATAACATGCATCAAATTATTTAGTCCCAAGCAATTATATTGATTCAAGGCAAAAATAATTTTTCTGGGGTCCCCTTGGCTTCTTTCTAACTTTCTTGTCCAAGAGGAAAACCCAGCAAGTTTTAAAAATGTGAAAAAGTTGCAGAAAACAAGCTTGGGCCAGGAAAAATCATGAAAAATGGCTAAGTCCTAGTCCTCGCAACAGTTGGGACATGAGGGACATCTGGGCGCGAATCGACCGAAAGGCCACCAGGCAGTCTGCAGAGAAAAGGGGCATCTGGGAGGTCGAGACATGCGTGACACGAAAAGATGAACCGGCTGAAAAGTAGAAAAAATCGACCAAGTGCTGTTTTCACGCAGTTGGGACAGTTGGGACTAAGGTACGCGAAAGACGCGGATCAGCCGGTTTGGCGCAAGTCAGTCCATTTCGGGCGGTTCGGAGAAATTTGTCCCAGGCAGTCCGGGACAGTTGGGAAAAAAGTGCATGGAGGATGTGAACCGGCCGGTTCGGTCAAAACGAAGGACTTTCGTACTGGGACATCCGGGCCAAAAGTATGCGGAGGACGTGAAAAGCCGAAGGAGCCGAGAGCAAATGGAATCTCGCCACGTGTCTTTGCCTCAAGAAGGAACAAGGGAGCCTGAATCAGTCGAAGTAGGAGATTTTGGTCCAGGACAGATGGGACAAAGGTACGCGCGAGACGGAAAAAGCCAAAGCGGCCGAAGGTAAAGAACAAAAGTCAACGTTTGACCCGTGAAACTTCAAACGGCCATAACTTTTGACTCCGAGCTCCGATTTTCACAAAATTGGACTTTCTGGAACAAGCAGGACGTCCTCTATGCCACATATTTGGCTCCAGTTAGTTAATGCTCATTCCCATCAAATGACAGAAAACGCCTGCCAGACCCAAAATAGCTGCCCGCACTCAGAAGGCCATAAATTTTGCATTTCTCAAGGAAATCGCACAAAATTGGTACCATTGGAATCGTGGCTCCGAGCCCGACACACAGAAATAAATAAATTCTGGATTTGATGAGAGATCGACCGAGTTTTTTTAATAAAACGTGGCTAGGTTTATAAAAGTGTTTTATTTGGTAGTTAGGAGTGCAATAAAGAGGCATGGTCATCATTCTTTCTCTGCTGCAGCACCTGGGACAGTATGGGGAGCCTCTTTCAAGTAATATATAATCATTTTACTCCATTTAACGCCTGCTTATAGGTGGTTGAAGGACAAATATCGGGATTTCCATTTTCCCTTCTCTTTTCCTTCTCATTTTTCTATAAATTCGAGTGTTGGGCTCATTGTAAAGGGAGAGTTTTCAGATAGCAAAGCTTTGTCAAAATTACTTTGTGAAGCCTAATGTGCTACAGGCCCTTGTATTGGACTCCTTGTATGGTGATCTAGGCCCTTATCTTGTAATTGATTGAACTGTGTATAAAATGAAGCAATAAAATATCATTTTGTGGATGTATCTTCCCCTGCTGTGTTTTCTTGCATTCTTCTTGCCCCTTTAATCTTTCTACAAGATGGTCAGAAGATATCATTATGCTCATTGTCTTTTCTATAATAGACTACTATGTATTTGTGTTTTTTTACACATTGGAGAGATGGAGTCTATCAGGAGTGGAAAAAGGAGATGAATTCCATCACACACATGGATATGATGTTAGTGGGAGTGATTTCTTTGTCTAATTATGAAACAAATAAAATCCAAAAGCTAGTGATAATGATGAATCTTCTAAGGCACATGTTGAGATTCAATCCATAGAAGCAGCATTCATGAAACAGATGGAAAAAGGAAGAACAAATTTCTTGGTAGGAAAGTGATAAGTCAATTACGATCAAGAATATTCTTCACAATAGGGATAGGATATCAACAAATGGAACAAACTTGAGTATCAATGAGAAAATAGAAATAATATGTTAAATAAAAAGAGGTAGTAATATCGATTGGTTAATCGATAAAATGATTCATACCTAATCGATTATGATCAAGAATCAGCATTGATAAGGTAAAAATGGCTATATATAAGTCGTAGATGGTCAGAAGATATCATTATGCTCATTGTCTTTTCTATAATAGACTACTATGTATTTGTGTTTTTACCATTTGATAGATGGAGGATATCAGGAGTGGTAAAAGGAGATGAAGTCCATCACACATAGGATATGATTTAGTGGGAGTGATTTCTTTGTCCAATTATGAAACAGAGAAAATCTGGAGAGCTAGTGATAATGATGAATCTTCTGAAGGCACTTGTTTTCAATCCATAGTTTCCATTCATGAAAGTAGATGGAAAAAGGAAGAACAAATTTCTTGGTAGGAAAGTGATAAGTCAATTACGATCAAGAATATTCTTCACAATAGGGATAGGATATCAACAAATGGAACAAACTTGAGTATCAATGAGAAAATAGAAATAATATGTTCAATAAAATGAATGAAATGAATGAACTTGATTATAAAGAAGCTTGAGAATTTCATATTTCATCAATTTGTAGATATGAAATTGGGTTTTATCCCCATACATGCATAAGTGATTTAGGATGTTTCCATTCTCATTTCATTTTCCCCTTGTGTTGTGTGTATCCTCATCTTTTAGTCTCCTTTAATCACCGTGTACTCATTCCTTCATTGTGTGCATGTTCAATAAAGGAATTTTTGTTGTGTATCTATATAGTGACTCGGTATTCTAATGCATAAGGTCCTAATCACATTTTGTTACTTGAAACTATCTATTCTATGCTCTAGTGAAAAATCACACACTTTGGGTATCTATCTAGTCCCGATCACATACTACTATTCATATGATTTTAAGTAAGAAAAGTGCTAGTTAATCCATGTCCTTGGTCATATGTTTTTTGTTTCTGTTGGTAATTTTGTTCTTACATTACTTATAGCTCATCATGTCTGTTCACACCTTTTCATTCCTCATCCTAGACACCAACACCCAGCTAGGATGTTAGCGTCAGGCACCTTCATCCCCTTTGGGTGCCCTTGACCTCTTTGTACTTTGTTCACATATTAGGGATCATTTTTTTCCATTTGATAATATTATCCTTTTTGTAGTGAAAGTTTTATGGGTTAATCATGAAATTAAAGCAAGGGAATCATATAAATATAAAGCTATGTTACTATAATGAGGGACCAATCACTAAGCATTAGCTATCACCACATAAGGTTCCATCCAAAGGTTATTCAAGAGCATTTCATAATTTATTCAAGGGAAAGGGACTCCACACATATAATTCATACGAGGGTAAGTTCATTCTAATCCATGAACACATAGATTTAATTTCTTTACATCTAATTACTTTCTCTTTATCAAGTGCGAAACTAACAAGAGCCATGTAGGGAACAAGTACACACACATACACCTAGAAAACTCCTTAGGTCTAAAATTTAGTATAATGCTCAGTTGTAAGTCCATTGATTTGAAAACTAAGGATAATTTTACCTATCATTTGAATTCTTTTATTTTTGGGATTTTATGCACTCTTGAGGGTTTTACAACTTAATATTTTATTATAGGTTATTAGTGACATTAGAGATCATTTTTCGACCTAATAGAAACCATAGGAGAAGGAAAGATTACACCTTGCAACCCTGCAGATGAGGTTTTGTGAGGGTTTTAGAATTCGCAGGCACTAAGAAATAGTTCTACGGTGCCCACAAGCACCCTTTCCCCTTTCCAAGTTCCCTAGTCCAGGATGATCCTCTACACGCACATTTTTCTGAGGCTTTGTGTGATATTTATTCCTCTCTGTTCACCTAGTCATCACTTCAACACAATCTAGGATTGATTGTGAAATAAATAATTCATGTTATCTTCTCTTTGCAACTAGGGTTTCAATACTTAATTGCTAAATTTTCCTGGGCCTATTTTCTATGTAATTGTCTATTTATCTAATAGTATATAGCTATCATATTAGGCATCTATTTATATATTTGATTAATCATTTTAGATAAACCAAACTCAAACTGAAAACTTTTAGGGTCCTCATACTTATACTTATTTTTTGTTCCTAGGATATTCTCATCATGAGTATCTCTATTACTGATTTCCTACTAATTAATCTTGAATTAAGAGATAAAATAAAAAATCTCGTAGCTACTACTCACATTAATGTTGATATTCATCCCGACATAGTATATAACACATTTGCAAAGGTATTTTCTCAACACATTGCTTTTCAATATATAATCCTAATGTTAATCTTTGTATTTTTGAAAATGATCCACCTTTATAAATTATGATTTGTATTTACAAAGTGGGTTTTAAACGGACAATCATCAATAGTGGATCTAAAATTAATATTTGAACTATGTCATTCCTTGAAAAAATCAGTCTTTTTGTTACTGACGTTAGCCCATCATCTCTTTCTCTTCATGCTTATGATGGCTCTTTTCATCCATGCATAGATGGCTACTTTGTCTATCAATATTGGGCCAAAACCTCTTAATATGGTTTTATTTATTATTGACTTCTCGGTTTCATATAACTATTTACTTGGTAGATCATGGCTTCATGCCATGCAAGTAGTTCATTTTATGTTGCATTGATGTGTCAAATTATTACATAATGCAATAGAATATACAGTTAATAGTGATCACCAACCATTCAAATATTCCAACCATGATCCCAACACTATACTTCTTAATCCAACATCTACTACCACCAATGAACCAAAACTTATGGATACTCTGGGTCATTTGCCACCACTTGAAGCTATTTTTTCAATGATATATATTGTCTCATATACACAATCACCTCCTCCTACTTCTATTACTTCTATGATTCATTGTTAGGTTCGTTTCTATACACTAGATTTCATTCTATCTCCTTCACCTTCTCATGGGCAACCCCCACTAGCACATCCTCCATTTACATCCACAATTTTAATGAATGTTACTCAGACCACGTTCCATTTGATCCCACTTGATTAGAAATTATCTGCATACATGATTGGTTGGCTCAGCTAGGATTATAGTTGATGACATATTTCTTCCACCCCATCACCATTATCTGTACAATGGATTTATTTACATTATCACTGCTTATGGTCTCTGAGTCTATTATCTCACTATATTTTTTGCACATGCTACTCGATCTTCTACACTTACACATGAATAGTCTTGGATTGACTACAATGGGGGCACATTATACCTTGATCATACTGACATATCATTCCTCATGCCATTTGGAGGCACTTTTATTTGTAATGACACATATCTTGGCTATTCAAAATATATTACTTGATGGTATGCACATGGTTTTCCACTACCCCCTTCAATGATGAATAATATTCTATGGGTATGTATAATTTGGGCCTCAATGGCTCCTTACTCAACCTACCTGAAATTATTGCTTATCAAGTCTCAAATGCTTCACCTTTCTATTTTGATCATGAAAATGACGACGTACTAGATGACATTACTTGATCCCTCATGTCATCACACACTTGGGGGACATCAAATTATTTATTTTTTAACCCCTTATAGTAGTGACATGTGTCTCATATTCTCATTATTTCACATATAACATACATATCTTGATATATTAATATCATCATTTTGTGATGATGTACTCTTGTTATCTTTTTCACACTTTACTTTTGAGGGAATACTATATATATGAACCTCACATACTCTGCGCTACACTACACACTACCATACATGTTACATACTACCTATTACACACTACACGTTCCTCACATTCATCTTTGTGCAACATCTACTCTACTCATCCACGACATATATTTATTACACTCATTTTCCTATAACGAACTCTCAGTCCAAAGTTCATACTCTAATGTTGAGGGTTTCAATATAAAATGAACCTCACTTACTCACTCACTCACTCATGCAATCTCTATGCTTTATGCTTTAACGATCATATCTTGATAACACACACAATTCTTACTATTTCTTGATCACCCACCTTTATGATTTGGTTCAAGAATTTTGAGGGTATCCTATATACATTAACCTCACACAAAATGATTTATACATACATGACATCATCCTCTCATTGCTTCTATCACATACTAAGTGCATTACATACTATAGACATTCACACTACATCTTTCTTACATCTACTCTTACACGCTGCAGTCATTACCCTATAACGGACTCATGTTCCGCAATCTATACTCGACTTATGAGGGTATATAAATAAAATGTAAATATTCACACTCACTCATGCTCTCTCTATGCTATACGCTTTATCGATCATATCTTTCTACCACACACAAATCAAACCATTTCCCATGTCACACTCTTATTCTACGGTTCATTCTTAAATGTTGAGGTGGCATGTACAAATAAAACTCATTTCATGCATACACATCTACTTGGGGGACACGCAGATCCTATCATTCACACTACATTCCATTTTTTCTCATCCATAACATACTAAATTTATTGTTTACATTTACTATTGCTTAATTCTAATTTTACATGTACACTTTATTACATCATGCCAGATAAATATATTGTATGTTATTATCTTTATCATATACACATGGGTGTTCACTCTCTTTCCTATTATGATAGCAAATTGCATAGATTCACACATGTAAAATGGATAATTGGAACATTACCTATTGTCAGTCCCACAACGGCTCCTCAAGGCATCCAATTTTATACACTACATGTGATATCGTGTCATTTTTCACAGTACACTACTATATTAGACTATACACACTTTGACATACTTTTTATCTTTCTAACATTCTAATGGGTGCTTCATGTGTAACATTTTTCTTGTAATTTTTTTTTTATTTCATGGTTGTCTGTTACATTACTTGTCATTGCTTGCTCTTTGTATGAAAATATTTTTTGGCTTCTCCCTTTGTCTTGTGTTCAGATTGTATTCTTATGGCCATCTTGGCCTTGATTGTATTATGAAATCACGAGTCCCATATTTGTAACCTACTTTTTGCAGTATACATTGTCTTCTTGTGTGATTACATTGTCTTCTTACGTCTTAGCTTACACATTGTCTACATAGCTTACAACTTGTCTTCTATAAGTGTATTTATCTTTGAATATACTAATACTTATATCCTAGCAACTTTGTTCTACGTGTGCCTTGGTTTCTACCAAGCACACTCCCTCCCCCCTATAGGGCATCAATTTCAGCATAGCGGTGGGTCCTACATTGGGAAAAATACTCCTAAGTGATGTCGCATGCACCCCAAATGAGGGGCAATAATTTTTTTGAATTACTCACCCCATTAAACTGTCTACAATAATAGTTCACGAAAACATATTACCGGTAAAACAAATTCATCAGTCTCAGATATGGCTTAGAATCTGACATGGCTCCTTAACACAACATAAACTCTAACGCCTAGACCAAGATAGTAGCATATAGGAACCTATGATCCTTCCTGAATTCCTATGACAAGGCGGGAGTTATATGTAATTATTGAGTTCAACATAGTCTAGATAAATTCACCCAATGACTTTTATAGGGAACATAGATTCCTTAGAAATCGGCAAAATGCATGCACTACACAACATTATCTACTTTCATGTTGGATTGAATTTTTTTGAAACTGATCATATTTTTACACACCATATCAAGTTTTTTTCTACATTATGGGAAGATGTTAAGGGTCGGAGGATGAAACCATAGTTTTCTTCCTATACTTCTTCCATGTCTTGGCATGAGATCACCTAAAAATATTGCATTTGGTGAAACTAGCATGAGAACACCCAAAACATCCCTCTACATAATATTTTCTATACCCTTTTACTCATCACGGATTAGGTGCACATGTTCCTTTTTCACATTTTCTTATTTTATGTAATTTATTACATATATTTTACACATTTTGATCATTTACACATGTATTTAACTAATTGTTCATTCTTATTTATTGCAGTTCCATTGTTATGGGAAGCGGTTGTCAATTCCACATCAATAAAAACACAAAAACATTAATCGACATCCACAACAGGCATATTGTGACATCTATACATACACTCTTACCATAGGGTCATTTTCATCATCACTTTTTTTAGTTTATCCTCATTAGTATCCACACTTCACATTTTTATCACACCACACTTTTTCTTATCTATTAGCATGATTTTCATTAGAGATCTACATGATTATAGGGTATGATTATCTTATCTAATTTATATTATCAACCTTTCACTCAACAACATAAAGTGGGGGAAAATATAGACATAAGATCACACACTCTAGGTATCTATATATTCCTAATCACATACTACTATTCATATGATTCCTCAGTAACAAAAGTACTAATTAATCCATGTCCTTGTCCATATTTGATTTGTTTTTGTTACCACTTTTGGTCTTACACTCTTTCTAGCTTATTCTATCTTATCATACCTCGACATTTCTCATCCTAAACACTAATGCCAAGAAAGGACCTAAGCTCTAGGTGCACCGCCATCCGCTCTGGGCACCCCTGACCTCTTTGTAATTTATTCACATCTTTTGGGTCATTTCTAATGGTTTGAGAATCATAAGGTTTTGGTATTCGGCCTATTTGGGGTTAATGAAGAAATTCAAGCAAGGGAATCATCTAAATATAAAACTATGTGACCATAATAAAGTACGAAGAACTAAGAATTAACTATCACCACCTAAAGTTTGCATCCAAAGGCTATTCAAGAGCATTCAATCATCCATTCAAGGGAAAGGAACTACATTCTTTTGTATACACTTCATAGGAAGGAAATTTCATTCTATTCAATGAAAATGTCTATTACATTTCTTTACATCTATTTAATTTCTCACTATCAAGTGTGACACGCCTAGGGCCACCTAAATTAAAATTCCACACACAAACACCTAGAAATATATTGGGTCTAAAATTTAGTGCAACACTCAGTTGTAAGTTCAATCATTTGAAAGATGAGGAAAATTTCACCCCTCATTTTTATTATTTTATTTTTTGGGATTTGATGCGCTCTTGAGGGTTTTGCAGGTCAAACTTTCATTGTAGGTTATCATCGAAATCGAAAATAATTGTGTGACCTACTAGTGAATAAAGTTGAAGGATAAAAAATACCTTGCATGACCCTATGGAGGAGGTTTTCTGAGGTTTTTAACAGTCAAAGGTACCCCTTAATAGGTTTTGGTCACCAGCAGGCACCATTGCCCCTTTCCAAGCACCCTAGTTTAGGTCGATTTCCAGCTTGCACATTTATCTAAGGCTATATGTGACACTTATCCATCTATTTTCACTTGGTCATCACCTTAGCACATTCAGGGATTAATTTTGAAACATCTAAGTCATCTTATCTCCTTTTTGTAACTATGGTTTCAATACTTAATTTCTTAATTTTCTTGGGTCTATTTTATACTTAATTGTTTATTTATCTGGAATACATAACAGTCAGATTTAGGCACCTATTTCTATATTTTCTTGATCACCTGACTTGTCTTGTATTCATTACACTTGGTCCAAACTAATTCCTTCAGAGATATCTAGTTGTTATGAAAATTTGCACCATTAAAAATTCAAACTTTCAAGCATAAAAACTAGTTGCAAATTTGAATAGTTTGCTCCTGAGTTTCCCGAAACCCTCTCATGTTCATTTTTTCTATTCTGTCACACCCACCTTGACTTTATAGGTACTCCAATTGTGTTGAGTAATATTTTTCACATTCTTGATGTAGGGTTTCAATGAAATTCACCTCGTTCCTTAAAATTCCTTCAATGGCTAGTTTTTCAATAGGTGTAGAAAGGCTAATTATTATGTTTATAGGGAATGTTAGCACTCTGTGGGAAAAAAATTAAATCCAAAAATTATTTGGAGGTGGTACTAAATATATATATATATATATATATATATCAACATGTTGAAAATTATTTAAGAAATTTTAGGAAAGTTTTGCAGATTTAGGGAAAAAAATATGCAACATTGGGTTTTTCACGGTTAAGGAGCATGCAGTTAAAAACATAGTCTAATCTTCATCGAAGGATACTAGTAGTTTTAGGGATTTGGAAAGAAAGTAATTAGTCATTGGAAATCTATTTTAACACTCTACATCATGGAATTTTAAAATCTTTCACAAAACTCAAGTATCTCTAGGGGAGCCTCAATCTGTGCATACATAGCCTGTTGTCCCTAAGAAAAAGGATTTATTTCATGGTGTTTAAGGCATAATTTAAGGATGAGACCATCCCATTTTTCTCAAAATTATCTTAGGATTTGAATTTATATAATACTTCATCAAAAAGTATCTCCTAGAGTTCTAATAATTGTGTTCGACAAGTTCTTTCTCTTATAGGTACACTTCTCATAGTCACTCATTTTTGCAGTAGTACACGAGTCAACACCTCCTTGAGGTGATTTTTTGTGTCCCTCATGTACCCATTCTTAAGGTTAAAGATGGGAAACAAAAATTAACCCCTCTCTATCTCCTCCTCTTGTCTTCCATGTGACCTAATCTCATCACTGGAGATCTTAAGAGGTTTAAAACCCTTCCTCCCATATCACAATTGTGCTTGACACTTGGCATGATCTCCTTAGGGTGTATTTCTCTACACCCATTGTCTTCATTCGAAAGGGGATATAGGGTAAAAAAAATTAAACCCCTCTCTTTCCCATTCCCTAGTTCTTTATGCGACATAAAAATCAGCTCTCAGGTGCTTATACTAACCTTTCTCATCATCCCTCTCATTCAACCTCAGTGTGACACTTTTCATCATCAGAATGAGGATAATTTTATTGTACCACTTGTCCCATAGTCCCAAGGGGATAAATGGGAAATAAAAATTCACCACATGCCAAGCCCTTTTCACACCATAATGTTTCCCTAAGTACTTCTACTCTTTCATGTTCAAATTTGACTATCAGGAAAGTGTCAAAACATGAAAATGACTAACTTCCAATTCATTTTACTCACCTCGTTGAAACCATATACCATTTTTGTGGCCATGAAAAATAAAAATTATTATAAAAACAACATATGTGATTTCCAAAACCTTCTAAAATAATCATGACCACGAATATTGAGTGTTGCACATAGTTCTTCATCCTGAAACACAAACACGAGATCCTTGTATGATGTTGAACATAACTAGAACTTTATTTCTACACTTGGATAATTTTTCTTGTAATCAAATATTAAATCCTCTATTAATGGCTTCCATGAAAAATAATTTAAAGTTACTAGAAAGGATCATCTTTACTTTTCGAGGATCTGTTAGGTGGAATCGGTTACAAACTAGAGGAAATGATTCCTGAAATTGCTAGTTTCACGAAAGATAGCTTGTGTGCCATGCAGCCCCTATTTTTAAGGGATATTGAGGAATTTAGTTTTCATCATAAATCCTCCGTCCATGAATAAATTTTCAATTTCCTAAAGATTTGAAAGATGAAATCATCTGAAACCTAGAACAAGGGGTCTCCAAAAATAAAGTTTCATGTAAACTATGTTTTACTTAATGGAGTTGTTGATTTATTGAGATATTAAGGACTACATTTTTCTCATTATTATTCCTTCATAATGAATATATAATTTACCCTCTCATTTATATGAACGAATGATTCAAAATTTGGAGCAGGGAATTTCAGAATATAACCAAGAATTTCAACACACTCTTTCATTACAATCTGACACCCAAAGTGCACTTATTAAATATAACATGTGTCAATGAAAATGCATGAATAAGAAGAGAAATTAGTAAAATAATTATAATTCTTAACATTTGTGTACCTGAAATAGGAATGAATCATTATGGAATATGAACAGAGAAAAATTACCAAAATATAACAGTCCTAGTTAGGACCTACTAAAAATAAAAAATCTAAATTTTCAATGAAAAAAGTTGTATTTGGATCTAATTTCAGTCATATTGGTGCTTTTTGAAATCCTCACTTTATTATAAGGTGTTTTCATATCTCGAAAATGATAATTCACACTTCACGAGGATCCTGAAGCATCGTACTTATAAAAATTTTAGTTAGAATCAAGGTGAAGCATAGCATTTTCAAAAGGTGTCAAAATTTCATTAATTCATTAGAGGATTTCATCATGATCATCATCTAGACTTGAATCAATCACCATCTCATCAATATGAGCTAGTTAGAGTGTTCTGGGTGAGCTAAGTGAGTTGGCTGAGTTGAGCTCGATGAGCTTGTTAAGCTGAGCTCATTGAGATGTGAAAGCTAGGTGAGTTGGGAAAGTCAAGTAAGATAGGTAAGAATTCATACTTATTCCTTAAGTATATCACATCTCAGAAGTTAGAATAGGAATATTTTTTAGTGTTGCAGTGTAGTGTGTAGGACAAGAACACATGCATCAAGATGTTTGTGCATCATGAATGACTATTACAAAATCCTAACAAGTAAGAAAGTGATCCTTACTCTCATTTGCAGATAAAGGAATAATTATCATGATTGATTCATATGTTCATCTCAAGATCACATCATAAGGTATAAAAAAATTATGTTTAAACACTCATTTGATATCTTGAGTTGTTCGTTCATATTGTACAAAGAGGAAATTGATATCACCATGCCTCAAATCAGAAATATTTTCATTATAAACAGATCAGTCAATCCATTTTCCTTCTCCTCTCTTTCACCCCTCTCTAATTCTTCATTTTACAAAATCATGGTAGTTTTTCCTATTTGCTTAAGTGACAATATTTGTAAATTGTGAAAGTACTATCTACAAATTAAAATAGAGGTACTTAATTTGTTTCTTCTAAGGAAAATTGAAAGGTCACAATTGGAATAGAAGCATGAACAGTCACGTGGACTTTAGATAAGAAGGAAATTCACAAGGATATAAATTTGAATGGCTTATCCATTCTAAAGGATATTGAAATTTTAGTTCTTGGTGGCAATTATGGATATTTGTATATTGATTGAGCTTTTTACTCATCACTACAAAACAAATAAAAGATGCACTTCTTCAATTTCCCTTTTCTTATGTTTTCCTTTATCTCCTCTTTACTCTGTAGCTTTACAAGTATAATGATCAAGGAGGATTTTTTTAGCCGTGATTTATGAATCAAAATAATTTTGTGTCTATGTAGACACAAAATTATGAAATTGGGTACATTTATAGGTCAAAAATCATACTAATGTATATATGATTCCTAAGTAGGAAAAATAGTAGTTGACAACTATCTTTGGCCTTTTTTATTTGTTTCTTTCTTTCTCCTTGGTCTTACACAGCCTAAATCCCTGACGTAATTGTAATTATTTATCCATTATTGCTTCAGATACCAATGCACAATTATGACACCAACGCCCAGAAACTTCTAACCCTACTGGACATTCCTGAGCATTTCTTAACTTTACTCACTCTGTTAAGGTCTCTTGTATATTTTGGACATATGTTTCACTTATGGGTCATCCTTCCAGTTGTAAATTATGAAATTCAAACAAAGGAATCATATATACATTTAGTTACTTCTAAAAAATAATGAATAAGGAATAAGCATTGTTATCATCACCTAATATTGCATTCCAAATGCACTAAAGCACTAAAAAGGCATCTATATAACACTCATTTAAGGGACAAATGAGGCATCAAATATTCATACAATGAATAAGAAGTGGAAGTTAATTAAATTACATCAACACATACTACTACAATGATACATTCTAGATACAACCCGCTATCAAGTGCAACTTGCATAAGGGCATTATTCTTACACACACACATGAGAACTACATGGATTCTGAAATATAGTGAAATGCTTGGTCATAAGTTCACTCTTGGGTGACCTTTGGGGTGATTCCAACACCCCATTCTTTATATTCCTTTTATATATTTGATGTGGTTTGCGGGTATGTCCTGGAGAACTTATATTTTTAGATTACATGTACATTCGGTGATCAAGGATTGAATATATTCAAGCAGTCAAAATGGAATAGTTGTGAAACCCTTATGACATAATAGAAACTAGATCCTAAGTATTTCCATAGTCACATGCACCCTAATCCGGTCACCTACACCCAGATACCCTTATCCTACTATGGGTGCCTCTATCCCATATTATTCCTTAGTTCTAAAATATATAGTGATTATTTATGACGTTGTTTGCACTGTGTTTAACATTTTCACCAACCTAGATTTCTTTCTATGCATTTGAAATCAAATAATTCAATTTAATTTTCTTTATTTCTTAGGTTTGCATACTTTAAATGGTATTTTACTTGCGTCATATTGTATTTTAGCATTTGTATAACATTTATTACAATGATTACCCCACAATATAGAGTTAATTCAATTTTTTATTAAATCATATGATGAACCTGATTGTGATCAAACACTTGGATGTTATTTTTCCTATTCTATCATATCTTCTTTCATGGATTTATAAATTCCTCATATCTCCTTCAATTACTTACTTTAAATGTACCCATAGTATAAAGATGTTCTATTAAAATCCCTAGAAACTATAGATCTCCCTCGTGACACGCCACTTGCATAGGTTAGTGCCATCTTTGATCATCTCTCTACTAAACCTATTGATCATGATACCACATCCAACAATCCATTTGTAAATAAATTCAATATTTACATTCTTTATTTCAATATAAAATTAAATGTATGGAAATTACGATAACATCTCTCACTGCTGAAATCTAATATCTCAAGGATGTTTCTCAAGCCTTCTTATTCTACACCTCGTCCCAATCATATGTCTCCTACATGTGCTCATATCAACAAATATCCAGTCTTACTATTACCAAATCTCTCAAGTTTTTAATATTATAGGAAAAATAAGGTTAAGGGGACCCTACCCGATACAAAAAAGCCATCAAAATGAAAACAATCAAGGCAAAGGGTAAACCCATTAAAGCCTAGAGAAGAGTAATGAGTAAGGGACATCATAGGTCATAAAAAAATAAAAAGGATAATTTTTTTTACAAAAAGCAACAACATGCCAAGAGACTAGACCAAAAAATGTATTCATTCATAATATTTCATACTTTCAGTCAATTCCTTCACCAATACAACAATTATAACTTTCCATTTGTCAAATTGTGACTCCAAGTAATATGATTGGAATTCACATAACTATTTTTTTAGGTTGGACCTGAGTCCAACCACCCCCATCCCCCATGGAATCAAATGATTCCAAGAGAACACAACAAGCCGTCCATCCATATCATCGTCCAGATATATAATATTCACTGAGATGATATCAGTGCACAGGGATGCATCATTTAAGATTTGTGTTGATCCATCGACCATGTTAAAACATGATCCAAAATTTCAATTTTGAACAAGTTCATCCCACGCAATCAGTTTGCCTAATCAGTCGCCATTGCAAGGAACTTTCCCAGTACCTAGAACTGACTCTACCAATTCAATGTCCACCACCCACTCAGATCAAGGACTTCACATTTTTCACCATTTATTTCTAGTGCCAAAGGTATAACATCATCCATCATGAAAGCTACATTTTCACCATTTTCCTTACTGTCTTCACCCTCATCTTGTGTAGTCCTATACATCATCAATACGAGGGATAGGCATTGGGAGTCCACAAACTCCCTCCATGTGAGTGTGTATGATTCAAAAATAGTAGATATTGGACATTTAGTTCACTATTCCATAGTTTCCACAATAATTAGTGAGTTTTCAATATCTATCTTTTGATCCCATTTATCATACTATGATTCCAATTTTTTTGGGGGATTTTAGACCCTACATGGATGTTGATATAGATTCGATTAAATACCAATCTAGATCTCAATTTAGCTATAGGATCAACTACGATAAAAATCCCCATAGATATTGCAATCCCAAAAAAAACCTTAGGTTCCCAGAACTCTAAAGGGAGATTCGGTGGTGGATCCAAATAGGGAGTTCATGATATTTAATCTCCTATAACAACCCAAGTCTCCACTGAAAAAGGATAAGAACATTTTTACCATAGAACCATGGTGATCCACGAAGAACATTTTGAAAATCCAACTCCTCTCAGAAAAAAAATAGAAATAAATACCTTGTAAGTGCTCTAACCTCTAACTTGCAACCCCATTTTCTTCTGCAACAATATCTTACGAAATATATGTTAGATCTAAGGCCAACAAAAATTCCAACAACCATGTGTTTAAATCTATCTTTAGTCCTATCAATCATTGACTCTAGAATCGTAAGGTGAGGATCACCTCTGCACTAGGGTTGGAGAGAGTTTAGAATGCTCTTGGTGTTGTGATAAAAATAAGTTTTCATCCCAAGTTTTTGATGTAGCAGGGGCACCCACTGAAACACCCCATTCTTTGTTCCACAATGCTCGTCCTTGTTCCACCATGCATGTATATTTGTTGATCCTAAAATAGTTTTTTAGTGATTTTTAATATTAATATAATGAATACTAGAAAAAATTGACTTACACTAACCATAACAGTTAAAATGAAGTTAAAATTTTATGGGCTATTAGGATGAGTTTTAGGTTGTGAAACCATCTAAATGCTAAACAACATGATATTCTTCCCGAGTTCCTCAATAATTAATTAAACAACTTTACAACTACTCGTTACTATCCTCCTTTTCGGCTTGAAAATAACATATGTTTTCCACTTTGTAACTATCATAGAAAAAATGGCCATCATTACAATGATTTACAATGAATTAAGCACCTTAATCATCATGGTTTTATTTAATTTTCTTCACAACATCCCTTTTCATCTCCAATCGCTAAATCCCGATTGGATTTTGAATCTTGTCCTTCCATGTCTAATGAGCATCAATCCATAACAATAAATGTTCCTTCATTGGTAAGTCAAGTGCCACCTATCCAACCCATTACAAATAAACAACTTGTAAAAATGTGTCCTCCATCCCCTCCTCCAAGCAAGTCTTTTATAACATTACCAATTCAATCTAAGAAACCACCTCTCAAAATCCATCCTCCATCCTCTCCTCCTATCAAGTCTTCTATGGTGTTACCCATTTCAATGTTAAGAATCCTCCTTTAACAATTCATACTCATGTCAAGCGAAAACCCAATCCTAGCCCTATTATTGTTTCTACCGTATCTTTTTAATGATAATATATGCTTTCTCATAATGCATTTAAAACTCTATCATCATCTATAATGCCTCTCTATTCTCATCACATAGCTCTCCACCATCAACACACTTGGTGGGCAATACACTATCTCCCTTTTCTAGCACTATCAATTGTCTCTAGCACTAACTATCATACTTCATGCTCCGCACTTCATGAATAAAATTCCTACACTCCCTCACACCCTTTGATACACACATTGTATCTTCATTACTTTAGATGCACTTTAGTTCCAAAATTTATACACGAATGGTGAGGGTATAATTATAAAATGAACCTCACATCATCTACATTTTATGCTTTTTGCTTCATGGTACATATTTCTAGCATCTATTCAAACAACACAAACATTACCCTATGATGGAATCTTATTTTATGGTTCATTTTTTATGTTTGAGTGTTCCTATAAATGAACATCATCTCATACAAATTCACTAGGGGAAAACTACTCCTATAATCTTCAGATTTTTCATACCATGTTGTTACCCTCATACACAACATTTACATATCTTGGTTGCATTTACTCTTGCTGGCTTATTCTATTTACATGTTACACTTTTTTTCATGCTAGACAAATTCATAGTATGTCATCATCTTTCTATATATACACATGTGCTCTCAATTGGTATTTTTAGGTGAATGCATATCTCTTACAATTTTTTCCATGCTGAAATGAAACTTGGAACTGTACCTTTTACTAGTCCCACCAAGGCTCCTAGAGGCATATACTTTTACTACTACACATTTTAGGTTCTATTGCTAAATTATTCACTGTTTCTCATTACAAGTTACTCTATGGTTTCACTGATTTATACATGCCTTGAAATATTATTTATCTTTCTAACATTCTAATGAGTGCTTCATATTGTGTAGAATTTACTTTGAAGGACTATATACAACCATGTCTATCTGTCACTGTTTCATTGCTATTGTTTTCTATTTTTGGTGGGCTATGCCATATGTCTTGTATGATAATTGTATTCTTTTGGCCACTTTGGACATGATTATCTTGTGACATTATGAGTGATGTCCCATGTTTTAAACCTTTTTTTTTTGGTCTATCTTGTCTTCACACTTGATTATCACATTGTCTTCTAATGCATGCTAGTTTTTATATGCTAACACTTTTTACTAGCATCCATTATTTTAATGTGCCTTAGTTTCTACAATCCACATCCCATACCACCTATAGGTATCCACTTCCAGACCAACATTAGGACCTATCCTATGGCCCATATTCTTATACTATCATTACATGCACCCAAAATGAGGTAGGCATACATTGGGAGAAAAAATCAACCATACTGCATCTCAGAGCTACAACTTAGATCAACACATTACAAAAACAACAAAGGAACACAATTAGAGAGTGGTCTAGAAAAAAAACATTGGACCTCACATACACATCACACACAAGCACTGAGTATCTGATTGTAGCATTTGGGCACTTGTATCCTCCCCTGGGTGCTAGTGACTCTGGTGGTAGAAAAAGTCATTTTTTATAGAACACAATCTCTAGTAATTTACAGAGCAGTTTTACATTAACAAGAACTATCCTTTCATCAAAGAATGCATTATATCTCCTACAATTAGAACAATTTGTAACAAATAAGGGGAAATTAAAGAAATCAGGACGTACCATCTACAATGATGCTTATTGCTAAAAATCCTGAAAGTTGAGTAAAACTAGACCTATCTCTCTAACACTTTCTCTTTAGAACAAGATCTCCTAAAAAACTCACACTCAGCATGAGATCATCCAGAAAACTCACACTTTGCATCAAATCACCCTTGGCAATATATCGTCCAAAAACCTCACCTTCAACATTCAAATCCGTAAATTCAAGCAACAACACACTGTTATATCTTTTTCTCACTTACATTTCAGGTGCACAATTTCTTTTTTACACACTTTACATACTTATACACATGTTTCTATGATCTATCATATATATAACTTTGACTACTTTCTTGCTATTCATTTTTCATTACAAGAAGTAGCTCACACAAGCTACAACAACATGTTACAGCATACATGCTTCATCCCTGGCGTCCAATTCCCTTTCCTAGTATACAAGCTTAACTTTTCCACTTGGCACGCTATTCGCCACACTCTCTATAGGATCATAAGGTATGCATATTCTATCTAATTTATGTTATTGATTATTCACTCAAAAACATCATGCAGTTAGGTACATTTCTAGGTCAAAAAGCATACTAATATATAACTGATTCCTACGCAAGAAAACTAGTAGTTTACAACTATCCTTGGCATATTTTATTTGTTTCTTTCTTTCTCTTTTGTCTTACACACCCTATAGCTGTAGTCATTTTTGCACCCACTAAAAACAAGTGAACCTCATGCATGCCAGCCTATCACTCAGTGGGCACTGGGTGCTCACCCGAGGAACACGAGAGGGAGCTCGAGTCTCTCTTTTATGTGGGTTTAGTGGAAGGCATAATTCATGATCTCGACTTAGTGAATTAACAGACTTGAAGGAGTTATAGAGCTCAGAATGGCTTCTACACCTCTTTAGTCACAACAAAAGCAAAGTGCACAATAGAATTAATAGAACTAGGAAGTTTGTAAATCCAAAAATAGAATTAACATTCAAGTAAGGTTCATGGTTATACAAGATCAAAAGCATAGTAAAAACATGCAGGTAATATAGGAAGGAGATCTTAATATAAGCGTAGTGGTAACCTTATCATATTCATTCATATTATTACTCCAAAACATTACAGAGTGGAAGACCATAGTCATACACCATATCTGGATCCATACATGTATACTCACGAAATGATATTTACATTCCCCATTTCCCCATTACATCCTTCCTAGAATCATATACCCATTTCATCCCATAGTTCTCCGCAGTAATTCTACAGAGCTCCGCTACCTCACTTGTGTTTGTTTTCTTTGCCAAGGGCGTATGTATAAATAAGCATCTAAGCTCTAAAAAACTCCTCTGCAACCTCAGATCTGGCCCCAAGTGTCAAGGTTGTGGGTCACCCCAGGTGCATTCCTCTCCATTTCATGATTATATTTTTGTATCTTCCTATCGGAAGGTATATTCCTTTCAGGACACCCTGTCACCAGGCTGGAACCTTATCAAAAACAGAACACATTCTTCATGTGTTATGTAACAAAAGGTCAAAAATGGCTAAGTCCTGAATTGTGCTTTGCGGGAACGTGTCCTTGGTTCTCCAAGAACCCTTTTTGAATCATGCCTTGTGTGCCTTAGTTTGCACGCTTTCTCTGGCCATGCGCTCCTATGTGCCTTTAAAATTTGGTGGTTACATTAGGGGGCCCAACATTACCTCACAGTTTACCTATTCTCCACCCTCAGGAACCTTTTCAAAGAATGCAGTAAAAAAAATGTAAGGCCTTACCTTGGAAAATAATGGAGGGAAAGGATAAAGAATGGGGAAGAGAAAGAATAGAAGGAAAACTACTTAAAGAAGAAGGGGGAAGTTCTACCGCAGGTCGGCCTCCGGTGTGTTCCATGTGCTCTTGTGTAGATGTCACCAACCAAGGTGCTCACCTTGTCGAAGGTTAACCCTTCCCCTTTTATATTAATGGTCTCCACCACAATCTCCAAATCCTTTGCGTGATATTCCAGGCCATCTATCTTCCTCGTAATGGCCTTGTAGAGATATTTTAGCCATGTTTTGTTTGAGACTCATAGGGTCTCAATAACTTAAGACTTCTTTTCCCACTTTGGCATAGGATCTTTTCTCGCTTGGCTCTATTGCCCTTATTCTTATCCCTGAAGCCCTTAGGCTCGGCCCTGTCACTAGCAAGCAACATGATTGACACCTTGTCTTGGTCCGCGCAATGGTCGTAGGCAACCCCAGTTGTTTATGTAGCTATTTTTATGCCGGCAAGCACCTTTTTGTATTCGATCTATGAGTGCGATGACAACTTTCAGCTTGTCCTCCTTCTTCAAGCATGTAACTACCTCTTTTGCCGAATCCAAGGCCAAAGGCTTCCTTTCAATGGTGAGGATCTGAGTCAAGTCCTCAAGACATTTTAGGGAGGAACCATATTTTTGTGCGGGAGGGTTGAGGTCTGGGTGCTTCATGATGATGGACTGGTTGAGCCACACCTTCTTGGAAAATACATGCACTTTACCTTTCTCCTCTTGAATCTCCCTCTGTAGTTGAGCACTGATTAGTTTCTTAAGGTTGAGGTCCTTTGTTAGGTTTAATACTTCTTCTTTCCTCTTCTCCAATAGGTCCTCCAAGACATTGACCCTATCATTTCTACAGAAGAGCCTAGCCTCAATTTGTACGAAGATACTTTGTTGAGCACGAATTACACACTTTCTCATCCGATAGTTGTTACATGTTAAAAATGGGGTTTTCCCCCTTTCCTTCAGATAGTGCTAATTACCACTGCTTGGTAAACCTCGAACTCAGGCTCGTCAAGGTGGGAGTCAAACACCCATGATAAGTATCTTCCTTGTGCACAGGTACCCACCCTCAAGGTCAAAGGATTCCATGGCGGTGAGCTTCTTGGTGGGCATGATACTATGGAAACATGCACAAAACTATTGTTGAGGTCATCAATGTCTCCCGTCATTGTTCTTCCCCCTTCCCACGTGTTTACTTTCCATGCGCACAGCCCTTGGGAATAGTTACTAAAAGAGTTGGGTATTTTGGGCTACCCACACTTTTCTCCCTTTGCTATTCCTTGAATTCTCCGAGCATGAGCTCCACACTTTTCTCCAACTCCTTGTGAAACAAGGTATTAATTATCCTCTTCACCTCCCTTGTTTCTTTCTCATTCACCTCCTCCTGAGTGAGCTTGGGAATATCTGGCTCCTTAGTACTTGCCCCCTTCGCTCCTTTCTTCACTCCGTGTGCCTTCCTCCCCTTGGGAACCCTTCCTCATTAAAAATATGAAAGCATCATTTATATCCTCTACTCCTTATCCCTCCGAATCATGGACATCAATCGGCTCCTAATCCACCTCTAACTATTCCCCTTCATCATTATCCTTTTCACCTATATAGGTGTTCAGATCATCTATATCTTTAGACTCTTGTTCCTCCGTCCTTTGTTCTTCTTCCTTTACAGAAAAATCCGAGATTCTTCGGGGATGTTGTCTTCTCTTCATCTAAGGTTTCTTCATGGGACGGTGGCTTCGCAAGCTTCGGGGTCTTCTCCTTGACCACCATTCTCCTCTTCTTCCATGACATAGGTACTCAACCCCACGAGTATCTACATTCTACTTCTCCATCACCCCTTTGTTCTTCTTCCTCTTCCCTCTCCTTACGCTTTGGTGCAAGCTTCTTTCTTCCCATAGGGTCATCTGAGATGGATATTTCATTCTCCATGTATGTGCACTTTTCAAATTTTGGCCTTATGCATAAGTAGATCCTAGGAGCAGTTCTCTCAACAATAGGTAGGGGTCTAGAGGCCTTACAATGTGCACATCATGCAGACATGTACCTCTCAACATACGTGCACTTCTCTTGGTAGACCAGCTTATTTCTCATTTCCCTGTGCTCTTTATCAAGGGTGGACAACTCCAGGTTTAATTTCTGTTGATTCCTTGTAACTGTTTACCCCCCGCTTGGAAAAACTAGGCAGTAAATGAAAATGGGAGTTTGTACCATGGACTCTAATTTCCATCCACCAAAATTAACCTACCAATTCAGAAGTGCTGGTACACCATGAACACTAGGCTTCTTCTTTAGTCAATGCGGGGAGTTGTTCAGGGATATGCCATTTAGCCCCGAATGCGTTCCTAAGGTGTGTATACCATTTGTCTAATCGTGCACCTTGTATACCCCTATCATTGATTCATATGTGTATTTCTAGAATCTGTCCGCGGGTGAAGGGTCCTCAGCAGGGTACTCCCACACAAATTTTTAAGATGCATCTCGACACCCCCCAATTTTTGAGAACACAATTGTTAACAAAATGTTTCCAAAAAGGATCTTTCCTCCCTTCTCCAAGTTGCTTATGATTTCATCTGCTATGTATTGGGAGATGTTTTATATAGTGCCTTCCGCAACCTTCATGTAGACATTCAGCTAGGGGTTTCTCACCTGGGTCCAGCTCTCTTGTCCATTCAGCTTGGAGACAAGGTGCATGGCCATATTCATCACCGGATCACTGATATCTGAGACGTCATAGTACCTTGATCCCTTCTTTAATTCTTGGGATGCTATGGTTTATCTAATTTCCTCTTCATCTAGGAGATCATCTATGAGTGCATCCCCGTTACAGCTTAGGCCTATAAAATGTGAAATTAATTGGGGATTTATGTGCATTTTACACCCTATGAAGTAGAATAAATCTTCATGTGCATGCGTCATCAACCACTGGTACAAGCGCTTGGGCTTTCCAAAATATGGCAACTCAAAGAGTTGGATAACCCTTGCCTTCTCCATTTTCACTTTGACCACGTCGCTGTAAATCAGAAACCTGTCAAGTGTTCATTTATTTGTGGGGTGCAACAGCTCCAGCACCATTTCCTTCACTATTGTTCTTGACTGGTGATTGTAGTCGATCATGGCCATATTTCCTTATGTGGGACTCCCAATCTTGCCCTAGAAAAAACCCATCTAGGTATTACATCTCCGAAGTACCATTCTTTGTTCATATCCAACGGTATTTCTTCTTGTTTCTTCTTTTCTTTTCCTTTACCCTTTCCCTTCTTGGATTGTTCTACTGGTTTTCGTACTGGATTTGTGGCCATCTTTGCACCCTTTTCTTTCGTTCCCTAGTTAACTTTGCAAGTTGTCTGAAAGTTTTCTTTGTGTGCCGCATGCCCTAAAACACAAACCTTAATCTCTGATTTTCCTCCTTTGATCATTTCGTTTCTTCACACTGTTCTTCACACCCATGAATCACTTCTTCTCTAGTTTTTTGATCTATCGGATCAATTGTGCTTAAGTTTTTGGGATTTTACTTCGCATGAGTCAGTTCTAAAAACCCTAGCTCTTGAAAGAAAAATCACTCTTCTTGTTTTCACAAAGTAAAATAATGAACTGCCCATTCTTGTACATTTATAGCTTTTCCCACTTTTACGCATTAATGGTCTAGGCTACCTACCATAGTATGACCATGTTTAACATGGAATTTCCAAAAAAAACCTGACTTCAGCACTTCTCCTTACGCGCCCAATCCTTGCACGAAAATTTTTTCACCTGTGCCCAATCCTTGCACAAAAATGTTTCCACCCGCACCCAATCCTTCCATGAAAATGTTTTCCAACCTTCTGGTGCGCAGACAATTCATCTTGACAGAAGACTCTTGCACCCATGTTACTGGTGCTAAAGTCACTTCTTCCATCCTCATGATTCTTGCTTTTTCCTACCTCATGTTTTGTGCTTTTTCTCCTTTGTACGTGGATTTCCAATGTACACTTATTTTGCCACCAATCTACCTTATTTTCTCCTAATGCATCTTTTCAACAAGGCTAATTCAAATGGTCTACAACCCCAATCCTCATGGTAGAATAACTCCATTCTTCTCTTTATCACCTCACCCCACACTAAAACGATGCGCGGTCCTCTACACATTCATAAGTAAAAAAGTAATAAGGTTACCAACACCCAAGGCATAAAAAAAAACAACAATGCGGAAGGGAAATACAAGAAAGGAAAAGCATAAAAGGAAATTCTAAACTAACTGGAAAAACTACCTTATTTACAAACACTAGGAAGCATTATTTATAGTTGTTGTCTACTCAAAATTTCCTTCCCTAACAAGAGCAAATTTTGAAAATTTTGAGTCTAAGTTCTTTTCTCTGAGGTACCTAAGTCATAAAATTGAAAAAATCCAAGTGTATTAGGTCTTTCTTACATGTATTTCGGGCCTGTCGGACATAAATGTCCCGACTGTCCCAAGTTCCCAAGTATGAGTTGTTCCCCGATCGGCCGAAACTCCCGAAATTGTCCTATCTTCGGGCCCGTCGGAAGTTTTTGTTCCAAATGTCCCGAAACTTTTGTGCAAGGCATGCCTTTTTCGGCCGAATTCCCCTTTCCGCGTACTTCGCACTTTCGAGTCCCAAATGTCCCAAAGTCAAAAGTGCGAGCTTTCTCATTTTCGGCTGAAACTCCCAAGTCGCGTACCTAGGAGCTCTTTGTCCCAATTAAAAAAAAAAATCGCAAACTGTTCCAATTTCGGCCGAAATGTCCGAACCGCGTCCTTCGCGCGTTTTCATCCCATTTCGTCCCATTGTCAAAATGCGCCCCGCTTCATTCATTTTCGGCCGAGCCGTTCAAACCGCGTATTCCGGAACTTTTTGTCCCAAAAGTCCCAAGTCCAATCGGGCCCGCTGTCCCAATTTCGGCCGAAATGCCCGAACCGCGTACCTCGCGCATTTTCGTCCCAATTGTCCCAAAAGCTTCTGTGCATTCTCTCTCCATTTCGCCCGAGCCGCGTGTTTCGCGCATTCGCGTCTCGCATGTCCCAAGCGTACTTAGTGTCATCCATACTTAGCTTTTTCCCGCTCGCTCCTAGTATGACGCTTTTCAATTTGGTAATTAAATGCGCATTGAATTCACTCCGCTCCCCGAACGGCTATATAATGAACATTTACCCTTTGCATTTTCTCACATCTTCCTTGCTATCCTTTGCTCAAACCCTTGCCGCTTACAAACTTGCGCACGTTCCTCTGCTTCTGTAATTCCATTCCAAGTCTAGTTTGCAGCCGTGTTCTCCTGAAACTATCAACATGAAGATCAAATTTCAAGGACAAGAACAGATTTCCCCTCTCGAGTCTGCTGTTAGCAACATTGGAGATAGCAAGGCCCGGCATCTCGATTTCAGCGATTTTTGGGCAAGGATGGAAGATGCAAATCCCTCACCGATGGCTCAGACAATTCATGACAGTGGTTTGGCGTACGCTGGAGGATTCCCAATTTCAGTACAGTGTGCTGATACAGTGCTTGCCTGCGGAGCTCACTTCGACCCCGCCTCAAGTGAATTGACGAACGTACATGGGGAGCTCATCGCCAGGATAGACGCTGCCGCCATTGCTGCCGCTCTGAAGATCCCGGAATTGGACAATGCCATAGTTGTTTCTCAAGCCCAAGCGCAAGCCATGTTCGATCAAGACAGTGACAAGTACAGAGCACGAGTGGCGAAGTCCTGGCTAAAAAACCCTAAGAAGGGAGCTTCCCGCCTCACCAAAACCCTCATCCGAGCAGACTTCAACGAAGAACTGTCGGATTTCATAATACTGCTGGCTCGGGTCATGGGTTTGCCTTCCACCAGCGAATTCCATTTCTGGATGTGCCCGCTCATCAGTATGGTGTGCGAGGGTACACAAAATATCAATTGGGCTGAGATCATCAGCATGAATCTGACGGAGCAGCTATCCAACGTGCTGCAAACTAAGAAGTTTTTTATGACTTTATATCTGATGTATACTCTAGCAGCATCAAGGCAATGGTTTGGATTCTCATATATAGACGCCCACAAAGGCAACCCAGTGTATGCCTATTGCCCGCAGTTTACCTTGGAGACCAGCAACCGCAATTTCAGAAGGGTTAATGATGCTTTCACTATGTACGTGGTCCGATTGCTCGAGGGTGACACCGCCAGGAGATTTTCAGATGAAGCCATGAACTTGATATCACGGTATGGGGCCTACTTCATCCAATTCAGGAAGTTCTCATACATCAGGCTTGCTGGTTATGAGAGTACTCCTCTGCGGCTTCCCATGTTCTGCAACGACAAGATGGCCTTGATCGAAATATGCAGGCAACTGGACAAGTTGCACAGAACTTGCAGAGACAAGAAGATTTCTGGCCTGCACTTTCCCATCTCTCTGGGAAATTACACATGTAAAACAGCCCTGGATGCCCAGAATATAGAGAGAACTTTGGTCCCTATCACCGTTCATTTCTTCAAGCCAAGAACCTGCTTTGACTTGAAGAAATTCATCGAACAAAATATCAAGATAGCCTATCATCACATGGCAGATACAGAAGACTACTGGGCTGACTGTGCAGACGACTTCGAGGCCAGAAGAAGGCATTATGGCAGGTTCTCCTTACAATTGATTCAAGAACTCGGTCTGTACCAAGTTCCTGAAGGCCTCAAGGATGATAATTCTGAGCTATACTCATATGAGTATGAAAATGTGATCAAGCACACCCCTCTGGAGGACCTGGATTGGAACAGAAAAGAGAGGGATGATTTGGCTGAGATTCTTGCTCCAATCTTAGTCAGGACTAAGGTTTGGTTCAATAAGAGGGTTCGAGAATTCAGGAGGCAATCAGGAGAATCCTCCTCCAAAGATGAATCGACACCAATAAGAGAAGCACCAGTTCCAAGGTCCGAAACACCAAAGAAAACCCCTCCTGCCTCATCAGCTCAGGGACCTGTGGAATCTACTCCTTCTCCATCCACTCAGGTATATAAGAAGAAGCTCAAGGAAGTAAAGAAGGAACCGGTGGAAAGAGATCTTCAGGAGAAACAGGCAGAATTGCCTATCGGACCAGAGAACATCATTGTTCTCAGTGAAAGCGAGGACAGTGAGAGGCCAACTCCTGCAAATGTTCCTGAAGACCCAGCAGAGAAAGACAAGGAGGTCCAGAGCTCTGAACTTCCAGGTACCACTGATCCTGCTACTACTAGTACCTCCAGTACTCTACTCACCTCCCAGCTTGAGTCAACGGCTGCTCAGACTCTGAGTGTCATGAGCTCCTTGTCTCTTGGTCCCCTTGCCTCCCCTGCAGATTCTTCTTCCTCTTTTGCTTGGGTGCAGCCTATGGTTGACAAAAGGAAGAGGAAATCCTCCTCTCTGAGCTTGGGACCAAATTTTGATGCTGTAGCAGCCTTGTTGGGCACCACTCCTTCTCGCGCCAAGAAAGCAAGAGCCACTTCCAGAATAGTATCTGATGTTCAAGGTCAACAATTCCTGGAGATTGCCAAGCCTACAATGGACAAATCAGAACAAGACCTGCAAGTTTCCGACTTGGAACTACTGAGAATCCCTATGGGAGAGTCTACCCCTGAAGGCGAGATCCATAACCTTCAGGAAACAGTCACAAGAGTTATTGGGAGAGTGGAAAAAGGACAGCAAACTATCGAACAGCTGGAAGAGCAAGCCCGAGTTCTTACAGGTTTCATCAAATCTCTCCTGTCTAAGGACAAAGTTTTGGATCCCACCCCTTTAACTGCTCTACCTCCTCCTGTAATGCTAAGCCAAGATGAAGTGCAAAGTATAAAAGATATGCACAAGTATTCTGTTTATGGCAGAGCTATCGAAGCCATGGTAGATGACATGCTTGTTGCTGGATTAAACTTCATCGATGAAGCTTTCAAACTCTATGAAAAGGTGAGTAATATGCAACTGAAGCTCTCCTCCACTATCAATACCATGGATAAAGAACTCAAAATCTGGGGCAGTTGCATAGTAGACCTTCGCCTCATGGGACAAACAGATGAGAACATCTTAATGGCGAACAAGATTTTCGATGATGCCAAAGACAATCTATCTAAATCTTGGGTCTACAGCGTGGAATGGAAGATCAGAGTATTAGAGGAGGCTGTGGTAGAGATGAAGAACAGTTGGCAGAAGGGAGAAGCCTTCAAAGCACTGACTGTTGCTGCCTTCAAAGATATACATTGTCATCTACAGGATGAAGACTCTGGTGCTTTCCTGTCCCTACAAGAAATCAAAGCTCAGTTCAGAGCTTTTGTCAAAGATGATCTGTTCAAGGAAAACACCATCTCCAAAGAAAAGATGAAAGACATTTGCTCTCTTCAATATGCCATTAAAGAAGCAAATAAAGATTATCATACTCACGTCGAGTTTGATAAAGAGATGGAGAAGTGTTTAGGATTTTGGACTCAGTCTGCGGCCAACACGTCGGTTCCACGTGGCAGGGACATAGCCGAGGCTTTGAAGAAGTTCAGGCAGCGAATCCTGAAGACAGTGGGTCCCTCCTAGTAGTTGGCCACCTGTCTTCTTCTCCTTTTCTTCCTTTTCTCTTCTTCCCATTCTTTTCGTATTCCTTGTAATCAGTTAAGGTATTGCGTTTGGCATTCCTTGACTATTCTTTAGTTAAAAGAAACGGTTATGAGGAGTAACCGCCTTGTAAGCTATTTAATGGCCTTTCTACGCCATTTCTAAAGGAGGAAGAACTTGGATATTTTGCTGAAAGTGTAAATAGATCTTAACGAAATCAATACAAAAGGGCTTTCCATTCTTTGTCTATCTGATTCTTGTTGTCTCTGTGTTTTCCTTTTAGATATTGTGAAGATCATTTTGTTCCTAACTAGTTTAGTCTCTCTGATTGCATACTGTTCAGTTTTGCAAGTACAGTGATCTTGTACAACCAAGGAGGAACTTTGTGTCCCCGATTAACAAATTTGAAGAAGGTTATTTATGGAACTTTGCGTCCTTAAATTTAATCTCACTCAACCATCACAAATGATCTTGTCTTAAAATTCCTTTGAAGCTTCGCACACACGAAGAATTATTCTGCTATCTATAATTCTGAATGTTGCTATTCTGCTCATCTTCTTATTCCTTTTCCTCAGTCCTTCTGTAACTGATGATCTTTGTAGAAAACACTTTCGTAATATTCAAGTTCAACCATAAAATAATGTTCTGTACTTTTGTAAATAAGCTTGTTTCAGAATAAGGGAACCTCTCCCATTAAAGAGGAGGGACTTCTTGTCCCCTGACTGTTGTTCTTCTAAAAAGTCCTATTTGAAAACCAACAGTTTTTGGCGACTCCGCTGGGGAAAATCGCATTCCAGTACTACATTTTTTTCGATCATCCTTTGATCTGGCGACTCCACGTTTCACTCGAGGGAGAAGAGCCCTTGGTATCGAAGATTCTCAGTTTCAGCTTTTGGAGCAACAGGGTTTCCCTTTCCCTTCCAATAGAAGAACTCGTTCAACGAGCACTCCGCCTGTCCAAGATAGAAGTCCTACAGGTGGTATTCCTTCAGAGCCTGCTAGTCCTAATCTACAAGCTTTGATCCTTGCTGGTGTTACAGTTCCCCTCCGAACCGTATTCCCAAGAAGAATGGCACAATTACCATGGGGCCAGCGTGTCGGACCTCTAGCTCTTGCGCACCCTTTGCATGAGTTACCTAGAGGTAACCGAAAGAACTTCCCAAAATTTAAAGGAGATGGCAAAATTCACCCTGACGAACATATTGCAGCATTCATAGTTGCATGTGGGGTCTTGGGGGTTGAACATGAAGACGTCTCAGTAAGACTGTTCGTTGAGACGTTACAGGATAATGCTGCTGACTGGTTCTATCACCTTCCGGCTGGTGCCATCACCGACTGGACTACCATGAGAACTCAGTTCGAAAACCGTTTCAAGCCGGCAGAAGATGTGCATGCCCTGCTTGCCCAGATTTCTCAGATAAAGAAAGATCCATCAGAACCTATGAGAGAATTTGTGGCTCGGTTCAACAGATTGATCAACAAGATTCCTGCAAATACTCGACCGGTTGATCAAATTCAAAAATGTTTCTTTTTGAATGCCCAAACGCCTAAAGTCAGTTATGCTCTAAGAAGGGCTAATCTTGGAACGCTAGTTCTGGATCAAGAACTGGCTGTTAGTATCGAGGACGACCTGATCATGTCAGGGAAGTTGAAAAGAGATCCTCTTAAATCGAAATCTGCTGCTTCTTCCTCTTCCACCTCTGGACCCAATTCTGATCCATTAGTCCAGAAACTTGCAAATGATCTAGTAGCTATAAAGAAACAATTAGCCCAGCATGCACCATATGCAGATGTTCTGAGAAGGAATTTTCAACCCAGAAACCGTTTGCCAGCTCCCCACACAAGACTGGCACTTGAAGGACCTCCTGTCAAAGTTCCGGTGAATGCAACTTGTGAGGTTGAAGAACCAGAAGATGATAACGAAGCTTGTGAGGAGTTCCTGGAGCAATTCGATGATGAGGCAGAAGAGCTCGAAGGATCTCGAGTCAATTTCTTTACCACTGAAGGCATTGATGACGGGGATGACTATGATGAAGTGGTAGCAGACATGAACAGCGAGTCATTTGCTGTCATGACTCGAGAACAGACACATCAGAGGGAAAAGGTGACACAGCCCCTAAAGAAATCTAAGGAGCAACCGGAAACTATTCCCGTGATTGCAAAAAGAGGATCTCCTCTTCCTACCTCAGCTACACCAAAGGTAAGTACTGTCAATCCTGCTCCCAAAGTTGCTTCTTCTTCTTCTTTTTCCCCCAGATTTGACAAGCCTAGAATTCCAAATGATGATGGTCCATCCACCTCTGGATCCTTTGATATTGTTGATCATCTTAAAAGGACTAAAGTTCAAATTTCAGAAGCTGAATACTACCAAACCCACCCTAAAGCTTTTGCCAAGATGATCCAATTTGTAAATTCCCATTCTAAGACCACCTCTAAAGGCCTTTTGCCCACACCTCCTTCTGCACCACAACCTAGTCTGGTAGCTGCTGTCACCTCACCTGGAGACAAAATCAAGCCTTTTTATGTAACGCTTCTTATAGCTGGCCACAGGCTTAGTAACTGTGTCATAGATTCCGGAGCCTCTGATAATGTGATGCCTGCTAAGGTAGCTCATGCTCTAGGCTTGACCCTTACTCGCACTTATGGATCTTGCTACTCCATGGAAAGTAAGGAAGTGCCTTTAGTTGGAAGGATTAAAGATGCACAAGTAGCTTTCGCTGCTTTACCTGAAAAGAAAGTCTTGGCTACCATCCTAGTAGCCGACATTCCTCCTTCCTATGGGATGTTGCTAAGCAGAAACTTCTGTAAAGATGTGGGTGGAGAGATTCAAATGGATTGGTCACACGCTCTCATACCTGTCAATGGACAAATGAAGAAGCTACTACCTGAGAAGCAGTCCGAGTACATTGTGCAGAAGACAGATGATCCCAAGGCACAAATACTCTATGAGGACAGAGGCCATGGTAATTACATGATTTTGTCCCCTGATGAAATCCGACCCTGCAAAATATCACCTAAAGACCCTAATGGTGTCTGGATTTTAGAATTTGATGGCAGTTGTTCCTCGGCTGGTTCTGGAGCTGGTGTTCTGCTAATATCACCTGAAGGCTGTCTGCACCCCTTTTCATTTAAATTGCAGTTCGAGAACACTAACAATACAGCAGAGTATGAGGCTCTCCTTCTTGGACTGCAAGCAGCCAAAGAACAAGGTGTTAAAAATCTTCTGGCTCGTGGTGATGCAGAGCTGATTGTGAAGCAAGTCAGAAACCTATTTCAGGTAAAGAATGGGAGGCTAAAGCATTATCGGAATCAGGTTTGGGATTCAATTGAATTCCTCGATGCTTTCTCTATTGAAGCAATACCTAGAGAAAAGAACAGCAGGGCTGATTCATTGGCTGTCTCAGGTTCACTATTGATACCCCATCCTGAGTTTTCCCAGGATAAGTTCACTATCGAAATGGTTCACCGGCCTAGTGTACCTGACAATTCTAGCAACTGGCAAGTTTTCAACGATGACCAGCATTTGCTTTCCTTCCTGGAGCTCAAGGGAAATTTCGAGCAACTGTATTTTGAGGGAAGTGACAACCTACCTCGTGAGAGTGTGTCTTCTGATCAAGCTGCTGTCACCCAACAAGAAGAAACTGATCAGGAAGGATGCATTAAGCTCAAAGGAAACAAGATTCCCAAAGGTTTGGTGAGTTTGGAGGAGTTGTTTGACAAGCATGACAGATACGTGAGATCTAAGGCTTCTACCGGACCTCAGCAATCCGCTGAGTATGATAAGATTGATATTGGGAGTCCTGATGGCCCGAAGCTGGTAAATATCGGGAAGTGTTGCACATCAGACGAAAGGAGAAGAGCAATTGACCTTCTAAGGAAATATAAGGATGTGCTTGCTTATTCTTATGAAGATCTAAAGGCCTTCAAGCCAAAAGAAATGCAGCACTCTATCCCTCTCAAGCCAGGAATCAAGCCTTTCAAGCAGAAGCAGAGGCAGTACAACCCAAAGATAGCTGACACCATATTTCAGGAGATTCAGAAACTGCTGAAGGCTAAAATCATCTTTCCCATTCACCATTCGACTTGGATTGCAAACATTGTACCTGTTAGGAAGAAGAATGGTGAGATCCGCATCTGTGTTGATTTCAGGAACCTGAATCAGGCCTCTCTGAAAGATAACTACCCTCTGCCTATGATGGATCAGATTTTGCAAGCGGTAACAGGCTCTGAGATGTTATCTATGCTTGATGGTTTTTCGGGATACAATCAGGTAGAGGTTGATACTGCTGATCAACATAAGACAGCCTTCACAACTCCTTGGGGTACCTTCGCCTACAAGAGAATGCCTTTTGGGCTGATTAATGCCGGTGCCACTTTCCAGAGAGCTATGGATCTGGCTTTTGGGAGCTTGAAAGGGAAATGTATTGTCATATACCTTGATGACCTGACAGTGTTTTCAAAGACAAGAGCAGATCATTTCGATCACCTGGAAACAGTTCTGCAGAGATGTAGAGAGCATGGAATCTCCCTGAATCCTAAAAAATCTGTCTTCTGTGTTACAGAGGGAAAGCTACTAGGACACATTGTCTCAAAGGATGGCATCAAGATTGATCCTAAACGAGTTCAAGCCATCCAACAGATTCCTCTCCCTACTAGTAAAAAGGGCGTACATTCCTTCTTCGGTAAGATCAATTTCTTAAGAAGATTTATCCCTGATTTTGCAGAGTTGACCCTGAACATTTCTCAGATGATGAAAGGGAAGCAAACATTTGGTTGGTCTTCCGAAGGAAAGGAATCTTTTGAGGGTATCAAGAAAGCTATTGCCAAAACTCCAGTTTTGGCCTGTCCTGACTTCAGCAAGGATTTCATCATATATTGCTATGCTACAAACAATACCCTGGCTGCTGTCTTAACCCAGGAAGATTCTGATGGACATGAGCTGCCAATTGCCTTCATGAGCTATATCCTGAAGGATCATGAGCTAAAGTATACCATGATGGAGAAGCATGCTTTTGCAGTAGTCAAAGCTGTCAAGCAGTTCCGTTTCTATATCCTCAATTCTCACTCTATGGTGCTGGTTCCAGATACGACTGTTAAGTCAATTCTTACTCAGCAAGAATTTGGGTCCAAAAGAGGAAACTGGGTGGCTAAGGTCCAGGAGTATGACATTGATATCAAACCAACCAAGCTGGTTCGTGGCAAAGGTCTTTGTGAGCTCATTGCTGAAGGAGCCAAACATGAGTTGTTGGAGGAGAAAGCTGATATTCCTACTGTTCTATTCCTGAGCTCGGTCGATGAATGGTATGCTGACATCGCCCATTTTCTCACCTATGGGGAATGCCCCTCTCATTTAACTGCCAAGGAAAAGAGGACTGTTAAATTGAGATCAGCGCAATATGTACTGTGGGAAAATGCTTTGTTCAAGCGTGGCCTAGATGGGAGATTTCTGAAATGTGTCGATAAGGAACAACAGAGAAAGTTGCTCTCAGCTTTTCATGATCAAGCATGTGGAGGACACTATTCATCAACAGTCACAGCTCACAAGATACTCCGGGGAGGATATTACTGGCCTTCCTTGTTCAGAGATGCTTCCAAATGGGTGGATAAATGCGAGGCCTGTCAGACCTTTGTGGGAAGACCCAAACTGGCCGCTTTGCCTCTCAAGCCAATTGTGATCGAGGAACCATTTCAACAGTGGGGTCTAGACTTCATTGGTGCACTCAATCCTGTTTCTAGTGCTGGGCACACTCATGTGCTAACTGCTACTGACTACTTCACTAAATGGGTGGAAGCTATCCCAGTCAAGAGCACTACTTCCGAAGTAGTGTGCAATTTCATCAAGGAGAACATCTTGGTTAGGTACGGTGTACCTAACAAGATTGTAACAGACAATGCTTCAAACTTCTCCTCAACTGAGATCATGGATTTCTGCTACGGGTATGGTATCTCCCTGGCTCATTCTTCAGATTATTATCCCCAGGGGAATGGACAAGCAGAATCCACCAATAAGAACCTAGTGACTATCATAAGGAAGCTGGTCAATGAGTCTCAGCGAAACTGGCATAAGAAGCTTTATGATGCTCTTTGGGCAGACAGGATCACACCTAAAAGAGCCCTTGGAATGTCTCCTTTTCAAGTGGTGTATGGAGTAGAGGCCCAACTGCCAGTGACAGTAGAACTACCAGCCTTGCACCTGATGAAAGCCATTGAAGACACTAGTTTCAGTGATGCTCTGGACAAAAGAATCATGTACCTGCACAAGCTGAACGAGGATAGATTGGAGGTCGCTGACAGAATATTTGCTCACCAGCAGAAGGTGAAGGTTCTGTTTGATAAGAAAGCTAGGTCCAGAGAGTTCCAAGTTGGTGATACCGTGCTGTTATGGGACAAAAGACATGAACCTCGTGGCAGCCATGGAAAATTTGATTCTCTGTGGCTTGGACCTTTCAAGATAAGACACTTTGCTGGTGAGAACTCTTTCTATCTTGATTACATGGATGGTTCCCCTCTCCCACTTCCCTATAGTGGGCAGTATTTGAAGTTGTTCAGGTCATAGGTGACTAGGGAGTCCCTTTGTATATTATGTACAGTGTTTTTCTGCTTTTGGTGTGTTTCCCTTCTGTTGTTGTGTGTGTTGCCCTCTGTATTGGTTTATTTTTGACTCCGTTTGCCCAATGGATAAGGCACTGGTCTACTTCACCGAGTTATCTAGGTTCTTGCCTTGTCTCATTCTATGAATTTACACCAAGTCATCCCCAGAAGGAGCCAGTTGTTGTCTACTCAAAATTTCCTTCCCTAACAAGAGCAAATTTTGAAAATTTTGAGTCTAAGTGCTTTTTTCTGAGGTACCTAAGTCATAAAATTGAAGAAATCCAAGTTTTGGGCCTTTCTCGCATGTATTTCGGGCCTGTCGGACATTTTTGTCCCGACTGTCCCGAGTTCCCAAGTGTGAGTTGTTCCCCGATCGGCCGAAACTCCCGAAATTGTCCTATCTTCGGGCCCGTCGGAAGTTTTTGTTCCAAGTGTCCCGAAACTTTTGTGCAAGGCATGCCTTTTTCGGCCGAATTCCCCTTTCCGCGTACTTCGCACTTTCGAGTCCCAAATGTCCCAAAGTCAAAAGTGCGAGCTTTCTCATTTTCGGCCGAAACTCCCAAGTCGCGTACCTAGGAGCTCTTTGTCCCAATTAAAAAAAAATCGCAAACTGTTCCAATTTCGGCCGAAATGTCCGAACCGCGTCCTTCGCGCGTTTTCGTCCCATTTGTCCCATTGTCAAAATGCGCCCCGCTTCATTTTCGGCCGAGCCGTTCAAGCCGCGTACTCCGGAACTTTCTGTCCCAAAAGTCCCAAGTCCAATCGGGCCCGCTGTCCCAATTTCGGCCGAAATGCCCGAACCGCGTACCTCGCGCATTTTCGTCCCAATTGTCCCAAAAGCTTCTGTGCATTCTCTCTCCATTTCACCCGAGCCGCGTGTTTCGCGCATTCGCGTCTCACATGTCCCAAGCGTACTTAGTGTCATCCATACTTAGCTTTTTCCCGCTCGCTCCTAATATGACGCTTTTCAATTTGGTAATTAAATGCGCATTGAATTCACTCCGCTCCCCGAACGGCTATATAATGAACATTTACCCTTTGCATTTTCTCACATCTTCCTTGTTATCCCTTGCTCAAACCCTTGCCGCTTACAAACTTGCGCACGTTCCTCTGCTTCTGTAATTCCATTCCAAGTCTAGTTTGCAGCCGTGTTCTCCTGAAACTATCAACATGAAGATCAAATTTCAAGGACAAGAACAGATTTCCCCTCTCGAGTCTGCTGTTAGCAACATTGGAGATAGCGAGGCCCGGCATCTCGATTTCAGTGATTTTTGGGCAAGGATGGAAGATGCAAATCCCTCACCGATGGCTCAGACAATTCATGACAGTGGTTTGGCGTACGCTGGAGGATTCCCAATTTCAGTACAGTGTGCTGATACAGTGCTTGCATGCGGAGCTCACTTCGACCCCGCCTCAAGTGAATTGACGAACGTACATGGGGAGCTCATCGCCAGGATAGACGCTGCCGCCATTGCTGCCGCTCTGAGGATCCCGGAATTGGACAATGCCATAGTTGTTTCCCAAGCCCAAGCGCAAGCCATGTTCGATCAAGACAGTGACAAGTACAGAGCACGAGTGGCGAAGTCCTGGCTAAAAAACCCTAAGAAGGGAGCTTCCCGCCTCACCAAAACCCTCATCCGAGCAGACTTCAACGAAGAACTGTCAGATTTCATAATACTGCTGGCTCGGGTCATGGGTTTGCCTTCCACCAGCGAGTTCCATTTCTGGATGTGCCCGCTCATCAGTATGGTGTGCGAGGGTACACAAAATATCAACTGGGCTGAGATCATCAGCATGAATCTGACGGAGCAGCTATCCAACGTGCTGCAAACAAAGAAGTTTTTCATGACTTCATATCTGATGTATACTCTAGCAGCATCAAGGCAATGGTTTGGATTCTCATATATAGACGCCCACAAAGGCAACCCAGTGTATGCCTATTGCCCGCAGTTTACCTTGGAGACCAGCAACCGCAATTTCAGAAGGGTTAATGATGCTTTCACTATGTACGTGGTCCGATTGCTCGAGGGTGACACCGCCAGGAGATTTTCAGATGAAGCCATGAACTTGATATCACGGTATGGGGCCTACTTCATCCAATTCAGGAAGTTCTCATACATCAGGCTTGCTGGTTATGAGAGTACTCCTCTGCGGCTTCCCATGTTCTGCAATGACAAGATGGCCTTGATCGAAATATGCAGGCAACTGGACAAGTTGCACAGAACTTGCAGAGACAAGAAGATTTCTGGCCTGCACTTTCCCATCTCTCTGGGAAATTACACATGTAAAACAGCCCTGGATGCCCAGAATATAGAGAGAACTTTGGTCCCTATCACCGTTCATTTCTTCAAGCCAAGAACCTGCTTTGACTTGAAGAAATTCATCGAACAAAATATCAAGATAGCCTATCATCACATGGCAGATACAGAAGACTACTGGGCTGACTGTGCAGACGACTTCGAGGCCAGAAGAAGGCATTATGGCAGGTTCTCCTTACAATTGATTCAAGAACTCGGTCCGTACCAAGTTCCTGAAGGCCTCAAGGATGATAATTCTGAGCTATACTCATATGAGTATGAAAATGTGATCAAGCACACCCCTCTGGAGGACCTGGATTGGAACAGAAAAGAGAGGGATGATTTGGCTGAGATTCTTGCTCCAATCTTAGTCAGGACTAAGGTTTGGTTCAATAAGAGGGTTCGAGAATTCAGGAGGCAATCAGGAGAATCCTCCTCCAAAGATGACTCGACACCAATAAGAGAAGCACCAGTTCCAAGGTCCGAAACACCAAAGAAAACCCCTCCTGCCTCATCAGCTCAGGGACCTGTGGAATCTACTCCTTCTCCATCCACTCAGGTATATAAGAAGAAGCTCAAGGAAGTAAAGAAGGAACCGGTGGAAAGAGATCTCCAAGAGAAACAGGCAGAATTGCCTATCGGACCAGAGAACATCATTGTTCTCAGTGAAAGCGAGGACAGTGAGAGGCCAACTCCTGCAAATGTTCCTGAAGACCCGGCAGAGAAAGACAAGGAGGTCCAGAGCTCTGAACTTCCAGGTACCACTGATCCTGCTACTACTAGTACCTCCAGTACTCTACTCACCTCCCAGCTTGAGTCAACGGCTGCTCAGACTCTGAGTGTCATGAGCTCCTTGTCTCTTGGTCCCCTTGCCTCCCCCGCAGATTCTTCTTCCTCTTTTGCTTGGGTGCAGCCTATGGTTGACAAAAGGAAGAGGAAATCCTCCTCTCTGAGCTTGGGACCAAATTTTGATGCTGTAGCAGCCTTGTTGGGCACCACTCCTTCTCGCGCCAAGAAAGCAAGAGCCACTTCCAGAATAGTATCTGATGTTCAAGGTCAACAATTCCTGGAGATTGCCAAGCCTACAATGGACAAATCAGAACAAGACCTGCAAGTTTCCGACTTGGAACTACTGAGAATCCCTATGGGAGAGTCTACCCCTGAAGGCGAGATCCATAACCTTCAGGAAACAGTCACAAGAGTTATTGGGAGAGTGGAAAAAGGACAGCAAACTATCGAACAGCTGGAAGAGCAAGCCCGAGTTCTTACAGGTTTCATCAAATCTCTCCTGTCTAAGGACAAAGTTTTGGATCCCACCCCTTTAACTGCTCTACCTCCTCCTGTAATGCTAAGCCAAGATGAAGTGCAAAGTATAAAAGATATGCACAAGTATTCTGTTTATGGCAGAGCTATCGAAGCCATGGTAGATGACATGCTTGTTGCTGGATTAAACTTCATCGATGAAGCTTTCAAACTCTATGAAAAGGTGAGTAATATGCAACTGAAGCTCTCCTCCACTATCAATACCATGGATAAAGAACTCAAAATCTGGGGCAGTTGCATAGTAGACCTTCGCCTCATGGGACAAACAGATGAGAACATCTTAATGGCGAACAAGATTTTCGATGATGCCAAAGACAATCTATCTAAATCTTGGGTCTACAGCGTGGAATGGAAGATCAGAGTATTAGAGGAGGCTGTGGTAGAGATGAAGAATAGTTGGCAGAAGGGAGAAGCCTTCAAAGCACTGACTGTTGCTGCCTTCAAAGATATACATTGTCATCTACAGGATGAAGACTCTGGTGCTTTCCTGTCCCTACAAGAAATCAAAGCTCAGTTCAGAGCTTTTGTCAAAGATGATCTGTTCAAGGAAAACACCATCTCCAAAGAAAAGATGAAAGACATTTGCTCTCTTCAATATGCCATTAAAGAAGCAAATAAAGATTATCATACTCACGTCGAGTTTGATAAAGAGATGGAGAAGTGTTTAGGATTTTGGACTCAGTCTGCGGCCAACACGTCGGTTCCACGTGGCAGGGACATAGCCGAGGCTTTGAAGAAGTTCAGGCAGCGAATCCTGAAGACAGTGGGTCCCTCCCAGTAGTTGGCCACCTGTCTTCTTCTCCTTTTCTTCCTTTTCTCTTCTTCCCATTCTTTTCGTATTCCTTGTAATCAGTTAAGGTATTGCGTTTGGCATTCCTTGACTATTCTTTAGTTAAAAGAAACGGTTATGAGGAGTAACCGCCTTGTAAGCTATTTAATGGCCTTTCTACGCCATTTCTAAAGGAGGAAGAACTTGGATATTTTGCTGAAAGTGTAAATAGATCTTAACGAAATCAATACAAAAGGGCTTTCCATTCTTTGTCTATCTGATTCTTGTTGTCTCTGTGTTTTCCTTTTAGATATTGTGAAGATCATTTTGTTCCTAACTAGTTTAGTCTCTCTGATTGCATACTGTTCAGTTTTGCAAGTACAGTGATCTTGTACAACCAAGGAGGAACTTTGTGTCCCCGATTAACAAATTTGAAGAAGGTTATTTATGGAACTTTGCGTCCTTAAATTTAATCTCACTCAACCATCACAAATGATCTTGTCTTAAAATTCCTTTGAAGCTTCGCACACACGAAGAATTATTCTGCTATCTATAATTCTGAATGTTGCTATTCTGCTCATCTTCTTATTCCTTTTCCTCAGTCCTTCTGTAACTGATGATCTTTGTAGAAAACACTTTCGTAATATTCAAGTTCAACCATAAAATAATGTTCTGTACTTTTGTAAATAAGCTTGTTTCAGAATAAGGGAACCTCTCCCATTAAAGAGGAGGGACTTCTTGTCCCCTGACTGTTGTTCTTCTAAAAAGATATATTATTTCTTCTAGCGCTTGTTCATCATCCAACCCTCCTGTGCGCGCTATACACAACAATGGTAGCATAAATTCGACTGGAAAAATATCCTCCACGCCGAACACCAGTTAAAATGGTGTGGCCTTGTTTAATATTTTATATGTTTTTCTGTATTCCCAAAGAAATTCTAATACCTTATCATCCTAATCCTACCTACCTACATCACATATCTTAGTCAATGTGTAACTAAGGATTTTTTTGAATGCCTCTGCAGTCCCCTTTGCCTAGGGATGATAAGGGGTAGTCTTGTGATGGGCTACCATGAATTTTGCCAATAAAATCCTGAAAGTTTCATTTAAGAAGTGAGTGCCCCTATCACTTGTTAAACTTAATGGTCACCCATACCTGCTGATAATGTTCTCCCATAAAAATATAGCATTCATGGTTGCAGTGCAATCCTTAGTGGTCGCATCCTCTTCCCACCTTATTAGATAATAAGTACAGGTAATGATATACCACGAGTTAGTCCTTTATGCAGCTGGTGAGATTGGTCTGACAAAATCTATTGCCCATTTCTCAAAATATTTTGCACTAGTGATGGGGCGCAAGGGAATCTCATCCCTTCTTCCAGGTTTTCCAAGGCACTGACAGTGGTCACAAGCCTTCCAAAACTCAATGCAATCCTGGTGAATCATCTCCAACCATAGTCTGGTGACTAAGATCTTGTGCGTGGTTGCATTTCCCGCATAGCTTCCTCAAGAAATTCCACCATGGGTTTCTTCTATTATGGCCACGCATTCATGTTCTAATACACACCGGCACAAAACCTCATCGCGGCCCATTTTATACAAATCCCCATTGATCAACATGAAGGGCGTGGAGCGTATGGCTAACCTTTTCTTTTCAAGTGCATTCATTCCTTCAGGTGCCATACCTTCCTTATGAAAAATAACAATGTCTTCTAACTCTAAGGGAACATGCCGCAACCTGAATAGTTTCATGTCTGGCATGGTTTCCTCGATACTTTGCACATCCTCTCCCAAATCAATCCTTGATAAATGATCCAGCCCACAATTGTTCTTTCCCTATTTTACCACCACTTTGAATTCAAAGTCCTTAAATAAAAGTACCCAATGACATATGCGCCCTTGTAACACTGCTTTGTTTACTAGATACTTCAAGGCCATATGGTCAGTGTAGAATATGAAGGGAGTTTCCAGTAGATATTGTCTAAATTTTTGGAGCACGTAGATCATTGACAATGCCTCACACTCGGTTGTTGTATAATTTTGTTCTACTTGTGTCAACTTCCTACTTGTAAAACACAAGGTATGATCAACAATCCCCTCTCTCGGTTGATAAATAACGGCTCCCATTGTTGTACCAGATGCATCCACGTGGACATGGAAAGGTTTATCCCATGATGGGAATCATAGAATAGGTGCAGTGATAAGCCTTTCTTTTAGAGTGTCAAATTCCCTCTGTTGCACCTCTCCCCACTGAAAGGCACTCTTATGTCTATGTAATATTTCTAAATGCGTGGAAATCTTGGCATATCCCTTAATGAAATTTCTGTAGTACCCAGTGTGTCTAAGAAATCCATGCACAACACTTTGGCTGGTGGGTTTCCCTAATCCCACAATAACTGCAAATTTTGTGGAATCCACCAATAAGCCCTCTTTGCATATGATATGCTCCCACAATGTTCAAAAAGGAGTTGTAAAGATACATTTCTTGATGTTAATGGAAATCCTCAACTACCAACATATTTCAAACATTAATCTCAAGTTATCACAATGGTCCCTGACCAACCCATACACTATCCAATCATCCAAATATACTTGAAGGAACTTGTTGTTAAAGTCCTGAAATGCTTGTACCACTATGTGCAAAAATACAGCGGGTGCATTCCTCAATCCAAAGAGCATGACCATGTATGCAAAGCTTCCCCACTTGGTGATGAAATTTGTCTTTTCTTGGTCTTCCTTGGCAATCCTTACTTGGTGATATCCCGAGAATTCATCCGTGAAGGAATAGACCTCGCGCCTAGCAACTCCTTCCAAAATCTCTTCAGTGAAGGGGGTGGGAAAAGGATCTATGATACAAACAGCGTTCAATTCCCTATAATCCATGCATATCCTAATCCACCCATCCTTATTTATGTTGATCACTATTGGACTTATCAATTATGATTCCTCCACAACCTTAATGATATTGGATGCTATCATCTTGTCTAGCTCTTTTTTAACCCTTACGCGCATGTTGGGATTCATTCAGTAAGGTGTCTTCCTAACCGGGCACATGCTGTCTTTCAACTTTATCTACATTTTCCCCAATGAATGGTGGATGCCCTTCAACTCATGGTATCCGTGCAGGAATAAATCCTCGAATTCACGCAAGAGATCGATGATCTTTGATACATCCTTGTCTAACTAGTAGTCCCCAATGATACCTTCCTTGGGCTCCTTCTCTGAGATGATGTTAACTGTTATCACCGAATCACAGCACCCTTATGTTTATAGAAGTGTATATACTTGAACTCATGGTGTGATTGGATAACATGGGTACTATCTCCAAGTTGTGGTACTTGCTACTTGAGATAGACCTCCAAAGAAAGCTGGTTCTTGCTCCTAAACTACCTGCCACAATCTACTCTAATGCAGGATAAGTTAACTGTTCTAATCTAAATTTCCAAGGGGCCAGGGAGAGAGAATGCATAAAATAAAAGCCTACACTAAAGCGGTGATACACCAGAAAAGGAGGGTGTGAGAGTAGTCTCCAAATGTGTGAAATATAGAGGCAAAGTGCACACTAGAAGAGGTGATGACAGTTCACCATAATCTAGCAAAATGCATTCACAAAAATATTTCAAGCATACACAATGATAATGAATCCCTGCAAGAACACAATAAATAGACACAATATTCTTATAGAAATATCAAAGGGGCAATAAGAATGCAAGAAAACGCACCAGGGGAAGATACATTCACAAACTGGTATTTTATTGCTTCATGATATGCACAGTTCAATCTATTACAAGATAAGGGATTGGATCACCATGCAAGGAGTCCACTACAAGGTCCTGCAACACACTGGCTTCACAAAGAAATTTTGACAAATATTTTCTACCCAAAAACTCTCCCTTTTACAATGAGCTCAACACTCCAATTTATAGAAAAATGAGAAGGAAAAGAGAAGGGAAAATGGAAATCCCAAAATCTGTCCTTCAACCACCTATAAGAGGCATTAAATGGAGTGAAATGATTATACATTACTTGCAAAAGGATCCCCATACTGTCCCATGTGCTGCAGCAGAGAAAGAATGATGACCATGCCTCTTAAATGGACCCCCAGCTACCAAATAAAACACTGTTCTAAACCCGACCACGTTTTGTTAAAAAAATCGATCAAAATCTCATCAAATACAGAATTTATTTATTTCTGTACATCGGGCTCGGATCCACGATTCCAACGGTACCAATTTCGTGTGATTTCGTTGAGAAATACAAAAGTTATGGCCTTCTGAGTGCGGGCAGCTATTTTGGGTCAGGCAGGCGTTTTCTGTCATTTGACGGGAATGAGCATTGACTGACTGGAGCTAAATATGTTTCTTTTATTTAAATATATCTACCCTCATTAAAAAATTTTGAAGTTCCATGGGCCAAACATTGACTTTTCTTCTCTACCTTCGGCCACTTCGGCTTTTCGCGTCCCACGCGTCACTTTGTCCCAATTGTCCCAGTGCTGCGTGGGACAAATTCTTCCGAACCGCCTGAAATGGGCTTCCATGTCTCCTTTCTGCCGGTGACACATGGCGTGATCTGATTGGATTTCGGCTCCTTCGGCTATCCACGTCCCGTGTGTCCCTTTGTCCCACTTGTCCCAGTTGTGAAGTTCCCTGTTTCGGTCGAACCGGCCGGTTCCCGTACACTTGTCCCGCTTGTCCCGAACTGTTTGGGACAAATTTTCCCAATTCGCCTAGTTCGGCCGGTTCGCATAATTTCAGCCCAACTATTCCGGGACAAAATTTCTCATTTCGGCCGACTCGGGCGATTCGTGTACTTCGCGTACTTTCTGCCCGGATGTCCCAGACTGCCTATTTCAATAGTTAGTCAATTTTCTCATTTTTCAGCTAGTTCAGATTTCCGCGTCCTGCGCGTCCCTTTGTCCCAAATGTCCCAAATGCTATGCAGACTGCCTGGCGGCCTTTCGGCCGGTTCGCATCCAGATGTCCCTCATGTCCTGACTATTGCAAGGACTAGGACTTATCCATATTTCATGATTTTTCCTGGCCCGAACTTGTTTTTTGCAAATTTTTCACATTTTAAAACTTGCTGGGTTTTCTTCCTGGACAGAAGAGTTAGAAAGAACCCGAGGGGACCCCAGAAACATGATTTTTTTCCTTGAATCAATATAATTGCTTGGGACTAAAGAATTTGATGCATGTTATCAAAATTACCTCGAGGGGTGAATTTTGGATAACATTAACTTTCTTGGTTTTGAGTGGTTCATGACATGTGCGTGCACATGCATCCGCGTTGTCAACTAACTCACGCATCCCAACCGAATGGTCGACATTCAAGCTCTCCATCTCCTCTCCATCAATAATGTATACCATATTTCCTTTCTCCTTTTTAGCACATGCGCGCTTGAATTGTATGTCTTTTGGTTCCTCCTCTTCGAACCGTGCTTCCAAGCTAGGTCCACCAAGTAAGTTTACTAATCTATCTTTCACCATGGTGCAATCTCCCAGATTGAGGTGCTTGATAGTTTTCAATGCCTCATCAACCGGTTACATGGTACTTCAGTACTCGAATGTGTGAACTAGGTCAGCCGCTAGTTCCTGCCAATTTCCTGTTTGGTGGTGAGTTTCAGAATGGATGTACCAAGTGTGCAGGAACTTGTAGTGTCAAATAAAGCTTGTGCACCCAAAGGGAGGGTGGTAAAGCTTCCACGCCTTCTCCCCATACCCTCTCACATGCATGAATGTGGGAAGAGGCAGATTCATTGCCATTGTAATCCTTGATAGCAGTGGGTATATTTCTCTTCCAAAATCAGATAGTGAGCGCAATTCTAAGTTCACACAATTCCAATAAGTTTTCACTATGCGCAGGCCACCACCTCGCTGTTGTGCCTATAAAAACATAACCTAACATACCTTGTCGCTTGTCCTCCCTCAAATTAGCTTCCATTTTCCTCAAAAAGACCTCGGGGTATACATCCCCAGAATACTTGGTTATTGTTTTTCCTCCCAAGCAATGAACTATACATGCCATGGTTACCCTGGTTATCGATCCTTTCAGATGTCGCCCAATAAATTCATAAGTCCCATGCACCCAATTATCACATGCTATACTAGTAGTATCACTGACAGATTGACCATCATCAAACTGGATGACTCCTATAGGGTGGATGGTCTTTGGATCTCTTATGGAGTGAACATATATTATATCTAGGACCTCCTCTCCACAGGGTTCAGTATATGGTGTGTAATTTCCATCAGCAAGCAATATAATCACCCTCTCTTCCTTGTTTTCAAAGCTTATGTACCCCTTGTTAAACTAGAGATCTGCATTATTCTTATAGCACCACAGGCACCCAAGTAAAGTTGGGAAATTATCTACCTCGGCAAGTGCCAAGACTTCAAAATCCCCAGTGAACTTAGTCCCCTGAATGGTAATGGTCACATCCTTTAAGACACCTATGGGCATTTCCTTTGTCTTATTTGCCATATACAACACATTTGAAGATGGCTGTAATACATGTCTTCCCATTTGATGCTAGGCATCCAAAGTGAGAACATTAACCTCTGTGGCTATGTTAATGAGGATGTTGCAAAGAAGCCACCCATCCACTACTGCGTTCAAGGTGATCTCTTTGTCGTAATCAAGGCTATGAGGTGGGAGGTTTGCATGTAGGATCTTCCTTTTGTGTTCTTCCCTGATGTATGGTACCTTTTCTCTCAACCATGCTCCTAGCAGGGGAATAATATTCTCTTGCATTAGTAGTTTACACACCTCCTTAACCTCTTCCAAGTTGTTACCATAACAGTCTCTAGTTTTGACTCACGTATTACTTGTGGAAGCCATTGTGTGTCAGCCTTCTTAATACTCACAATGGCAGTGCCCTTATCCTTCCAGTACTATTGACTCATATGTTCGTATAACTATGGGAATTCTTCGTACTTACGTTTTTTCTACACCAGGAGAATTTTAAAATATCTAGAAATTCACGCTTATAATGGTCTATGGCTCCATAATTAAAGCATGTTTCACGTGGGAACTCACTTCTTCCCCCATGGTTACCATGACCAAAAAATCCTCCCTGAAACCCTCTTCCATGCGCACCTCCATGTCCGCGCTCTTCATACCCACGGTCATCTCCTTGGAACTGCTAGTAATGCCAGTTTGTCACACATCAAGATCAATTGCCTCATGAATCTGGTCAATCAATCTACAATCCTCGGTGTCATGTGTGCTTGAGGTACATATCTTGCAATAATAAGACACATTTTATGGTCATGTGCTGTAAAAGGGGGAACCTACTTGCATCATGGTCCTCGTGACATATTTCACAATGTATTTCTATGGCATGCACCACCTTTCGAGTACATATCCCACCATTATCCTTTGGGTGCCCTTCTACATTACAATCTGTACACCACATCCCTTTGCGAGTCTCTAGAACTATGTCGGCAGATAGTTTCTCCAATTTCTTAGCCATGGCAGCAATCTGAGACTCTAGAAATGGGCTAACACCAGTGTCAACACGACCAAATTCCTCAGCGCGTATAGTAGCTTCCAACGCTTCGCGCGGGTCTGTGAATATTTTATGAGACAAATCCTTTCTAAAGGGTGTGATGAACCCTCCGAAAAACCACTAAGCATGTTGTGAAGGGTGGATATCATAAGATAGTTTAGACAATAGAGTCTCAAAGTACACATCATATTCCCGTATGCTCTCTGCCATTCCCTACTAGATTTCTTTGAGAGAGCTAATGTTCTTTTGTTCAAACTTAGGTATGTGGAATTTCACCAAGAATGCATTTCTCAACGTGGTATAATCCACAACAGTTTGATGAGGGTCATACTTTCTATACCAACTATGCACATGTCTTTTTAAAGTTGTCATAAATTGACTAGCCTTTCGATCCTGGGTCATGATCCCCTTTGCATGCCATAACAGCTCGCACTTATGCACATGCTCTGTGGCATCTTCTATCCCACTATAATCTGGTAAGTGTAGAGACATCTCAAAAAATACTTGAGGAGGTGACTGAGGCCCTTATCCTCCAGATCTTGTCCCTTGCTTTCCTTCAGTGTTTCCTCCTCCACCAAACCAACTAGATCCTGAGCCACCAGCTCCACCACTTCCACCTCTAGATCTCCCTGGGTTAGGTATAAGACCTGTGTTTGTCATGTTGAATGCTCTCATCGTCCCACTAAATTACGCGCTGAAATTTTGTGAACTTGTACCAATCCCAGTCATATTTCCTCCACCACTTCGTAAAGCGCTTCCAAAACCAGCTGTACATGTGCCTTGTCCAAACATTCCACCAAATACTGGAAAAGTGTGTGAAGCCATAGAAGTCCCAAATGATAAATTGTATCTTCTGGGCACCGATCGGTTTCCTCTACTAAGATCAAATGTATCAACTTTACTTTTCCCACTTTTAAATAAACCAAGTGACAAGCTTCAGTTGTTAGATGGGGTAAGATGCACACCAACGACACTTCTTTCTCTACGTGGCAGACTCTCATCAGAAGCCGCAAGTTTTTCTCTCCCACACTTACCAAGATGGGGTATCACAGACTGTTCGGGTTCCACATCCTCCATGTGAACCTCAAATCCTTTCCACCATGTCTGGATCCATAAACCACTTTTAATCCCATGCTGGCTATCGATCTCCCTTTCACATGCTTCATTATACTTGAGCCATCTCTCCTCCCTTTCCTTTTAAGTCATTATATCAGCCATCCTTGCCCAACCTGGCTTCCTCGCCAAGCACTCAGAGTGGTATAGCCGGCCATAGGAAATGCCTCTAAACCCATGATTACCATCAATATTTTAATCGCAAGGGGGATTGCACGTAGAAATGATCCCATGGGCTCCCACAATAACTCAAACTCAGCAACTTCTAGATAGGAATATGTGGAAATTGTGTATTCTAGAGTGTAGCTAGTCAATAATCCTTTCCACCAATGATCTATAGCATGGGTCCACGTTAGATCAGCATCTTGCAAGTTCTGATCCATTTCTTGGGTCTAAGGGTGTGACCTATAACACCACACCGATCCAGATGTATAAGCCGAGAGCCATTCAAATAACTCTACTGCGAAACAACAAAAGAAGGTTTCATACAACTTATGATAAAGAATGTCCTCCACCCATCTTCGTGTGTCAAACCCAGGTCCAGTATTCAATCTCTGAGTGAATTTATCCTCCGTGATTTTAAACCAACCTTCAACACCTTCCAGGGTTAAGCGCTCTGTCATCACTTCTCGCACAGACCATGATTTATGCCATGTTCCACTACAACTTCGAAAAGAGGTCCGAGCATTGGAACCAAGATGTAATCATTTTTACACCCACTAAGAACAAGGGAAACTCATGCGTGTTGGCCTATCACCCAGCGGGCATTGGGTGCTCACTCGAGGCACGTGAGAAGGAGCCGATTCTCTCTTTTATGTGAGTTTAGTGGAAGGCATAATTCATGATCTTGAATTAGTGAATTAACAGACATGAAGGAGCTATAGAGATCAGAACGGATTCTATACCTCTCCAGTCATAATAAAAGAAAATCACACAACAAAATTAATAGAACTAGGAAGTTTGTTAATCCACAAATAGACTTAACATTCAAGTAAGGTTCATGGTTATACAAGATCAAAATCATAGTAAAAACATGCAGGGAATACAGGAAGGACATCTTAATATAAACATAGTGGCAACCTTATCATATTCATTCATAGTATTACTCCAAAACATTACAGATTGGCAGACCACAATTATACACCACATCTATATCCATACACGTATACTCATGAAACAAAATTTACATTCCCCATTTCCCCATTACATCCTTCCTAGAATCATCTACCCATTTCATCCCATAGTTCTCGCAGTAATTCTATAGAGCTCCGCTACCTCACTTACGTCTGTTTTCTTTGCCAAGGGCACCCATATAAATAGGCATCTGAGCTCTAACAAACTCCTCTGCAACCTCAGATCTGGCCCCAAGTGTCAAGGTGTGGGTCACCCCAGGAACATGCCTTGCCTTGTCATGATTAGCTTTTTGGATCTTCTTATTGCAAGGTATATTCCTTCCATGACACCCTGTCGCCAGGCTGGAACCTTATCCAAAATGGAACACGTTCTTCATGTGTTATGTACAAAAGGTTGAAAATGGCTAAGTCCCGAATTGTGCTTTGTAGGCGCACGACCTTGGTTCTCCAAGAACCCTTTTTGAATCCTACCTTACGCTCCTTAGCTTGCGTGCTTTCTCCAGCTATGCGTGCCTACACACCTTTAAGATTTGGTAGCTACATTAGGGGCCCAGCAACAGCCCTGACGGAATTTGACTTATTTATCCTTTATGGCCTCAAATACTTACACCTATTTAAGAAACTAGTGCCTAGGTTTTTCTATCCCTACATGGAGCTTCTAACCCTTTCTTACCTTTAATCACTCTTTTTGGGTATTTTTTATCTTTTGGGTATCTTTTTCACTTATCGTTGGCCTTTCAGTTGTCAATTATGAAATTCAAACAAAGTAATACTATATATACTTAGTTAACTCTAAAAATAAATACCAAACACTAAGCATTAATATCATCATGAAAGCTTGCATTAAAAAGGTAGTAAAGCAATAAAAGGTTTCCATTTAGTACTCAATCAAGGAACAAGGGTTGTATAAACTCTACATAAATTGCATAGGAAGGGTATTTTATTCCATCCACATATACTACTACGTTATTACATTCTAGCTATAACCCACTATCAAGTGAAACTTACATAAGGGAATCTGAGTCCATAATTCTGACAGAAACACAAGAAGTATATGTAGTCTGAAATATAGTGCAAAACTTGGTCATAAGTTCACTCTTTGGGTGAACATTTGGGTCAATGTGACTCCCCATTATGTATTTTCCTTTTTCAGGTTTTATGTGGTTTGTGGGTATGTGCAAGTGAAATTATCTTCAGCATGTTATAGGTACCTTTCACGATCAAAGATCGAATATTAGGAAATCAACACAGAACAACTCAAAAACCCTTGAAACATAGCAAAAACCAGATGGTGATTATTTGAAGAATCAGAGGTGCCCATATCCATTCACTATCACCTAAGTGTCCCTATCCTACTGAACGTGCCCCTGCTTGGCATTATTCACGAGTTCCTAAATTTATAACAAGCATTTATGATGGTGTTTGTAGAATGTTCATCACTTTTTCCAGTCTAAATCATTTCTTATGCACTCAAAAATTAGGTAAGTCTTCTTATCTTACTTTCTCTCTTAGGGTTTCATACTTTACATGTTATTTTTATTGTTTCATAATTTATGTTATTTATACATCATTTCTTACAATAGTTACTCTGCACTATAGATTTATTTCAAGTTAAATTAAATCACTATGTACTTTGTTACTCTCACTAATTACATCCTTGTTTTCCTCTAAGTGAATGATGAGCTACTCCGGTTTTTGTGTGTGAACTCTATTACTTTCTACTCACGTCAATAACACTACCTTTCATAATTTCTCTCCTTCACCCCTCACCATTGCAATTTTTTCCCTTGTACCCCACATAAACACTTTTCCACAAGTTTAGTGAAATGTTCTTGTGTGATCCTTGACCTATTCGGCCACCCCAAAACATTAGATAGGATTATGATAGTTTGCATTTAATAATGGGAGCTTCCCCATACACAATAAGGAGGGGCGTAGCCCCATGAGCATTTGTGGAAAGACATAATTTACAACACAACAAAATATTTTACCAACAAGACACTATTTCATTGGCATTTGAAATTTGGGAAATATTGAGGAAAGTAAAATTTATTTTGACAAAACTATATATAATTTTTCTTGTCATTTATTCTATAATATGTTTTTAAAGTAAGAGTAGATTCATTTGTTAGTGACTATAGCTAAAGAGTGTTTCTTACGTGTGTTTTGTAGAGTTATTGATATTGAATTTTGTAAAATATTAAATTCATTATTATTGAGGAGAAAGAATTATTAATAAGACTCATCATTTTTAAAAGTGTGAACATCTCTTCAATTTAATTTATAGATCTGCTAGAAATGTTGATAATTTTACTATTGCAATGTTGTAAAATAAATTCTCCATAACTTAGTATTAAGTATGGTTATGGCGTTGGATTTTTCTAATATTGTGTGTTCTGGGATATTGAATTGTCATCATTTATGTGAGCCTCATTCATCTTGGAATTATATTCGAAGACATGATCACATTGAGGTCCACCAAGTAAGTTTACTAATCTATCTTTCACCATGGTGCAATCTCCCAGATTGAGGTGCTTGATAGTTTTCAATGCCTCATCAACCGGTTACATGGTACTTCAGTACTCGAATGTGTGAACTAGGTCAGCCGCTAGTTCCTGCCAATTTCCTGTTTGGTGGTGAGTTTCAGAATGGATGTACCAAGTGTGCAGGAACTTGTAGTGTCAAATAAAGCTTGTGCACCCAAAGGGAGGGTGGTAAAGCTTCCACGCCTTCTCCCCATACCCTCTCACATGCATGAATGTGGGAAGAGGCAGATTCATTGCCATTGTAATCCTTGATAGCAGTGGGTATATTTCTCTTCCAAAATCAGATAGTGAGCGCAATTCTAAGTTCACACAATTCCAATAAGTTTTCACTATGCGCAGGCCACCACCTCGCTGCTGTGCCTATAAAAACATAACCTAACATACCTTGTCGCTTGTCCTCCCTCAAATTAGCTTCCATTTTCCTCAAAAAGACCTCGGGGTATACATCCCCAGAATACTTGGTTATTGTTTTTCCTCCCAAGCAATGAACTATACATGCCATGGTTACCCTGGTTATCGATCCTTTCAGATGTCGCCCAATAAATTCATAAGTCCCATGCACCCAATTATCACATGCTATACTAGTAGTATCACTGACAGATTGACCATCATCAAACTGGATGACTCCTATAGGGTGGATGGTCTTTGGATCTCTTATGGAGTGAACATATATTATATCTAGGACCTCCTCTCCACAGGGTTCAGTATATGGTGTGTAATTTCCATCAGCAAGCAATATAATCACCCTCTCTTCCTTGTTTTCAAAGCTTATGTACCCCTTGTTAAACTAGAGATCTGCATTATTCTTATAGCACCACAGGCACCCAAGTAAAGTTGGGAAATTATCTACCTCGGCAAGTGCCAAGACTTCAAAATCCCCAGTGAACTTAGTCCCCTGAATGGTAATGGTCACATCCTTTAAGACACCTATGGGCATTTCCTTTGTCTTATTTGCCATATACAACACATTTGAAGATGGCTGTAATACATGTCTTCCCATTTGATGCTAGGCATCCAAAGTGAGAACATTAACCTCTGTGGCTATGTTAATGAGGATGTTGCAAAGAAGCCACCCATCCACTACTGCGTTCAAGGTGATCTCTTTGTCGTAATCAAGGCTATGAGGTGGGAGGTTTGCATGTAGGATCTTCCTTTTGTGTTCTTCCCTGATGTATGGTACCTTTTCTCTCAACCATGCTCCTAGCAGGGGAATAATATTCTCTTGCATTAGTAGTTTACACACCTCCTTAACCTCTTCCAAGTTGTTACCATAACAGTCTCTAGTTTTGACTCACGTATTACTTGTGGAAGCCATTGCGTGTCAGCCTTCTTAATACTCACAATGGCAGTGCCCTTATCCTTCCAGTACTATTGACTCATATGTTCGTATAACTATGGGAATTCTTCGTACTTACGTTTTTTCCACACCATGAGAATTTTAAAATATCTAGAAATTCACGCTTATAATGGTCTATGGCTCCATAATTAAAGCATGTTTCACGTGGGAACTCACTTCTTCCCCCATGGTTACCATGACCAAAAAATCCTCCCTGAAACCCTCTTCCATGCGCACCTCCATGTCCGCGCTCTTCATACCCACGGTCATCTCCTTTGGAACTGCTAGTAATGCCAGTTTGTCACACATCAAGATCAATTGCCTCATGAATCTGGTCAATCAATCTACAATCCTCGGTGTCATGTGTGCTTGAGGTACATATCTTGCAATAATAAGACACATTTTTATGGTCATGTGCTGTAAAAGGGGGAACCTACTTGCATCATGGTCCTCGTGACATATTTCACAATGTATTTCTATGGCATGCACCACCTTTCGAGTACATATCCCACCATTATCCTTTGGGTGCCCTTCTACATTACAATCTGTACACCACATCCCTTTGCGAGTCTCTAGAACTATGTCGGCAGATAGTTTCTCCAATTTCTTAGCCATGGCAGCAATCTGAGACTCTAGAAATGGGCTAACACCAGTGTCAACACGACCAAATTCCTCAGCGCGTATAGTAGCTTCCAACGCTTCGCGCGGGTCTGTGAATATTTTATGAGACAAATCCTTTCTAAAGGGTGTGATGAACCCTCCGAAAAACCACTAAGCATGTTGTGAAGGGTGGATATCATAAGATAGTTTAGACAATAGAGTCTCAAAGTACACATCATATTCCCGTATGCTCTCTGCCATTCCCTACTAGATTTCTTTGAGAGAGCTAATGTTCTTTGTTCAAACTTAGGTATGTGGAATTTCACCAAGAATGCATTTCTCAACGTGGTATAATCCACAACAGTTTGATGAGGGTCATACTTTCTATACCAACTATGCACATGTCTTTTTAAAGTTGTCATAAATTGACTAGCCTTTCGATCCTGGGTCATGATCCCCTTTGCATGCCATAACAGCTCGCACTTATGCACATGCTCTGTGGCATCTTCTATCCCACTATAATCTGGTAAGTGTAGAGACATCTCAAAAAATACTTGAGGAGATGACTGAGGCCCTTATCCTCCAGATCTTGTCCCTTGCTTTCCTTCAGTGTTTCCTCCTCCACCAAACCAACTAGATCCTGAGCCACCAGCTCCACCACTTCCACCTCTAGATCTCCCTGGGTTAGGTATAAGACCTGTGTTTGTCATGTTGAATGCTCTCATCGTCCCACTAAATTACGCGCTGAAATTTTGTGAACTTGTACCAATCCCAGTCATATTTCCTCCACCACTTCGTAAAGCGCTTCCAAAACCAGCTGTACATGTGCCTTGTCCAAACATTCCACCAAATACTGGAAAAGTGTGTGAAGCCATAGAAGTCCCAAATGATAAATTGTATCTTCTGGGCACCGATCGGTTTCCTCTACTAAGATCAAATGTATCAACTTTACTTTTCCCACTTTTAAATAAACCAAGTGACAAGCTTCAGTTGTTAGATGGGGTAAGATGCACACCAACGACACTTCTTTCTCTACGTGGCAGACTCTCATCAGAAGCCGCAAGTTTTTCTCTCCCACACTTACCAAGATGGGGTATCACAGACTGTTCGGGTTCCACATCCTCCATGTGAACCTCAAATCCTTTCCACCATGTCTGGATCCATAAACCACTTTTAATCCCATGCGGCTATCGATCTCCCTTTCACATGCTTCATTATACTTGAGCCATCTCTCCTCCCTTTCCTTTTAAGTCATTATATCAGCCATCCTTGCCCAACCTGGCTTCCTCGCCAAGCACTCAGAGTGGTATAGCCGGCCATAGGAAATGCCTCTAAACCCATGATTACCATCAATATTTTAATCGCAAGGGGGATTGCACGTAGAAATGATCCCATGGGCTCCCACAATAACTCAAACTCAGCAACTTCTAGATAGGAATATGTGGAAATTGTGTATTCTAGAGTGTAGCTAGTCAATAATCCTTTCCACCAATGATCTATAGCATGGGTCCACGTTAGATCAGCATCTTGCAAGTTCTGATCCATTTCTTGGGTCTAAGGGTGTGACCTATAACACCACACCGATCCAGATGTATAAGCCGAGAGCCATTCAAATAACTCTACTGCGAAACAACAAAAGAAGGTTTCATACAACTTATGATAAAGAATGTCCTCCACCCATCTTCGTGTGTCAAACCCAGGTCCAGTATTCAATCTCTGAGTGAATTTATCCTCCGTGATTTTAAACCAACCTTCAACACCTTCCAGGGTTAAGCGCTCTGTCATCACTTCTCGCACAGACCATGATTTATGCCATGTTCCACTACAACTTCGAAAAGAGGTCCGAGCATTGGAACCAAGATGTAATCATTTTTACACCCACTAAGAACAAGGGAAACTCATGCGTGTTGGCCTATCACCCAGCGGGCATTGGGTGCTCACTCGAGGCACGTGAGAAGGAGCCGATTCTCTCTTTTATGTGAGTTTAGTGGAAGGCATAATTCATGATCTTGAATTAGTGAATTAACAGACATGAAGGAGCTATAGAGATCAGAACGGATTCTATACCTCTCCAGTCATAATAAAAGAAAATCACACAACAAAATTAATAGAACTAGGAAGTTTGTTAATCCACAAATAGACTTAACATTCAAGTAAGGTTCATGGTTATACAAGATCAAAATCATAGTAAAAACATGCAGGGAATACAGGAAGGACATCTTAATATAAACATAGTGGCAACCTTATCATATTCATTCATAGTATTACTCCAAAACATTACAGATTGGCAGACCACAATTATACACCACATCTAGATCCATACACGTATACTCATGAAACAAAATTTACATTCCCCATTTCCCCATTACATCCTTCCTAGAATCATCTACCCATTTCATCCCATAGTTCTCGCAGTAATTCTGTAGAGCTCCGCTACCTCACTTACGTCTGTTTTCTTTGCCAAGGGCACCCATATAAATAGGCATCTGAGCTCTAACAAACTCCTCTGCAACCTCAGATCTGGCCCCAAGTGTCAAGGTGTGGGTCACCCCAGGAACATGCCTTGCCTTGTCATGATTAGCTTTTTGGATCTTCTTATTGCAAGGTATATTCCTTCCATGACACCCTGTCGCCAGGCTGGAACCTTATCCAAAATGGAACACGTTCTTCATGTGTTATGTACAAAAGGTTGAAAATGGCTAAGTCCCGAATTGTGCTTTGTAGGCGCACGACCTTGGTTCTCCAAGAACCCTTTTTGAATCCTACCTTACGCTCCTTAGCTTGCGTGCTTTCTCCAGCTATGCGTGCCTACACACCTTTAAGATTTGGTAGCTACATTAGGGGCCCAGCAACAGCCCTGACGGAATTTGACTTATTTATCCTTTATGGCCTCAAATACTTACACCTATTTAAGAAACTAGTGCCTAGGTTTTTCTATCCCTACATGGAGCTTCTAACCCTTTCTTACCTTTAATCACTCTTTTTGGGTATTTTTTATCTTTTGGGTATCTTTTTCACTTATCGTTGGCCTTTCAGTTGTCAATTATGAAATTCAAACAAAGTAATACTATATATACTTAGTTAACTCTAAAAAATAAATACCAAACACTAAGCATTAATATCATCATGAAAGCTTGCATTAAAAAGGTAGTAAAGCAATAAAAAGGTTTCCATTTAGTACTCAATCAAGGAACAAGGGTTGTATAAACTCTACATAAATTGCATAGGAAGGGTATTTTATTCCATCCACATATACTACTACGTTATTACATTCTAGCTATAACCCACTATCAAGTGCAAATTTCATAAGGGAATCTGAGTCCATTATTCTGACAGAAACACAAGAAGTATATGTAGTCTTAAATATAGTGCAAAACTTGGTCATAAGTTCACTCTTTGGGTGAACTTCTGGGTCAATCTGACTCCGCATTATGTATTTTCATTTTTCAGGTTTGATGTGGTTTGTGGATATGTGTATGTGAAATTATATTCAGCATGTTATAGGTACCTTTCACGATCAAGGATTGAATATCAGGAAATCAACACGGAACAACTCAAAAACCCTTGCAACATAGCAGGAACTATATGGTGAGTATTTAAAGAATCATAGATGCCCATATCCATTCATTATCACCTAAGCATCCCTATCCTACTGAAGGTGCCTCTGTCTGGCATTATTCATGAGTTCCTAAATTTATAACAAGCATTTATGATGGTGTTTGTAGAATGTTCATCACTTTTGCCAGTCTATATCATTTCTTGTGCACTCAAAAATTAGGTAAGTCTTCTTATCTTACTTGCTCACTTAGGGTTTCATACTTTTCATGTTATTTTTCTTGCTTCATAATTTATGTTATTTATACATTTTTTTTACAATAGTTATTATGCAATATAGATTTAATTCAGATTAAATCAAATCACTATGTAGTTTGTTAGTCTCACTAATTGTATCCTTGTTTTCCTCTAAGTGAATGGTGAGATACTTTGGTTATTGTGTGTGCACTCTGCTAGTACCTACTCACGACAATAACCCTACCTTTCATAATTTCTCTCATTTACCCCTCACTGTTAAAAATTTCATCCTTGTACCACATAAGCACTTTTCTGAAAGTTTAGTGAAGTGTTCGTGTGTGATCCTTGACCTATTTGGGCACCTCAAAACATTAAAATAGGAGTATATTAGTTTACACTCAATAATGGGATCCTACCCATACACAATAAGGAGGGGTGTAGCCCCATGAGTGTTTGTGGAAACACATAATTTACACCACAACAAAATATTTCACCAACAAGACACTATTTCATTGGTGTTTGAAATTTGGGAAATATTGAAGAAAGTACAATTTATTTTGATAAAACTATATATAAATTTTCTTGTCATTTAGTGTACAATATGGTTTTCAAGTAAGAGTAGATTCATCTGTTAGTAACTATAGCTCAAGAGTGTTTTTTACGTGTGTTTTGTGGAGTTTTTGATATTGAATTTTGTAAAATATTAAATTCATTATTATTGAGGAGAAATAATTATTAATAAGACTCATCATTTTTAAAACGGTGAACATCTCTTCAATTTAATTCATAGATCTGATAGAAAGGCTGATAATTTTACTATTGTAATGTTATAAAATAAATTATCCATAACTTGGTGTTAAGTATGGTTATGGCGTTGGATTTTTACAATATAACATGTTTTGGGATATTGAATTGTCATAATTTATGTGAGCCTCATTCATCTTGGAATTATATTCGAAGACACGATCACATGCAATAAATAAAAAATAAAAAAAATATTGTGTATGAATGAAACTCATCCATATCACCTTCATTCACATAATACTATAAAAAATGACATAATATTACTCTTATTTTTCTTTTCTTTTCTATTTAATATAATATAATTTTGGATTGTACCTTATTTTTAAAGAAATGGGAATGTTATTTCAAGAATTTTTTCTTTAACTTTAAAGTTGTTTCAGTTATAGCATAATATATATATATATATATTGGTCACAATAAATATGATTCATTTCTTTAGATTACAAATTAATAAGGGCATAGATAAAAAAAGGTTTGTACACAGATTAAGATGATGGATAAATATGTTATTAAAATAATTTAATTCTTGAAGACTTATGATCCAATAAAAATAGTAGGTTGATTGCCAATACTTTGAAAGGACCTACATAATTAGTGTAAATTACATTTTACACATGATTTAATTTTGAGGGAGTGATGCTCAAGGCCAACACACATGTTAGCTTTTTCATCCTCTGCATTTCATCCTCGATAGTTCAAGTATTATATCAAATGTGTGTTACTCCTGTGGTCATATTTTAGCTACTAATGATCCCGTAGTCTGATTAATGTTATAAAATATAGATAACATCAGAGAAAATAAATAAACACTGACACATACACCCAATAACATCCAATTATCACCATCTCTACATACCCAACAAGAAGATTTCCCTACCCCACTTAGTATTGTTCATTAATAGACTTATTTAAATATATTTCAATTCCCCTTATATAAAAAAAGTTATTTAGATATTTCAATTCCCCTTATATCTAAATAATAGTACCATTCAAAATGCATTATTCCATGTTCTCTAGAGGATATGTAGTGTCTAAATGGTGCCTGGATGAGCTCCTCGTTATGTTACAACAAACAAAGGTACTGGGAGCTTCATTACATGGACAAGAAAGCATATGCCAAATCGTTACAATTGTAACGATTTGGCATATGCTTTCTTGTGCCCATGTAATGAACTGGAGAGCTTTCATCTCTGCCTGAGATAAATCGGTATACGAACTCGGCCACTACGGACAGTAATATTATTACTATGTTTCCTTAATTGATGTTAGTTAACCTTAATAGTTTTTCTAGTACAAAATCGATTGTAGCTCAAAACTTCAACCGCAGTAAATTTTCTAATGAAATTATTTTCCTCTTTTCAATGATTTGTATGAAAGAATTTTTTCTGTTGTGGTGACAGAGATGAAAAAGAGGAGACCTATACATGTTGCAAAACATCGAGAAGGACTGGATCTCTTTGGTGACGATTATCATTGGTTTGACAAACTATCTTAGGGATCGCCTCGCGGACAACACCCACTCATGGTTCTTGATTGTAGATCACCAGCAATCGTTACCGGTCGTGACAAGATGGTTTCGGAGTCAGAGTCGTTTAGAATCTTGGTAATTTTCTAATCGTTACCGGTCGTGACGAAATGGTTTTAATACTAGCGACTCAGCGAGAACTAGTGTTAAAATTTCTATAGAGCATTATCCCTCTCTACAAGTTTTGGGTTGCCAGGTTTCTGGTGGTACTAGGAGTTATTTGTAGTTAGAATTAGACAAATTCTAAAACCTCTTGCCTGACGATATAATCCAAAGGCTTAAAATTAGCTTTGATGGTCTAGACAGTGAGAATAAATAGATTTTTTATCGATATTGTTCATATCAGAAAAGTCATGGCTATAAGAATATGGAATGGTTCACCATGGATCTCTCATGATTATGTAATGTACACAATTTTGACGCACCACAACAAAGTCAAATCTCATAAATTATTTAAGTTTTTTAAGTTTCCCAATAATTAATTATGTGATTTTTTTTTTCAAAATGTTGTAGGGATGGTAAATATTAGATTACGTTTAATTAATTCTTGGATAATAATTTTTGCACAACCATAGATTAATAAGAACCAAATTAATAATTAGTTATTATTATTTATTTCCCAAAATCTTTTTTGAAATTTAATCATTTTTTAAGGTTCCTAATAAATTTTGTAATTCTTTTCTTTGCCCTAGTCCACCTACGCTGGGGGACAATTTTGTAACTGCTGCCTAGGACAGAGCGACGGTCTTGCAATCGTCACCCTGTACAGGCCAGCTGTCCTATGCATTTTTTCTGGAACCTTTCATGCTTGATTTAAACACATGATACTTCACTTAACTTGACTTCCAAGGTACGTTTGTGAGCCAAATTGCCTAAAAATAGTCTTGATCACATGGTACTCCTTCCCTCTTCTATTTTTAAATAGATTTAATTAGTTTGAACTACCTCTTCACCAAATGATTTGGCACTCTATGGCTGCCTTGTGCATAAAGGAACATCCCAACCAATTCTTATATATTCAATACTTGTATTGAAGAAAATGGCCTAAGATTTTGTGTATCTTGCATAGTATTGTTGCAACAATCTTTCTAGAAATTACATGGCCAAGCTCTGTTTACTTGTTTTATCTCTCTTCTACTTGCATTGGAATCAGATTTTCCTTCAAGCTGTCATTTCTCAAGCATCTTCTAGTCATGGTGTTGTCTTTGCATTCCCAATTCCTTGGAATCATATGGACACCCAGAGAAAGAAAGGATAAATTGAGGGGAAAAACACATATACAACAAGATTTACCAAAATTCTTGCTTAATCAGTTTGGAATTATTTATTTGTTTACTTCATTCATTCAAAGTGTTGATTCTTAATTTTTTCATTTCAAATTCATATCAAATAGAGTAGTGAAATTATTTCATTTCGATTAATATGGCAGTTGCAATCAGGTCAAATCATTAGAAAGATTTATTTTCAACATTACCTGGGAAGTTGTAGGGAACAATAGCTTCTTTGAAGTTGTGATTTATTCTCTACCTCTAAGGTAGGGTTGACGGTTTTTTATTTAATTATTTAGTTGTTTTAGATCTATATTCACATACTTGCATAAGTAATTAGATGCATCCGGTTGATTGCTTTTATTAGATTTCATTTATTAGATTACAAGCATTGTTAAAAATACAAGAAAAGATTAAAAAAAAATTACTTTTACTACATTAGTTTTCCTTCATTATTTTTTTAAGATATAATATGAAAATACAAAAAACATAGTTCAGATTTCCTTTGATAGTTAGTTTTCTTTGTCAAATCAATTTAATTCCATTTTTATGACCATCAAAGATCCACAACAAGAGAAAAATTTACGTCATGATCCATTTGTCCTACAAGCCAGTGGACCCGAGTTGTTGACCGACATTGATACAGGCTTACGCATACTTGTTTTAACTACACCATCTAGGTATTCTGAGAAGATACAACAATTAAATACACTAAAATTGTAGTTGATAAAGCCTATGCTTATTAGAATGCTCCTGGAAATAGGGCTTGATTATTCATATGAACATATAGAGACCACAACCTCTATGAGTTCATGGTTGTGATCCCCAAGTCTAAATACCCAACGGGCCTACTGACTATTTAAATATCGACATTGGTTTATGTGCACAAGTCTTTAAATCATCCCCACTTCTACTTGACATTATTGCACAACTTTCCATGTGGAACATAGCAATCGATCAGGCTAAGGATGTCAAGACAAGACTGGAGAACCGACTATAGACCTTGTGGCTTCAGTACATATCTCATTTTTCACTTCAATGACATTGTGTTGAAATCTAGTTGAGACATGAAAAGGAATCTCGGTGGAGCTCGTTATTTCCTGCATTTCCCAATATTGTGTGTTAAAAACATTTGGTTGCCTCAATAGCTTGTTGATCACTACTACACACATCCATTTCCACTCCATATCGGCTATCTTGGCATGACCTCAGGAGGTTGGGTGTGAAAGAAGGTCACGTGTTGATTTTCTTTCGTATAAATTGTTCAACCCAACGTGAAGAGCTAGTCTCTTTTTCATATCCATTTTCTTCGTCCATCTTCCTCTTTCCCATTATTATGCATATATTCTTATATCCCCCCCAATATGTCGGGATACGAAAAATATGGCTAACCCATCCTAGGGTTTGATGTGTAAAACTATCAAACAGGTAGATAACAACATTCACCCTCTCTCTCTCTACATGGGCAGATAATTATTCAATTTCTCAGGGTCAAAATCCTCTTCCTTGGGGAGCCAATGTTGGTTCCTACGTACGGATTAAGAAGCTTGGAAAAATCACATAGACACATCCACCTAAGCACTCAATCTCTAACAACATGATTTTCACTTGAGAGACAAGTTCATCTCCTTGTTTTTTGTTTAGAAAATCCATTAGTATGCAGTTTGACCAACTTCCACCTCTAGATGAGGAGTATTTAGCATGATACGCCAGAAGTGAACAATGCTTCCAGAACATAAACTGGGATTTTGACAGGTTGCAGGGGCATGTTGATGTATTTATCCAAAATAATAACATTACCCCTCCAATAGTGAAAAACATTGTTAACAAGGGGTGGTAGAATAACAAACACTTTATAGCAGGATACCACACTCCTCAACAACCTCCAAAAGTATAAAAATCACCAAAGAAAATTATCCAGAGGATTATTGGGGGTTTTGGAGTTTTTCTAAACGTCCCTAAATCATGACCACACTGCGGAGTGTTTTGCAAACTTTTCAACAGTATGCAAAACTCCAGAAATGGAGCTCATATGCAAAACATACCGCTAGTGAAATCTGGTAAAAATAGAAAATTAATATTCTTATAATCTTAGTAAACTAGTTCTATGGTGTCGAGCTTGTTCTAATATTTCTGGCGCATTTTTTATGGACTAAATCCGAGTCTGTATGCGAAAGATATGCATAGTAAAAGTTGTGGTCTAATAATGACATGGCACAGTCTAACATGGACAAATGACATATTCTAGGCATGACACTTGGCATGTTTGTGGTGGTTTTATATTTTAAAATTATTATTATTATTATATTTAATCCATTCCATGTGAGTAATCCTAAATCTCATGGGATAAAGAGGAATTTTTTGGCCAAAATCCATTTAAAGACTTATTATATCCCTTTCCGACCATATGTGGGGTCAATGGCTAAATTGCACGCCTAAACCTATGGAAGGGAGATTCAAACCCTTGATCTATGCCAAAACGTTTATCATCCTTACCAATGTACCACTTTTTAGGAAGTAATATAATATTGGATCACTTCTATTTAAAGGGACTTTTTGGTAGGTCTGTGTATGAACAACGGAGGACTAGTTTGTAGAGATAACCACTTTTGAGGCACTTATGCTCAAAATTTTGCCATGGTGTAAAAAGTAATTTTTGTTCATAATTCTAATCAGATTTCCATAAATTTAACTGTTTGTTATATCAGGTGCTATCTATTTTTTTCTATGAAGGTGATTTTCCATCACAGTTTCATAGAACGGGCATGAGGAGTAGACATAGATCTGATTTTGCCAAGTACTTCTGGTCCAAACCAAGCCATGGAATAAAAAGGGAAGTTGTTCATATTTTTATAATATTTCCATATATATAATTTTTTTTCATGAAGTATTTATAAATCTCTAGGTGTAGACATTTTTCATTCACATTTGCAAGGGGATTGTAGTGTGGAAGCACTGTAGGATCCATGGATTATTTTTGGAACAATTTATGGTAAACTGGATAGAGTTTCTAATGTATTTGATCAGAAAATTTGTAGGTTTTGATATCTGTTTAGAAAGTATTGAATGGTTATTTTACTTCATTGGTTGTTTAATAGATCGATTCTCTTTTCAAGAATCTCAGATATGTAGCCTTCGGGTGAACTCCATTAACAATCTTGTTATGTGGATTTTATTTCAATTTGTGGATGAATATTTTGATTAGATAGAAAAGGTATTATATTTTAATTATTTATACTAAGTAACCATTCATTAAAAATGGGAAAATTGAATTAAGATTTACATTTTAGTATCCATAATCCAAAATTTACAGTTGGATGCACATTTCCAGTTTTTTGATTGATAATAAGAATGAGGTGCATGTATTAAAATTAATTAATAATTTTTAGGGTAATTGGACCAATAAATAGATGTTGAGTTTCTTAGTATCCAATAAATTTTAGAAGTACAAAAAAATTACCATTGTTCAGATCAGCAAAACACCACCACATTAATGGGTGACATCATCTCAGTCATTGGTGGATAAAGTCAGAGAATTAAAAATTGCTCAAAACATTGAAACTTCATATGTCGGGAAAGCAAAAGTTTCTCATCTATCTGCAGAACTACATGGTCAAGCACCTATTATACAAAATCCTCCAGTTTACACGGGCGGTCCAAGCCCCGAGGATTTACTAACTAGGAAGGGAACCTAAAGTATTCCCCCCATGCCACATACGGCTACCCATAGTAGCCACTAGTTGGAAGTGCATTCTCAAATTCCATGCCATGTGGAAATACAACATTCCCTAGCCTTGTGGCTTTGAATTCATATCAAAATAGTCAACCCCCTTACATGCACATGTATTTTAAGTCACCACACGAGGATATGTAGACTTATCTAGGTCCATATGGTCAAGCCACAGGGGATGCCTTATGTCCCAATGAATGTATACATTGCACCATTTAAACAATCTGATACAACCCCCACCTCCCAAATAGGGATCATCAATGGTTGATAACATACGCAATGGGGACCTATTCTGAATACCTTAAGGATATCCTCTCAACTTCTCCATATGGACTATTATGATACTCGAGAGCCTTGTTATATCTTCCAAAATTCAAACTAGGGAGGGTGATTCGTTGTTCACACATTAAGGCCTACGAAACTTCCATTCAAGAGTTTCTCCCATGGGATACAGTTGTTGTGAAAATATTCCCTAAGACCTTAGAAGGTATCACTCTCGATTGATATAACATGATACCAGAGGATTTGATACATTCCTTCAAGCAACACGTGTAAAATTTTATCAATTATTTTGATATTAGAAAACTTCTAAGGATAGGAGTAAGATATTTCCTTTATATGAAACAAGAGCACAATGAATCTACTGCCCATTTCATCCAAAGATGGAGGAACATCCTCTATTCCTCTGCGAGCACTCCAAACATGGATCAGAAAGAGCTCTATGATTTGTTCCTTCACTCCCTTAATAGGGAAACAAAGGAAGAAGTCCACAAATTTCCACTATGGAGCTACGTAGAATTATAGGAGGGCACTCTTTATATTTATCAAGAGGACATAAATAGTGGTCGTAAGACCTATGGAACAAATGATACGTTAGTAACTCCCAACTAAGGTAACTAAGGTTACCCCAAAAACATGAACAATAATCAGGGATCAAAGGTCCTCAACAAGAACTGTGGGGTTACAACTGACGGTGTTAATGATCAGCCAAAGAAACCCAATATTGTTAACCCACCCAATATAAGCACCAATAACAACACGAATGGAAATAACCAAAGAAACAACAATTTTGTGCCAATAATCAACGTTGTGGACTTTAATCACCCTCAATAGCAACAAAAACCACAAAAACCAAGAAAAGTGTAGACCCACGGCCCTATTCAGTACCCATGCAAGTATCCAAAACAATTTCAAAACTAGGGGAAAGGGTTCCTAAATTTTAATTATAATAATCAGAAGTTGAACAATGATCATAATTATGGATCACAAAAGAATGCAAACCGAAGACCTTGGATTACAATCCTGATTTGTACTATGGTTTTCAAAGAGTCCATGGGCACGATGCAAGAATGTGCCAAAATTGTAATAAATTTCTAGAACATTTTCCAGAATACCATAGATAACTCTTTGTAGATATGTTTCTAGAAAATCCAAAAGCACTAACACAAAACACGTATGTAGGGTCAGTTTCTCCTCAGAAAACACAGCTTATGATCTTTAGTGATCCTCTCCCCACACATCCTAAGGATGTTAAGTTTGATCCCCATTTTTCAAACAAGGGAAATTTAGTGGGGGCCAATGATCACGAAGCATCATCTTATTCAAATACTCTAGTGACACCTCTGGATGCTCGATAAAAAACAAAAATTTTGGGGCTCGTAGAATTACAGATTGAGCCTGAGGTAAATTATATGACCAGATCTTGATATTATGAGTCACAACCCATACTCATTTATCCATCAATATCGGATGACATTCAGAAAACACTTACAAATCCAGTAGGGGCATATGATTTAATTAATGACTTAATGAAGACCTTTTCTCACATTTCCTTTTTGGATTTGCTGAAGAAATCCCCTACCCAGAGAACTTATTTTTTTATAGGCATTGGGTCTTTTTTATTTAATTAAATTTACACACACTCCAGAAGCACAAGTAAACCACATAGAATTTTATGTCTACCCTCCTAGGTAGCCACAAAGGGATGCTATATTTGTGTTTAATATAAGCAAAATGTCGACTGATGCCAAAACTACATGCATAGGTTACCCATACTTTCATTTAAAAGTATGGATCTAAAATAACTATGTTAAGGGTGTAATGGTTGACAATGGGGTGGAATTTAACATAGTCCCCTTCAATTGTCTCCAAAAATTGTTATATGGGGACAAAAATTGTTCCTCAACACGAAATATGCTTAGGGGTTATGATAGCATCAATGTAACTTCAACAGCGACCATAGTCTTACTGGTTACATTAGGACCCAAGAAATTTCTCACTTAGTTCTATATTATAGATCATGAAACCAACTATAATATGATTCTCGGCCATCCATGTATACATTGCATGAAGGAGATTCTTTCCACCTTGTTTCAGGAAGTAATATTCCTGCATCTAGGGAAGGTCTTCATGGCACAAGATGACCTGAACCCTATTGATATATACCTAAAATAATATAAGAGGATACCGAGATCCCATTCTGATTTTGAGCTTCCAAAAAACCAATTTAACAAACCAGTTAGTTCAAAACTGGAAACAAATATGGTTTCCACAACAAAGGTAGAAGTCATGGGCTTGATCGAGGGCATTCTTACGGTCAAGGATGAAACCTTCATCATAGAGATAGTGTCACTAGTAATCATGGTGAATATTTTCTAGTAGTTGAAGAAATATCTACCCATTCTCCTTCCATTTGATTCTATGGGCATAGTACATGCCCTACCACTCGGATCTCTTCCAAAAAACAAATTTTGTATGGTAGAAGTAATAGAAGCAAAGGAAGAAGATACAAAGAATGATGCAACATTAATTTTCCTGAGTAATTGCTAGACTCTAAATTTCAATGGAGCCAAATATCATTTTGGTGGTGGGGTAGGAGTGATCCTTACTTGTCCTGAGGGAAGGTTTATGCCATTTTCCTTCAAGTTAAACTTCGAGTGTACGAAAAATGGGGATGAATAAGAATACCTCCTTATTGGACTAATTGTAGACAAAAGGTTGGGTTCTGGTAACATTAGATCTCTAGGTAATTCAAAAATAATCGCAAATCAAGTGTTTGAGGTGTATGAGACTAGGGCCGAACATCTACAACTATAAAAAATAACAGTGCTTAGTCTAAGAAATGGTTTTAAATTCATATCGATCGAAGTAGTTCCATGAGAAAAAAACCTTCTCGTAGATTCTATAGTAACATCTACTTCTGGCTTTACTCCAAATAGTGAGTTGGAAGATACAAGCTTCACGGTATCATTTCATGTTAAATGTTTGGTTTGTAAAATATAGGTAAATCCGATGTTGACATACATATAAACTAATAATAAGGATATCACACCATACCACGTTGAGTATGATGAGGCAACTCTTGGGTATTTAAACACTTACGTAGAGTTACAGCTTGCTCGTCAAAAGGTTTACTTTTCTCTTATCCCACATTCTTCTTCCTAATTTATAAATCCCATGTTAGAGTCTTCCTCTAGGGAAGGTCTTGAAATTTATGAGGTAGGATAAGAAGGGGACTTTGAGTTACCTCGATCCCCACCTGAGTTTTATGAGATTAACGCCTCCTTGATTAAAAGAACAATCGATATAAACATTGGGATGGAGGAAGAACCAAAAATTATGAAGCTAGGATCTTCTCTAACAGCAGAGGAGATAGAAATACATAATATAATTCTCAAATATCACTCAAAATCTTTCACGTTTAATTACACAGAGATGATAGGAATTTCTTATGATGTTGCGGTCAGCAATCTCGTCACTAAGTCGGATGCCAAACTGATTAAGCAAAAATCAAGGCCTATGTGTTGAGTGTGGAGCTTAATTGATTCAAAAGTAGCTTTCTTTTACATGTTGTTGGTTTTGACATTGACCAGCATTGGTCACAAGGAAACCGACATTGGTCAGGAGGTAACCGACATCGGTTAAGAAGTGACCAACATCAGTTAGGTAGGGACTGACATCGGTCACCTATATGACGGTGCTTTGTTTTTTAAATGACAATTAGAATAAATCTCTTTCTTTAAAGATGATTTATTTATTGGAAAAGCATAGTTAGTTTCCAAGAATAGATATATATGTATTTATGCATTGTATGAAGGTATGAGAGAATAAAATAGCATATTTTTGCATGTAAGTTTTCTTGGTGAGAAATAAAGAGTAGCTAAGTGAGGGAAAAACATTGAACATCCTGCGAGGTGTTGGAAGACAACATATCTTCATTGTATTTCCTTTGTAAAGAACTCAATACTAATATTGTCCATTTCTTTTCGGACGTAGACCAAACTAGGTGAGCCACGTTAAATATGGTGTTATCTTACTCTTGTTTTTTTTATCTTCTGGATTATTTCTGCATTCATTTCTTATACGTTTTATTTAATTATAGATATGTGCAACAATTTTATATGGTTTAACCCCAAAAACTGGTATCAGAGCTTTATTTTGAGGTTTTAATTGTTGATAGGGTTTACTCACATAGGGTTTTCTAATTGAGTGGGAGAAGAGAAATGAAAAATGATACTAAAAATTGAGTACATAAATTTGGTGGTCATTTTTATCAACAATGGAAGATGTAGATGGAGGATTATTTGTATCAGAAATATCTATACTTACTATTGGATGAGCATGGAAAACCGGACACAATGACTGATGAAGAATGGAAGGTTCTTGAAAGAAAGGCTCGGGGATCTATAAGATTGATCCTGATAGCATCATTGGTGTCAAATTTTATAGATGTAAAAATAATGGTAGAGTTGATGAAATCTTTAGAAAATTTATATGAAACTCCTAGTTCTTCAAATAAGGTTTATTTGATGATTTTTTTAAAAACAATTCCAAGATGTAAGAAGGTGGATCTGTATCTAATAATTTTAGTGATTTCTGGCCTATTGTAAATCAAATAAAATTGATAGAAATTTTGTTTGATGATGAAGTGAATTTTTTTTTATTCTTATGCTCTTTGCCAAATAGTTAGGATAACTTGGTAATGGCTATTAGTAATACAATGAATAATTCTAAAGGTTTGCAATTTGATGATGTGGTTAGTGTAATCCTTAATGAGGAAATACATAAGAAAATATTAGGATAAGAAACATCTAGAAAAAATTTAACTGTCGAAAGTAGGGGAAGATCAAAAGAGATATCATAAAATAGTAAGAAGAATGGGAGATCAAAGTCAAGACATGGCAGATCTAGATCCATGTACATAGATTTACTTTGTTGGAATTGTGGAAAGAGAGGACACTTAAAGGAGCGTTGGTCCAAGGGAAACAAAGAGAATACATAAAAAAAGCTAAATAAAAAGGTAAACAGGTAAACATTGGAAGTGAGGTAACGAAATATTCCCTTATTCTCTCCTTGGATAATAAATTAGAATCTCAGGTTTTATATTTTTGAGCTTCTTTCCACGCTACCCCAAATAAGGGTTATTTCAAAAATTATATTGAGGATGATTTTAGAAAAGTTTATTTAGCTGATGATGATCCATGAAATATTACATGTAAAGGTGATGTTTATATAAAGTTACAAAATGGGAATCCATGGGTATTGAAAGATGTGAGGCATGTTCCAAGCCTCAAGAGAAAAATTATATCTGCAAGGAAAAAAGGTGAATATGGATGTGTGGGTACATTCACATCTGATTCTTGGAAGGTTACCAAGGGATATCTTGTTGTGGAAAGAGGTAAGAAGGTAGGAACTTTATATCTATTTACCTATTTTACTGATTCCTTTTCTGTGCTATCTACTACAGATTCAGATGCAACCATGTGGCATAATCAGCTAGGCCATATGTGTGAAAATGGATTTCCAATCTTAAAGGCTAAGGGTAAGTTATCAACTTTGAAACAATTAGATCTTGAATTTTTTGAGCATTGCATATTCAGAAAGCAAAAGAGACTGAGATTTCTCAAGGTTGGGTCATCAAAGAAGGAACAAAAATTGGAGCTTGTACACTCAGATGTGTGGGGACCAGGTCAGGTAGTTTATATTGGAGGATATAAATATTATGTGACTTTCATTGATGATGCCACAAGGAAGGTATGAATATATTTTATTAATCATAAATCAATTTTTTTTGAAAATTTTAAAAAATGGAAATCCATTGTAGAAAATGAAACAAAATTAAAATTGAAGTTCCTTAGATCTGAGAATGGTGGTGAGTACTGCACCAATTCTTTCAATGATTATTTTTCAGAGAATGGAATAGGAAGAGAAATAATAGTTCCTAGAAATCCATAGGAGAATGGAGTTGTAGAAAGAATGAACATAACAATCATGGAATGTGTTATAACCATGAGGATACATGATGGCTTTCCTTTGAAATTTTGGACAAAAGCAGTCGTTACAACACTATAACTGATCAACTATAGGCCTTAGACAACATTGGATGGTGGAATACCAGAAGAAGCTTGGTCTTGAAAAGAGATAGATTATTATTTTCTTATATTTTTTGGCTCAGAAGATTTTGTGCATGTTGACAGAGAAAATAGGAATAATTTTGATGCTAAATCTAAGAGATGTAATTTTATTGGTTATGAATCTAGTGATTTCAGATATAATTTTTGGGATTTAGAAGATTCAAAGATTATTAGGAGTCGTGGCATTGATTAGAATGAAAAACTAATGTACAGGGATAAGGTTTTGGTTCCTAAACATGAATAGGTTGAGGGAAACTAATCTTTTAGACCTAAAACTGACATCTAAAGACACTGATGTCATTTCTAAAGAAATCGATATCGGTCAGGGTAACATTGCATCGGATGATAGGATCAGGCTCAGAGAAGATAGCTACATGAAATGGTGTTGGTACTCTTAGAACCAATGTCGATAAGGAAATTGAATTCAGACGGTAGAAAGAGGAACCATGTTCAGTTACAGAACTGCGGTTAGTTACAGGTGATCGGCGTCGGTCATTGATAGATATTGACATGAATGTGCAACAAGAACATAACGATCCCCAGACAACCTAGATCTCAGTTAGAAGGTCACAAAGAGCAAGTAGAGCACCGGATAAATTTTAACCTTCCTTTTCTTATTTCTTATTAACTGATAGTGGTGAATTAGAAATCTTTGAATAAGTAATGCAGACAGATACCCACGAGTAGTGGGAGGATGGTATGGATGAGGAGATGGACTCCTTGGAAAAAAATATGACATGGGATTTGGTCAAGCTACTAGCAGGTAAGAAAAAACTATAAAAAAATAGGATTATGGAATCAAGGAAGAAGAGGGTGGACAGAAAAGGTACAAGGAGAGGCTTGTGGTAAAGGGATTTGCAGAGAAATAAGGTATTGAGATTGATGATATTTTTTTCCCTGTAGTTAAGATGAATTCTATTCTTACTGTTCTAAGTTTGGTTGCAACAAAATATTTTCATTTAGAATAGATACATGTTAAGACATATTTTCTTCATGGTGATTTAAAGGAAGATATTTATATGCAGTAGCTACTTGGTTATGAAGTTAAGGACAAGGAGAAACTTCTGTGTAAATTTAAAAAGAGAATATATGGGCTCAAGAAAGCTCCAAGGAAATGGTATTTGATATTTGATATTTTTATTCATGAGGATGGTTATATGAGATCTGAGTCTGACCATTGTGTTTTTTTTAAGAAGATTTAAAATGGGAGCTATGTTATTTTGTTCTTGTATGTGGATGATGTCCTAATAGTACGATCTAGTATGTAAGAAATTGGTAAACTTAAAGAAAGGCTGGCTCACAGATTTGCAATGAAGGATTTAGAGCTGTAAAGAAAATTCTTGGCATGAAAATTCACCGACACAGGGAAAACAAGAATTTGTATTTGTCTCAGGAGGATTATGTCAATAAGGTGCTAGAAAGGTTTAACATGAAAAATTCAAAACCTGTTAGTACACCTATGGATGGACACTTTAAATTGAGAAAATATCAGATTCCTTCATAACACGAGGAGGTTGAGTACATGACACATGTTCGCTATGCTTCAGCAGTAGGAAGTTTTATGTATGCCTTGGTTTCTACTAGACAATAAATTACACAAGTAGTGGGAATTGTGAGAAGGTTTATGGATAATATAGGTAAAGAACAATGGAGATAATTCCTATGGATTATCAGATATTTGAGAGGGACATATGGAATGGATTTATGCAATGGAGGGTAAGATACTTCTTTACATGGCTAAGTTGATTCAGATATGGCTTGAGATTCCAATGGCAGGAGGAGCACCACTAGATATGTTTTCACAGTAGATGGAATGGTAGTTAGTTGGATTTCAAAATTGCAGAAGATTGTGGCTTAGTTTACTACAGATGAAACATATATTAAAGTTACATAATTTAGCAAGTAGATGATATGAATGTGAAGGTTCATGATAGAGTTGGGAAAGGAGCAAGAGGATTGCAGATTATATAGTGATAGTCATAGTGTGATTCATTTGACAAAGAATTCACCATTTCATTCAAGAATGAAACATATTCAGTTGAGGTATCAGTTCAAATAGTAGGTGTTAGAGGATAGGGAGATGGAGTTATATAAAATCCATATGGATGAGAACCCTTCATACATGCTAACGAATCCATTGGTAAGGGATAAGTTGGAGCTTCACTCCACTTCTATTGGTCTTCTAGTTAGATAATTGAAGAGGAAGAAACAGGCCAATGAAAAGGAACCAAGGATTTTGATGTACATTATAGTGTAGAAATTGATCTCTAAGTGGGAGATTGTTGAGTTTTGGATATTAATTACTTTAAAAGGAGATTTCTTTTACATGTTGTTTGTTTTGACAGTGACTGGCATCGGTCAGGAGGAAACCAAAATCGGTCAGGAGGTAACCAACATCAGTTAAGAAGTGACTGACATCGGTAAAAAATGGACCAACATCGGTCACCTCTATGACACTACTTTGTTCTTTAAATGAGAATAAGAATAAATATATTGCTTTAAACATGATTTATATATTGATAAAGAATAGTTAGTTTCCTAGAATAGATATATATGCGTGTATGCATTGTATGAGGGTATGAGAGAAGAAAATATAAATTTTTTGCATGTATGTTTTCTTGGTGAGCTAAAAAGAGTAGCTGAGTGACGAAAAATCATTGAACATCCTATGAGGTGTTGGAAGACAACAGATCATCATTGTATTTCCTCTTTAAAGAATTGAATAATTATAATGTCTATTTCTTGGTGGATGTAGCCCATACTGGGTGAACCACATTTTATTTGGTGTTACCTTTCTCTTGTCTAGTTTATCTTCTTTCTTATTTCCACATTCATTGTGTATAGGATTTATCTGATTATAGATCTTTACAACACTATTATATGGTGTAACCCCAACACTATGAAGAAAAAGGTGGTTCTCATAGTAAAAGAAGAAGTGATGAAACTCTTGCTAGTAGGGTTCGTCAAACCGGTTCAATCCTTGCAATGGGTATCCAACATCGTCCCTGTTCTAAAAAAGAATGGGAAGATCTACACTTGTATTTACTTTGTAGAAATTAATAAATTTTTCCCTAAGGATTATTTCCCGAATCAATCCATTGATGTTATTTTTGACGCGACAACTTGTTATGATTTCTTTTATCCCATGGATGGGTTTTCAGGATACAACTAAATTAGGATTTTCGAGGAAGATCCAACAAAGAAAAATTTCTTCAATCCTTAGGGAACCTATGGCTACACGGTCATGGCATTTGGGAAGAAAAATGCTGGTGCAACTTACCAATGTTCCATGACATATATTTTCAATGATTTTATCCATAAGATTATGGAGTCTTATGCTAATGACCTCTTAGCCAAGGCTAGATAATTATGCAATTACCCTGAGGTTCTTCATATCATTCTCTCTCAATTAATTGAGTACGACATCATACTTAATCTAGACAAATACGTATTTTTTGTAATGGTACTATTTTCTCCTGAAAACAACTGTTCATTTTTCAAGTTAAATTTGAAATTCAAATTTCTTTCCCTCCTAAATTATTTAATCCAAGTTGAAAATTCAAAGAGATAGAAAAATCCATTCCCTAGAGTTGTTTCAAATCCCCAATCTTCTTATTTTGATAATTTTTCTATTTTCCTATCTGGACGCGTGAAAATTTTATTATTGTCCTCATTTGATTTAATTTGTCAATCTTTCTATGCCCTTGGATCATCAAACCTTGTATTGTTTTCAATTCCTCGGCTCGCAAATGAAATTTGAAAATCAGGGGTAAAATGGTGGATTTTTCTTCTTCTCTGCATTTTTTCCCACAATCGGGAATGATGGGCATTTTATTCCCCATAAAATTTTGGCCCCATCATCCATGGGTACGTGGACATACCTAATTGGAAGTGGGTCGGTAGAGAAATTTGTGTTTTTGAGCCTCTTTGTAAAAAAGGAAAAAAGTTAAAAAGTCACCTGCAGCCCCAATTAGGCTTAAAGAAAAAGGTCAAATCTTGAGCCCATAGTCAAAGAACTCAAAGCAAGGAGGTGGAGTGTTAGGGGGATTTCTGATTTTGAGCCTCTTTGTAAAAAATGTGAAAAGTTAAAAAGTAATCAGCAATGCCGATCAAGCTATCAATAAAAAATTCAAACCTTGAGCCCATAGTCAAAGGAGTCAAAGCAGGGAGGAAGAACTTTGGGGGGATTTAATATTTTGAGCCTATTTGTAAAAAGGGTGAAAAGTTACAAAGTGACCTGCAGCCCCGATCAAGCTATCAGGGAAAAATTCAAAGGTGAAGCGAGCCATTGAAAATTCAAATCAGATGAGTGGGCCAACGGGGAAATTTTGGAAATTCAACCAAAATTTCAAAAGTGAAGTAAAAGTTCTAGAATGCTCCATGGCTCGAAAAAGTTCCCGAGCCCACCGGTGAAAATTCAAAGCAGGAGAGCGGAGCATTAGAGAAATTTGAAGTTTTGAGCATTTTTTGAAAAAGGGTTAAAATTGAAAAAGTGAGTCGCGATTCCGTCACCACTAAAATAAAGCCACGTGGTAGGCCTATGGAAGAGAGGTGGAAGGGTGGACCAAAATGTTGAAAAATTCCAATTTTGTACAAAGGCATCCTCCATGCCTGCTCCAATAAATTTCTCCCACTTGGATGGCTCTAGTTTAAAGTTTCAAAGGAAAGATGAACGGTTCAAATTCAAAGTTACAAAATGAATGTAACGAGTGCATTATAAAAAGTCTAGTTTTTCTGCCATTGGCATTTTTTCATGAATCAAGAATCCGAATGGACGTAAATGATTGAAAAGAATTTGTAAACCGTTTCTTCCTAACAAAGAAGAAGTTGTAACCATTTCTTGGAGGAGATTTAATGGCTTCTTCACGCCATTGCAGAGGGTTGGCAATTGATCTTGTAAACTCACGAGTTCATTATACTTAGAAAAAACAAAGGAGATAGCCATTTTTCATCCATTTTCACCCCTTTTCTCAATTTCCTCCATTTCTCCACTATGTACAACTTCTGATTAAACATCAATACAAGAAGAAGGATTTTGTATCCTCTTTGATAAAGAGATTTTAGAAACTTTGAGTTCACAATCTTATCTCATCTTGTTTCCATTTGCAGGGTTGTTTCTTTCCATGAATGCATGTGATAATTTTTCTAACTAGTCTATGGAGGAATCTTATTTCCTACCTACAACATTATTTCTCCTACCTCTTTTCTCACTCCCTTTCCCACTTTTAGACAAAGTTCTCTCCTTCAATTATTTGCAAGCTTTTCTGCAAGATCAGTGGAGTGCTTGTGTTGGATCCTCGATTGAAATGCCACCATAGAAATCCAAATTTTCTCGTGCATGCATATACGGTAGCTGCACCGGTGAAGTAGAGGGACTTAGATTCCTAAAGCATTGGCAAGGAATCCACAATTTTGTCCACCCAAAAAATTCCCTTGCCAACATGTACGCAAGCTATTGGGATACATTATATCTTCACAAGCGATTGATGTAGATCCATCCAAGATATAAATAGTTCTAGAAATGATTCCATCTTCAGAAAATTCTAGCATTAACTCTTTTCTCATAAAACTCGGTGCAATCTGAAGGTTTATCCTTGATCTAACCTTTGTTATTTACTTGATCAATATTTTTTTAAAAAAGGAATGCTTTATTGATTGGAAAAAAGAGTGCAATGAGGCATTTGAGTTAGTAAAATGTTTCCTAATATCTCCTCCCACACTCATGTCACCTAAATCATATCACCCCCTAATTCTATAATCACGAGCTACATATGGCTCACTAGCTTGCATGCTAGCTTAAGAATATGATGATAAATGAGAACATGTTATCAAGTTTATCAGTCGAGCATCACTTGAATATGAGATATGTTACACATAGGTGGAATAGGAATACCTTTCCATAGTCTTCACATCAAAGCGCTTAAGACATTACATATTGAATTAGGAAACAAGAGTTGTTAAAATAGATCATCTGCAAACATTTCTTACATAAGAGTCCTTATCTAAGAAAGATGGATGCTTCATAACTCTTATGGGTGAGTTTGAGATAATTTTGGTTGATAAGAAGTCTTTCAAAAGAAAAATCATTGCAGACTTGTTGGCTACTAACCCATTATATGGAGGTGATCTAGTAAATTTGGACTTCCTTGACGAATGTGTGTATTTTGTTTATACCAAGCCTCTTATTTCTGATTGTCCATTGTATAATGATATCCTTAATTTTATCATGGATTATATGTACCCTGAAGGGGAGAAATCATGACAAAGAAGACAACTATTTATTATATAAACTAAATAAGTTATCTTAGAACAAGAGCTCTATCACAGAGCCTTTGATAGAATGTTGTTTAGATGTCTTGATGAAGAAGAATATGAAAAGATTCTGTATGAATCACATATTGGAGTATTTAGAGGTCACTTCATGGACCACGGCACTACTCAGAAGATACATTAGATGGGATTCTTCTGGCCCATACTAGAACATGATGTAGTAGAGTTTGTGTGCAAGTTCCATAAATGCCAATAGTCCTCTCATGAGATCCACCTACCGGCATAGGCTCTGCAAACAGTTGTGACACCATGGCCCTTTTCCATGTGGGGTCTAGATTTCATAGGTAATTTTTCTCCCTCATCATCCGAAGGCCATAAATTTATAATCATAGCCAAATAATATTCACAAATTCGGTAGGGGCCATGCCTCTTACCACCGTATTAGGTTCCATAATCGATAATTTCATTCTGAACCAAATCATTTGTAGGTACATTTTCTTGTAGGTGATTATCTCTAATAATGGCACATATTTAAATAATGAAAAAATATGTGAACTATGTGATAAATTTAAGATAAATCCTCACACTGCTTCTCTCTATTATCCTCTGGAAAATAGACAGGATGAGGAAAAAAAAAAGATCTTCAAATCCATTCTCCTTAAAACTTTAAAGGAGAAAAAACAATATTATCATTTAAATTTATACTTGGCCTTATGGGCCTACAAGACATCGCTAGGAACGCTAATGGGTGAAACCCCCTTTTCTTTATTATTTGGTTCAGAAAAGGTTCTATAACTGGAAGTAAAAATACCTAGTATTTTCATCTCATTATAGGGAATTTCAGGAGAAGAAGCCTATTGAGATGCGTGGCTCTATAGATTAGAAATCCTTGATGAAGCTAGGCTCAATGCCCAACAATGAAACAAAGCCTATGCTGACCAAATGTGCCCACAGTATAAAAAGAATGTCTATAAATGTGAAATATGTGAGGAAGATCAGGTTTTAAGACTTAATATCTAGATAGAACAAATATTGGCAAAGGTAGGGAGATTAGGAAAAAGTGCTTGGGTCTATATCGAGTAATAGAAGACTATAAAAATGGGGCACTTCACCTGTGTTTTCTAGAGGGTGAATATTTTAGTGAATCTATCAAATATCTTTTCCTGAATAGGTGTTATGCATGATTCACCTAAATTCACACATGTACAATGTTGCATCCGCATTGGATTTTCATCTACCTATCCATTTCCTAAACTTGTAATCAAGGGACTTGTTCTTATAGAAATTCCTAAAAAACTTTTGAAAATATTGGTAAAACATTCAAATCACATCTCTTCTAATCCTCATGGTATCATCAATTATTTCATAATCATTTCATCAGTTTAAACAAGATAAGACAAGATTTGATGGTAACCATACCAAGCCCTTCATACTTGGTTCCACTCGTAGTTTCTTCTATATTAGGTGTCTTTTCCTAATCTCTGTTCTAGAAGATTCATGGTGTCATATCTATCCCATATACATCTCTTTGGAAATAAGAAAATTCAAAACATTTTTCGTAGGTAAATATGTCAAATGAAAATTGACAAAAAAATAATATTTTACACATTTCATTGCCCTACCAACCTTTGTTGTTGAGCCTACATCTCTTACTATTGGCATAGGGTTGGGAAAGGAGAAAAATGTCTTTAATCACCTATGCCTTGTCCATGGTGGTAAGCCCATACTTCCTACTGGTATCATGGGGCAAGGTGTAGGGGTTCTTTTCGAAAAATTAGAAATTTAAAAGCAGTTCATTAAGATACTATGAAATCATAAATCAGAACAAAGTGAGTTAGATGTCTAAAGTTCCAAAAATATTTTAAAACCTAAAAACTAGATTTTTTCAACCAAGTGGCCATCTACAGATGTAATTCTAGATAAAACGGAAAGCAATTCACATTTTAAACTATGTAGCAAACTTACATGGGATGAGGTTGCAGGTTCTCAATTTGGTTTTTGCCAAATCCTTGTCTTTCTCTCATCATTACCATTCACCAAATTTCTATAACTTGTGCCCCTTATGGCTCTTTGTGTTGATTCCTCACATCTTACCGGTTGTGTGGGGATAGGAGTGGGGAGAGTTAATCCTTCTATCATATCATTCTTTCATCACGTTTTCCCCAAACAATATCAAGTATCGAAAATTCCTTAGGGAAACTAAAGTACAACATTAAAATGTATTTACATTATAATATATTAGCATTAAAAAAAAAAAAAATCATTCTGTTAGCATTCATATCCACTACATACATTCTGAAAATCATACAAAAGCAGAAGTTTGAAACATCTAGAATAAACATGTAAAGTGAGCCAAGAAGTATTCAACTCAGATACAATGAATTACTGAACTAAAAAAACAATTTGTATATATATTCCATCACGCACTAGGAATGGTCAAAATTCTCGTAATGGGCTCAAAATAGAAAAAAAAAATCATATAAATTCCTAAGAAAATGGAAACTAAGAAATAAAAGGCCCAATGGCCTATCAATCCTTGTGGGATCCCTGAGACAGGGCATGACTTTGTCCAGGACTCTTATTATGGATAGGTCGTTGAGAATGTTTTGAATGGTGGGATTTATCATGATGATAGCCAATGGTTTTGGTCTCACTATGAGAATAGCTCTTCTTCATCAATATCTCAGCTGTAACGTACGTGAAAACCTGATTGCAGAGAGAATTCATGATCTATGTTTCCCTCCAGATAAGTGCAAACATGTTGTAATGTCTACCAGATGATAATAGTAGTCTTGTGTCCTCAGTCAGTTTGGATCATTTCTTCCTTAAAGGGATCAAAAAGGTTTCCACTGCACACCTGATTAATAAGATCTCACCACCCCTATGATAATCACTACAAACAAATAGAAAATTAGTGAGTTATGAAAGATAAAAACTAAGATAAAAAAAGGAAATACCATCTCATATTTCCAACTAAAAGATTCAAGAGAAGAGTATCAACATACTCAAATCTCCCTACATCCATGTAAGGGTAAACTAGTATTTCTAGAGATTTTGTTGCAAGTACCTGAGTGTGCTCAAGTATACTACTGAGTCTATGCACTGTCCCACAATAGACCCCCTCGTATCCTTCCTCATCTCAAGGTAGTAGATCCTATGATATTAAGGTATCCTTCCGCACATCTATCTCCTCCTACCCCAATTTTAGCATGTCATGGGTTTTATGCCACTAAGGATTGCTCTCCTCCTCCATGTGCGTTGGCTCGCAAGTTTCACCACCCAATCCCTCATCATAAAATATATCATCAATCTACTCATCACCCAACACCTCTCTGGTCTCATCTCTTGTTTCCTCCTCAAAATTAAATTCCACATCTATAGGCTCATGTTCCTCTCCTCTATGGGTGAGGAGCGGACTCATTTTGGAGTAAAGGTGCACAGAATAACACCAACTTCCCTTCGGGCATGAACAAATAAAATAACTATAATACGTAATCCTAGAATCACAACTTTCCAACTTGGATCTCCGCTAGGGCCCTTTTGGGCCTCTTTGACACTCTTCATATATGGGTGCCACGGGGGGGAAGCAATTCAATGTAAGTTAGACCTAAATACTGAGGAACTCGGCCAAATGGGTCAAATCTCAACCTTCCCTATCTTGTCAACTAATTTGCCAAGTAGTCGCATAGGTCCACCACTGTGGTCCCTTCCTATCCCCACAATCCAACTGATGTACTTGGTATGGAGTGCCCACCATATGTCTTTTGTGGTAAAGGAGGCCACTAGACTGATGTGGCACTCTAAGAGACTGAGATCATCATCAATCTAGCTCACCCTGACCACCCATAGGGTACTATACTGGCACTTTCACCTCCCATAGGGGATTGAATATGCTCATACACCCATATTATAACCAATGTAGGATTTCTCAAAGATTGTCCCTTATAACCTGAAAATATTGTATAAATCATGATAGGTGATTCAGTTGAGGATATCTTCCCCCCCAAGAAAATATACAACCATATGACTCGATCTTGTGTGATAAGCAGAGCCCAAATGTATAACAAAGTATCAAATCCCTTGTCCCCAATCAACCGTGAAGAAAAAATACCCATGATGGCCTTATGGATAGTAAGGATGAGAGTAGTGACAATATATCGAACCTTCATATCCTTCTTCAAACCAATTGACACCACATGGCATCATCCTATATAGGTAGCTAACAGAGTCATCGTGGGTCTAGATCTTACTATCTCAAGAGTTCAACCTCCTCCCAAGTATCAAAACTCCAAGTATGTGATACACGTCCTCAAATGTAATCATCCACGTCACCCCTAGCACCCAAATAACCATAGAAGGTATTCCGGTCTGCTTCCAAATAAGAGAATAGGTCACATAGTATATGACTGGTCCAGAAAGTGATATGATGGCACCCATACAATCGAACATATGCCCACTCTCTGTAGAATGTTAGTCTCAACCTCATTCAACTTATCTAAAATATCTTGGATCCAATCACAGTCCCTCTCGCAAGTCCAACGTATGTAGTGTTTCTTCTTCTCCATCCATAAAAACATCATAAAAAATATAAAGTGACATATTTCAAGAGAAAACGCTCATCAAAAACATGATAAAACCTCAAAAATTCAAAACAAATAAAATTAACATGAGTTTAATGAATTTTGTTTTGATCCAGTTTGCCCTATGTAGGGAATTGGTTTTGTGACCTCTTCCCTTAGTAGGATAGTTGGTTTTGCAACTGCCACCAAACTCTAGGCGGCGGTCCTAAACCGATTCATTGTATGAGGCTACGTGGCCCTAAAAATGTTAAAAAAGGCTAAAATACATAGTTTTGAATAAAACAAATGACTACCCTATGGGCACCCCCCTTTAGAGATTTTTTTAACACAAGAAATTTTAAAAATAAACCCTCCTAAGTGAAATTTTTGAAAATTTTACATTTTAGGTTTAAAAATAAATAAGTGATAAAAACTAACCTTAGATCGTGTGGGTAGATCTCCTAGTCGTGAAGTCTTGATCATTATCTCACAACGAATGTTTTGACTATCCTCTTGTCGAAAATGGTCACTGTAGGTCCAGAGCTAAAAACTCACCTAATCAATATGCATAAATGAATTGGAAAAATATTGTTGTTATATGATATATATATGTGTGTTTTATAACTTTATTTTGAGGTTCATATGTTCATAGGGACAAGAGTGCTAGCGAGTAGTTAAGTTCTTATCCACATAAAAATGGATAAGTCCTCTTGTCATTTTAGTTTACAATTTGCTTTTTCAATATTTTATTTATCTGCATTTGAGTCTTATTTTTGTTTTACTGATAGACGGGAGGTTGGACAGTGCCAACATTTCAACACAAGAGGCGTGTCACGTATAATTTCTAACTTTCGCATATTCAAGTAACACCATACTTGGACTCTAAATGTTCTACGCGTCTTCATGGCTAAGACGATTCTCTCACGGGGAAATATGTACACACCAAATTTTACATGTGCTATATTATCGGAAAATCAGCCACAAAATTCCCCAGTGATGAGTTTTTTCCTTTCAAAATGTGTTCAAGTTCCTAAGCTCATTCACAATGTATATTTTTAGCCTACATATTTGCACTTAACTTTTCCACACTTTCTTCTAGATTTCCACTCCTTTCTATGCATGTTTTGGCCTTCAGTGTAAAAACCACCACCCTACCAGGGTTGTGGTCCTTTGATTGTGACCCTATGTAGGGTGGTGGTCTTGCACATTTTTTCTAGAACCTTTCATGCATGATTTAAACATGCGATTCTTCACTTAACTTGACTTCCAAGGTGCATTTGTGATCCAAATTACCTAAAAATGGTCTTGATTGCATGATAATGCTTCCCTCTTCTATTTTTAAAAATATTTAATTAGTTTGAACTTCCTCTTCACCCAATGATTTAGCACTCCAAGTTTTCCTTGTGCAACGAAGGTACATCACATCCAATTCCTATTTATTAAATGTTTGTATTCAATAAAATGGAATCAGGATTTTTTATATCTTACATAGTATTGTTGCAACAATCGTACTAGAAATTACATAGCCACAAGCTCTGTTCAATTTTGCTATCTCTGTTCTACTTGAAGTGCAATCATATTTTCCTTGAAGTTGTCATTGCTCAAGTGCATTCTCCTACTGTTGCATTTGCATTCCCAATTCATTTAACACATATGAACATATAGCGAAAGAAAGGATAAACTAAAGGGAAAAACACAAATACAACAAGATAAGATAAAACTCTTGATTATCTAACTTGGAATTATTTGTTTATTTTCTTGATTCATTCAAAGTGTTAAGTATGAATTTATTCATTTCAAATCCATATTAAATAGAGTAGTGAAATTATTTCATTTAAATTGATTGAGTAATTTCAAATAGGTCAAATCATTAGAAAGATTGCTTTTCAACATTACCAGGTAAGTTGTATAGAACAATATCTTCTTTGAAGATGTGATTTTTTCTCTACCTATAAGGTAGGGTTGAGGTTTTTTGATTGAATTAGTTAGTTGTTTTAGATATAGATTAACATATTTGCACAAGTAATTAGATATATCCGGTTAATTACTTGTATTATATTTCATTTATTGGATTAGAAACATTATTTATAATTCTAGAAAAGATAAAAATATATATATATATATATATATATATATATACTTTAACTAGATTAGTTTGATCTCAATGTTTTGTTTAGATATACTATGAAAATACCAAAAACATAGTTAATATTTTATTTTATAGTTAGTTAGCTTTGTCAAATCAATTTAATTCCATTTTGTATGACCATCAAAGGTCCACAAGAACAAAAAAAAATCAGTTATGATCCATTGGTCCAACAAACCAACGGACCCGAGTTGTTGACTGACATTGATATAGGCTTACAAATGCTTGTTCTAAACACACTGGCTAGGTATTCTGAAAAGATAGAATAGTTAAACACATTAAACATTATATTTGATCACTCCTGTGGTTATTGGATTACTCTTGGCAACAGGGCTTGATTATGCATATTACCATTCAGAGAATATAGAATCCACTAGTTCACAGTTGTGATCCCCGGGTCTCACAACCCAATGGAACTGATAACCAATTAAATATAGATATTGGTTTATGTATACTTGTATTTAGATCATCCCCACTTCGACCTGACATTATTGCACAACTTTCAATGTTGAACAAAGAAGCTGATTAGGCTAAGGATTTCTGGACTAGACTCAATAACCTCCCATAGACCTAGTGGCTTTACTATGCCTCTCTTTTTTCAATTTCATTACCTTGTATAGAAATATATTTGACGAATCCGCAAGCTATTTCATACGTGTTCCACAACAAGTAGACAGAATATTAGTGGAGATCGATGATATTGACTAGAGCCTCCAAGTAGCCATTTTATCTGATCATTCTATTACACCACTTCAGGTTAGGGAGGATCTCTTTTCCTTAGAATCACATATCTCAATATTGCGTGTTGAAAATATTAGGTTTCCTCAATATATTGTTGATTACTACAACACACATCCATTTCCTCTCCACACTGACTTTCCCGGAACAACCTCAAGAGGTCAGGTGTGAAAGAATGTCACGTGTTGATTTTTTTTCATACAGAAACCATGGAGGTTTTATTTTGGTTCAAGATATGCAAATGGGAGGAAACCCTTCTTTCAATTTTCTCTCCATTTTATTATTTGCATTAGGTTATCTTGAGTATTTACCTCTTTCTTTTTTTTTCAAGGATCCAACAAAAATCTTGTTGTGGGTATTTTTATCACATTTTCTTGAGTTCAATCATTTACGTAAATCCATTTGGGTTGTTCTTGGTTATCTTTGTGCTACTGACGTTTGTTACACTATCGAAATCAGTTTTTGTAAATCCGGTACATTTAATATTAAAATATATTCCAATGTATATGTTTTGAAATCTATACATCTATTTACATTTTTTTTATAAAATTTCATATATTTTGAAGTCTCTGTTATATTGTTTTCGAAGTGATTTTTATACAACTAATTTTGAAAGGTTAAAATTATGAAACTTTAGGTATGCTTCAAAGACCGATGTCGGTTTCTATTTTTCTGATTCCTATTGACTGACTGACATCGATCACTATCGAAAATGGTTTGTTTTATAAATGGATATATATAAACACACACACACACACACACACAGATATATATATATATATATATATATATATATATATATATATATATATATTACGACATATATATTTATATATATCTAAACATGGTTCTAACCTAATTCTTTAATTTAACAAAATACACAAATAAAAATAACTTCTTTCTTGATTAAGAGAACTAAACGTATACATTTTCCTTTGTAGCATTGTTGTATAAACTATATAAAAAATACTAAATCAAACTATTTTACTTACTTAGCTAGAAGATAAGGAAAATTGTAAACATAACTCAAATGTAAGTTCATTTATCTTTTACTACAAAGATTGAAATGAATAGTTCAAAAGGGAACGAACATATAATTCCATATATTTGTCATGTAAGAAAACCATTTTCAAAATTAAGGCACAATGCAACATTTTGATTAAATTCCAGGTTTGAAAAGAGCAACATTTCTATTAAAATAAAACTTTCAACTTCCCCTCTTTAAACCCTTTCCAATACATAGTTGGATAATTAATTTACAAGAACTCTCTTTAAAAATACAAGTATACACAAGACATCCAATCAATGGTTGAAATAACATGAGAACATTTACAACAATAGGATTGTTTCTTTGGACTCAACAGATATGTATTCATCCCATTAACATCTTGTAACTCAATAAGCTATTTCTTCCTCTTCAAATTATAACAACAAGGAAGGGATCATAGACAGCACTCACCTCCAAAACCTATCCCAATGAGAAGGTGAAATCAACCTTATTATTGACCCCTGAGCCCCAAAAATAGAGTAATAGGGAGTATTTTCAACCATGGAAACTCTTTACAAAGGCTTCCACAATACATACATTCATGCCAGCAAAACTTGCACACATACAAGCACAATAACAATAACAACAACAATATACAATTTTCCAACACAAAGGATTAAAATATAAGTGAAGGGAGAATATAATTATGGGGACCACTTCCTTTTACATCCTAAGTGAAATAGGGGTCTACTGAAAAACCTTCAAGTGCGCATCACATATACTCAAAATATCCTTATCTCTCCCCATTTTAAAATACAAAAACTGTAACAATATTTTCCTTTTCTCTCCCCATAGGTGGAACATCCTAATCACACTCCCTCCAAAATACATAACAACTCCCTTTTCCCTCCCCAATTTTCCCATTTTCCTTATCCCACACCATCCTTAAGGTCATACTACCAAAAATCCAGAACAATCACAAACAATTATTCATTTTACAATACAACACACAATAAGTAAAATAAAATGAAAGGTTATAAACCCTACCTTGTCATTTCAAGAAACTTGAATCCTCAAGGAACAAACTTAAATATTATTCCAAGTCCAAGCCAATCCAAAAGCAAGCTCCCAAGCTCCAACACAGGTAAGTCAAGAAAAATCACCAAAATATGCGGGTGTGCAACTAAAACCAAGTAACCCCCAAAACTCCAAAATAACTCAAATAAATATAAAATGTGGAGAGGATGGTGATGTGGCTCCATGTAGGATTCCACTTCACTTATCCTCCAATCCACCTCGCTAAGTCAAACACAAATACCAAGATTCATGAATGGGTGGGTGAGGATATGAAAAGTTTCATTCAACACACAAACCACTACTCCATACTTCCAAGGACACCATTAAAAGAGTTTGCAAGAAAGTGCAATTAATTACATCTCTTTCCCTTGAAAACACAGAGTGAGGGATAAAATTAACCCCTCACATCCTAGGTATGGTTGTTAGGTAATTTTAACAGGTATGGGACGAGTCTAACTTATCCCACAAACCTCCAAAGGTGGATTCAAATCCAAAATTATAGATTTGAAGGACGGGGGTGAGTACATAGCTCAAAATAAATTGAAATACATCTCAAATACATAATATAACAAGGACTATCTACCAAATTTGATGCCCAAATAGTCACATCCAAACTTAGCATAATCAACATGATTAATTAACTAAACCAGAGCAAATTAGTTAAGTAGTAATAGAGTGACAACACATTACAATTAAATAATTTAAATATACAATAAAATAAATAAAATGAAATAGGGAAAATCAACAAACAAACCCATCATCACATATAAGGTCACCCCCATGGGGAAATCCTAAAAAACTCAACAATAATAGAACAAAAATCACGAACACAAAGTTACCAAGGTGACCTTTGTTGCAAACATCTGATATTCTTCCATGGTTAGTATCCTAGTACCTTCTTGTTTATTGTTATATAATTTCCTAAAAAAACCAATAAAATACCTCTTCAGCCTCAAGGACATATAAATAACATCAAAAAATAAAATAAATACATATGTATCAATTTACATCATCATATGACGTGGCTAAATCATCATCAAAGTGAAGTAATTCTTTCAATTATTTACAATTTCTAAATATTTCAAATCTACCATATTCACCAACATCAATGAGATCACAAGACTAGCCCCATCATTTAAACATAATCATTACGTCAAGAATCCAAAGTGTTATTATATATAAAGTAACAAAAATAAATCATCGTCAATACTGAAATACCTATCCATGCCTTTAGAAGTGCATACAATCTATAATATGAGTCACAACATATCGATAATAAAAATATCTATACAATCTGTCAATTTTCTAATCAAAATATAATAATAATGTCAATGTCTCTACTCAACAGTAATCAATATTGTAGAATAATAAGTGTTGAAGAGGATTGGGAACTAAAACGAACTTCAATCCTTGTGAGGTAAGTGTCTTGTTGAATTGGAAGAGGAATATTATTAGACGTCGAGGACGTAATTTTTTTTAGGATGCATGATCACCTCCATGATCTGGAAAGACAAATGACAGATCAATTCATCCCACATCAAGTGTGGAAAATATGATGTTCTTATTTCCTAGATTTTAAGTCAATATTTATACAAATTAACAAATGGAAGAAAACATATTTACATTGAAATACAAAGTATAAATTCATCAGTAAACATTGAATTTGATAACATAAATTAAATAACACATATAAATGTTGTAGCTTATCTGTAATTGTTTCAGGTTCTAAATACATATCTTTGAGTGACCTTTGGGATGGAAATCCAATTCTCATCGTGGAAGCAACAAACATAGTTATATCTTACACAATGAGGAATCTATATCATGAACACATGTACATACAATTCACTAGCCCCGACCATGTATATCTAAAGCTTACTTTTTACCCTGATTCAAATGCAATTTGTGCACCATGTCTCAATCATAAGTTACTAGCCTTCTACTTCGAACTAGAAGTTGATCTTTGATAAATTATTTATGAAATTCAATATTTCATTCATATATTTCATAACCATATGTTTCAATCATCATATGTTCTCGTATAGATTAAATTACATTAATGTGATTTCCACATATTTACAAATATATCATTCTAGTGACTTTACTCCCTTTTTATAGGGTTGACAAGTTTACTTTTCATAATGGAAACATCTTTCCTTTAAAACCATTCTTTCTTTAACATATCATAATAAATTATTATAATACCTTAACACCCTTTATCTTGTTGGGAAAATATTCTATGTCTCACTCTATTTACCTTTATTCTTCACTTACCTACACTTGGGTGAATTTTAAATGATTTAATCCATTTTATTTACTAAAGTATATCCATGTGGATTTAGTAATGTAATATTTTACCCTTAAAAATTTAGATATTGTTCTTAGTAGCATAACTATTGTGTGACACATAGAACACAACGAGAATGATTGGTTAACCAAGATGGATACAAATCTAAAATATTTTTTTCTTTCTTTTCTAAGTTACACTATTAATACCAAATAAGTCTATTTGAGCATCATTCTTAATTATTTAATTATTTAATTATGTTGTCTCTGAGTTCATTTATTTATTTATTTTCTAATTCAGTAAACACATCTTGAGGATAAAGAAACTTATTGGATCTGAAATATGCACCCAACCCCAAATTCATAAACAACTCGAGATGTCAGAAAACATGGGACTGTCTCCAAAAAGTGGGACCTGAACTGAGATAGACCTCCGTAGAAGGATGGTTCCTCAACCTACTTCTAATGCTAAAATAATTATAAGAAGTGAAAGACAACTAACTAATAATTTCAAGCGACCATAGAAAAAGAGTGAGTGCATGAAATGAAATCCTAGACTAAGGAGGTGATAAAAACAAAAGAAGGGTCAAAGAGAATCCTAGTGAGTGAAAATAGAGGCCAAACAAGGCAAGGAAGGGCTGGCACATGGACCACAATAAGAAACCACCTTCAGATCCCATCTTTGTCGAGCATATCAGATCTGAGTCCTACAACATAACAAGATATGCACAATACATCTACCTAAAATACCACCATGAATGTTCTCCTCACAGCTAAAAATATATCAATGGCCCATCCAACCTAAAATACCACCATGAATGTTCTCCTCACAGCTGAAAATATATCAATGGCTCATCCAACCTCATTTCTATCCAACCTAGGAAAGTTGGACGTCGTCTAACTTATCGGTCATACATCGCCTTGTGGTCTCCGTCTCTACCTCTGGGCCATCTAACCTAGAGGGTTGGACAACTTATATCTCTTTCTCATTGAATTGATGGGGTTGCACACCATCAAACCTTGTATCGTACCATTTTCCTCTTGACCATCCTTGTAGCCAGCCAACTGGTCACTCGACTAACTATGTGTCTAACATCATTCCATCAAACTCAATGGGGTTAGACACTATCTAACTTGTATGAATACATTCCAAACACTGAGTCGATGTCAATAAATTGACCAACCATCCTATGTCGTAAATGAGTTTGGATGTCATCTAACCTATGACATGTAAAACCCAACTGACAGACCCACGACCCATCTAACCTCATCATACATTTACCACCCAACCTATCCAAGCATCTAACTTGATCGAGAAACTTGACCAACTAAATAAACTGATTGATTTAGTCACCCAACTCATCCGACCAAGTCATCAAACTTTTCTAGTTTCATAATGAGCCCAACCACCAATTTGACCAAGTTGGTCGAGAAAAAGCGCAAGCTATATTTCACTTTGAACTTTGGGGAAGAAATATTATGGCTGTCATAATTTCACAAGTTCGTACTTCAAATTTTGAACAGGTTATCCCAATTTTCAATGGTGCAAATTTGGGATAGCAATTTGGTGACCTCCAGGGGACATCTTCCTACTACATGGAGAGACTAGCTGCCTCTAAGCATCCATTGGGCATGGAATCAACATACACATGAATTTTTCTATCATTAACAATTCTCCCTTGAATTTTTCTATAGTACTTCATGTATTATTACTGATTTGGAACTACTATAAAACCTTATTGAAATTGAAAAGTGCAAGATAAATAAAGGCACAATTATTTACAAACATGCAAGATCATACATTTCCCAAATGGATCATATAGAGTGTGCACCAACACTTATCTAAAAGTAGACCTAAATTACCAACAAAATAATTTCCTACAAGCACTTGAAGGAATTAAAATCAAAACTATTATGTACAATTATGTAATAAACCATGTTAATGAGAATTCTTAGGATAAATCACATTGAATGGGATTTGTAATACTTAACCATCAAGATCAATAAGCTCAAAAGAATTTCCTTCCTTACAAGTTGTAATGGTATATGGACCACCCCTAGTTGTGTCAAACATGGATTTCCTTTTTCATTTGGCCCGATCAGTATCCCACATTAAAACTAAATCACCAACCTATAAACTCTAAATTTGGCATTTTTATAAAATCATTTGTGGGTGATTTTTTTATGATGCCCCAACTTAATCATTGCAGAATTTCTCAGTTCTTCAAGCTTCACCAACTCTACAAGCATGATTTTAATTTGATTCGTCACTTCAAATTCAAGTTTTTGGGGCAATTCAAGTGAAGGAAGCTCCAATGAAAATGCATCATTTCTTCTTTGCCATAAACCAACTTGTATGGTGAGATACCAATTGCCTTTGTCATGGTAATATCGTGAGACCAAAGATCATTCCTCACATTTTTGTACCATTTCCTTTGGTTTAACACCATTTTCCTTTTCATAATTCTAATTAGGTTCTTGTTAGTAGATTCTGTCAAACCATTACCTTGCGGGTAATAATTGGAAGCCGTTTTTAAAAATATACCAAGTCCTAGAGCCCAATTAGAAATTTTTAATCCCATAAAATAATTTACACCATCATAAATTATGGTTTTTGGGACACCAAACCTTGTGACAATCTCCTCTAGGAAGTCCGGAATAACTAATTAAGTCGCTTCCTTCAATGGTACAACTTCGGTCCACCTAATGAAATAATCTATGGTTATTAAAAACCATTTATGGCCCACACTTGATGGAGAGTTGAAATTTCTAGTAAAATCAAGGACCCACTGATAAAAAGGAAGATATGCTTGAATTGGATGAAAAATAATAGATATCAACCTCTTTTTTCGAGTGACGAAGACTCAATCTTTACATTTTATGACCAATTTCTGAAAATCAACAAACAATGTCGACCATAAATAGCCTGCTCTAAGAATTTTCATTGTTGTGGATTTGGATGAAAAATGAAAAATGGATAAACCACCATGAAATTATATTAATATTTTCTACACATTTTCTCCTTCAATGCACTTGAGAAGGACACCGTCAACACTTCTCTTGAACAAAATACCATCCATGAAAACATAAGTTATGGACTGCAACCTTAAGCGTATCATTTTTGTTTTGATCAAACAAAGAGGGTATACACCTGTACATAAAATAGTGCAATATCACTCATCCAACTAGGACCGTTACATGCATGTTCTTCGCTGTGATGAATTTCAACACCATGTGAAGTTTTTTTATTCATGAAGGAGGTCTCTTTATCACATTGAGCATCTAAAGAAATATGATCATATAATCCTCTCCCTCTCACAAATTTTGTGGCCTATATAGTCACATCATATTCCATTATCTTTTTCACCCATCCAATTCTACCCCCATAGTGAAATATCTCACACTAGAATGTGAGACCAAGAATTTGATGTGGTTAGAGGACAAAACACTTTTGACCTTATTTAGAGATCTCATGATGGAAAACACCTATTTTTTAATGTGGATATACTTTAATTCATATTCATTTCATGTTTTACTAGAGAAGGCTATTAGTTGTTCCATTCCTCCATCATTTTGTTATGTCAAAAGAACATCTATACTAGCATCAATTCCATATACATACAAAATAAAATCCTTAGCATAGTTAGGATTAAGTGTAGGAGCATGAGAAATTTTCTACTCGATCTTTTGAAAACTTTCCTTTCCTTCAACTATCCATTTGAAGCTTGTATCTTTCTTTAGCATTAAATTGATGGTCTTGACAAGTTCTACAAAATTAGGAATAAATCTCCTAATGAAGATAATATTTCCCAAAAAGGATTGCAAATATTTCTTATGAGTAGGTAATGAGAGAGAGAGAGTGGATGGTTGATATTGTATTTGGATCAGAAATAATATGCCACAAAATATTACCCCTATAAACAAAAAAAATACACTTCTTTGGATTAAGAGACACCCCAAGCTCTCTAAACCTCTCAAAACACTTCTCCAAATGGGTGATATAATCCTGTCTTTGCTTTGAGAAAATAGTAATATCATCCAAGTAAACAAAGATAAAATCATTACAGTAACATTTAAAATAAATATCCATTGCTCTCTGAAACATGGCACCTATATTTGAAAAGCCAAAGGGCATATTTTGATAGACATATGTGCCCCATTTTGTGGTAAATGTAGTTTTAAATGGATCCTCTTCCCTAGCCTTGATTTGATAAAAACCTGAATATCCATCCAACATGGAAACCTTTCTTCCCCTGAAAAAGTCTATAAAATCTGCTACATAAAGGGTATAGGGTAGTGGTACTTTAAGGAAGCTTTGTTTAAATAAAAAAAATCAACACAATTTTTTATTTCCCCATTATTTTTCCTGACCCAGACAAATATTTCCACCCAAGTAGAATACTTGATAGGAAATATTATTGTTTCCCTAATGAGTTTGGATAGCTCCTTCCTCATGAGGGCTTATATTTTAGGGTTGAACGGTCTTTCGTTCTTCCTCACCAGCTTGACATTGGGATCAAGGTCTATAGAATGTTTCACAATATTTGGATTAAATTCTTTCAGATCCTCATAGTCACTAGAAAATACATCACTAAAGTTTTTACATAAGGAAATTAGATATTGTTTCTCATTTTCACTACGTATGTTTCCAAACAGAAGCTCATTTCCTTATGCAATGTTGACTAGATGGCTGTCTTCTTGTTTGGCTACCATTTTCTTTTTCAGCCCCTTTTAATTTGTCATTTGAGCCAAAAATCTTCTCCAAAGTAACAAGACCCTTTGGTAACCTCTTTGTCTTCAATTGAATAATCTGATCACCATAAATTTCTTGCAAATCAAATTGGATATTTGATGAAATATCAGCCTCATTTTGGATGAAATGAACAATTTTTTCATCACTATCAAACACTTTCTAGTTTGTTTCATTATCTGGAATAGATGGCCTACCCACCATTTTAATGTGTTGTAAATTTCCCTTTATCAAATCCTCACCATGTGATAATTGTGATCCAAGTGCCGCCATATGATCTTATTCTTTGTTTAAGTTTCTTGGTATCACCAGAAAATGAAGAGTATCAAATCTCTCAAGAAAAAACCCAAAATCGATGCTTATAATATTTCAATAGCTTATTTTTTGCAGCACACTTTCATGTGACCTAGTGAATTACCAATTCTATATCCCAAAATACCTGCAGCATTTTAATTTTCTACTTTTTGGTAATCAATAAACCATGCACTAATGCTTCATATTCATCCACGTTATTGGTACTATCAACACCAATTTGGTACTATGATAATTCTTCACCAGGAACTCCTCGTGCTATGATTATTTACTAATGCACAAATTTTAGTTTGGTGGATGTAATCTGAAAACACAACAAACATAACACGAGAATACCATAGACTATTATAAGAAGGAATAGACGATAAATCTAAAATATAAGTGTAAATTATAATATCAACAGGAAATTGTTACAATCTCACCCATCAGGTACTTCAAGTGTTACGGAATTCACTTTCCTTCCAACCATATACTATGGGAGAAAATTCACAATTACACCTCTTAATTGCTTATTTAACACACCTTCAAAATGATGGCTTCCTTTTCACGCTTACTCATACAATATTTCTCACTACTTACTTCTATGCTAAATAAGGGGGGTGGCCTCTCTATTTATAGAAATTCTAGGATTATCCATCTTATCTCTAAGATAGGATAAGAAATATCACTCTGATGAATAATATTCTATACCTTAAGTCTTATATATACATGTAAGCTTATCTTTTAAGATAAGATAAACCTTATCATTTCACATGGGTTCCTCATTTTTAGAATTTTTACAAATAAAATACAAAAAATATTTATGACCTCACTCCTTGTCATTATTACCAATATAATATTTCTAATTCCTAATCATGTAGACCCTAGTTCTCTACTTGCCCTAAATTCATTACCGGACCACTTACGACAAATATTTACTTTTTACCACAACATTCCTATTGTACTTTTGACTATTACCATACTATACATTATTGGCGGCGTCATACCAACAGTCGCCGTTATCTTCTATCGGACGCTACTACTAATTATACTTAACAACATCCTATTCCTAATACATACATTAATGAAATAGAAATTACAGAGGAAAATTTTAGTATCAACATCTTCCCCCTTCTTAGACTTCTACTCCATCCTCGCAGTAGACTATTCTGGTGCTTGGAAATCTTTAACTTGTCATGGTTGACCCATTTCGTAATGGGAGTGCCATCCAATTCCTCTAGTCGGTATGTACCATTTTCATGCACAGCTTCTATTTTGTAGGGCCCCATCCATTTTGGAAGAAATTTTCTCTGTCTTCTTTTTTTGTATCTGGATTCAGATACTAGAACCAAATCATTCATATGAAATGGATACCAATAGATGTTTTGATCAAATTATTCCTTCTTCTTCATTTTCTTCTTATCGCTTGTATCCTTCACTATTTCCCTCATTTCCTCTAGCAAATGAAGATGTACCAACCTTTATTTTACTTAATCACTTTCATCCATCCTTTTATTTTTCATAACTCTCACAGTGGGAATATCAAACTCAATAGGAAGAACTAGATCAATTCCATAAGTCAATTGAAATAGGGAGTATCTGGTTGCTTACTTTGATGTTGCCCAATATTCCCATAATGTTGCATGAATCCTTTTATCCCACTTATTTACCTGCAAGGTTGCATCTTTTGCAATAATTTGACACAATAAAAAAATTGTTCATTCCACCTGTCCATTTGTGCTTGGCTTGTATGTTGTTTCCTTCCTGTGCTTGATAGAAAACTTATTGACTAGGGAATCTACCACCTCATTAATGAAGTGGCTTCCTTGATCTGTTATAATTTCTAATGGACAACCAAATTTGGTGACAACGCATTCATATATGAACCTTGCCCCTTCATCCATGGAAGTTGTTTTCAATGGCCTAGCTTCAACCCCACTTGGTTAAATAATATGTGGCAACTACAATATAATTATTTTGGCATGGGGTAGTTGGAAGTGGACCTACAGATGTCTATTCCCCACTTTTCAAAGGGATCAATTTGAATAATAGGGCATAATGGAGTTGATGAAGTCTTACAGTTATCATGTGTTTGACAAATATCACATGTTTTACAATAATTATAACAATCTCTAAAAAGAGTGGGCTAGTGATAACCTGCATCCAAGATCCTTCTTGCTGTAAGTTGTCCAGAGAAGTGTCCCTCCACATGTACCATTGTATAATTCTTCTATCATCTCCTTCCCTTGATCACATCCAACTACCCTCTTGTACTGTCCATCAGGTCCTATTCGAAATAATACTCCATGAAAAATAGAATATGGATGACTAGCTTGAGTAATCTTCCTCTTAGTATTTACATTGGCACCATCAGGAAACTTTAATTCATTTAGATAGTTCCAAATATCTATGTATTCACTAGGAATTTTGTCAAGGGATAACAATGCTGCATCTGGGAAACCATCATCATCACAAGATGAACCTAAACCATCATAGGCTTGAGAGAGTGCATCTGCATTGACAAGCTTCTTTCCTTTCCTATCTATAGTATCAAATTCAAATTCTTGTAGCAAAATTATCCATCTTGCTATACGTCCCTGATGGGATAGGCTTATTTACGATATATTTTAGATCCTGATAATCTTTTATAACTATAAAATATTCTGCCCTAGCAAGTAATTTCTAAACTTATTTACAACAAAAATGATAGCTAAAGCCTCTTTTTCAGTTACAGTATAATTTACCTCATCACAACTCATTTGTCTGCTCCCAAATTAAAATTGGATGATCATTACCATTTTCATCCTTTTGGCTCAGAGTACTTCCTAGTGCTACATTTGAGGCATCAGTATACACAATTAATGGATTACTCCAATCTGGATTCTTTAAAACATGTGAAGACACCAGGGCTTCCTTCAGTTGTTCAAAATCTTCATGCGCCTCATTTCCTGGTTCATAAGTAACATCCTTCTTTAAGAAATGGTTTACTGGTTGTGCAATCTTTGAGAAATTCTTTATGAACCTTCTATAGTAACCCACATGGCCTAAAAATGATCTCAACTTACTTCTATTCATAGGAAATGGTAACTCTTTGATTTTTGAAACTTTATCAGGATCAGTACCAATACCATCTCTGGATACAACATGCCCATAACAAAACACCTTTAGAACATCCAAAGAAACACTTTGTAGGGTTTAGTGAGGCTTTTGCTTCATCTAACCTTTGAAATGTTGTCTCCATCTAGTGCAGGTGGTCCATCATGTTCCCATAGATGTAAAAATCATCCAGAAATACTCTGATGAAGTTCCCAATGTAGGGTTCAAACACCCTATTCGCCAAACGCTGGAATGTTTCTAAAGCATTACACAACCCAAAAGGCATAAATCTATAAGAAAAAAATTCCCCAAGGAGTGGTGAACGTCGTCTTTAGTTGATATTTCTTTGCTATAAGAACTTTTTTGTATCCGCTATATCCATCAGACAAAACTATAGCACTCCTGGCCAGCTACTTCGTCCAAGATCTAATCTGACAATGGAAGAGGGTAATGATCCTTCTTTGTTGCCTTATTAAGCTTCCTATAATCAACACAAAATGCCTAGCTTCTAATTCTTTTTTATTGAGAGCACAATGGGAGAAACCCATTCTGAATTCTCCACAACAAATATGAATCCTGCATCAAACAACTTATCTATTTCTTCTTTTACAGTCTTGGAAAAATATAGGATACATTTTATATGGAATTTTCTTTATGGGTTTAACACCATCTAACAACTCAATAGAGTGCTCTACCCAACTTAATTAACAGAGATCCTTATAATAAAAAATGAATAGGTGTATGTACCTTCAAAAGAGCTGGAGGTAGGATTCCTTCTCAATCTCCATCATAGCATCACCAATCTTTATTTGTTAGAGATGATCATTAATTTATTCTTCAGATAATTTTATGGGTTCATGAGTTGGTGTGACTTGAAGGAATATCCATGACTGAAACATCAACCTCACTTTCTTCATCTTCTGTTTCAACTTCACTGGTACTAGAGTAATCAAAGGATGTCCAATCATTAGTTTCATCACTTAAATCCATAGGTTCTATCTTATAATGCTGAGGGATACCGTTTATCTTAACCCTCTCTCTGCCACGTCCAAGTGTCATGAAGCCTTCATTCTAGTAGTTTCTTGCATGAACTCTCCTTAGCCATGGTCTTCCCAACAACATTAGGTACGCAACAATACCATTTTTTATCACCTGAAATTCTACCACACATACAACACCCATAACAGGTATTGCCACATTTGAAACTACACCTTCTGGTTTAGTTTTTCCCTTATTTAATGACCTTAACATAAAGTGTTGAGGGGAGATCAATTTTTAAACCCAACATATTCATTACAGACTCATTCATTACATTAACTGCAGCACCTCCATCAACTAAGACATCATGAATTGAAATACCATTACATAATACCTCATCTTGTGGAGCATAGGGATCCGCCTCTACCTCCAAAATAGGGACCTCAACCTCCTTCCTTCATCGAGCATTGAGTCCACTTCGCATCTCCCACCACTTCTCAAAAGACATAGCCAAGAGTTGACCATATGTAATATTTGCACGCCTTTTGGATAGATTTTCAAAGATGGAGTATCATCCTTTTCCCTGTGAAATCAGAAAAACCTACACACCTAAATTTCTTCTCCTATGTTTCTTACGAGTTTCTCCTTTCATCTTCTTAGGATCATTTCCATCTTGGTTATCTTTTTCTTTCTTTCTTTTTGTTACAAACACATCTACTTCATTATTTATGCTCTTATCTACAACACCAAAATAATTCACAGTTGATTTTCCTTTATTATTATCTCTTGTATTATATGTAGAAGCTCTATCTAGACAATTATACTTATAATGACCCTTGTTATGCCAACCATAACATACAACCTTCAGAAATATTTCTTTTTGGACCTCTATCTCCTCCCTAAGACCTAAATTCTTTTCCTTGAAGAAGATTAATAGTTAACTGGCTAATCTTCTTGAGTAGATCTTCATACTCAGTAGATGTACTAGGATAAATTTTTGTTCTCACCAAGAGTGGTTGTGGATTCTAGACCAAAGGTGTTGGTGTAGGCTCTAATTTAGCAACAATGTATCTTTGGGCTCCTCTTCCATGCTTTCTTCTTGCCTTCTTACAATCTCCTTTGATTTTTCAATGGTAGCTGGGAGGTCATACTTCACTCGTTGTCTGATCTATGGCTTCATCCCAAGAATGAAATACTTACAAAGGAGATTATCCATTCCATTCATCAACCCCATCCACCAATCCCTTCCTTCTTGATATTGGGCATCGAGCTTCCTCCTTAGCTCTAGAACAAGAGCATGATAATCCCTTATCTTCTCCTTCTCTCCTTAGGATAGCTTTGTGATATCGATCATGAGATCTACATATTTTTGTTGTTCACCAAATTCTTCAAGAAAAATTTCAGTTAATAAATCCCATAAGTTTTTCTCCATTATCACCTAGTGTTTCAAACCACCTAAGGGTTGAACCATCGAAAAAGGTAGGAAAAAATTCAGTCCATTGTTCCCTTCTTATAAGGCCATTACAAATACAAGATCATTTAAACTCTTGAATGAAAGAAGAAGCATGTTTAATAGATTGGGCTGACAAAAACAAGAATCTTCCCCATTTCTCAAAAGTAACCACAGTGAAATACCAACCCACAAGTACAATCAACAAGGACTTACATGCACAAATAATTGGAATCACTATAATAGAAAATAGAAATGACCATGGTAAAATATGGTAAAACTTGACTTACTGTGGTAAAAACTGACTTTACTGTGGTAAGCACTATTCACAAGTAAAAAGTGAAGTTACTGCGGTAAATACTATTCATGGTAAAAAATTAACTTTACCATGGTAACTACTATGCACGGTAAAAAACAAGGTTACCCTCCAAATATTTTTCTGACTAAGTGGGAATAGCTCTCTAGAAAATCCACCAACAAGGAATGGTCCTGAAAACGGAACCAAAATGTCATCACCAATCTGAAACTATGATAATTCTTCACTGGGAACTCCTCATGCTATGATTATTTAATAATGCATAACTTTTATTTTGGTGGATGTAATCTGGAAACACAAGAACAAACATAACACGAGAATACCATAGACTATGATATGAAGGAATGATGACAAATATAAAATATAAGTGTAAATTATAATATCAAGATTAAATTGTTACAATCTCACACATCACGTACTTCAAATATTACTGATTTCAAGTGCCTTCCAACCATAACTATGGGAGAAACTTCACAATTACACCTCTTAATGGATTCTTTAACACAACTTCAAAATGATGGCTTCCTTTTCACACTTAGTAATATAATATTTCTCACTACTTCCTTCTATGCCAAATGAGGGGGGTGGCCTCTCTATTTATAGAACTTCCAAGCTTATCCATCTTATCTCTAAGATAGGATAAGAAATCTACTCTGACAAATCATATTCCATACCTTAATTCTTATCTGTACATGTAATCTTATCGTTTAAGATAAGATAAGCCTTATCATTTCACATGGGTTCCACATTTTTAGAATTTTTACAAATAAAATATACAATAAATTTATGACCTCAGTCCTTGTCCTTGTTACCAATATAATATTTGTAATTCCTAATTATGTAGACCCTACTTCTCTACTTACCCCAACTTTGAAATTTTAACATTACAAGACCACTTACGACAAATATTTACTTTTTACCACAACATTCCTATTGTACTTTTGAATATTACCGTACTATACATTATTGGCGATGTCGTACCGGCAGCACCGTTATCGTACTATACATTTTAACATTACTTTTGGATATTACTACTAATTATACTTAACAAAATCCTATTCCTAATACATACATTAATGAAATAGAAACTACGGAGGAACATTTTAGTGTCGACAATACATGCAAATTGTATCTTGTGAGAAAAGAAGAAATTTTCCTCTTTAGGATAAATCAACACAACACCTGCTCCAACTCCATTCCTGCTCCTAGAACCATACAAACACATTTTCCATAACCTTGAAGAATCTTCTTCTTTCTGTTTAAGCATGTTGGGAAATGCATTTTATTCTTCAAGAACATAGTAAGTACATAGATCAGCTTCATACGATTTAAGTTCCTCAACATAGGGATCAAATTTATTATCTCTTTCAGCCCATTCATCTAGAAATAGGTCTTGCATGGGAGGATGAATAAGTTGTTCTTCTGAAACTAAATCTTGTTTCATATTTTCTAGGATTAGATAGTTTTCTTGGACAGGGGTGGGATCATATGACTTAATATGACAAGAAAATATAGGTTGAACTTGTATGTTAAATTTGGTACCATACCTAGTTCTCAAAAGCATGTGATTCCAATATGAAGACAAATAACCACCCACTTTGGAAGTAAAATCTCTTAACAAATAAATGGTAAACATTGGAGGACATTCAATGAATGATATATCATGGGTTATAGTTACTCTTGGACAGTCATGAAGTGTTGATTTCAGATCTTTTATGACTCCTAATATGCTAGTTGTTGAGCCATCAAGATAAAATACACTTTTAGCAACAGGGTTGTACTCTAAACCTAGGACATCAAGAATTTTCTTTGACATAACTGAGGTACTAGCACCGCAATCTACCATGTAATTCTGAACTAATTTCTTACCAAATATAAATGACATATAAAATCGTGGATTTTTGATTTTTTTAATTAATTGTTCCTCCTTTTAATGGAAAATATTAACAATAAGAGGTGCCTTTTGAATTACTGGGTCTACAAGTGGGAGTTTCTTGAAATATTCACATAAGAGGCCGTGTTATGATGGAATAGAAAAAGCATCCCACATTGTTACATTGACATTCATCCTCTTCATTTGCTCCATGATGTTGAAGGGGAGACCAATAAATATTTTTAATTTTTGTATAGTGTTCTCCTTCCATTGTTGTTGCAATACTAGGAGAGGCATTTTTGGTTTGGGAGAGACTTCCTTGCTAGGAGCTTCAGGTGCTTTAATTTTTCTCCCATCGACAACTTTTTCCTTTTTAATAATGTTGCCATGATTAAAGGAGGATACATGTTGTGATTCTATAATTATTTTCTTGGACCTGGTATTTTCAGCAACCATCTGATTTAAGTCAAAAAAATCTTCAGCTCCAAAGAACATAAGATTTTCATCTTGATTAACTTCCTGAGCTCCTTACACATTAGAATTGGGTGCCTCCACAAATGGATCTTGTTAATTGGAAGATATTTGAACAATATATTCCTAAACATATAATTCCCTTTCACAGATTATCTTATTGTGTGGAATATTGCAAGGGAAACGCCATTCTATTTCTTGAATGACATTATTCTGCACAGGAACTAGCACTTGACTAGAGCTGATAGCAAGAGATGCCTAAGGAGCAGTAAATGTTATAAATGTAAGAGATGTATTTTGAGCTTTCCACTTGTATTCTTTTAATTCTATCCATACCTTTGATTTTTATGATTTTTCCAATAACCTTGATTGAATCCTTGGCTTGAAGAATACCCTTGAATTGAATAGCTTCTATATGATAGAGGTTGTTTCTTCTCAAGCGATATAACCTTGTTACAAAAATTCCTTATCAAATCCTCCATGTATTCATCGTCCTTTTTTTTTGTGCTAGAGAATAGGATGTAGATGCGGTAGGCTGGGATGTTTTATCAAGAATAGGGGTAATGGCAGGATAAATATCTTAGGATATTTCATGGTACGATGCCATATATGGCGTAACAACTAACTTACCAACTTGGATCAAACAATTCTCAACCCTAATTGCTATATCATATGCACTAGGTAATGTTTAACCACCCATAGATTGAATCATAATAACAATATCTTAATTTAACAACTTTACAAAATTAAGGAATGCACCTTCAGAAAATTGTCTTAGTAGGAATGGAATCCTCTCCCAAGTATTTTGAAATATGAAAATAAGTTTGCAATGAGCTCGTTAGGAGCCCTCTTTATATTTGTTAGATAATCAAGAAAGGAAATATTATCTGCCTTCTCTCCAAATTGACTGCAGAGAGTTGTCCCAAGACTCTTGAACCATTTAAAATATCTACCCTTGAATGAAGAGGCCAACATCCTCATAGCTACATCTTGCTTAACAATTTGATGAATAACACAGACATTCAAAGTGTCTTGCATATGCTTTTCTAGAGTAGTCTGATTCTCCCTAGTGAAGAATGGGATGCTCTTAAGATCAGAAGATGAAATGGGATTATTAGAGTTAAGGGCAAGAGAACTACTTCCAGTAAAATTTGAAAATCCAAGATTATGTTGGGCTGCCATTAGAATAGGTCTGAGAACTCTAGTTGACTGCAAGAATGGCCTACCAAGAGGTGGAGTCGAGAGAGTCATGTTTGGTTGTGAGGGTGAACTTTGAATAGTTCCTCTTCTTCCCCTTCCAGGTAATAACTGTAGATACTTAAAAATTCCTCCTCTGTGGTTTTGGACCTTATCTAAATTCTTCTCATGAAACTAGGTAGTGGCACTATTGAATCATGTTGATTTGAGATATGAAGTTGTCAGATGTGTTACACAAAGCCTCTAAAGGCTAGAAATTACTAAGTCACACACCAAGACATAACAATTATTCATTTATAAACCATACAAAATCTAACCTCGAGGTACCACCAGGTGTGCCAAAAATGTTGGAGCTCAAATGTGTACCCGCTCCTGAGGCATAGACAACTTGAGATTTGAGACAACATGGGATTATGTCTAAGTTGTGGGACTTGAAATGAGACAAACCACTAGAGAAGGTCAGTTCCTCCAACTACTTCTAAAGTTAAACTAATCCTAGGAAGTGAAAGAAAACTAAATACTAATGCTAATGGACTAGGGAGAAAGAGTTAGTGAGTGAAATGAAATCCTATACTAAGGAGGTGATAGAATCAAAAGAAGAGTTAGACAGATTCCTAATGAGTGAAAATGGAGGCCAAAAAAGGAAAGGAAGGGCTAACAGACATGCCAAAATCCAAACCCACCTTTAGAATCCCATCTTCATGGAGCAAAAAAGATTTGGGTCCTACAAGAGAACAAGATATGCATAATACAGTTGCAAATGTAATAGAAGGTAAGAAAAGCAACACAATTGAAGCTAGGGCAGAAATAGCAACAAAACACAATTTTTTATTGCTTAAAAGGATGTAAAATGAATTATAATGTAGACACAAGGCAAGAAATATTTACAGAATGGCCAGATTTGAGGCCTGTAACTCACAAAACTTGTTTCTGGAACAAATTTGATAGAGTTCCTTTACAATTCTTAAAAAATCCCCCTGAAAAATGAAGAGGCTGATTACATTATAAATGCAATTTTTTACCACTTACCCTGCATTAAATTCCTAATAGGTAGTTGATCTACCTCAACTACCGTCATCCATGTTTTTCTGAAAGGTGTAAACTTGTCGATGGTCCATCTAAGCTCATTGTTGTCCATCCTGGGAATGTTGGATGTCGTATAACTTCTAGGCGGTACATCACCTTCTAGTCACTAACCAACCTAATGGTCGTCATCTCTGCCTATGGTTTGTTCAACCAAAGGGGGTTAGATGTTACGTATCTCTTTCTTGTTCAATTGATGGGGTTAGACACCATCCAATCCTGCACCATACTGTGTGCCTCCCGACTAACCTTGTATCTGACCAACTATCAAGCTGAACAACTAGTGACCCGACCAATTATGTGTCTAACTCTATGCCATCCAACCCAAGGTGGTTGGATATCTTCTAACTAGTCTGCATACCCTCCAAACACTGAGTTGTCGCTGAGCAATAAACTGAACAACCTATACCGTACCTAGGGTTGGACAGCATCCAACCTGTAACCCATCCAACCCATCCAAAAAACCTACAACCCATCCAACCTTGTCATACATCTACCACCCGACCAACCTAGTTGTCTAACCTGACTGAACAACTCAACCGACTCACTAAGCCGTCCAACTTGTCCAACCAACTCATCAAAATTTTCAAATTTCACGATGAGTGCGACCACCAATTCAACCATTCGTCATGACAAGCCACCTCATTGTGAGTTAATACCAATTCAGCCGAGCCAAAGTACAAGCTATCTTTAGCTTTGATCTCTGGGGCTTAAATTTGATAGCCGTCATAACGTAACAAACCCATACTTCAAATTTTTAATAGGTTATCCCAATTTGCAGGAGTGTGAATTTCGGATAACAAAACTATTACACAGTAATTCAAAAACTTGTACACTCTTTACCTAACACAAAAAGTAATACTACCAACCTATAGACCATATAAAATATATCACATTATTAAACACCTAAGTACGATTCACCATTTCACATTGGAGATAACAAATTATCAAATCAAAATAAGGTATTTCTATTAGTAGTTGATTTGTGTAATATGATCTATCATTATTTTGATCAACAAAATAAATCTCTAGATATAATGGTCATCTCACACCCTATATTAATTCCATATCCTCTATTTGGAATGTAACCCATAAAGAAAATATTGTACACAATTCAATATTGGATGTATCAAATATTGATAAGATGGGCATCCTCAAATGTCCTATGATGTGCATACAATAATTATTTACCACGAAGTGAGGAACTCGCCCATAGGAACACATTAGCAATAAATACTTGGTCACTATGTGAAGTGATTTGGCTATACGGCATCCTAGCTGAAGTTAACATTCATGAATTCATTCATTGTGAATTTTAGAGTGTGTTGAAACTTGTGAAAAATCGAATTTTCCATGGATAAACAAAGCACATTGAGGTCGACTATCGTTACATTCAAGAAAAAGTTTTGAACCACCACATCCAGCTCTAGTATTTCCTAACCAAGTCTCAAGTAGCTGATATACTCACCAATCCTCTTGGAAATGTGAAATTTGAGTTGTTTTAGGAATACATTTGTAATAATAATGTAATAAGGGGGGAATGTTAGAATAACATATTACATTAGTTTGTCTCTTTGTAACTGGTGACCTTCCATGTTATGCATGACTATTTCATTTCTACAACTTGTATTTATACGATTTTTTTCACAAATACTCATTAATCCAATTCAATATTTTTCACTAATTTTTTCTGAAACATAGTTGACTTTATCCGAAAAATTGAACCAGGATGAAAGTATAAACATTTTAGCTCTTATATGCCAATTCTAAACACAACTGAAAAAACCATTGGTCAGATTGTTGAAAGGAAGTTATTAACAACAGCAATTTCAACATGCTTTGTATTCGGCTCAATTCAATATTATATGGAATATCATCTCTATTAACTATTAAAATTTTAATATGTTCAGTTACTTCAAGATTCTACTTTATTTTTAATGAAAGAAAATGAACACATCCATTCTGGTACATATGATAAGGAGTTCACTTTTCATTTCACATTAGGAGGATCGAGTCTCAAATCCTGTTTTAAACTCGTTAAATATTGAATATGCATTTCAAGTTCATAAAGGAATCCTTTTTCCTAACCGTGTACAGTCTTAAGTTCTCGCAGAGAGGCAATAAATCCAAACTTCGAGATTTCTTTCCACAACATTCTAAATTTTCAACTTCAAGTAAGGAAGGAAAATTACAACAGTATTTCAATGACAAGTGGGATGAAAAGGAAAATGCAAAGGCAATTGCAAAGGGCATTGGAAAATGACATGCTCTCTAACATACAAAATAATCTTATTAATTTACACGTTCACGGACAATGATTTGCCCAAAGAGAGTTTTATACAAAATTGGCCAACAATATTTTAATTACTAATTGGTGGATCACAAGATAAAAGAGTGGACTCTAATGTTTTTCGTTAATCCCTTAACGAATCATTGCGTAAGGTCGTGGAACTCTTAAGAAATCCAAAATTCAATTTTCCTTATCCATTTTACATAAACCATTACACCCTAACTAAAGCCACACAAAACTAAAAAGTTTGTGCAAGCTTAAGCAAGTCGCGCAATGTTATTATGACGCACAAGCTGAACCAAGCCGCACAAAACCATGAATTCTGCATACGTTTATCCAAGCTTGTGCAACACTATTATTGCAGAAGCTTATTTAAGTCACATAACACTAGAATAACATCTAAGCTTACCAAGCCACACGATGCTATGAATTTTGCATAGTTCTACAGAGGCCACATAAGCTTACACAATGTCACAATACACTGCAAAATGTACGACATATTATAGAAGTATCATAATACGACATTCCATGCTTCGATTATAAATTAAAAAATTACTATGATAAGTATATTCATAACTAATTTTAAAATGTTAATTGTAATTACATTTCAGTATGGATTATGATTAGCAAGGGTTGCAGTGAAAGAAGGATATGGGTTAGAAGCATTGAAGAAGAATCATTTCCGGTTGAGAGGAATCCATTATAATGGATTGAACTAAGCAATTTAGTAACTATATATTGAGCTATATTAATATTAATGTTATTAATTATTATTACTAATTTTAAAATTTTAATTAAATTCTATTTTTAGGAGAATTAATATTCAATTTTGAACTTTAAAATTGATAGTTTTATTGTAAATCACATTTTAGTTTTCTTATAAAATTTAAATTTTATTAGATTAAATTTTAAATTTGAAATATATACTCCCCAAGATTATAACACAAAAAATTCATACTTGGAACTTCGACTCTGCTAGGTTTTCATGTGTTTTCTCCTACCACTACATTTTTTCTATTATGATTCTTTTTTCATACTAGGGTATTCGTAACAGTCTTATCATAGTCGTAGTTGGATTTTCTCCCACCTTTAAGGCAGTGAGTATCCTATAAATTGCCACCTCTCCAATTACAACGATTTTTGTAACCAGTGGTGAAAATGGCTCCCAAGAGTTCTTATAATTTTTTGTTGAAGGTCTACGATGAGGTATGGAATTTAAATCATCCCCGCATATTATTATTTCTACTTATTTTCTAGACCTTGTAGTTTAATAGTATCGTTACAACTGACTTATTACATATTTATATGGCTGCATTCGCAACGAATGTTTTTAGCAAAACTAGATAAAAAATCATTGTGATTGCAATGGTATCATGGTTTCAGGTATTTGTAATCTCACTAAGGGATTTTATCTCCTTTTCATTTTGAGATCCTTAACATTTCCAAGATCTCCTTCTTAAGGTTGCATGTTGTTATTTAGGAAACACCCTTTTGGTGCTTTCCTAGTGCAATCCTGACTTTATCCCCACAACCAAAATTTATTTGAAAATCCCAGTTTGGATCGAGCTTCCTAGACTCATTTTTCATCTTTGTTCTTTCCTTCACGACATTGTTAAACCCATTAGAAGGGTGATATTCCACAAACATGATATTTTCTTTTACGCCCAACCCAATAAATTGATTTATGTCGAGGTTGACCTTATGAAAGCCCTGCGACACCATTTAAATATTCAAGTGGGGTCCATGTGTTTCTCTCAAAAGGATTTTTATTTCAACATTTTCAATCTATGCTTTCACTATCAAGAATCAGACCACCATATTTGTGATTGTCCTGTTCTTGTTCAATCTAAACCCACTCCTTCATAGCCTTCCGTGTCAAAACTAAAAGAGGATCTACCGATTGATGGTTGGACTATAGTCTGAAATAAGAAGGTTTTAGTTGTGAAATAAACTTATGTGGTGACCCTTTCTCCTTCTCTTTCCCCTCTTCCATCTACGGATAAGTAAGTTCTAGATCCTACCCCTCATATGTTTCCATTTTTTCTCATCCCTCGCAGAGCCAAGTTTCATGTTCACAAACAAAGGATTCTGGGAATTCAGGTTTAACTTCTCAACTTTTTCATCATTCGTGTAGTCCTCCCCCTGAGGAATCCCATATATTTGTGTGGAGAAAATGGGGATAAATTTCTCTCCATCCATATAGAGATCTCTAAGTCAAACCATATCTTGTTTACTAATAATTTTTACAATTCATGGCTCGGAGCATGGTTTTCGAGACAGTCAATGCGAGCTTGACATGTCTAGATTTTCATGAGTTTCATATCTTGTAATGTTCAAGGTCTTACAGACCCCTCTCAAAAATATTTTGTATGGTTGTCTTGTAAATGATTTAGTAGCTTCGATAAAATTTGTTTATGGAATGTTAAAATTCCTAATTTGTTTGGTTTTAGAATACGCTACCTTGTATTGCTCCTAATTTTTTGAATTTGCATACTATTCATGTTTATGGTAAAGGTGGTGCTATTATTTACATTGCCTATATATTTTTTCCCTTAATTACCTTCTTGGGCCACAATTATTCAAATTGTACCATGTAGGTGATTATGCTATTCATGATCTTTGTTTTGGAATTCTTAATTTTTATGCTTCTAATGATGGAATGGGAAGGAGGATGTTATGGAAATGGTTAGGTGATAAATTTATTCTTTCCTATTTGTTTTTTTGTTGTGAATTTAATATGATTGAACCTTCTGACGACATACTAGGTGCCCTCTCTATGTGTTGGTGTATCGGTTAGTCTGCAGCTTGTTATCACTTTAAAAGTTGTTGGGGGATTTTATATCCTCCTTTCCGGCGGTAGTTCAGTCTCAAGATTGGGATACTTGAACAAATCTTTGAGAAGGATTTGATTGGGTTTTAAAAAGGATAAATCACGTGGTTCTCTCTCAGCAACATATTTTTTATTTTGATATGCAAGGCCTCTCCCCTGTCTTGGTGTGGTCCAACATGTTCTTTTGTAAAATCACCATCCAATCTGTTTCAAGATTATTTTTTGTGTGGGGACCATTTCAAAGTCTCGTCCAATAAATTATTTGCTAATGTTTATCTTGTTGAGTTACTTAGGGGTGGTCCATCTTATTTCAAAATTTTGGAATATGGTGCCACATCCATCTTTTTCTGCCATATGGATTAAGTGATTAAAGATGATGATCAAGTGCACCACCCAATTCCTCAGCTAATTTTGAAGATAGGTTGACCATGTACGCAAGCACGTGAACTCGTCTCTTCACAAATAATTTTGGATATTTTCTATTCTCCTTGAATCCAATTCTTTTGACACCCCTATTCAGTTCCAGGCTACCAACATTTGTCATAGGCTCAAGCTCATGAAATATCACTCGGCCCGTGGAGAATAGATTTAGTCAAGGTTGTAATTTCTCAAGGTGGGAGACAAAGTGTCTAATATTTTTTTCAAATATATCCATACCAAGAAGGCTCAATAATATATTAAAGATTATTATTTATCTCAAATTCGGCTCACAGAAATGCATGAGATCACTAGCGATTTTATAGAACATTATCCATTATATTTTAAAGCACAATAGTTTACCAATGAGCAATTAGATTCCATACAATAATATTTTGATGTGGTTTCTATTAAAATTTATCCTTATGATCATCGTCAAGAAATTTCACTCTTACTTTTGATCAGCTTCATGTTTCTGTTATATTCTTATCTCATGATAAATCTTCTTGGATGGATGGATTTCCTTGTGAATTCTACAAAGGTACTTGGTATTTTGTTGGCTCGGATATGCTTATAGTATACAATGAATCCCTCCAACCCAATTCATTCAGGAGCTTCACCAATCGAGGCAACATCAAGTTTATCCCTAAAGCTAGTAATTAAACATTAATTACTAGATGATAGACTATCACACTTCTGAATGCTTATTATATAATTCTTATTAAGGCCCTTACTATTTGCATTACTGATCTATGATATAAGATTGTTTGAATAAAGAATACATGGTTTTTAAGAGGGAACTACATTATAGATAATGTTATTATAGTCTGGGGAGGACTTGAATGGGCTCGAATGTCTCTTCAATGACCCTGATTTCTTAAAAGATAATTTGTGAAGGTGTATGATCATAACGAGTGGCATTTTATTCTTTTCATGCTCAAGGTGTAAGGGTTTAGTGAATTTTTTATTTGATCTATCCAAAATTTCATTTCTAATGCATCTTCTCTGCTCACTATCAATGGCTACCTATTCCACTCTATTAGACAGGGGTTCCCTCTTGTGCTTGCTCTATTAATCTTAGAAGATAATGCTCTCGAGTAACTTATTTTTAATTATGTTAATCAAGCTCGAATTCAGGGCATATTTTTAACGGATCATTATACTTAATTCAACAATGGTAATTTGATTGATAATTCATTTCTCACTATTGCAGAAAATGATCATAATTTTCTTGAATTTTTTAAATGTCTTGACATCTTTTATCTCACTTTAGGATCCAACATTGAAATGGCTAAAACCTTCTGTTATAGGAAAAGTAGTTTTCATATTCCTGAATGGTTAACATATTATCCCTGGAAGTTGATTAGACACATAGAACAATTATTTTTTTTGGCATTTCCTTTTCCTTTAATAGTGACTCTGCTACCCTATGGAAATATTTGATTGACAGAGTTGAGCATAAAGTATCTCAGTGGGCTTCTAAATATCTTTCTTTAGCTTAAAAATTTTAGGTCTGTATAAAGTTTCTTACGTCCTCCCATGTGTATTATTCTACTTATTGGTGTCTTTTTTAGGCTTTCTTTTCAAAACTTTCCAAACCGTTTTAGGATTTCCACTAGTATTGAATATTTGGTTATGGGGGGATTTCATCAGGTCACTTGGGATGTTTTTTGTGTACCTCGTAATCAATGTGCTATGGGAATTATTGAAGTTTTTCACCAAATAATTTATTTATGTTCTAAGTGGGTGGTGTGCTACCTTTTGGGTAATCAAGATTAGAAAAATTTTCTTCACCTTTGCATTTCCTAATTATCTCTTTATGGTAAAAAATGTTGGAATAATTTAGGGTTACATACCTTAATTATCACCAAGGCTCTTGATAATATTACTAGCACGTTCATCACCAAGAGTATATGGAATTATTTTAAAGCTCTGAAGCCTTTGTTGTGTTGGATTAGAGATTTATTTCACATTGGGATTTATTTCAACTCCAACAATATCTAGTGGTATTCTTGTATCATGGATGTTAGTGTCCCACTTTTTGAAACTATGGGAATTAAATTTATCTGATTATCTTAAAAAATAACTGACACCATTCAAGATTTGGTTTCCCACAGAGAATAGACTCCCTATACTAAGCTCAAGATGAGATCCATTCTTGTTAATAAACTCCTTCTATCTATCCGCAAAATTTAGGAATTGATGTTTGATGGAAACCTTTACGAGATGGATCTTAAACCTTCGGATATTTGGTGGCAAGAGTGGTGGTGGAATTATAGTATTACATTTTTCACTATAATGTTGTAGTTATCTACCAGCTTCTTAGTTTTATTTCACATGCCATATCTAATGTAAATTCTCTTTAGGGGATTCAAACTACCCCAACTACTTGGTTTTGACATCTTTCCCATCCCTTGAACCCTCTATTGGAACCTAAAGTCAACCATTTTCTGTGGTGTTTCATATTCCAGGGTCTTCCTTTAGGAGAATGACTTAGCCACAATGGAATCTCTAATACTAAACTCCCTTTTTTTCTCATCCAAAATATTTTGAAACATCTATTTTGGTCTTTTCCTTACACTCAAGTTGTTTTTTATTAGATTTATTTTTCATTTCAACACTACTATTTTGATTTCTTTCATTGGTGGGGTGTATTATTTGGGGATTTTAGTTCTTGGCCATGTAAGTGTTTTGAAAAAATTTAAGTGTTTTGAAAAAACTGATTTTTTGCTTGCAGCACGGCTGAAGAAACAGAAGGAAAAAACACCGAATAAGAACACCGAAGAAGATGTAGATCGAAAAAATGAGTCACATAATATCAATATATCCAAAAGATGTTTCGGGGAATACACCCCTCATCAGTTGGATTGAAAAAGAATGATTACAATCGATCACCAGAGAGGCTATTTAAAGGAGGAGAAGTACCTTTCCAAAGCACCCTTTCGAAAAGTCACCTCAAAGCCGACCATAAATTCTCAAATAGTAATTAGAATTATTAAAATAATTAGAATAGTAAAATAATTAAAAATATTAAAAATATAAGAAATATTAGTAATATTTAAAACATTCTAATTAAAATAAACCGAAATACTCAAAGAGAGTATAAAGGTAGGGGTAGTATTACGAATGTAATAATACCATATTTAAAAAGAATGTAGGAAATATTATAATATTAGAAATATTAAAAATAATTAAAAATATTTAGAATTATTAAAATATAAAAATTATTAAAATAATTTAAAATACAGAAAATGAGAAAAAGAGGAGGGAAGAGGGAAAAGAAAGGGGGAAAGGGATAAGACCCAAAAATCAAGAGAAGAATCTACTGCAAAAAATCGCTAAGTGGAGCTTTTTAGGGTTCCACCAACAAACTATCAGAAAAGGAATATGCGTCAGATCGGGAAATTTCTGGCAAAGTCGATAAAGTGTAGAGTTTAGGAAGGCCCCCAAGTTTAAAGCTTTAGTGGAAGAACTATAATCCATCTTAAAAACAAGGGGGGTCCCTTTCTTCTTTCGAATGCCACCATGTAGCTGAGAGAGAAGAGCTGACTTTTATTTCAGAGAGACTTTGTTGAAGCAAGCAAGCAGAAACTTATTAGGATAGTCACGAGCACAGAGCCTAGAATAAAAAAACCTCTTGAGTTTGATGAATCCATATGGATCGGATTCCTAAATAAGATATCACCGAAGTTCACTAACAATGAAGGACTTATTTTGGTGAACGGGATGCCAAGATTAGAAGGGAATATACTGATAGGCATTCAGAGGTTTCTGGAAGCAAGAAGTATCCAAGATACCACTGCAATGGAACTGTTCACCTTTGAAGAAGGTGATGTCAAGAAGATCAACAGAACAGTGAAAGACCACAATAGTAATCCGTATTTTGGGATAGAAGCTCTGATATTGGAGAAAAAACTCATGAAGAGAGGCTTTGGAGCTAGTCCAGATGCCAAGGGCGTCATCAATAAACCTCCTGAAGAAAGCGAGAGACGAAGTGTCGAATAGTTGCACCAATTTTCGCTCCAGAAAACAAAGGAAGAGACAGGCATAGACAATAGAAAAATTACTGCCCATGGCAATACTACGGATTTGCTTGTAACAAACACCATCAAACTCAAGATAGTGTTCATGAAGAACCAGTTCGGCCAAGTTGAGAACCATATAAAGAAGGTACAAATCCAAATTCAGCTCAAAAAAATTCTCCATTACCAAAGAACGAAGGGAAACAAGGCCTTCATTTATGGGTAAAGAGATTCCACATCAAAGGTGAAAAGAAGGTAGCTAGAAGGAAAAAGCTGTTGACCAAGCTCACGGAGAAGAGTAAGTGAATCTGGAAGATGGAAATTTTGCTTCCAGAGAATCAGATATAAGAGAAAATGTAGAAGCTTTGAAGAAGGCTCCAACATATACCCAAAATAACTGCAAATAGATCTACCAACGACAACTGGCTTCTGAAGCTTTGGAAAAATGTAGAAGGCACAAGCTCTGGAGGATGATGGAGGAAACTTCTTTAAAAACCTAGAGATAGGATCCAAAAAATATTTGAATTTGGAGATGATGAACAGTAGTTGGCTCCAAATGAGTCTCCAAGGAATAGTTGTAACATTCTCATAAACATCAGAATCAGAAAGCTGATGTAATGTTTCTACTGTCAATGTTGAAGTTGAATTAAATACTTGTGATGAATACATTTTTACTGTCAATATTGAATAAGAATTAAATACTCGTGATGTAGCAAATGTTGAAATTGAAGGAGACAATGAAAATTTGAATAAAGAAATTCAAGTTGAAACTGTAGACAAATAAAATTTGAGAAAAACACCTCATATGATTTTCCATAGGAAACCTAATTATTTTATTGAAATTGATGAAAACATTTTGAAACCAATGTGTGACAAACTTTCTGAACATAAAATCAGAAGAAAAGCCACTGAAATTTCGGATAATCATTTTGAAATTTTAAATGATTCCCAAGCATGTCAGTTGTTGGTTAGTTTGATGAAATTGAATAAAATAAGACCTACATTAAACACCTTAGGATTGACAACATCTAATATACGTGGTCAAACCTCTACAATTATTGAAAACCTTCATGATGCATATCACATTGTTGGTGTTAAGAGACGTACTAGGGATAGTAATATTGTGAGTCATGTACTTGCTACTAGTGTTGTAAGTGAATCAATAAAAAAATAAAGTTTGATTACGCAAATAAGTCAAATGTTATAAGTTAATCAAAAAATTCTAATGAAAGCAATTGAAAGACGTAATATCCTTGAATCACTCAATAACACTGATTTTTGAGCATTTTCTGCTAGAGCACAGTGTAAGGAAAAATATAATATTGATGCTATAAGAGAAGTTGTTATTCAATTTTGGCATGATAACATTAGAGTTTCACCTAATACAAGAGATGTTGTAAAATGGAGAGTTGGTTCTATTAATCGTGAACCACATCCAAAGCATTTATTATATATGAATCAAACTCAATTTTTTTTTTAAGTTTGAACAAGAGCATCTAGAAATTAAAATTAGTCAATGATTTTTTGAAATGTTAAAACCATTCCATGTGAAAATCAACCATGCTCACACCACTTTTTGTTGTAGGAAACATGTTGAATTTGCTATGCATTATGGTAAATTTTTATGTATTCGTTCTATTTTGCATTATGAAACTATGTTATCAGAATGTGGTGTTTAAGTTCCACCAATATCTTCCAGGGATTTAATTCTTACGATATTTTGTGAAAAAAAAGTCAGACAATTTTTTATAGTCATGACTGTTTAGATGAAAGTTTTGGTACATGTGGCGGATTACCTAAATTGGAAAGTTGCATCCATAAGAAAATTGAAGGTGCAATAGGAAATAATTTAGTTTAGTTTGATAAATATAAATCAGTTGCATACCAGTTGAGAGATGGAAAATATTCTAAACGGTGTGAGCTAGTTACAGAACATATGCCTATTTTTCAATTTATGAGAAAATTTAAGGATGAAATTGTTTATGAGTATGCTAGGCATACACACAAAGCTCAATGGTTAGATGAAAAGTTCAAGACATGCAAATAAAAATTTCTTATTGGTACTATTGCTTTAGTGGTTGATTTTACAGAGAATTACACATTGCAACCACAAATTAAGGTTCAATCACAATATTACAATTTAGTAAAATTTTCCATTTTTGTGCATATAGCATTTATACATTCTCTTGACAGTACAGAGAATGATCATAATTTTTTCTCATCGTACTCATTCTACTGAATTTGTGCAAGGGTGTTTCTAGTTATTTTATGGAAACTTGTATGATAGGGACATCCACTTCAAACAACATTATATATGGTCAGATAATTGCACGTCTCAGTTTAAGAGTCCACAAATGTTTTATTGGATGAGCAAGATGCATGTTAAGATAGGTGTGTAACATATTTGGAGTTTCACTGTGGCTAGACATGGAAAAGGAGAATGTGACGGTGTAGGGGCATGCGTGAAAAGAGCTCTTACAAGAGAAGAATTAAAGTACAAAGATGGTACTAAATTGAAAGATGCAAAGATCATAGTGGAATGGTGTATTGGCAACATGGCCCAAGGTTCTCAAGAAATTTCCATGGTTTACAGATATTTTTGGTTAATAGAGGAACAAAAAATTGCTAACTACGAGGATTGTATGACACTCACTGGGTCCAATGATATGCACTCATTTTGTATCTCAGACACTACTTCGTGGGCCACATGGACAAGAAATTTGACATGTTTTTATGCATCTTGTATCGAATTTGTCACAGCTGAGTGTGATTCACAAGAATGGGTCGATGGATGGATTTGTAGGCCTCTAACTCCACTTGGTAGTTATCAACCGCCACAAGCATTATGACTTGTTTTTGCAAATGAAGTTGCAACATCCAAGGACTTTGAAGAAATTTTGAATTTGGTGTGACAAGGTATTTATGGTTATTTACAATTTTTTTATTTTAATATGTAAAATTTAAATTTGAGTTGAAACCTTTTTTTGTAGGACATGTGTTTGTAGTTATTGCAACAGAAGACAATGAAGAAGGAACATACTATTTCTTATGTCATTACATCGAGGAAAGAAAGAAGTTGACTTCTCCTGGTATAGATGACAAAGATATTGAGTACCCTACAAGGTCAGTGGTAGTTACTGGAACCTGGCTTCGGTGATATCTATTAAAAAACTCCTCTATTTGGGTGTTTTAAGACTTTGAGACACACAGGAAAATACTCTTATATTCGCATCTAGTTCTAGCGACAAATATTCAACTATATAGATATTGAGGAAGGCCTAATAATAAGATTCTTTGGAAGGTTCGAGAGTCAGATCATGAAGCAATCCTGTCGACTATTCAGAGTAGATCCGATCCTGGTGGTTCATTGCAATGAATTTACAATGCTCATGTCTTATATATATACTTTCTTTGGTATATATAAATTTGTTAGTTAAATTTAAGTTCATATAATTTATTAAATTTGTGTATTTTGTATATATCTAGTATGGTTTTGATTTGAAACTTAAATTTCTTTCACTAAGACTTTTATATGTAGGTTAGTGGTGCCAGAAAAGCTTCCACCTTCACGTGGTTAGCACTGTTAGTAGAGAATTATAAATTCTTGAAGCTAAGAGAAGATTTCATTGTTTTACAAGAAAAGTGAAGTAATTAACAATGATTTATGTACCTGTGGAGGGGGTTCTTCTCTCTGGAGGAGGTAGCCCAGAAGCACCTGGATCTTAGAGAACCAAAATGACACCTTCTAAAGTGTTTACAAGACAATCCCTATATGTGTGCACATTCGGTCTAGTTCCACGACCGACTGTTTGAAAAATATATCATTTGACAACCTTACATCAGCTCAAACTACACTATTTGGGGTGTTTGCAAGAAATAGGACAGAGAGAGCACCGATTGGGGAAGGAAAAAACTGATACAAGATATTGTAGATGATCCCTATGCTAAGGTGTAGGATTAGATGATACATCTCTAGGTGCCACGGAGTCTGCATAGTCACCCGTCAAAGTTGAATGATTTTTTGGTGTCAGGGCTCTTGAGGGACTCCACCTGAATGAGGAATCCTAGAAGAAATGACATTGTGGCACACCAAAACGATGCCTCCTATAGTGTTAACCTAGCCATCTGGACGTTTCTGTGTAGTAGGTTTGGTGCTACAAGCCACCGTTTACAAAACATACTGTTTGATAACATTACACAGTCTCGAACTACACTATTTGGCCCATTTGGAAACAATAGGGCAACGAGAGAACCAATTTGAGAAGGAAAAAACCAAGAAATAATATTTTAGAGTGTCCCTAAGCCAAGGGTTAGGATGAGATGAGACGTCTCTAGGTACCATGGAGTTTACGTAGTCACCCGTCGAAGTTGAATGATTTTTTGATCTCAGGGCTCCTGAGGGACTCCGCCTGAACAAGGTAGCCCGTAAGCAATGACATTTTCATGCACTGAAATTACAACTCCACTAGCATTTTCCTAGCCACCCAAATGTGTCCACGTAGTAGGTTCAGTGCCACGACCCACCGTTTACACAATATACCATTTGACAGCCTTACACTGTCTCGAACTACACTATTCGGTGTGTTTTCAAACAATAGGGTAGCGAGATCACCAATTGTAAAAGAAAAAAACCAAGACAACTTATTGTAGAGTGTCCACACGCAAAGGTGTAGGATTAGACGAGACATATCTAGGTGCCACAGAGTCTATATAGTCACCCGTCAAAGTTGAACTATTTTTTGGTCTCAGGGCTCTTGAGGGACTCCGCTTGAACGAGGTAGCCTGGAAGCAACAACATTTTGGTACACCAGAATGATTCCTCCTCTACCATTCACTTGGCCACCTGGATGTTTCTACACAGTCGGTTCAGTGCCACGACCCACCATTTACAAAATATACCATTTGACATCTTTACATTGTCTCGAAGTACACTATTTGGTGTTCTAACAAACAATAGGGCGATGAGAGCACTGATTGGAGAAGGAAAAAAATGAGACATGCTATTATAGAGTGTCCCTATGCTGAGGTGTAGGATCAGATGAGATGTCTCTAGGTTCCACGGACTCTTCGTAGTCACCCGTCGAAGTTGAACGATTTTTTGGTCTCAAGGTTCTTTAGGGACTCCACCAGAACGAGTTACCCCAGAAGCAACGAAATTGTGGCGCAAAAAAAATATGCCTCCTCTAGCGTTCACCTGGCCACTCAGATGTGTCTGTGTAGTTCATTTTGTGCCATGACCCACTGTTTACAAAATATACCATTTGGTATCTTTACATCATCTCAAACTACACTATTCGGCATGTTTACAAACAATAGTGCAGTGAGAGGACCGATTGGATAAGGAAAAAATTGAGATAGAATATAGGAGAGTGTCCCTACACCAAGGTGTAGGATCAAATGAGATGTCTCCAGGTGCCACAGATTCTATGTAGTCACCCATCAAAGTTGAATGAATTTTTGGTCTCAGGGCTCTTGAGGGACTCTGCCCAAACGAGGTAGCTTAGAAGCAATGACGTTGTGGCACACCAAAATGATCCCTCCTCTAGTGTTCACTTGGCCACCTGGATGTGTTCACATTGTCAATTTGGTGCCATGACCAACCATTTACAAAATATACCGTTCGACAGCCTTACACCATCTCAAACTACACTATTCGGTGCATTTACAAAATTTAGGGCAACGAGAGCACCAATTGGAGAAGGAAAAAACTAACACGTGATATTTTAGAGTGTCCCTACACCGAGGTGTATGATCAGATGATATCTCTCTAGGTGCCACGGAGTCTGCATAGTCACCCTTCGTAGTTGAACAATTTTTTTGGTCTTAGGGCTCTTGAGGGACTCTACCGAAATGAGGTAGCTCGAAAGCAACGACATTTTCACACACCAAAATGACACTTCCACTAGAAATTTATTGGCCACATAGAAGCAATGAAATTTTCAAGCACTGATACGACACCTCCACTAGTATTTTCCTGGCTACCCGGTTGTGTCCACGTAGTAGGTTCGATGCCACAACCCACCGTTTGATAGGATTACACTATCTCAAACTACACAATTCTAGGTATTCAAAAACAATATGGCAGCGAGAGCATCGATTGGAGAAAGAAAAACCTTAGACAGGCTATTGTTGAGTGTCCCTATGCTGAGGTGTAGGATCATACAAGACGTCTCTAGGTACCACAGAGTCTGCGTAGTCACCCATCGAAGTTGAACGATTTTTTAGTCTCAGGGATCTTGAGGTAGTCCACCCAAATGATGTAGCCCATAATAAATGATGTTTTCGTGCACCAAAACAACACCTCCTCTATTGTCCTCCTTGCCACCCAGATCTGTCTTTGTAGTCAGTTCAGTGCGATGACCTACCGTTTATAAATATGTCGTTTGATAGCCTTACACTGTCTCAAACTACACTATTCGATGCGTTTGTAAACAATAGGGCAGCGAGAGCACTGATTGGAGAAATAAAAAAATGAGACAGGCTAATGTAGAGTGTCCCTATGCTGAGGTGTAGGATTAGACAATACATCTCTAGGTTCCACAGAGTCTACGTAGTCACCTGTCAAACTTGAACGATTTTTTTGTCTCAGGGGTCTTGAGGGACTTAGCCTAAATAAGGTAACCTGAAAGCAATGATGTTATGGTGTGGTAAAAAATGCCTCCTTTAGCATTTTCCTGGCCACCCAGATGTGTCTGTATATTCGGTTTGGTGCCACGACCAACCGTTTACAAAATATATCATTTGACAGCCTTACACCGTCTCAAACTACAATATTCGATGTGTTTGCAAAAAATAGGGCAGCCAGAGCACTGACTAGAGAAGGAAAAAACCCAGACAGGCTATTGTATAGTGTCCCTACATTGAGGTCTAGGATCAAACGAGGTGTCTCTAGGTGCCACAGAGTCTGCGTAGTCACCTGTTGAAGTTGAACAATTTTTTGGTCTCAAGGCTCTTAACGGACTCCGCCCAAACAAGGTAGCCCAGAATCAATGACATTGTCAGGCACCAAAATGACACCTCCTCTAACATTCACATCACCACCTAGACGTGTACACAGAGTTGGTTTAGTGCCATGACCCATTGTTTACAAAATATACCGTTTTACAGCCTTACACTGTCTTAAAATACACTATTTGGCACGTTTGCAAACAATAGGTCAGCGAGAGCATCAATTAGAGAAGGAAAACCCTGAGATAGGCTATTCTTGATTTTCCCTACATTGAGGTGTAGGATCATACTAGACATCTCTAGGTGCCACGGAGTTTGCGTAGTCACCCGTCAAAGTTGAACGATTTTTTGGTCTCAGGGCTCTTGAGGGACTCCGCTCGAACGATGTAGCCAAGTAGCAAAGATGTTGTCAAACACTAAAATGACACCTCATCTAGTGTTCACCTTTCCACTCAGATGTGTCCACGTAGTCCGTTCAGTGCCATAACCCACCATTTACAAAATATACCATTTGATAGCCTTACACTATCTCAAACTATACTATTCAGCATGTTTGCAAACAATAGGGCAGTGAAAGCACCGATTGGAGAAAGAAAAAACTGAGATAAACTATTGTAGAGTTTCCCTATGCCAAGGTTTAGGATCAAACAAGACATCTCTAGGTGCCACGGAATATACGTAGTCACCCGTCAAACTTGAAAATTTTTTCTGTATCAAGACTCTTGAGGGACTCAGCCCGAACAAGGTAGCCCGGAAGCAACGACCTTGTGGCACACCAAAATGATGCATCCTCTAGCGTTCACCTAGCCACTTGGATGTGTCCACATAGTTGGTTTGGTGCCATGACCCATTGTTTAGAAATATACCATTTGACATCCTTACAGTGTCTCAAACTACATTATTCGGCACATTTACAAATTATAGAGCAGCGAGAGCACCGTTTGAAGAAGGAAAAAACTGAGATAGGCTATTATAGAGTGTCCATACGAAAAGGTGTAGGATTAGACGATACATCTCTAGGTGCCACGGAGTCTTCATAGTCACCCATCAAAGTTGAACAATTTTTTGGTCTCAGGGCTCTTGAGAGACTCAAACTGAATGAGGTAGCACGGAAGCAATGACGTTTTTGCGCACCAAAACGACGCCTCCTCTAGTGTTCACCTATCCACGAAGACATTTTCACGTAGTCGGTTTGGTGCCACGACCAACCATTTTCAAATTTTTCAATAATTACAAATTTTTCAACAATTACAACTTTTTCAACAATTAAATCTTTTTCAACTATTTCAACAATTACAAAATTTTAAACTTTTTCAATAATTACAACATTTTTTACAATTATAACCTTTTCAACAATAGTTACTCTCTTATTCCAAGTATAGTTAGGATTCCTCATCCTACAAATAGACTAGGAAAACAACATTAGGAATTTCTTTACTAAAAATAGAGATCGGTTGAAGTCATTACTACCCCCTAGACCCCCTATAACATAAGTGGGTGGAAGCCCCCACCCCCCCCAGGGTAATTTTGATAACATGCATCAGAATATTCAAGTCCCAGGCAAATTGATTGATTCAGAACAAACATCATGTTTCTGAGGTTCTCTCAGATATTTTTCTAACTCTCCTGTCCAGGTAGTTAGGAGCAAGCTCTGAGAAAATGCGGGAAAAGGTTGCAGAAGGCAAGAAGGTTGATCCAGAAAAAATGGTGAAAATCGGCTAAGTCCTAGTCCTAGGAGCAGTCGGGACATTTGGGACGTCAAGGCGCGGATCGGCCGAAAAGCCTCCAAGCGGCCCAAATAGCAACAGGGACATCTGGGACAAAAGTACGCGGCGGGACGCGAAATGCCGGTTCGACCAAGAGAAAAAATTGGCTAACTGCTGAGAGGGTCGCCTTTGGGACATCTGGGACAAAAAGGCGCGAACGAACCGGGCAGCCAAACAGTCCAAACAAAGTGGAACAAGCGGGCCAAAAAGACGCGAACCGGCCGAACCGGGTGAAAAGGGCACAAGACAGTCCAAATCAAAATGGGACAAGCGGGCCAAAAAGTACGCAAACCGGCCGAACCGGGCGAAAAAGTCAAGGCAGTCCAAAAGCAAATGGGACATTTGGGACAAATGGACGCGAACCGGCCGGTTCGGCGAAATCAGCACAAAGGGCCCAAAATCAAATGGGACATCCGGGACAAATGGACGCGAAGTACGCGAAAGGAGCCGAGAACCAACCAGATCACGCCACGTGTCTCAAGGAGAAAAGTCAAAAAGTCAAAGGGGCAAGGTTTGAAGCGCTGGCCCGAGCCAATAGGAATTGGACACGTGTCCAATAGAGCAGTAAAGTGCAGAGCTCGGGGGGAAGTTAGAGAATTTGGCCGAGTTCCCCAAAAAGGCTAAAAGTAAAGGAAGACCCCGCGCCCTGTCCTCCAATCAATGCATGCCACGTGTCATCCAAGTGGCGGGAGCACGGGAAAAGGGGAAAATGTCCCAAAATCATCAAAAAGTCAAAATTTCAAAGGAAAGCCCGCCGAAAAGATGGAGGAGAGAGAATCTCGATCCAATCAAGCGTGCCACGTGTCATCCAGGTGGCAGAGCGCGGGGAAATATTTCAAAATCTGTTTTGGTCTGTTCCGTGCCCTAAATCTTCAGATCGCCATATCTTTTGATCCAGAGCTCGGATTTCCACGTTCTTTATATCAACGGAAAGCTTATGAGATTCTCTACATGATTCTGGGATCAATCTCGAGTTTTGATGTAGTCTGAAGAGAGAAAATTGAGAAACGGCTCTGACGTGTGGTAATGGCCAGAAGTGACCTTTCAACAACCTGTTTTAATGCTAATGGGTCGCATTCTTCTTCTGCACGGCCAGAAGTGACATTTTAGCGGCCAAATTAATACAAATGGGTCGCATTCTCCTCCAAAATTGCTAAAAGTGACAGGGTATGGGTTGGTAAGATCCTCCATGCTGATTTAATGCATCTGCAGTCAATGAGGAATGGGCTTGCACGTTTTCCTACGTTTCTGTCCCCTGGGCTCGACCCATGCAATGTAAAAGCCAGATTTGGCTCATTTCAAAAAAAAAAGTTGTTCATTCTTTCTGCTCTGCCCTCCCTTCTTTTCTTCTCTAGGGTTGAAAATGGAGTTCGAACCTCCTCCCTTGCTCTGTAATGGCGTTTTTGCCTTTTACTAATGGAATGATGTTCTGTGCAAACTTCTGGAGCAACAAAACGTGTTTTGTGATGCATCTGTCCATCCTTCCTCGTTTTTGCTTGTTCTCTTCTTGCCTCTCTTCATTGCAGGTATTTGTGCATGTTTGAATGTTCATTGCAGGTTTGGAGCTGTGTTCATGGAGTTTTTGGAACATTTTCTGTGTGAAATCTATCCTTGGGTTTGTGATGCTTCTGTCCATCCTTCCCATTGCTCACCTCTCTTTGTCCCATGGCAGTTTTGATAGATGTTCAACATCCTCCTTCTCTGGTGTATCACCGTTTTAGTGTAGGATTTTGTTCTTTTCCTTTCTCTCTCTCTCTCTCTGTCTCCTTGGCATTGTTAGATTAGGATTAGATTAGCTTGCCTGCACTGGAATAGCTTGTGGCAGGTAGTTTAGGAGCAGGAACCAGCCTTCTCTGGAGATTCCTCTCTCGGTTTTACAAGTCCCACGCTTGGAGAGAGGTTTCCATGTTGTGCAATCACACTGGATGCCTGAGTGATCAACCTAGAAGCCTGATGTGCATCCAGGGGTGCTGTGATTTTGCACTAACAGTTTTGGCACGCCCGGTGGGACCTTAGAGGTCTTTCACTTCATCTTTTGCAGGTTGATGTGTTCCTGTGAAGATTTCAGCCTTTGGAGGCACTTGCAAACACATCTGGCGACTCCATCCGATCAGCAACCCATTTCTATCAAGTTGCAGACCTTCCTTTCCATTCATTTCCATCCATTTTTCATCCATCTTTCCATCTCTTTCATTCTTTCCCATTCCATGAGGTTGTGCAATCATGACTTCATTTCCATCATGGATTTCACATCAACAACAACAATATATTCCACCTCCAACATGTTTTACAAATCCTCCAAATCAACATTTTGAGCAGATTCAAGATCAGTATGCATACCCATATGAACAGCAGTGCCAAAGTCAGTTCGGCTATGGAGCTTTCCAAGAGCAAGAGTATGCATACAATGAAGACCATCAGATCCAAGATGCTGGTCTGTTGGAGAAAATCCAAAAGATGGAGGTGGGGATGGTGCAGTCCAGGGCTCAAGCACAAATGAAAGCTTTTGGAATCGGTTATGGAGCACCCTGTCCATGGGTGGGACCTTTTCCAAGGCATTACAGCCCTCAGGAGAAGCTTGACTTCATGATAAAGATGCCCCAACTTGCACAATGGACAGCAGAGATAGAGGCCTACAGACTTGTTGTTGAACAACCTTGTGGATTGAAGAAATAGAGGTGTATGAGAGTCCAAGTGGGACCTTTTTCCAAGGCACAACCTTGTCAAGCTGGGTAAGCACACCTTCTCATGCCTTTTCTTTTCCTCTTTCCCAATCTGGTTTTTCTCTTTCATTACTCAAGCAGTGTCAATTTAAACTCCTCCATCTGCTGTCCCAAGTGTTGAATCCATCCCTCCATCCCCTAGTCTTCCACCCCATCTCGATTCTTCTTTCCTTTTTCCTTCCAAACAGTCATCCCCTCCACAAGAGCTAACAGAAATACCCCCTCCTCCAAAGAAACAAGAGGTTTCACCGCCTCCACCACCACAAAAAATTGTCAAATCAGTTGAGTTTCAACCTATCCCTCCTCTTGCATCCCCAATTCCATGTGGGAAAGAAGAAATTGAAAAAATCAGTCATCAAGGACAACAAGAGGAAGAGCCAAAAAGAAAAGAAATGACAGATAATCTGAAGAGTTGGGCTGCCAAGATTTGGGATGACAAAGATCCCCTTGATGGTTAAGCCTACAGAAGAGGCTGAGGTTGAACAAATGGTGGTGAGGACTGATTTTTGTTGCAGGCAGAAAGAAGAAGATCTTGCAGCCCCAACTTGTCCTCTAGAGCAGCAAATTGAAGAGTTTGACTTGACAAACTTCATGCTGGAGGAGGAGTTCAATCAAGAGCAAGATTCTCTTCAAACATTAGAGGAAGGAGAAGCTGCTCCAAATCCAAAAGAAGAGGAGCACATTCTAGCTGTGGAGGAGAAAAGTGCAGATCCAAGGGCTTTGAGCACAAAGCAGGCTACAGGAGAACCTTCAGTTCTTCTTTCCACTTCATCTCTCTCAAGTTCTAGTACTGAAGAGGAGTTTGATCTCTCAAACTCAATATTGGAGAGTGAAGGAAACCATGGTGGTCAAGTTGCAGATCAAGAGGACACCATGGAGGAAGTTGAACACGAGCAGCAGGACAACAATGAGGCAGTTTACCTGTCAGATTTGGAGGACTGTTTTGATGGAGAAGAACCGGTTGAGTTTTCACCATTCTCTCTTTCATCATCCACATTCCAAACACAAGAGCCTGCTGTCATGAAGGAGAGCTTTCATTTGCAGCAGCCTGCATCTTACAGCAGCTCTTTGGAATCAAGATTGGAAGATTCTAATCTTCCATGTTCTTCATTGGAGGAAGAGAAAGGACAGAAGGATTCCACCATTTCTTCCACACCATCCATTCAGGTGGGTCTACAAGAAGACTCCATTCTTGGAGTTGAAAATCAGAGCTATGGGCATATCAAATGGATCAGACCTTGCCCAATCAGGTATTTGGCTTCATTGGAGCCAAAGGAGAAGCCACAACCAGTCATGCTTGCTTCTGAGCATGAGGATGAGCTACAAAGTACCAAGGATCAGCTGCCATACCTCTCCAATCCAAATGCAGAGCAACTAAAAGAGGTATTGGATTTTTCAGTTGATACCTTGATGATTTGGATAGAAGACCAGCTTCTTGTTGATTTTCCATCCATCCAAACAGCCATGATCAGTGCCAAATCAATTGCATGGCTGCCAATTTTGAAGAAAGGAAGCTATTTCTCACAACCAGTTGCAGGGTTTGTTTAGCTTGCCTTTGCTTCCAGCTAGAGTAGAGTAGGTAGATTTGCTTTCAGTAGAAGAAGTTCTTGTGCACACTCTGCATGTTCCATTTGGGGCATGTATGATTTTCAGTTCTGTACATAGTTTTGGTGTTGCTGGTTTTGCTCTTGCACAGTTCTTTTCAGTGGTTTTTGGTGAGAACAACTCCATGTTCGGTCGGTTTCAAGTGGCTCAGAGGGAGGTTTTCAAAGTTCAGATCAGTTGCAGGTTACAACTCATGACTCCATTGCCCAATGGATGCTTCAGGCTACTAATCATTCATCTAGCAGGCAGATGACCCCGCTGAGTCGCCAAACTGTTATACAAAATTCACCCCCCCAGGGTAATTTTGATAACATGCATCAGAATATTCAAGTCCCAGGAACATTGATTGATTCAGAGCAAACATCATGTTTCTGAGGTTCTCTCAGATATTTTTCTAACTCTCCTGTCCAGGTAGTTAGGAGCAAGCTCTGAGAAAATGCGGAAAAAGGTTGCAGAAGGCAAGAAGGTTGATCCAGAAAAAATGGTGAAAATCGGCTAAGTCCTAGTCCTAGGAGCAGTCGGGACATTTGGGACGTCAAGGCGCGGATCGGCCGAAAAGCCTCTAGGTGGCCCACTAAGCATTAGGGACAAGTGGGACAAAAGTACGCGGCGGGCACGAAATGCCGGTTCGACCGAGAGGAAAAATTGGCTAACTGCTGAGAGGGTCGCCTTTGGGACATCTGGGACAAAAAGGCGCGAACCGGCCGAACCGGGTGAAAAAGGGCCAGACAGTCCAAAGCAGAATGGGACAAGCGGGCCAAAAAGACGTGAACCGGCCGAACCGGGTGAAATCAGCACAAGACAGTCCAAAGCAAAATCGGACAAGCGGGCCAAAAAGGCGCGAACCGGCCGAACTGGGCGAAAAAGGTTGAGGCAGTCCAAAGCAAAGTGGGACATTTGGGACAAATGGACACGAACCGGCCGGTTCGCGTGAAATCAGCACAAGGAGCACTAAGCATTTGGGACATCCGGGACGAAAGACGCGAAAGAGCGCGAAAGAGCCGGCAGGGCCGAGAACCAACCAGATCACGCCACGTGTCTCAAGGAGAAAAGTCAAAAGTCAAAGGGGCAAGGTTTGAAGCGCTGGCCCGAGCCAATAGGAATTGGACACGTGTCCAATAGAGCAGTAAAGTGCGGAGCTCGGGGGGAAGTTAGAGAATTTGGCCGAGTTCCCCAAAAAGGCTAAAAGTAAAGGAAGCCCCGCGCCCTGTCCTCCAACAAGATCATGCCACGTGTCATCCAAATGGCGGGAGCACGCGAAAAGGGTGAAAGAAGTCCCAAAATCATCAAAAAGTCAAAATTTCAAAGGACAGCCTGCCGAAAGGACAGAGGAGAGAGAATTTCTCGTCCAATTAGAGCGTGCCACATGTCATCCAGGTGGCGAAGCGTGGGAAATATTTCAAAATCCATTTTGGTTTGTTCCGTGCCCTAAATCTTCAGATCGCCATATCTTTTGATCCAGAGCTCGGATTTCCACGTTCTTTATATCAACAGAAAGCTTATGAGATTCTCTACATGATTCTGGGATCAATCTCAAGTTTTGATGCAGTCTGAAGAGAGAAAATCAAGAAACGGCTCTGACGTGTGGTAATGGCCAGAAGCGACCTTTCAACAACCTGTTTTAATGCTAATGGGTCGCATTCTTCTTCTGCACGGCCAGAAGTGACATTTTAGTGGCCAAATTAATACAAATGGGTCGCATTCTCCTCCAAAATCACTCAAAGTGATAGGGTATGGGTTGGTAAGATCCTCCATGTTGATTTAATGCATCTGCAGTCAATGAGGAATGGGCTTGCACGTTTTCCTATGTTTCTATCCCCTGGGCTCGACCCATGCAATGTAAAAGCCAGATTTGGCTCATCAAAAAAAAAAAGTTGTTCATTCTTTTCTGCTCTGCCCTCCCTTCTTTTCTTCTCTAGGGTTGAAAATGGAGTTCGAACCTCCTCCCTTGCTCTGTAATGGCGTTTTTTTCCTTTTACTAATGGAATGATGTTCTGTGTAAACTTCTGGAGCAACAAAACGTGTTTTGTGATGCATCTGTCCATCCTTCCTCGTTTTTGCTTGTTCTCTTCTTGCCTCTCTTCATTTGCAGGTATTTGTGCATGTTTGAATGTTCATTGCAGGTTTGGAGCTGTGTTCATGGAGTTTTGGAACATTTTCTGTGTGAAATCTATCCTTGGGTTTGTGATGCTTCTGTCCATCCTTCCCATTGCTCACCTCTCTTTGTCCCATGGCAGTTTTGATAGATGTTCAACATCCTCCTTCTCTGGTGTATCACCGTTTTAGTGTAGGCTTTTGTTCTTTTCCTCTCTCTCTCTCTCTCTCTGTCTCCTTGGCATTGTTAGATTAGGATTAGATTAGCTTGCCTGCACTGGAATAGCTTGTGGTAGGTAGTTTAGGAGCAGGAACCAGCCTTCTCTGGAGATTCCTCTCTCGGTTTTACAAGTCCCACGCTTGGAGAGAGGTTTCCATGTTGTGCAATCACGCTGGATGCCTGAGTGATCAACCTAGAAGCCTGATCTGCATCCAAGGGTGCTGTGATTTTGCACTAACACTACCTCAGTAGTTGGTAAAATTGTAATATTTTGAAGAGCTTTAAAATGCAACTGATAGGTCTAGTTACAAGCGTAATATCATAACTAAAATTCTATCTTTGTTTTTCCAAATCACTTATAAAATATGAATCAAAATATCCACAAATTGAATCACCAATATTGTTATAGGTGATGCAATAATTTATTTTTCCTCACAAGTAGTGAAACTCACCATTCACCGCTGAACAATGTTCTCTACCTAGATTTTCCAAAAATCTATTGACAACTCCAACAACATGTGAAATTTCAGTCCTTGACATGTACGTGTCATAACATACATAAAAATTATTATTGCACTAGAATATGGTAAAAGAGAGATATGCTTATTTTCTTCTTATTGTTGCACCATAGTTTTTTAATTTTAAATCAAACTTACATATAGAATTAATATACATAGAATATACCTACATATAAGGATATCATGTGCAATGAATTTGAATCAAACATAGAAGTAATATCGTTATGAAAACCAACACATGTATATATAATGTATCAAACTAAGTGTGCTGAACACACGTCTCTGAAAATATAAGTTCATAACATGTGTACATCTCGAACCAAGTGTGTTATACATATAGGACCACATGCGGCTGCATAAGGCTATATACAATGTCCTATGAAAAATCATGAACTAGGACTAGCTAGCCCATATATATATATATATATATATATATATATATATATATATACATCCATGTCCTATGAATCTAATCATGAAACATATTCCCTCTCTTTTCCATGCTAGAAGTACATTTCCATGACTCGGGGATGTAGTGGATGGAGATGCCACTACGGATTTCATCAGTGTGGTCCTAGGCGTCTCTAAGTAGGCCTACAACCTAACCTGCACATTCATAAACAACAAGATTTTAACACCCATATTTTTAAAATACATTCAAAATTTAGAAGCATAGAATTTAGTTAAAATGCATGTGAAATCTTACCACAATGTCATGATCCCTATCAATTTTTCATTGACGCATGATAGGGACAATGGTAGACTCATGAGAGGTAAGCTACATACAGATAATTAAATTTCAAATTAAATATTTCATGTACAAAATTTGAGATTATAGATTTAAGTAATAAGAAATAATTACTAAATAAATGTAACAAATTTGAAAAATTGTACCTCAGTTAGTGGATCTGTAGATGCTACGGAAGTATCCACAACAACCTCCACAATCTGCATAAATGGAGGAGTCTCTCTGGCAGTCATAAGCTATACAAAAAACATCTACAAATTAATATTAATCTACATGACTGCCACATAACAGATCCAAAGCATAATCCACGTGAACCTCCATAACTAGAATTGGAAAGTGTAAAGAGAAACTTACCTGCATAAAATTTAGATGAGGTGTCCCAATAACCTCAATTCCCAGAGTAGATGATGACCTATCAAGCTCCTGCACGTATAAAAGACAAACTTATATTAATATGTACATGTACATGTGAAACATTATAATAATAAAAGTCCACAATAAAATCAAATTTTAAATTTAAGTACAACTTGAAACTTACGTTTGTAACATGGCCATCTGTAGTAGCTAGCATGTCGATGTCGGATGTTTCCTTCACCAGCTCTTGCTATTAAAAATAAAACTAAAAATTATTTTTTACATGTATGTACATATCGTACAATGAAATATATATATATTAAAATCTCAAACATGAATTAAACTATTGTATATATATATATATACATTATATATTTATTTGAAATTTACCTATTAAAGACTAGGATCCATTACACCACTTCCAAAAACATCCACCATCATCTCATCTAGAGAAAATAAATCATGTGATCCAGCAAATGATTTCTCGTCCACGGTGCATACAACACCACATGATCCACAATGGTGTGGTGCGCTAGAATTGGTGCCTCCACCAACATCACTAGATGCAATTTACTCAATATGTTAGGTCAAAGTGTCAGTGATCTCCCTCAATGCATGTAGTGTGTCAATCTCTACAACCTCCTTCATTGCACGAGGGATAAATGAAGTAATTGGGGCTTTTGGGTCCTGGGGGATCCTTGGCTAACCTACACATGCACTAGGTCTACTCTGTGCAGAGCCACCACCTTGCCCATAAAAATAAAAAGGGTCAAAATAGTTTGGGACCTCATTAATCATGAACTCGCAATATAATTTCTTCAAAAAATAGAGGGGAATCTCATTGTTGTTGCATGATGGATAATCAAAAACCATCCACCATCGGTCCTAAAAAAATCTCTTGATTCAGTCATCATGACACCAATGGATTAGGAACCGTTTGCAAGTAACTGTGGGGGGCATTGCTTCTTGGGTCAGTAAATAATGCACAAATGTGGTCTTTTTGCAATTTTTTTATCTTTTACAGCTACATGGGATAATTTATTTGCATACCACTACCTACAATCACCTCTAAAGGTATTCCATCTATCTATTTGGTTGGTTGCGGAGTCAACTTTGCCAATCAATGTTTGCAATATGTTGGCTAAAGTCATGCAGGATGGATTTGTGGCATGATTTTGTCTTATATTCTGAATAAGGTTCTTAATGGAAATTTATTTTTTCATATTTTTCCAATGATATTAGCTTGTGTTCCTGTTGGCTCCGTGGGGACAGAAGGAGCCACAGGAAGTAGACCTATGTTTGGAGGAGGGTTTTGCGGAATGTATGGAGGGTTGTGATGATTGTTTGGAGCATTTGTAGGATTACGAGCTCACCAAGCAATTGAAAAAATAAAAAAAATTGTATACATAAACAAAAAATTGAAAAACCCATGAAAAGCATAAAAAATAACCTAAAATGCAAAAAAATTGATCAAAATCGAGGGCTTACATCTTTGTCTTAGCAGCATGGTTAAAACTTGTTTGCATAATTTAGCATAGGCATATTTATTGCATTATATTACATTGTCTTTTATTTATTGTTTGCATAATTTAGCATAGGCATATTTATTGCAACATGTGCACTCTAGTCTAGTGACTTGCATTCAATATTGTTATGTTGGATAACATTAAATATTGGTATTAGTAGTAATTACATGTGCATGTGAAATGGGTCTGATCATCTCATAGTTGGTGCCTGATAGGGTGTCATGTCTATCCATATGAGGTTGTCTAATATCTATAAATATTACACCTCTTGCATTTTTATGTAATCTGATTTCATGATCAATAATATTTGTGAGGCTTTCGTCCCTCTTTGGTCATTGCAATCTTATTCTATTCTATCATTTGGTATCTAAGCTATACCATTATTATCATTTGGTATCAAAGTAGGTTCTATCCAAGCAAGATTGAAGAGAAGCACTATTGGAGAGGATCCATTGGAGAAGAAGATCTGCATCAAAGGAGAGCCATTGAAGCATCCCGCAACCTCCATTCCTGCCGAGCATCCCTAAACTAAAATTTGACGTATCCACTTATTTGGAAGGTAATTTTTTTTTTTGATTAGTCATTTTCATAGCCAATTGATCTAACATATTGGTGGAATATTTCAGATTTGGAAATCTTTTAAAAAAAAGATCTTGAAAAAAAATTAAAAAAATTGTGAGAGATCTTAAAAAAAGGAGAAAGATCTTGAAAAAAACATTGCAGATCTAAAAAAAAGAGTGAAAAAAAGGATCAGATCTAAAAAAAATAAAAAATCAGATCTGAAAGTGGAGGTGTGAAGAATTCAGGAGCAAAGGTTAAAGCAGTCCTGTCAACAAAATTCCAGCAGATAGCTCTTAGAAAAAGGGACGTAATTTTTTCATACAATGTCAGATTGATGTGTCATTTTTTTTTCTGGAAATATAAGGAGACGCAAAAACTTTGCATTTTACATCATCTTCAGATTCGGCCTCTACATATGACAAAAAGTCTGTACAAGTCGGATCATTTTTTCCGAAAAAAAATCAGATCTAGCTGGTAAATTGGTAAGATCTCAAAAAACAAGATTCCAATTCTTCTAAAAAAATTTTAGTTTTAAGAAAAGTATTGTATGATATTGATGTCAAAATTTGAGAAAAACCCAGATCACAGTTTGTGAGAAAAGGTGAAAACAATATTCAAATTCTTTGTTTGGATCTTGGGAACAAACAGGTCAGCGGTTCAATTCCCACTCTCTCCATATTTTTTATTAAATTATTTTTTTTAGAAAATTTATAGAAATTACTAAATTTTGGGAGATTTATAAATTTAGAAGCTCACCAAACACATTTAGAGCCACCGCTAAATTTAGCGAAAAAACACCTATTGGGGGGTAAAAAAATATTTTTGGCCTAAACTGTGTATTTTGTGATTCTAGACCCTTTTTTGTAAAGAGGGGGGACACAAAAATTTCATTTTGATGTAATTTTGGAGCATTTTGTACTAATATTGGTGCATAAAGTGAAAAAAAAAAATACAAATTTTTTATTTTATGTTTGGTTCTATCACATGAGATCTTTGATCTCATAGTAGCGTTCGGTATGTACAGTGCCTCTGGGAAGAGCTTACGGGTGATACCATCGTGACTACTACTACACTTAATGCCTAACATAGCTGCCTAAATGTTGTCTAGGCATCGACCCTATAAAATCGACGGGGAGTAATAAGGACACAATACACATACATTTGAGCCCTCCCATCCGTTTGTGCTTGCACAAACCCCTCTCTGTACTGTCTAAGTACCACGTACTAAATTATTTCACATGTGTTAACACCTCTTTCCATAGTAACGGGTATATTGAAAGGGTGATATTCTTCCACGTACCAATGGGTATATCGGAAGGGAGCGTATGTAAAAAGGTTACGTATATTGGCCTGACGGTATATTGAGAGGGAGACCATAAACCTGGAGTGATAAGAGCCTTACCCTTTGTCAGAAATTCAGAGTTTCAGAAATTCAGATTGCAGAAATGGGTACACAAGCACCAAAGTTCTTCTTGCCAGATTCACAACTACTTAGAGGAGACAACTATGCTGCATGGAAACCGAAGATCAAGGTGTTCCTTGAGTTTGAAGACCTATGGACAGTTGTATATGAAAAAACAACAAGAAGGCATTTATTATGAGGAGACATTTTCTCCCACAGCTAAGATCAAGACAATCAAGATGATCTTTTCTCTAGCTGCACAATTTGGTTGGAAAGTCCACCAAATGGATCTGAAAAGTTCCTTTCTTAATGGAGATTTACAAGAAGAAGTCTATATGACGCAGCCAGAGGGTTATGTAATACCAGGAAAAGAGATGATGGTATACGGACTCGTAAAATCTCTATATGGCCTAAAATAGGCACCTTGGGCATGGTACATGAAAATTGATGAGCATCTCATAAGTCATGGATTCGAAAGGAATCCTTATGACCCCAATCTCTACCTCAAAAAGCAAGGGGGGATATTGTCATTTTGGTTGTTTATGTCAAAGATCTAGTCATTATAGGTAGTTCTGTGAAGATGATCGATGCAACAAAGAAGGATTTTAATCAATCGTTCGACATGACAGATCTCGGGCTCATGCACTATTGTGTTGGGTTGGAAGTATGGAAAAAAAAGAATCATATATTTGTGTCGTAGTTGAAATACACAAATAAAATGCTCGAGAAATTTAGGATGATGAACTTCACCCCTATTGCTACACCTATGGAAGCGAGACTTTAGTTATCTCATTCCGATCCATCACCACCGATGAATACAACTCTCTATTGGCAGTTGATCGGGAGTTTCATTTACCTGACATATACTAGACCAGATATCAGCTTTGCAGTCAGCTATTTATCACACTTCATGCAAGAACCAAAAATATGTCATTGGAAAGCAGCAAAGAGAATACTGAGATATCTAAAGGGTACAATTGACCTTGGTCTAGAGTACAAGAAGAACGACAACTTCTTCTTGACAGGATATTCAAATTCAGATCATGCAGGAAACATGGATGATAGGAAGTCAACATCAGGCTTCGTCTTCTTTATGGGATCTGGACCGATATCATGGGGAAGCAAGAAACAGAACTTCGTTTCTCGCTCTTCTACAGAAGTAGAATATCGAGCTGCAGGTGAAGCTGTTTGTGAAGCAATATGGCTACGCCGAATACTGGAAGGAATTGCTCTACCACAATAGAAATCTACTCCAGTATATGTTGATAATGAAGGAGTTCTGAAGCTTGTTCGAAATCCAGTATTTCATGAGAGAACCAAGCATATTGAAGTACAGGTTCATTTCATACGCGAGCATGTATTGAAGCACAACATACAGCTCCAGTTTTGTCCTACAGCTGAACAGAAGGCAGATGTTTTCACTAAGTCAATTGCATGTAAAAAATTCACACTGTTCAGAGAGTTCCTCTCCACTTCATTAAAAACTATGCAAAATTAAGGGGAGGAATGTTAGCATAATTTAGCATAGGCATATTTATTTCATTTTATTACATTTTCTTTTATTTAATAATGTGCAACATGTGCACTCTAGTCTATTGACTTGCATTCGATATTGTTATGTTGTATAACATTTAATATTGGTATTATTAGTAATTACATGTGCATGTGATATAGGTCTTATCATCTCGTAGTTGGTGCCTGATAGGGTGTCATGTCTATCCATATGAGGTTGTCTAATATCTATAAATATTACAGCTCTTGCATTGTTATGTAATCTGATTTCATGATCAATAATATTTGTGAGGCTTCTGTCCCTCTTTTGTCATTGCAATCTTATTCTATTCTATCATTTGGTATCTAAGCTATACCATTATTATCAAAACTATCATGATCCACAAGTCCAAATAGTAATATTTAGGGGGTAATCAAAGTGCAAGTGCCAAAGGTCTAGGAGAAATCGCGGTTGGAAAAGAAAAATGAGGGAAAATGAGGAGTCGCAGGTATGTTTTTTGTCTCAGAGGACAGCAATTGTGGTTTTAAACCATGATCATGGTTTTAAACCGTGATCGTGGTTTTAAATCAAGATCATGCTTTGTAAACTTCAAGTGTGGTTTTAGGTTTGGAAATCACCAAGCCTATAAAAATAGTTGCATGAGTGCAGTTTATAAACCATGCTTGCAATACCTGAATTTTAGGTTTTTATGTCCACTTAACTATCCACCATCTTGGTGCAGTTACCTAGATTTAGACCATTTTCAAAGGGTGACAACTCAAAATTTCTAAGTCTAGACTTGGGAAAAAGGAGGAAAATTTTGAGGGGACAACAATGGCTCTAGCTTGGGGACATGGCATGAGGATCTAGAATATCAAGTTTTAAAACATATAACATTGACCAGTTCCTTATCCATTGGGCCTTACAGAGTCATTGTACAATTTTGAGGAAATAGAGAAGGAAGGAAGGAAACGCACCAACAAAAACCACACCAAGAAAAAAAGGGGAAAACTGGAACACACAACAGAAATGGGGAAACAAAAAAACTATGGTACAAGGTGAGGCACAACTCACTTCCACTGAAGCACTTTCCATTTTTCAAAATTTACCCGTAAGTAGGAAACACTGAGAAATGTTTTTTTGTGAAGCCATTGACTGGTTCAAGAAAATACCCTCCCCTCCTCAGTTGTTTATGGAAGCTAGGTGTTCCCATGATTGCCATTTTAGTTTACAAGACTGAGTCCATGTGAGTTTCTTGATGTTCCTGTCATTATTTGAAACTTCCACTTCCTTTATGCTCTTTAGAATTAGTTCCATCATACCAGTTGTCTTCCATGTTTATCCATATAGTTTATTCTCCATCAAGCATCTCATTTCTACCCCAAAGCTGATTTTGGTTCCAATTTATTGGATATTCTGAGTTACTTTATTTTCCAGGTCTATGCTCATTGGAATCTTCTCCACGAAAAACATTTGATTCATCATTTAACTCTACTCCACTGTTAGGAATTTGAGTATTTATGGGAGGATTGGAGGAAAACTCATTCTTGTCTTGTATGTCCATGGCATGAGTGAAGAGACTAAGAATCGGTTCATGGTCTTCCTCAAATTTTACTGCTTCCAATAATTCTTGCACAAAGCTATGCTTCATCATGTCCTAGAGCTCATCTTTGTATCCCTTTGAATAATGCATCTCAAGGAAACTATCTAGAGGTATTACCTCATCATCTAAGGAATCATTGCACACAAACAATCCTTCATCAAAAATATATTCATATTTAGAGGCCTAGAAAATCCTTGCTTTAATTTCTTCATCATGGACAGAGTGTTCATCTATAAATGGGAAAGAAAATATATCGATTTCGTTATTGCATCCATCAACCATTAGTTCTAGAATGGCATCATATTTTTCATATGGATTTATCTCAATGTGGCCAACCGTCACATTGGTTAAGGCTTCCAAATCAGCTTCACACTTGTCCTAAAGATTTTTTACTTATATCAGAAGTTTAAGACTGAGCTTCAAGAATTTCTTGTATAGATATTTCATTCAATCCTTTCACGAGCCCATCACAAGCTGATTTTGTATCTCCATATATGGCCTGACTGAGATCATCTTCATCCCCAAATGGAAATGGGAATAACTCGTCATCCGGTAAAAGCAAGCAAGATGATTTATCTTGTTGAAATTTATTAAGAACCATATCCTCTTCTTTTTGGTCTACATCATCTGGTGATTTAGGGCTGCCCTCCTGTAACTCGAATCTCCTCATTACTTCTTCAAAATTCAAATCCCTCTAGGAAGGCATGTCTAATCCTATCAAGATAGGAATATCTTCTTCCTCCTCAGTTTTCACCCAGTGATTCATCTTCCTGGTATTTTGGTACAAAAAGTTAGCTCCTAGGCATTCAAATTTTTGCACAGTATATTTAATTTTTCTAACTAGCAAAAACCTTTTCATTTCACATTTTATAGGGATAGTAGCAGATGACCAATCCAATTTAATTTCTCCACCTAGGTATCGACAAAAACTTCCTCTCAAAAGCATGCCAAAAGATGTTGGGATGTCTGCCATTCAAATAGTTAGAAGCACTTTCTTATCAGGGAAGTGTTATCACCGAATCACAACACCATTGTTTTTATACAAGTGCATATACTTGAACTCACGGTGTGATTGGATAACATGGGTACTATCTCAAAGTTTTGGGACTTGCTACTTGAGATAGACCTCCAGAGAAAGCTGGTTGTTGCTCCTAAACTACCTGCCACAATCTACTCTAATGCAGGGGAAACTAACTATTCTAATCTAAATTTCCAAGGGACCAGGGAGAGAGAATGCATAAAATGAAAGCCTACACTAAAGCGGTGATACACCAGAAAATGAGGGTGTGAGAGTAGTCTCCAAATGTGTGAAATACAGAGGGAAAGTGCACACTAGAAGAGGTCATGACAGTCCTCCATAATCTAGAAAAATGCATTCACAACAATATTCCAAGCATACAAAATGATAATGAATCCCCGCAAGAACATAATAATAGACACAATATTCTTGCGGAAATATTAAAGGGGCAAGAAGAATGCAAGAAAGCACAGCAGGGGAAGATACATCCACAAACTGATATTTTATTGCTTCATGATATGCACAATTCAATCTATTACAAGATAAGGGCTTGGATCACCATGCAAGGAGCCCAATACAAGGGCCTGCAGCACATTGGCTTCACAAATAAATTTTGATAGAGCTTTTCTACCAAGAACTCTCTCTCTTACAATGAACCCAACACTCCAATTTATAGAAAAATGAGAAGGGAAAAAGAAGGGAAAATGGAAATCCCAAAATCTGTCCTTCAACCACATGTAAGAGGTATTAAATGGAGTGAAATGATTGTATATTACTTTCAAAAGGCTCCCCATACTGTCCTAGGTGCTGCATCAGAGAAAGAATGATGACCATGCCTCTTAATTGCACTCCCAACCACCAAATAAAACAATGTTATGAACCCGGCCACGTTTTGTTAAAAATATTGATCAATCTCTAACAAAATCAAGAATTTATTTATTGGTTTATGTCGGGATCAGAGCCATGATTCGAACGGTACCAATTTTGTGTGATTTCGTTGAGAAATGCAAAAGTTATGGCCTTTTGAGTGCGGGCAGCCATTTTGGGTCTGGCAGGGGTTTTCTGTCATTTGACGGGAATGAGCATTAACTGACTAGAGCCGAATATGTTTTTGTAATGTAGAGGATGTTGTGCTCATTCCAGAAAGTCCAATTTTGTGAAAATCGGATCTCGGAATCAAAAGTTATGGCCGTTTGAAGTTTCACGGGTCAAACGTTGACTTTTGTTCTTTGCCTTCGGCCGCTTTGGCTTTTCGCGTCCCTCGCATCCCGCGCTTACTTTTGGCCCCGATGTCCCAGTACGAATATCCTCTCGGCTGAACCGGCTGGTTCGCGTCCTCCGCGTACTTTCGTCCCAAATGTCCCGGACTTCCTGGGACAAATTTCTCCGAACCGGCCGATCCGCGTCTTTCGCGTACCTTTGTCCCAGATGTCCCAAACCGCACGATAACAAAACTTGGTGATTTTTTCCATTTTTGGCCAGTTCTCCTTTTCACGTCCCGCGAGTCCCGACGTAATTTCGTCCTAGATGTCCCGGAATTCCTAGCAGATTTTCGGCCGGTTCACGCCTTTTCGTCCCAACTGTCCCGACTGCTGCAAGGACTAGGACTTAGCCATTTTTCATGATTTTTTCTGCCCCGAGCTTGTTTTTTGCATAAAAAAAATTTCACATTTTTAAAACTTTCTGGGTTTTCTTCTTGGACAGGGGAGTTAGAAAAAATCCGAGGGAACCCCAGAAACATGATTTTTGCCTTGAATCAATCTATTTGCTTGGGACTAAAGAATTTGATGCATGTTATCAAAATTACCTTGGGGGGGTGAATTTTGGATAACATGAAGTCAACCAGAGCTACTTGTGCATCCTTTATTCTTCCAATCAGTGGAACTTGGTTAGATTCCATGGAATAACAAGATCCATTCACTCTATTGAAAGTTAGGCCAAGGCCATTTGTAACTTTGAGTGGCATTACATTATCAGATGCTCTGGAATCAATAATACAATTGTTTAACTCAAAACTATTTATAAGGAGAGACAAATAAAAAGGATCAACTCTAGATGTTTTAGTAGCACTGAGAGCTAACATGTTTTGAGATGGAGGTGTGGATAGTGGTGGGATAATTACTTTAGAAATGGGACTTGAGGATATAGAGCTACTACCCCAGTCCGCATTAATGAATCTGTCAAATTGGGAATGGTGTGTTTGCAAGTACTCTATCTCCGAGAGTTGGACTTTGGTTTTACTTGCATGCTCCACAAAATCAAATGGGGCAATGCTGGGTGAAGTAGTCAATTTAGTAGAAAGTGAAGGTGTAGATTTTGGCTGAACTTTGGATATTTTGGAAGAGACTCCAATGGAAGGGGAAGTGCTCTTAACATTTGAATAAATAGAAGAAGGAAATGATGACTTACTTGGTATAATATCAGGGCCCTTGGCAAAAACCAAGTCTTATTTTATTTTAGCTGAATCCATTGATGGTGGTAATGGTGAGACTCTACTGATGATCTTATTTTGTGTGACCTACGAAGTGGAAAATTCTTTGGCCTTCTCTCCTTTGCAGCCATTGAAGATGGAGCATTTTTCTTGAATTGTGCTTGGGTGAAAACAACCCATGAGAAACTTGGTGATTCCTCATATTCTTCTTCATCATCATCAACGAATTCAAATATTCCATTATGCATGTCAACCTCCTCAACTTCTAGGTATCTTTCATATTTTTCTTCATCATCTCCTTCAGGTTCATCAACTTCAACTTCCTCTCAGGTATCAAAGTCAATGTTGAATGGTGGCACTTCAAGAGCAAGTTGGAAAGGAGGTGGTGTAATCCGCTACCTATCATTAAAGTTTGGTCTTCTTGGAGCATTCCTCATAGTTATTTTTTATAGTTACTTCTTCAAGGAAACTAGATCATTTTCCATTTTTTGAAACATAGGATTTGTAGTTACTAAATCCAATCTCTGATCCTTCTGCTTCCCATTTGGGCCTTTCACCTTCCCAGAGAGGATTAAGTCATCATTAGTTTCAATGGAAAATTCTTGAGCTTCGCTCAGTGTGCTTGGTTGGTATCTTCTAGGGAAGAAACCATCTTCTGATGGCAAGGCACTGATGAATTTAGAGATTTCCTTATTTGGACTAATTACACAAGCAAATCTTGACCATATTTAGTGCTCTTAAATCTATTTTCAAATGCTTATCTAATATCTTCCCAACCAGTAATAGATCTTGTAGGAATCATGTAGATCCATTCAACAACTTTCTCTTGGAGTGACTCCACAAAAAGTCTAACTGAAACATCTTAATCTTCAACACCTAACACACTACAAACAATGATGAAGGCTATTACATGTTCTTCAGGGAGTTGGGAGCCATCTTCTTTGAATTTGGGAAAATTATTTCTCAATCCTCTTAGCAGATCATGGAGTATTTATTGGAGAATAAGTGCAGTATTATTTCTTCCCCATGGTACATTGGGTGTACATGCTTCACGTTCGTTATCAGCCATTCTATTTTTGTTTTTGGCTTCTTCAGTAGCTAGGGCTGCTTCTCTTTCCTATACCTCTCTTTGGAGTCTTTCAATATCCTCTAATTGAGATCTGATCACTTCCTCTCTTTCAAATTGAGCTCTGACCTCTCCTTCATCTCTCTCCAACTCTTCAAAAGTAGGATCAACCAATCCTTCTTATCTCTACAACTGAGTATACCTTCTACCAGCCAACTTGAAGGCTTATTGTCTTCTCTGAGGTGCTGGAATCTATTTTTTTTCTCTTCTAACTCAAAATCAGGTTCTTCTTCTCAGTCCAAAATCTTTGTAGCAATAGAGTTAATTTTTACACTCTGCCTACTATGCCAAATAGCCTCCTTCAGGTCTGAAATGATTTCCTCTTGGATATGATAGAGAATGAAGAAGGTTTTCTAGAAGGATTTGTAAGAATTTTGAGTTACATACATGCATTAATATGGCTTCTCAATCTACAAGGAACTCTTCTATTTGAATCTTTTTGTATTTTTGGATCACAAGGAATTTCAGAATTCAAAGGAAAACTTAATGATATTTTAAAAACCCTTGTGGTCATTTTTGGGTGCAAATGCTGGTAACTCTACCCCACGGGTGGGAACTAAAAACTCTTGGCGAGAAAATTTGTCTTATGGACAAATGTAGGGATTTCAAGCCAACGTTATGGGAATTTAAGTCCCTCTATATTTGAATGATGAAGCTCCCATTGTTTAGCATGTAAAACCAAAGTGAATTTATGGTGGTTTTTCAACCAGAGATCCACAAGAATACTCCACTATCCCTACAACAATAATAGCAGACTCCTTGCTATAGCAAAAATCGATCTGAGAAAGGGGAGGGAATGAGAATGAAGGAAAGGGGGAAATCAATGTTGTGGGTATATTGTTAGATGCCCACACACATCAACTGGAAGTTTCATTACATGCATTCACATTAATATATATAAGAAAGAAAAAATTGTAATTTTTGAGCACAAGACAGAATAAAACACACTGGTCACAAAGCACCAATCGATTTTTCCATCGAGGAGGACATAAAATTCCTTCCTTTTTTATTGATCTCAGATTTGAAACTTTTACAACGATTGGGAATAGAAAGAAAAAATTTAGAGGAGGAGAATATAAGAAGACTAACAATCATTTTTTGTCCTTTTTTCACAAAAACATGCTTCTAGTTTCCAAATTTTATTGCCAACCCATACAATCACTCTCAGAGGAGAAGAAATAACATGCAAGGGGCGGTTACAACTTACCCAAATGGCCAAGAAGCAGTTACAATCGAAATCCAATCATTTTGCACCGTTTCAAATTCCTCTTTTGCAGAAAAATGGCCATGGCGGGGAAAAACTAGAAACCATTACAAATGTTTCCAGTTTGAATATGGACCATTAGATCACCTTCTATTGCTTTTCACTTTGAGCCATCCACGTGGTAGGAGAACATTGGAGCAGAAGTTAGAGGGAAACTTTTTTACATGTTTTTGCATACCAGAGACATTTTCTAAATTTTCTCTCACTAAAGCTGTATCAAAATTTAAAAATGAAGTCTCCATCGTATGGAAAATTTCACCATATTTCCAATGATACCAAAAATGCAAAAAAATGAGCTCTGGTTTGAAAGATATGGCCCTCTGAAGATTTAAAGCAAAAACGGCATAATTAGGGAAAATTTTGGGCGGCGGGCCAAAACTTGAACTTTTTCCTCTTTTTGTAAAATTTGGGAGTTTTTCCAAAAGTATCCATGGGTCTGCCACTCTGTTGTTGATGTGGACACATGGCGCCATCCTACTAGTTGATGGGACAGTGGGTTCAATGCATGCTTTTAAGTTTTTGCACCAAAAAGGAAAAAACTTCAACTTTTCGTATGTCCCCCCCTACCTTGGCGCTGCTGACATAGACTTGATGACATGGCACTCTCCTATTGGTGTGGTACCTTGACCAATTTCTTTTCCTTTATCCTTTGTGGGCTTGCAAGCCAGATTTTGAATTTAAACTTTTTGCCACAAAAGGTTAAGTGATGAAATTCTCTCTGTGCCTCTGCTCCACCTTGACATTTGGCACTTCCTAATTAGATGCGGGCCTGACTAGGGAAAATTTCCCCTCCAACTCCACTGAGCCATAACTAAAAAATACAAGGAGTTAGGAGGAATTCCTTACCTTTCTGGAAAGAGGAAAGAATTCCCTTTTTGATAAACGTGTTTCTAAGAATCGTCGATCCTTTGGGGAGTTCTAGATTTCAAAATACTCAAAATGTACCATTTTCAAAGGGTGAAAACTCAAAATTTATAAGTCCAGACTTGGGAAAAAGAAGGCTAATTTTGAGGGGATAACACAACCCAATAGAAGGATACGAAGATCCAAGGTAGTGGTTAAGGGTCCCAAATCCACTACCCACTCCTTAACTAAGGAGTCTATAGAAATTTTGGCTCCAGAATCCATTTCAATGTCCTATCTAAGGCCCTTCCTAACTCCCACCATCCTGCATCACTCTACCAAAGATGGTGTAATAAAATAAATTAATGAACAATAATCAAACAAAATGGAGGTAGGGATATGACCAATGCTACCTGTCATCTCTATAACGGTACTCTAGTGCTCAGTCTGGTAGTTCTTGACCATTGTATAGATTCGATTGTTGCACCCCATGTCACCAACAATAGGCTCTAAAGTATGTGCCTTAACCTTGTTACTAGGGTTCTGTGGGCACTCTCTCCAATGATTTCCAACAACACCACAACCATAATAGTTGTGTGGTCCTCTCCAATGAGATGCAAATCCAATCAAAACTCTAGAGGTCTTTAGTGTAGACTCTAATGATCTGGTTATAGACGGCTAAAGTCTGCTGATGAGCTCTGGCTAACTGAGCTCTCTGCACACCCTTTATCCTAATGGGACCCCTAGGAGGAGGCCCCATACTTAGTCCCCTCTTTACGTCGAACCTATGAGTAGGTCTAAATGGTTGACAAGTTTTTTACTGCTGAGGTGACTACTGTGGTGGTCTGAAAGAAGACTGTACTAAACCTTGTCCACCATGAGGAGGAGGAAATGACCCACTTGATCTACTATTCTACATCTATTTGACGCTGCTCCAAAATCAGTCCCTAGCCTGCTACATCTTTCGTCGTGTCTCCTCTGTAATATAGGCCTTCTCCATGGCCTCTACTAGGGTTTGTGGGCAGCGAATGCACACTGTACCACCTAAATACAAATTTAGGCCCCTGATGAACTTTTGAATCTATACCTTCTCATCCTATATGTGGTTGACATACTGAATTAGGTCGAGAAATCGACTCTCATACTCAGCTACAATCATAGATGCTTGATGGATATCAAGGAACTCATCTATCCGATGCTGAATAAACCTCCTAAATAAGTACCTGCTCCTTAACTGATCCTAAAAGAGATCCTAGGTAACTGTCTTTGATTAAACAATGAGTTTTTGCTCCTCGATCCTCCACCAGAAACCTACTCCATCCCTCAGAAGATGGATCACAACATGAGCTTTCTTGTTGCTAGTACAAGGTCAAAGCTTAAAGAACCTTACCAAGCTTACCAACTGGGCCTCTTCCTAAATTCCACCTGTATCCTTAGAATAATGAGATGGTCGTAGCTTCATGATCTCCCTCGTATTGTATGCATCTATCGACTGGAGACCCCTAGACCTCTCTGCATGCTCCTCTCTAGGTCTAGGGCTCTGAGACCTATCCCTGTGTCTTAAAATCTAGTCTCCCTATACCCTCTACTGTGACTCTACTCCAGATGAATCCACATCGGATTTCTCCACCCTATGCTCCTCGTTGTGTCGAGGATATGCATGAGCCTCAACGGATGACACTCTATCATGTCTTTCTGATTTTCCTCCTAAGGACCCCTTGCGTATAGCGGCATTAATGTCCTGAAGCATCTATAAAATATTAGGTAGAATGGCCGCTACAACATGATCTGGAGGTGGCAAGTCTATATCTATGTGAAAGGAAGAATCGTCTAGTCTTCTCCTCCTCCACAAACAAATGAGAGATTTAGTTCATTATTCTATGATTTATTTAGTTTTCCATGTTTATTAAAATATTAAATTTTCAAACAAAGTTGTCTTCTAGATTTAAAAGTGTGCTAGGTTTAATATTGTCCTAGTTTTAATGTTCGTGTTTCAAGTTATCCTGTATTCCCAAGGGTCCAAGCTTTAAACCTAAGCTCTAATACCAAGTGTAATGCCCATAAAATTTTTCGAACGAGACCCAAGAACAACCTATGGTTAGCTAGAAAAATTATGGAATTTTTTTTTTTGAAAAGTGTGCCAGCAAAAGATTTTGAAAACAATGATTGCTTCACTAACACTTAGAGTAGACAATTATATTTAATAGATAAAATTTTTCCTTTATAATCAAATGTTAAACGAACATCTAAGCTTTAATAAAGTTAATCTGATTAAGCGTGGTAAATTTCTCTAAGTGTTATTTAAATAAACAAATTAATTCCTACTATAGTTGAATATTCCATAATTAAATTTAGAGGGTTAAAGGGGCCAAAATAAATAAATACCCAAGGTATTTAATTCCACAAGGTTTAAACAATTATCAAGCTTCCCATTTTACATGGGGTTAGAATAAACATTTCCTTACCCCATAAAGTTACCCCTTGAAAATTCAACTCATGTTTTGAAATTAAAACATTTAAATTAAAAAGGTGATTTCCACTCAATCACTCTCCTCCCAATTTTTGTAGGGATGAATATCATCCCTTGGATGGATTCATTTAGGACCCTTGACGAGGAAGGATACCACTAACCCTAAATTTTTTACAAGAAAACTCCTTTCTCATCTTCATTTGGTTAATTATTTTCCTTTTGTTTTTCCAGGTTTCTTAGAGGAGGAAGAGAAGCCATTAGAGGCCATATCAAGCTTTTGGAAAGGCCTACTTGTTCCATTTAATTTCTTAATTTGTTTACACCCTCTCCTAGGGTTTCAATGGATTCATATATTTTATTTATCTCGTCTTTGTGGGTTTTCCCAAGTGGATTTGTGGGTATTTTTCTATTTTATTTATAAAGCTAGGTTTGATATATATCTTCCTTGGGCATATGAAAATGTATATACATATATACATACACATGTACATACATACATACATACATACATACATACATATATGTATGTATGTATGTATGTATGTATGTATATACATAACCGATTCTAAAAAGAATCCAACCTCAGCCTTTCCATTATACACAGGCCGCAATGATTTGATTTTGTAAACAATTCGTGACTAATGAGATGCGCAAGGGGGTCTTAGGCTACAGGTTAAGGTGTGTAGGATTATTAGGTTGGGAGGGTTTTAAATATTAAAAAATATAGTATTGGGTTAGGGGGAGGGTCCCCCCTAACCCCTTATCTTATACTTTCCCCCCCTTTACCGTAGCCTTTATGGCTACCTAGACAAATGCAAGTTGGTATTTATTTTTGGTTTCTTTTTTAATTATTGGAAACCATTTATAATATGAAAGACACACACACACACACACACATTACGTATATCATTGTTATTATTACATTTAATAATAATAATCTATACAGTAATTTTAGTATTATTGTTGTTATATTAGCAATATTTAAATGATAGTAATTTTAGCAATAGTAGTAATAACTATACTATTTATGGCATTAACTAGACTAAGACTTAGAATTCTTTTGTTTTTTTTTTGCATTTTCAAAAAAATAGAGACCTAAACGGAAAGACATAATTTCACTTCTCGTAATACTTGCTTACATGGTTTTATAAGAAATTTTTACAATAACTTGATAATAGTTTTACACATTTCAAGAGGTTAAAGCCTCAGTTGCAAGTGGGTAATTTATTTTCTCCACAAGATTTGGCAATTACCATACTTTTGTAAATCAAACAATTAATAATTTACAAATTAAGTTCTTTTCATCCAACCTTGAATAAGTTTAACCCTCTTTTTACAATGCAAGAAAAGGAACAAGGTAGCCTAACTTCTCTTTTTTTTTACATGCCTTCAAGTAATAAAGTAAACTTTACTCTTTATTGACTTTTCACAACAAACAAGTTTACAACCATTTCACAAAAAACCTTCACAAAGTTTCCATTAAGTTTTAAAAATGAGGAACTACTAACTTTCCAATAGGTTTTTTTAAAACAAGAACAACATACTTTTATGGGAATAAATAAACTTCAATGGAATAAAATATTTACTCTTTAAAAGCATCGTTTCTATCTCAATAAGTAGCTTTACAAACACAAGTATTTCCTTCCATTTTTCAATAAATAATACATCTGTCATATCCAATAATTGAACACAAATTTTCTTCACAAAATTATTACAATGTCCTCCACTTAAAGTTGGATATAATACAAGAATGTAAGCTAAATATAAATACAATATTACAAGTTCCTCCACCCTAAGTGTGAACAACAGTAAGACTTCCCACGAGAAGGGATTTCTTAAGGAATACAACAATATCTCCAAGCTTCACATCACCAACAAGAGATCTCCACCATGCGTCATTTGATCACAACAAAAAAGGGGAGAGAGAGGCAACACACTCCACCCAACCAAGAATTCCAATGAGGAGGAGAAGCCATCCTCCTCATTGGCCGTTGAGCCCTAACCACATTGCAATGAAAAGTGGATTTAACTAATGTCAACAAAACAAGCTTCCACATCACAATACAAGATTTTATAACCATACCAAAATACAACAATGCAACTACAATGACAAAAAGGAAACAATAAATACACAAGGCTTCAACATGCAAAAGCCAAAGGAGTAAGATCTATGGGGATGTCACTTATGCCTTCTAATGGAAAATGGCTGCCCACCTATAAAAACTTAATAAACATCTCAAACCCCTACACACTCTTATTCCTCCCTCAATTACCTCTTATACCTCCCTAAAAATCTCTTATGGCTCCACATAAAATAGACCAAGTAATAAATGCAAGCAATATCTTTTCCAAGGTGGGGCATCCATCCCAAATCCCTCCAAAACATGGAATGATCTCTTATGCCTCCCCACATGTAAGATCCCCATAGTCCCCTCCTACACAACACTTAAGCAATCTACCCAAACACCAAACAATCATACTAAAGCAACCAAAAACATACACATATACACAATTTAAAAGAAAATTATTTTACAAGAGTATAGCTCCTACCTTTCCATGGTAATGCTTGATCCACAAGTCCCACACTAAGTTTCTTCAAGCCCAAAAAATAACCAAGAAGCTCCCAAAAATCAACAAGCAATCTAAAATGTTATAACTCCCAAAAATGCAAGAGCACTAATAAATTAAGTAACCCCCAAACATACAAAAGAACTTGAATAAATAGAAAAGCGAGAGAGGAGGATGATGTGGCTCCAAGTAGGATACCAGCTAATTTCATCTCAAATCCTCATCACCCTAGTCAAACCTATACTACAAATCACAATTAATAAGTTTTTAAAGAAATGACATCTTACTTACAAACACAATCTAAGCCCACACCCCTTAAGGACTAAAAATAAATATATGTAAGAAAGTGCAATAAAAAGTTACAATTTGTCTTCCCAAAACACATAATGGGGTCTAATTATGACCCCCCAACCCATAGGTATGGTTTGTATAGTAATTTAAGAGGTGTGGGACAAGTTTAACCTATCCCACAAGTCTCCAAAATTTTCCCTTAAGGACAAATCCGAATTCCAAACGAGATGTGTTGTGTACAACACTCGAGATCTTAAGCACTCAACTTAAACAAATAAACCAAAGAGATATCAAATCCAACAATGAATTCTTTTGACACATTCTTGATTAATTTAGTAAACTAATTAATTTAATAATCTAGACATAAATCAACTGATTAACAAAAGGTGAAATACATCACTATAATATCACATACTAAAATTAAAAAAATGAAAATAAATGAAACAAAAAACATAAACCCTTTGTCACAATTGGAGGTGATTTCCCCCCATAGGAACCCCCCCAACAAAAATTAAAATACATACACATAACAAAATACATGTTTCCGTGGTGACCCTTGTTGAATTCATCTAGAATTCCAATGTGGTTGGTCTCCAATTCCCCCGATGTTTGTTGTGATATGTTTACCTACAAAACACATAACACCTCCTTTTGCCTCATGGCCGCATCAAAAAATCCAAATTAAATATATAATATAACTCCACAATCATCTATAGATGAATCAAAACATCATCTAGGAAAGTAGTGATATCATTTACAATTTCTAACAACATCTCCATTTTACATTTCATCAATATCCATATGACGATAAGATTAGTTCAATTGTCTAGGTCTATTCAATATGACGAAATATTACATGTCTGAAATATCTAATTATAACCATCTCAGCGTCATATCAACCTCAATATAAAATGTCTCTAATAATCCACATGCATCATCTATGAATCGAAATCAACAACAGTCTAGTATCTCTAACATATAACATCATACTAAATCAAAATCTACAATAATATCCATAAGTATAGTTGACAGTGTTAACGAAATCAATAACACAAGGTGTCGAAAGGAAGTGGGCACTACATTTATCAATAGACAAGATAGAGCCACAATATTGGAATAAGTAAAAATAATAACATAAATTAGTTAATTTAATTTAAAAACATTCATTTAAAAATTTATCATTAGTATCAAAGGGCCGTTGGTTCATTGGTGAAGTTGAATGGCTTGGAATGAGCCCACCAATGATTAAGTCTTACTAAGGCAAGAGCTAAGGATTCCCGATGTGGATAGGGCCCAAATCATTCCTTGGGTGAATTTGATGGATTGAATACCACCTAGTCATATATTTTTAGCTGAAGGAATGCTTCGATATAGATGTACGCTTACTCATATAGTGTAATCATTTTCTTATGGTCAAAGATGTCGATGTCTATGTAATTGCTGGTCAGCTAATAAAAAAAAATTGATCCTAAGTGATGCAAATTGACATGTCACAATGGTCAACGTTAATAGGAAAAAATGACATTCTCTTTTACTCATTTTCCTTTCTCTTTCTCTCCATAATCAGCAATAAATTTTGATATCGATGCGTAAAGATGTAGAGCATACTTGTGTCATCTAGTAATCCATTAAATTTAGCAATTAATAAACACAATAACTGAAGGTGTCATTTTTTAATGGATTTTTTTAAATCTTCTACTATTTCAAGATTTTTTTTAATGAATAAGATGTTATATAATATTTACAAGTAACATGATACAAGATAATTCACAAAACAATGGGTAGGATGGAAGAATGCCAAAAAGCTGTGGACAAATATTGTCTTTAAAATCCTAGGAACAAGGTATATTATAGAAAGCATTACAAAATACACAGATAATTAATCCACCATTGTGAATTATTGTCCTATAATTGGAAAGTCCTGATAATGACAACCATAACCAGGTAGATATTTTCCACTATCTGACATGTCCCAACATTAGTCAGGATGAATTCCTTCACTTGTTTCTTTGGAAGGGGCCCAAAAGGGTGATATGGTGATAGCCATATAAGAAAATTTATCAGCTAGATGTTGGATGATCCAGCCATCATGGGTGTGTGGCTCGAGGGTAGTTGGTTACCATAAACTAAGCTGACTCAGTGGTGATTTTACATGGTACCTTACTGAAAAGATAGATGGAGCTGCAATAATGTAATAAGAAAAAAGGTAGTTGAATAAATCAAAAAATTCTAATTTTTTTATTTTAATCTATAAATTATTCTTTATGAAAGGTGCATAATACATATTACAGGGCTCCTATCTAAATAGATATATGGATCCACAATATTGTAATAAGAATAAACATAGTAGATGAATAATTCAACATAATTCTAAAATTATTAGTTTGATTTTCAAATTCTTCTTTATGAAAGACTTATTCAACATATTTTAAGGGGCACCTCCCTCGATAGATAAATGGAGCCAAAATAATGTAATAAGAAATATAATAGATGTATAAATTTGTGTATTTCAAATTAAAAATTCCATTTACAAATTATTATTTATGAAAGGTGTATGATAGTTATGAAAGGAAACTCTCCGCAATAGATAGTTGAAGCTAAAATAATATAATAAGAAAAATGGCAGACGAATAAATCAACATAATTCTAATTTTTTTATTTTCATTTAAAGCTTTTTCCTTATGATTAAGGGGCACCTTTCTCAAAAGACAGGATAGAGCCACAATATTAGAATAAGAAAAAATAATAACATAAATGAGTTAATTTAATTTTAAAAACTATCATTTACAAATTTATCCTTAGTATTGAAGGGCCTGTTGGTGCTCAGAATAGTCTTGCCCCATCTATGCCCTTGAGAATTTATTGATTTACGACCTTTTTAATTTTTTCCTTCCTCATGTTGTGCTTAGTCAGTCTTTGTTTCCATTTTTAATCTTCTCCTAGGTCAAGGATCATGTATGGGTCCATTTTTTTCTCCTTGTTTTTTTGTTCCTCTGGAAAGGTCTGTATTTTGAGTCTCCCGTTCTCTACTCCATAAAAAAACTCACGTTCTCCCATTATTTCTATTCTCCACAGTTGGGATTTGTCACCCTTGTCATTTCTGCCCTAGATACTTGAGGAAGAATGAATTGATGTGTCCCTGAGGAACGTATTTGAGCCTTGTAACATTTCCAAACTTTTTTTCCTTAAAGAAAATTTCATTTCCAGGCTCAAATTGACATTTTTATGTAATTTACATTTTGATGGGAATTTATCCCAATCAAATTTGTATCCTTGCATCTATAGGAAATGTGGCCTCCTTTTGTTGGATGCAGCTTGGCTATATAATTCAAAAATTCTATGAAAGGCCTCAACTAAAAAAATTGTCCACGTGCAGGAACAACGCTCAATTAAAGATTTACTTTTTGGTTTGGCCTTGAAGTAGCATTGGGAGGACACGTGGAGGTTTGGTGGGGTAGAGACACGTGGAGGCTTCCGTCAGGTCTTCTCATACTTAGTATTTTTTCAAAAAAAGATTGGAAGCCCAAGACAAGTGGAGGAACAACGCATGTTAGGGACTAGCCTTTTAAGTTCCATTTTGAAGGAGCACCATGAGGAAACTTGGAGTACTCCACGTACTTTGAATTTTTCTTGGAATTTTCAATTGCCAAAGGAAACTTCCTCGGAGCATGACACTTGGCGCCTATCATTGAGCTTCAAGAATTGAAACAAACTTTTTCGAGCAACGACACGTGGCGAACCCACGCTCATTTAAGGTCTCAAATTTTGGGAACCATCTCAAGGTGTGCCATTCGGGCATGTGGCAGTTTGAAAAGTCAAAAGGGGTAGGGAGGCAGACCATCAGAGGTAACTTGAAATTTTTTCCCTCAAGCTTCAAAAGATTAAAACATCAAAATGGTCTGCAAGCCCGATGAAGGAAAGAGTCAAAGATCGCAGAAGTCAAATGGTGGAGGTTCGGGCTTTCAGAGGAAAAGTGAGAAATATTACCTTTGAGGGAAAAGGAGTTACAGGCATAAAAAGGAGTGTGGTTCTGCTGGGACCCACATTAGAAACAAGAAGCGGAAGGGTGGAGCTGTGGGAGAAATTTGGAAAAACTTCCGTTTTCCAAAAAGAGGGTCAAATGACCGAATTTTTCCACATTTCCTTTGGGACCCACCTTGGGACACGTGTCAAGCCCATTTTTCAAAAGTGGAGGTGTGGAGCAAAATGTAAAATTTTTACATTTTTTCAAAATGTCAGAAAAATTCAAAAAGAAGCCCGCGAGCCCATTTTTGAATCTACCACATGGATGACCCACATTCAAATCGAAGGTCAATGGCTACTGATTGTCTAAATCTGATTTTCCCCCCACTTTTTCTATAAATATCCTGGAAGTGTGAGACTTCATGATTTGTTATTATTTTCTGCAGGCCAAATAGAGAGGTGAGTTAATTTTTTATATCTAGAGTTTGGTGGGAGAGACCTGGAGACGTCTTTCACCATTAAAATGACTTGACTATCGGGACCGATCTGGTTTTCCATTTTTCTTCTCCCGGGCACACAAGGAGCCATATTTGACAGATTAGGGGTGGAATTGGTTAGAAAATTGAAGGAGTAATATACTAGAGGAAGGAGTTGAATGTGGGAGATATTTGATAAGATCTACCCCCTCAAGTATCTTGTGACTTTTTGTAGATCGGATCCCAGAAATCATGATTGTGATCATGGGAAGCACTAGTGCACTCAATGTATGGATTTTTGGGGGAAAGGGGGCCTATTGTAAATGTTATAAATGGCATGAATTTGTTTTTCAAATGGTTGGGATTTTTTTGAGAGCTCAAGGAATGATTTTTCTAGCAAAAAAAGCTTGACAGAGCCCATTCTTTTTGTGAAGCTCTCTAAGAAGCCTATATATCTCTCTTTGTGTCAAATTTAATCATGTCAAGGTGGTTGCAAGTGTACAGCCATTGACAATCTTTGATATTGTTCTAGAAAATTTCCCTTGCTGATAAGTTTGATCAAACTTGAGTTATTCTGTGTTAATCTTGAGTAAAGTGTATTTATTTCATATTTGAATGCATGTAATTAATTTTTCTTGTTTCTATTGCAATGTTGTACCAAAATCTAGAATCACACATTTTTCAATCCTTGTGATAGTTTAGTGGCATATGCAATCTCATTTCTCAAAAGAGTCTTCATCTGGGAGTGAGATAAATGGTTTAAAATCACTTTTCTTTCATTCTGTTGACAAAGATTATCTATAAGCCTCTGGGTGTACCTTAAGTGGGGTTTGGTTTAAATCTTGGTGATTTATTGGGTTCTCTGACTCGATCCTTTGTGACGAAGTCCCATAGGCTATATGAAAATGTGCCAATCTAGGCCTTCATTGAAGCACATATTCTAGTTGAAGAAACATTTTTAACTTTTGTGGCATTTTGTTGGTTGAATCTTTCCATTTTGCATAAGCTCTCAAGGATCAGTTGAGTTAAGTTCATCTTGTCTCTCCTTCCACCAAAATATATTTAAAAACATCTAATCCTACCCATACTAACCTTGTTTTTGCTCTGTATATCCACAGAAGACCAAAATCCATTCACTAAAATATGTAGAACAGATCAGGATTCAAAATGTCTTTAGTAATCTTAGCCTTGCGTTGAAAATATCTCCATAATCTAGAAGTGATTTCTCATGAGATTCATATTTGGTGTGTTGATCATATTTTCCCAAGGTCTTCTCTATAAAATTTATGCAAAAGAAAGGTACTTGTATCTCCTTTCAGATAACAGAGGTTACAAAATAGGTTCTCTTACCTTGGTTGAAAGGAACAACCTAAAATAGTTAGGATAAGATCACATCCTTTTAAGGTGCTATCCATCTCTCCATAAATCCAAGTAACAAAGGGACTGTAAGATTCCTCCCCAGCTACAAAATGACATATATTTATGATCTAGCTGCCTTTAAGCTCCCCGTCGAATATGTGTTGTTTCTTGGCTTGAAAAGGAGAACAAATTTGGATACCAACAGGGCCAGTGGTTCATTAGCGGAGTTGAATGAATTTGAATGAGCCCACTAAGGGTTAAGTCTTGTTGAGGCAAGGCTTGGAGATTCCTGATTTAGATAGGGCCCCGATCGTTCCATGGGAGATTTTAATGGATTGGATACCCCTAGTCACAGAATTTTAGCCAAAGGAGATATTTGATATAGATGTACACTTACTCATATAGTGTAATTAGTTTCTTAAAGCTAAACATGTCAATATCTATGTAATTTTTGGTTGGCCAATCAAGAAAAAAATATCCTTAGTGATGACAAGCGACATGTCAAATTGGTCGGCGTTAATAGGAAAAAATGACATTTTCTTCTACTCATTTTACTTTCTCTTTCTCATCATGATCATCAATAAAATTTGAGATCAATTCATAAAGATGTAGAGCATACAGGTGCCATCTATTAATCCATTAAATTTAGGAATGAATAAACATATTTATTGAAGGTGTTATTTTCAAATGTATTATTTGCATGCTTCTACGCTTTGAAGATGTTTTTTATGAAAAATATCTTATATAATATTGAAAAGCAACATAACATAATATAATTAAAAAAATAATGGGTGGTATGGAAGCATGCCCCAAAACCATGGACTAAATGTTATCCTAAATTCACCCCTTGAGGTAAATTTGTATAACCTGCATAATTTCTTCAAGCTAGAGCAAGTAGAATTGGTTTGAGTTACAAAAACTAGGTTATGGGGGCCCCTTTGGCTCTTCTCTAACCTACATATCCAAGGAAAAAATTTAAGGAATTATTTAAAATTACAAAAATATGAAAAAATGGCTTCTTTTAGTGTATTGCGGAAAATGCGGATGTTTTTGCGCCGAGGCTGCAAATGTTCAACTAGGACAGTTGGGCTCAAAAATGGTGAAATAGCTGAAATACAAATAAAATAGTGTATTACAGGAAATGTGGAAAAAAATTTCCCAGTCGGTCTGTGGGACATCGAGACACTTGGGACCCGAAAAACCTGATTTTTCCTAAATACCCGCAAAAGGAAGGAGGCTTGCTGGTGGAGCGGAGAAATTGGTCAGAGATAGTTGGGACATTGGTACACATGGGACATGAAAAGAAGAAATAATTATGAGTAAGAAAGAATCAGGTTTTTTAGGATAAAATAATCCCACACGGTCCAAGTGCCGCTGGGACATATGTTTCCCGAAAACCTGAAATAGCCACAATACAAAGGAAAAGTTGATGTCCAACCTCCAAACTTCAAACAACCACAAGTTTTGACCCAGAGCTCTGATTGTCATGAAATTTTAATTTCTGGAATAGGCATGATTTCCTCTATGGCGCATATTCATTTCCAATCAATCAAATTTCTCACTCCCGTTAAATGACATAAATCCTTGGAAAACCCAAAACAACTACGTACACTCATAATGTCATATATTTTGTAATTCCTAATGAAAATGCAAAAAATTCATACCGTGAGAATCGTGGTTCTAAGGTAGTCACAAAAAATCAACAAATATGGAATTTTATGTGGAATTGATTGAGATTTTTCTGAAAAAGTTACCAGGTTCATAATAGTGCTTTATTTCGTAGTTGGGATGCATTCAACGAAGCATGGGAAGACATCTCTCACTGCTTCAAGTTATATGACGATATGGTGGGAGTTTTTCAAGAAACATACCATCATTTAAATCCATTTATGAAATATTGCAAGTGGTGGGAAGAGAGATTTCTAGATTTTTATTTCTCTCTCTCTCTCCTCTTAGAATTCTATAAATTGGAGTGTTGCGCTCATTGTAAAGAGAGATAGTTTTTTATTAGAAAAAATATGTCAGATTGATTTTGTGAAGCCAATGTTCTACAAGACATTGTAGTGGACTCATTTCATGGTGATCTAGACCCTTATTTTGTAATAAATTCAAATGTGCATATCAATGAAGCAATAAATACAAGTTTTTGGATGTGTCTTCCCCTGTTGTGTTTGTTTGCATTCTTGTTGGCTCTCCAATCTCATTAAAAATATATTGTGTCTATTTTATGTTGTTGCAGGGATTCATTATCATTGTGTGAACATGAAATATTGTTTTGAATCCAATTTTCAGATTGTGGAGAATTATTATCACCCCTTCAATTATGCACTTTGCTTCTATTTTTCGCACATTGGATACTATTCTCACACTCTTATTTTCTTTTATATCAGCACTTTAGTGTAGGATTTGTTTTCACGCACTCTCTCTTCCTGGTCTCTTGAAACGTTAGATTAAGAAAAGATAGTTTTTTTCCTGCATTAGAGTAGATTGTGGCAGGTAGTTTAGAAGCAAGAACCAACTTTCTCTGGAGATCTATCTCAAGTAGAAAGCCCAAAAAGTTGGAGATAGTACCCATGTTATCTATTCATACTATGAGCTCAAGCACACACACTTGTGCAAACCTTAGGGTGCTATGATTCAGAGATAACACTAAACTAGGTAAAAAAATCATATGAATGAGGGATATTATACAAAGCGGTAAGAAATACAAAAATAATTAAGCTGTCATTGTGAATTTTTGTCCTGCAAGGGGAAAGTTTAGATCATGCCAACTAGAAATATGTAGATATTTTCCACTATCTCACAAATCCCAACATAATTTGAGATTAATTCCTTCACTTGTTTCTTCAGAAGGGGCTTGAGAGGGTGATATGGTGAGATCCATATAAGGAAAATTATTAGCTAGAGGATGGAGGCTTGAGCTATCATGGGTGTGTGGCTCGAGGGTAGTTGGTGAGATAAAATTGAGTTGAATGGGCGGTGATATTACATGGTACCTTCCTTAATAGATAGATGGTGCCATAATAATGTACTAATAAAAAAGGTAGCTGAATAAATCAACGTAATTCTAAAATTGTTTTTTTAAGTTATAGATTCTTCTTTATGAAAGGTGCATAATATATATTATGGGGCACCTTTTTGTATAGATAGATTTAGCCACAATATTGTAATAAGAATAAACATAGTAGATGAATAATTCAACATAATTCTAAAATTATTAGTTTGATTTTCAAATTCTTCTTTATGAAAGACTTAATCAACATATTTTAAGGGGCACCTCCCTCGATATATAAATGGAGACAAAATAATGTAATAAGAAATATAGTAGATGTATAAATCACCATAATTAATAAAAAAATATTTTTTTTTAAAATGTTCTTTATGAAAGGTGTATGATAGATATTAAAGAAAACCGTCCTAAATAGATAGATGGAGCTATAATAATATAATAATAAAAATACCAGATGATTAAATACATGTAATTGTAATTTTTTTATTTTCATTTAAAAATTATTCCTTTTGATGAAGGGGCACCTTTCTCAATATACAAGATAGAGCCACAATATTAGAATAGGAAAAAGAATAACATAAATTAGTTAATTTAATTTAAAAGACTTTCATTTACAAATTCATCCTTAGTATCAAAGGGCCCTTGGTTCATTGGTGAGTATGAATGACTTGGAATGAGCCCACCAAGGTTTAAGTATTGTTGATGAAGGACCTAGAAATTATAGATGCAGATAGGGCCCTAATCGTTCTATGGGTGATTTTGATGGATTGAATACCCCCTAGTCACAAATTTTTATCCAAAGGAAAGATTTGATATAGATGTACACTTACTCATACAGTGTAATCAATTTCTTAAAGGCAAAGATGTTGATATCTATGTAATTGATGGTTGACCATTCAAGATAAAAAAAAATCCTTAGTGATGACAAGTGACATGTCAAATTTGTCAACATTAATAGGATAAAATGACATTTTCTTCTACTCGTTTCCTTTCTCTTTCTCTTCATGATCACCAATAACCTTTGAGATTGATGCATAAAGATGTAGAGTATATGAGTGCCATTTAATACTCCATTAAATTTAGACTTTAATAAACACACTTATTGAAGGTGTCATTTTTTTAACATAGTTTTTGCATGCTTTTACTCTTTGAAGATGTTTTTTTATGAATAAGTTGTTATATAATATTGACAAGAAACATGATCCAAGATAATTAACAAAACAATAGGTGGTATTGAAACATGCCCCAAAACCACTGACTAAACTAGGCTAAAAAAAATCTAGGAATGAGGGATATTGTAAAAAGTAATAATAAATATAAGAAATATAAAGATAATTAAGATTCCATTGTGAATTGTTGTCTTGCAATAGAAAATTCCTTATCATGCCAACTTGAACTAAGTAGACCTGTTCCACTATCTGACATGTCCCAACATGATTCGAGATGAATTGCTTCCCTTGTTTCTTTGGAAGGGTCCTGAGAGGGAGATATGGTGAGACCCATATAAGGAAATTTATCAATTAGAGGATGGAGGCTCGAACCATCGTGGGTGTGTATCCCGAGGGTAGTTGGTGAGCCCAAAATGAGTTTGACTGGGTGTTGATGGGGGTTCCCAATCCTAGGTGGTGAGGTGAAGGTGGAGGATAGGACATCCTCTAAGGAGGATCGCGATGAGGGGAACACTATTTTTGAAATAATTTCTATACAAAATAAGGTATGAAGAAAAAATGGAAACAATTTATTTATTTATTTTTAATTTTTTGACTTGAGAGGATCAAAATTATTTTGTTATGAGAATTGAAAAATTAATATGATAGGAGAAAAAAAGCACATAAGCGAAGTAATGATGATATGCTATAGAAAAATAATGTATTTTATGGATTTAAAGAATTTATTTATTTTCATCTATATTTTGAAACTATTTTCTAGAATAGTTAGTACAACCTAATAAATTTTGTAATAACTTGAGTAACTCACAAAAATTATCAAGTAACATTTTCTTCATTGACAAGTCACATTTAAGTACCATCAAGTCATCTTCAAGTTAGTGTTAGTTTATATTTTCTGACTTAATTATCACAAAAGAAAAAATTAGTTGATGAAACTTGATTTACATTAAGAGAAAATTGATGTTGGTGTATGAGACAACCTTGCATTTGGAGACAATTTTTATGTTGTAGAAATCATGGGGAGATCTCAACACTTCATAGAAAATCAAAAACTTACGAACAAAACATTATTAGTGCATAATTTTATATTTTTATTTTGTAGAAAGAATAAGGAATAAAAAATGGAGTATTACTCCCTTAACTAATTGACTTAGATGAACATAATCTATGATACATATGGGAGAGAATACATACTCAAGTATTGTAATTATTCAATATTATACGCTCTATTCTTGTTATCTTTTTCATCCAACTTTGTCTATACATACACACACAAACATACATCATTATAAGGAGGTGGTAACAACTATATGATTATTAAAATTAGTGCTAGAATATAAATTATTTAAAAAATTCATCTCTCTAATTGAGTGATGATTCGTCTTCCTATAGGTGTGGTAGTTAACCTTCAATCATATTATATATTTATAAATGCTTAAACATATTTTGAGTGTTGAGAGTTCTGCTTGGTTGGTCATATGGAAGATGAATTTTGACATGTGATTATTAGATGTGGAGGTCCTATGCATGACTATGGAACTGTTTTGAATGTTGGGATACACTATTACGTATTGTACGCCAACTTAAGTACTTATGGATATTACATAATGCAAACACTCCAAAAATACCCATTACACATTACAATATATAATAATAATAGATTATTCCCTATTACACTTATATCACATTCCTAGTATAAATTAATTAATCCTATCACTCTTATTATTTATCCCCTATTCCGTTACATAATTTAATTAGCTAATTTAAATATTAAAATAATAAAATAAATAGAACACATCCATTTCCACCTCCTTTTATCCAATTTAACTTCACTAATTAACATTTGAAGTAAATGAGAGAAAATTAAATCAATTAAAAATAAAAAATTTAAATATATGTGTTGGAGAGAAAAAATTTCGATATGGAAAATTAGGTGTTTCCACAAATGTTCACGGTTCTACGCCCCTTTGTATTGAATGGTGCAGCTACTATTATTGACTATTAACTAATATAATCGTATCTAAATGTTTTGGCTTGGGAAAATAGGCTTTGGATCACATAGGAACACTCCATTGCAGCTGTTGCAAAGTGCTTGTATGAGGTACAAGGGAAGAAATTAGGAAGGTAACATTATTGTTGTGAGTAGGAAAATTTTAGAGTTCACACTCAATAACGGGAGTATTTGAACATTAAATATAAAGAAAAGCACAAATGGAGATATCTAGTGTGAAGAAAAAATCAAGACACATGATTATTAGATTCGTTTATCAAGGACACAAAGTTCCTTCTTGATCACCATACTTAAAAAATTGTAAAATAGAGAATAGATGAAATACAAGAAAAGGAAAAGGAATAATGTAGATTTCATTTCTTGTGTAGTGATGAATACAAAGCATCAATCATTTAATAATAATTCATAATTGCTATCGAAAACTTAAATTCAAGATCCTTTGGAGTGGAGAAGCCATCCCAATTTATAGCCTTTTGAATTTACCTTTCATCACCCTCTACATAATTCTTTGTGTTCCTATTCCACTTGTGAGCTTTCAATTTCACCCAGAAGAGATAAATTTATTATCTCTCTTATAATTTTGAGAGAATACTTTTACAAATTACAAATATTGTCGCTTAAGTGAATAAGAAAAAATATCATGATTTCTTACAATGAAGAATTAGAAGAAAGAGAAAGAAGGGGTGAAGGGAAGCAGATTGATTGAGAATGTTGAATAAGTTACTCCATACAAAGATCTTTATGAAGGTTATCACAATCTCATACTTTTGCATGATGCACAGAAATTTTGGACTGCCAAATGAGTATTTAGAAACACTATTAAAAGATCCCCTGATGTGAACTCGAGATGTATGTTGGTGCAAAATCACAACACCCCTAAATGACCTTGGATCTGAGTGGGGCATCCAGTGTGATTGCAGAACATTAGACCATATCTGAAGCTGTTGGACTTGCGAAGTTGAGATGGACCTCTAGAGAAAGCTAGTTCTTGTTCCTAAACTACCTGCCACAAGCTACTCTAGTGCAGGAAAAACTGATCTATCATAATTTAACCATTCTAAGGAGATAGGGAGAGAGAGAGAGAGTGAAAGAATTCCTACACTAAGTAGTCATATACTAGAAAAGGAAGTGGCTAAATACTCTTCTGAGGGAGGATGAAACATGGGAAAATGGAGATGAGGGAGGTCAGACATAAGTGACATAGACCCAAATCCTAATCCACCATCATAACTCCATGAAACAAAAAATCCTACACCTGCAAATGTGAAATACATGCACAAAAAAAATATGAAAGGGAAAGGCATAGAGAAACAATAAAACATGAGAGAGGGTTGAAGAACACCAGAAAAACATGAGTTTATTGCTCTAGAAGGTGCACAAACCATTACATTTCTTCTCAGAGGCATAAACTCCACTTGCTAGGCATAGGAGAAGGCTTACAACTCAAATGGAGTTAGGAATTTTTTTTACAGAGTTTCCCCACACCCATAATGTCTCTCTCAAATGAGAAGTGTTTACAATACATAGACAATGAAAACCAAAGAGAAAGAACAGAAAATAGATTCTACTCTTAAAGCTCAGCCACCAACCATCAACACCCTATAAATGCACCTACAATCTATAAATTTTGGTTCCCCATGTATTTTTGGCGTGTTGGAGAAGGAAAGATGGCAAATCTAGATCAGATCTGGGTAGTTGGAGCAATCACATCCTTCATTAATGGCATGAGAGACCTTTTCCTAATTTTCACCCATCAAATCCTAATGAAAATAATATTTTATGCTTCCATGGCATAGAGGAGGTCAAGATCTTTCCAACAGTATGAAATTGGTTTAATTTCAAGTACTGGATTGAAAGATATGCCCATTTGAATATTTGAATTGAATCCGTATACAAATGACAAAAAATCAGTTTTACAAAACGGATCCGCGGGCCCAAATTTAAATTTTTTCCTTTTGCACAAAAATTACAAAAGAGAAAAAACTCCCCACAACCCCGCAAGCCTGAAATTCACTTTTTCCCAAAACCCCCGCAACCCCACAGCCTTGTCATTTTCCATTTGGTGGAAAAACCTGCTCAGGTTCGCAAGCCCGCACTTGCAAACTGTTCTTTTATGAAAGTTGTAAAAAAATGCAAAAAAAATTCTGCGGCCCCACAACCTTACATTTTCCAAAAGTCTTATTTGGGCTCGTCGGCTCATATTTTCCACTTTGGCAAAAACTCTTCCCCAGGCCTACCTTCCCGCTTTAACCTGAAACATGGCCACATGTAGAGTTGGCACACATTTGGAGACCACTTTTGGATTTTTCCTTTGAATTTACGCTGAAAAGACACGTTGATCCTTCTGTGGCTTTTCTCTATGTATTTGTGTTTTAGCTAAGTCCCTTTTGTTTGGCGAGGCCATATGTCTAACCCTGGACACTTGGAGGCTCAACACATATTGGGAGACTGCCCCAAATTATAGTTTTGAAGCTACACCATGCTAACATGTGGCTCCTTCCGCTGGCCTACCTCTGTTTAGACTTTTCAATGGATGATTCTACCTTTTTAGTATCTACACACGTGGAGGCTCAACGCTTATTTAGGTTTGGCCTTTGGATCTGACCCTTGAAGATGCGCCGATGAAACACATAGAAGCCTCTATTGTCTCTTTTATACTTAGCCAATTAAATGGTTGTCTCTGTCCCTTTTTGGACTCTGACCACATTGCGAGCCCGGACTCATTTGGGAACATGCTGTGTATTTCACTTCTAAAGTTACGCCGAGTTGACACTATGTGGCATCTTCCGGTCCTTTTATACTCAAGAAATTTGGAACCACTACCATTTGACTTCTATTGGACCCTTACTACATGGAGAGCTAGCACTAGTTTGAGTCTCTTCCTTGGGCCCTCACTTTTAAAATTACGTTGAGATGACACATGGTTCTTTTCACTTGTTTGGATTTTTCAACGGCCGACCCTATCCCTTTTTAGACCTGGGACATGTGGAAGCTTCACGCATATTTGCGTTCTCCATTTTGATGTGCCCTTTTTGAATTACGCCAATCTGATACGTGGCATCTTTCGCAAGTCTTTTGTTTGGCCCCGAGTTGATTCGTATGTGGCTAAGTCTGAAAAATTTCAAACCTTTCCCCTTTTTCTTCCTGTGAGCCTCTGGCCTCCATTGACATTGTTTGATATTTTTTCGACCATAATCCTCCATTGTAGAGTATCGCATGTAACGTGATTGTTAGTTTTGAAATGTGGACTTGCAATGCTGAGCCGACCCTTTGATTTTCTCCTGAACAGGGTCATGTATGATCAATTTTACCCAGGGGGAAAAATTTGGATAACAACGACCGCAGAAATTGCTCATAATGATCCTATAGAATATTGATTGATCAACTCCCTTATCTCATTGATCTCGTTGAACTCACTCCAGCTAACTCACTTGAGACAACCTAGCTCAAATGACTCACTAAGCTCACTGGCATGCCACCATTGAGATAAAGAAGATATTTTTAAGACCCTTATGGAATATTAATTTCTTTGTTTGAGGTATGAGATAACCCTAACACGTTCCTAAGATTATAAAAAGTAGAAAGATGAGTGAGAATGGATCCATCTACATTTTTTCACACCCAAAATAGATATTTTCTATTTTTAGCAGGTAAGACGAGGACTTGGTTTTTTGGGACATATCACTTGTTTACTCGAATATGACCTCTTGAACCTTCTAGAACATTATAGGTTCATGCTACTGATGATAAATTTATTTTTTACAAACATTCTGTTTTTAGTAGGTTATTTTATCTAGACCTGTTATTTTCGAAAAATTTCCAATTTTTCCTTGCCTTCCATTTTGCACCATTTTTTACTCTTCTGGGTGATTTGAATTTAAAATTAAGCGGAATTACTCCTTTTAGCATGTGGAGGGGCATAAAATATGGTATTTTTAGTAATTGAAAAAAATTACCTCATTTTTTTATGGAACCGTTATTTTAGATTTGTCTCTTCGTCGCAATCTCGTGCTCTAAATTTCACCTTTTTTCTCCCATCAAAATGCTTGAAAATCAGTTTTTTTTTATTGGTGAGGATTTCAATCCCAAAGCCTAAATGGAAGCTTCTAATCATATAGATTCTTTGGAGAATAAAATTCATCTCAAATGTTGTTACGATCAATTCCTTTGCTTGCCGCTAGTGAAAAAATATTCATTCTAGAAATCACAAATGCTCTGAGTGTTGTTTGGCATGTTGTCTAAAAATTTTACAACTTCAATAGAGGTTTTGAGTTAGTATTCATGTATTTATGGAATAATTTTGTAGGGGCACTCATTTTTAATTACTTATATACACACTTCTGACAACACCTTTCACGAATGCACACGAATGGAAGAAGCACAAAAGTTAGATTTTTTTTTCAAATTTGGAAAGATTCTCATCTTGGGCTTCGGATAATTTTTATTTAACAAATATCCTAAGGGGATGGGATAGTTGGTGCAATAAAATACACCTTCTTCTTATCTTAACAAGTGGAAAATGGAGATTTGTCAGTGAAGGAGAGAAATAATCACTTTAAAACCTCTTGGGGTTGAAGATGGGTCTCATGCAGAACCAGGAAATTTCTAGGGTTGGAAAAAAATTGATGTCCCAACTATCCCAAGGTATTTAGATTGTTGGTGCAATAAATGTTTCCCTCACCTAGTGAGGATAAGTGTTGGCATCTCATTGCACAACAAGAAGGGTTGGGATTAGGTGAGAAAGGTCTAAAGTTTCATAGTTGAGCTTCGCCAGGGTCATATGATGGTACAGAGGGATTAAATGAATATCAGTGTAATTTTGTGTTCCAAATGTCCAATGGGTATGGGACAATTTGTAACACCCACTAATACAAACACACAAGATAACATAGGAAAGCACAAGATAATTTTTTTTGACTTGTTCAAAGAATAGAATGAGACAACAAGTGGTCACAAAGGCTAAAACTAACTCTTCGAACATCTTGATATAATGATGAATACATAGACAACAAGGAAACATACACCACCCGACATGAACAATCCAATTTTATCTTCGAAAAGGAACAACATAAAGCTCCAAACACATTATATAGATTATAGTTAAGGACATCCCATGGTGTAACATATTTTAAGGTTAAGTATTTACAAAAAATTAGTTTTCGAACTTGACTTTACGATCTAGAAGATTCATGTTTTGATTGGCACCATTCTTTTACAAAGGTGAACTTCTTTCTTCTATACTACTGACTACATAGCTTTAGACCAAGTTTTCTAAAGGAGAAACATTCTATAAAATGTTAATAACTCTCTTAATTCATTGATTTAAGAACATTTTCTATTTATCTCAATGTTAATTAATCTTACTTGAGCAACCTAAACTAGTTCCACACCTCTATTGCTCAAGTGCCAAGTACAAGCTCTGATTGAGAAAAGTACCATTTTAGGTTCGGAACAATGATATTTTTGTGCAAGGATCAAAATTGTAACATTATTTAATAAATATTACAATGAGCCAAGGAAAGGGTTAAGGGAAATAGGTCAAAATAATTCAGCTTTAGGGTCTCCTTCCTTATTAACAGTATTTTATTGAGGCTAAGAGTTTATCAAGATTGGGTAAAAGTTTCATTTAGACTTTCCTTGATTAATTTTGACAAAGGAAAACAATTTACATTTCAAACGATTGAGAGATATTGAAAGGTTTCTTAAACAATGTCCCTCCTACTTAAATACTTTATTATCTTCCAAAACTAATCATTGATTTCACCATAAGATCATTTAAAAATTCACCATGAAAGGATAATGTTGATTGGTTTAGCTTGGGGAAAAACCAAGGTAAATATATTCTTATTACAAAATCTAGATTCCTCTTTGATCACCTCGGAACCTAAAATATATCAAGAGGCTCACATCTAGATTAATTTATTTGTGTATATGTATTTTATTTTAACTTTTACAACTTTTATAAATATCATCCAACCATTTTAGTATGCTTAGAATTACATTGTTGCTATGTCTGAGAAGGGTTTAACACATAACATTTTATCTCAAGAGAAATGTTTACCATTACTTGTTTGTGAAAGCTAAACATGGTTACATCAATTCTTTCCAACATGACACACAACCCAAAGGGACAAACCAACTCTATGGAACCATGAATAGGGAGGAAGAGAGAAAACATTGGACACGCCACACAATAATATTCTTATGATTTCTATAATACATTAGAATCACCCATAACCATGTAGTAATCAGCCTTTATAATTTCCAAGCTAATGAAACAAGCTAGAGTCTCAATTTTCATGACAACATTACTCCACAACACATAATACTATGACACTAGTTTTATTCTAAATTCCCCAAATAACCCAAACCAGAGTCTTACAACATAAAATTATTCATACAAAATAACTTCAAAACTAAGTTTGATACAATATTCTACAAGTCTTTCCCTCATTTACTCGTACAAGCCATTTGCAATAATTATTAACCTGATTCAGTTCGCGAGAAATGAGAAAGATAAGACTACACAAAGCAACAATAAGCTACTATCTAACAATATCAAAAAAGGAAACATTTTGTTCCAAGAATTGGCTCGAACCTCCATATACTAACAACCCCTTAATATAAATAAAATATCCACCATGCCAATCTAAGAATAATGCCTTATAATTCAATTTTGAACATTATCTTAAAGAAATGAAAATTTGACAATCAATTGAGAAGGGAAACATTGGCATGAATAAATTAGAATCAACTATCTAGTGTAACATGATTTCCATCAAATAAACAATTAGGTTATAAGATTGAGAACTGATATTCAAACCAACAATCTACATTCATAGAAACTTACTAAAATCGCAAGCTACGATACTAAATTTCTAAAACGTAAAAAAAATGAACAATTGATCCAAGAGGAAACAAGGGGTTCAAAGGTTAACACGGAAGGTTGAGTGTATTAAAAATGTTATCATGTAAACATACAAATTATGTGATGGAAATATAATACATGACCACCACTCAACATTGTTTAAAAGGGAAGGAAAATAACACTAATTTCTGCCATTGATTCCAAGTAATTTCACAATCATTCAAGAAGAGGCCACTACCCCTATAGGCTAGTAACGACAACCGAGATTAGAAGAGAGTTACATCATACAAGTTAACATTTTAAACATCAATCCATGTTTTAACACACTAGGGATTTCCAAACCTTCTCTATAAGCCTATAGTTTCGGTTTAAAACAATGTGAACCACCAATCAACATTTTTTAAAAGGGAAAAATTGAATTTATAAGTATCACGAAAAGCCATTAAATTAACATTAACTTAAAATATAAATCAACAATGTATCTATAAATAAATACCCCTGAATATCCCTAATGCTCTTAACCATTTTATCATAAGTAAACAAGATATCAACACACATATGTCATCCAAAAGTCAATTAAATTCAGTGAGATGCAGAATTATCCTGTGCCACTAAGAATCATCACAAGTGGAACTATGCCAAGGTAGTCCTGGCATAAAAAGGAGTACTATCCAAAACACACACATGAAACTACAAATATCAGTGACGAAAATCTTTGTCACGACTTAAGCTTCATAAGGAATTGTCAAGGTGCCCTTCAAGGAAAAACTTTAAACGATATGGAACTATATTGAAGATCAACAGGCAATAAGGGTATACATCTAACATAAAACACAATTATGTGAGAACAAGGAGAACTCGAACAATAATACCTTTATCATATCTCCAATGTTGATAACAAGAGTACGAGCAATTTATTTAACATGAACACGTTCTTCATCCTTACATATGTGTATTCTTATTTCTTCATCATATTCTAGCAATATAGTGATATCTAATGCCCACAAGCAAATTTATGTTCAAATCTATAATAAAACCTATTAATTTATTAGGGAAAAAATTTCAGTAATTTTATTTTTGTTTAGAAGGTTGCAAGGGTAAACATTAGTTCACGATTTAAATAATTTCTCGATTTAGATTCTTACACAATTTATGGGAGTCGGAATTAAATTAATAATTAAATATTATTAATTTATCTCCCCAAAATAATTTACGGTTTGAAATTATCCCATTAAGTTCATTTACCTAATTAGAGAATCCTTTTAAATTATTTAATAGTCACGCCACCTTAATTTAACAAATGATACCCTTGCTCATGTTTATTTAAAAACCCCTTTTGTTCATTATTTAAATACCAAGACCAATGTTAAATTAATATAATACCACAAGAGGTTACAATTTTACCTAGCCACTAACTTGCCCCATTCAACCAATTACCCATACCCTTTTTATTTCAGCCGAGGCTACAAACACTCAGATGTCATTCCCATAAAAATGCCATCTTTTTAAGTTGAGTAATGTTTATTTTCAACCATTAGATTTAATCTATTTAGGACATTGGATTTAGGTTGCCCTAAATTTCTTTATAAGTTCCTTTTATTTATTTATTTTACCATAAACTCATTCATTTGTTCTTTTTTGTTTTGCAGGTTTGGAGAAAGAGGAGGAGAAGCAATGGACACCATTGGAGTTTGGGAGGGTTTACACATCTCCATTTTTGTATTATTTTGAGCTAAAATAATAGATCCACCGTATTCCCATTGTGGATATTATTTACCATTTTTATTTATGTTTCTGTTGAAATCTTTCTTCCAGGTTTGATTTATATGTATTGTGTATATACCTATTTGAGGGTATATATATATATATAGTATTAATATTTATAACATCTGAGTGTTTGTAGCCTTGGCTGAAATAAAACACAGATAATTGGGTAAGCACATATGTCATCGTTTATTAATAGTGTGGCGGTTTTAATATTGTGTGGGTGGGGGCAACGTGCCCACCCTTATTATGTTTTTTTATAACTAAAACAACCACCATAGATTGCCATCCTAAAAATGTTTCTCTTTTTTATTATTTTATTTTTTATGTTAAATTTTTCCTACCGATTATATATATATATATATATATATATATATATATATATATGTATGTGTGTATATATATATATATAGACATTCACATTAAGAATTACTAAACATTATTTATTTAAATGGATATTTATATGATTTGATTTATAAAATTATGTAATTATATATATATATATATATATATATATATATATATATATATATATAATAGTTTATTTTATTTTCTTATTATTATATATTTTATTTGATTTATTTTAGTAAGACAATATATCAATTCGACTAGTCCATAAAAACTGCTACAAGGGTATGGGAAGTTATTATAGATTCATATTTATTCGATTATGGAAAATAGTTGGAACTAATAGCTAATTTCTACAAATATTTTTTCCAAAGGAAAAATTCAGTAGTTTCTAAGCAAGGAAATACAAGGGATCATTCAATATATATACTTTTTTGTCTTTTATATTAGAATTTGAAATAAAATGAAATCATACGAACTCAATGAACCCCTTCAATTTCTTATTTTCAAATCTAATTTGCAATTTTTTCAAAAATGGGAATATCTTATAAAATTTCCAAATACAGTCTACATACAAATATCTTTCCATGAATTGAATGTATTTTACAAAATTTCCAAAAAACAAAGATTTGAAACAAACTTCCTTTCTCAATAAAATTTAACTTGGGATATCTCCATTCAAGTACAACATTACCAACTTGATAAATGAAATTTACAATAACATTCTTATAAAATATAAAAAATTACAACCTTCCACATTAAACGGGAATAATGGGATCAAATTTACAACATAAAAATTCTTCCAAAGGTCAAATACACAAGTCTTCATTTCAATGTCTTCCTCCAACTTCATAGTTTCAATTTTACACTTCATTAGCTCTTTAAATTTTGATTCAAAATACTAATAAAGTGGGATAGGCAATTCTCTCCACCTAACCTATAATCCAATAATAGGAGAAGCCATCCTTCTTGTTTTCCCTTGAGCCCCAACCAAGGAAAAATTAGGTGTGTAATTCAACTTTGAAAACTTTTACAAAATGGATTCCACCAAATGAGCAATCCATAGTAAACAAAACCTTCAAATAACACAATCAACAAGATTATAATTTGCAACCAACACATAGGCTTGACATCAAGCCAAAAAGAGAAAGGAATATGGGAACCATCTCATTTTAGCTCTCAAATGTGTTAGGTATTCCACCCAAAATACCTCCATGTGCATATCCAAACTACACAATATAACCTTTTCCCCTCCAAATGCATAATACACAAGGTATAGAAATTTTATCCTTCTTACTTCCCATAGGTGGAACTTCCTACTCATGCTTCTTCCACAAGCCTATAAATTTCCTTTTCCCTCCCCAATTGTCCCATGCTTCCGTCTCCCACACATCTTAGGGCTATAGTACACCAATCCTACTCACAATACACACACACATGCATTTAAAAAACATACAACAACAATTAGAATAAGGTGTAGATCCTAACTTTTCATACTATGTTTCTCAATCTTGAATCCACAAGCTTTAATACTTTCTAATATCAAGCAAGCACCAAAGAAATCCTTCAATATCCAAGAAATAATTCTTAAGACTAAATTTTTAAAAATGCAAATAAATAAAAAATGAGACAAGTAACTTTCATTCCTCCAATTTAACAAAAATAAATAGAAATAAGGTGAGGTTGATGAGGTGTCCCCATGTAAGATGCCAATTCATCATTACTCCACTCCAATACACAAGTCAAAAATCCAAAAACAAAACAAGTAAATGAAAAAGGTAATGTTATGATATGCCCACATGCACACTTCATATGCACCCCATACCTTTCAAGGAAAAATAAATGTGATAAGAATAGAAGTGACTTTATTTTACCTTTTAAACTCAAAAAGGAATTAAAATTGTAAAAAATAGACCCATAATTGAGGTTCATTTTAAGAGACCTCTTGGAAATTGGAGGTGGAAAATACTTAGCGAATATGCCCAAAACCGGTTTCATTGAAAGGCGAATTTACAAATTTTTCAGAACTGAATTTTCACCTTCTTTTTTTTCAGTCATAGAGACTGCAGAGTTACAGACACTGATGTGTGGTTGAAGCACATCAACGATCCTCTTTGACACCCATCAATGAGTCTTATTGACACATATCAACACGCCTCGTTGACGCGTGTTAATGAGCCTTATTGACATGCGTCAACGAGCCTTGTTAACGTGTGTCAATGAGCCTTGTTGACACGCATCAATGAGCCTTGTTGATGCACATTAACGAGGCTTGTTGACGTGTGTCACCAAGGCTCATTGACGCACATAAACAAGGCTTTGAAACCTTGGATTTGTCCTATAAATACCCTCCTGTCGGTCATTTTCACCTTTACACTTTTCGGATCTTGAATTTTCTTATATACATGAATCCATTATCTAGGTCAGGTACAATCAAGCTCAAGGAAAAATACAATGGTAACTACAAGTGCATCCCAAGCTCAAGAAAAAAATCAAGATGAAAATACAGTTAACCCAGAAGCCCTATCCATGGGCAAGATACTCTACAGGAATCCTTTGTGTCCCCACATCCAGACTGTTTTACAAATAACTTCAAAATACAAGGATTTGATCAATGCATTTGAGCTTGGTGGGCTTGTTAAGATTCCCCATTTCAAAATAGACCAAGATATTTTAAACTACATTCTCTCCTTATATAATACAGAGGACGACTTGTTTAATGTTACTTTGGATGACAGTTGATTGTTTCAATTCGGCATCGACGGAGTTGATATTCATCAGTTTTTAGGCCTCCCATTCAAACATTTACCCATTTATACAATGAAGGCAACACTCGGCGAAGACGATAATAAATATCTCAAATCGACTTTCGGTTTCCATGTTGATTGTAAGTGTAAACTATTTTCATTAATCATTTTGTATTTATTTTTTAATTTTGATACAATTTAAATTTATATTAATTCTAACTATTTTTTGGCATTTGCAACTCATGTCAATAAATCGAGACATGGTATGGATACGTAAGGAATTTCACACCACTTTCATGCTGCTATGATTTCCTTCGTTCAATCTAGAATAGTTTTGTAGGGTCGATGAGCAAATATACCAAATTGGGCCATTCCATACCTTTTTGAAAATATCGCAAAGCAAAAAATTTATTGGTGCACCTTTGTATAAAAAAATAAGAACTGGCATTATAAATGCAAAGTTCTTAGAAAAAAGAGTCATTCACTCCAATAAACTATATCCTTGGCCTTTATTACAAGGCTATTTTAAATTTAAAAGAAAAACCATTTCGAACTTGCACGGATGAGGAGTTGATGAATTTCTCAATTCCATTTGAAGCGCAATAGGTATAAACTATAAAGTTTATATATCGACATTAGACTCATAACAGGTATTAACTATTTGTTATTTTCAGAGAAGATTTATGGAAGCCCTTCCCTAAAAAAAGGTTGCATAAATAGGAAGAGGCCTGCAACACGCTGAGGTGTTGGGAGATTCACAAGCTGAAATGGAAGATCACTCATCTCTGAACCGCTAACTACTTAAATTCATTAAACGCCAGAGAAGTAATACCCTTACATGTATTATTTACGAATAATAAATTTGTATTTACATTTTCCCATTTAAATTTTACCATATTGAATTGACATACAATTAATCGTATGTTGATGACATTGCAGGGACTTTGGACCATACACATTCTAGTCAAAGTCAATCATCTTCCCCAACTCACTCAGTTCAGTCATATGCATTTGTGTCTTCTTAATAACCACCTCAGCAATCCTAGCAATAGATAGCTCAAAAACCACCAACTACTACTCCAACATGGCCACCCCAAGCACCCCGACAAGTTACCCCTTAACAACAAGGTACAAGTTTTGAATAGTAATTCATTTAATTTCATAGTTTTTGCATAGTTTTCTAGTTTTTCATATGATTATTCTTGAACTTTTTAGCACATTGCAGTCCTCCTCCGTCTATACAAATAGTGGCACCACCCCCTCTAGTAATAATATTAAAATTGCTAACTAGAGGTTTAGGAAAAAAGAACATTGGTGAACACATGCCAATTCCTTTAGCCCCTAGTGGGATACTTAACATCGCCTCCTCGTTTTGAATTCCAACCCTCTAACTTGGTGGCTTTCCTAGCGCAACAGGCATATCAGTTTTAAATAATAAAAATTTAGATTAATATTACTTGGGCATTGATAGCAATGACCTAACTGGATTTTTCAATACACGTGAGATGACTCAAGGCCAGTAGGTATACTTATATTTCAACATAATTTACGATATTAAATTACATTTCACTTAAAATTTATTTGTTTTAATATTGATTTATTTTATCACAAACAAGATCTAGCCACCCAAAGGCATAAACAAGTAGCAGTCAATTAACCCGAAAGCCCCCATACCTCTTCAGCGAGAGCATCTTCATCAGATATAGATGGTCAATAATTTCTACCTTTTCCTTTAGAGAACTTAATTGTTTATGATTATCAATCCCATTTCGATGATTTTATTCTATCTCATATTAGTCTGCACATAGAATGGGAGTGAAAGGATAAATTACTTATCAATGATATAATAAGTCATTATGAAAATTATTGGCAAAGGGATAGTTTATACACTACAGTCGATAATCAACCTACAAAGATGGATTTCTTATTTACCCAAGTAAGAAGTGGGACTGTCACATATAATAACAACTATAAAGATGACATTTTGGATAAGACTTTAAACAAATTGGAAAATATCAGTGTTAAGGCCCAGACATATTTTAACAAATGGTCGAAGGACAAGGATCTAGTAGTAGTTACAAATGCCGAGAGAGATAGAGTGGTCGTAAGTATTATCACTTTCAAACAATATTTTTTTCTAATTTGAAGTTTTCTTATTTTAGTAATATGTTGAATTAACATCACTTTTTTTTTGTAGTTGAATTATGAAAATTTGAAGATTCAAGCAAAGGTTTTCCAAGTTCACTTGAAAACTGTGAAGAAAAGTTTATCTGTAGTAAATAATTTGAAGGAAAATATTGTTTTGGTTAACAAACAAATCAATAAACTAAAGTAGATAACTAACAAGCATGGCTTCGACCCTAAAACATTATTTAGAACCAAGGTAGATGCTGATCCAAATTTGCTATCCCATGGAGATGTGACAAAGCAAGAAGAAAGAATTTTAAAAAATCTAGACAGTGCTGTAGAAGATCTCATTAGTTATGGGATTATTTCCATCATTGGGGAATGGTGTACAAGTGGAAAAGCCATTAGGGAAAGGGGTACAAAAAATGGGAGGGTTAAATAATTTCATTATTGAGTGTGGAAACTTGCAAAATAGAATCTATATTTTAAAATTTGAAAGATTGAATGTGATGGTCATGGCATTTGAATTTTATTATCTAGATTTGAAAGTAGAAACTTGAATTTGATAGCCTTTGAAAATTTGAAATATTATATAATCTTTAAATTTATAACTTGCTATATATTATGTATAGAATTTCTAGATTATATATGGTGTTTATGTTTCTTCTCTACTTGTAATGATGATTGCATTAGATGTAGATGATGACATTACAATAGATTCAGTCTCATAGATATGGATTATCGTGAATTGTATGTCGACATAGATTTAGCTTCAAACATGATCATGGAGTCTCGATGATGATAATGGATAATTGTTTTAAGAAAATTTAGAATGTAGTATGACAAAGACATTTAAACGTTCTCAAAATATTCTTCTCTATACTTTTAGTGATATGATGACATTAGAATGGATAAACAAGATGATGAATGATGATAACAGATAATTTTTTTTAAAAAATGGAATGTATTAGGACACAGATGTTTCTGCATATTTAAAATAGATACATAATTGTTTTAAAAATAATTGGAGTGTCAGGATTATGATAATGGTATGAAGAATTTAATAATAATTGGAGTGTCAAGATGATGATATGATAAATATGGATGATGACAACTTTTATGTGGACATAGATTTAGCTTCAAGAATGATCGTGGATGATGAATTGTATAATGGATCATGGATTATGAATTGTATAATACGGAAAAATATTCCTCTTCGTAAAATTTGATTGTGTGATTTTATCCCACAAAGTTAAAAAAATATACCAAAGAATTTTACAAATATAAAAATAAATTAAACATAATTGTAAAAAATCAAGAAATTTCATATGATAGGGTTTAAGTTACCTTTACTGTTTTAAATGGCTGTGAAATCATCCTTCGTAGTGTGCTATATCTTTGTTTTAAGAAAAATCAACACGAGAAATGAATTAGTAGATAGATGGGTGAGTTCCCTGACATTGTCAACCTCGAGAAGTATCTACTTACTTGGATTGATGTCAACCCACATTTTCAAAAAAAAATTAAAAATTGTATTTAAATAAATTTAAATATATATACCTATAACATCTTTAGTGATAACAAGAGCTGAAAAAAAATTTAAGGTGACAAACAATAAAGGTAAGGTGAAGGAGATACCTATTTAAAGTTGAAATAATCCATTATCAATAGCTTCTTCAAACTAATGTTCTCTTCTGTAGAGTATGTTGATGCGCCAATTCCACTCTCAACGTTGGGAAAATTTGTACTTCTAACTGTATTATTCACACCTATTTGTTTGCAAAGGGAATTCCAATGCACAATTGCTCTGTTGAATGGAAAAGTTTCCATGGAGTAGCGATATACATAACACCTCATCCAAATTTCCATACTTTTATCCAAATTGTTTCTCAATTTTGATTTTATAAATGATAAAGCACTAAAAACCCTTTCATCCTCCATAGAACCAAAAATCATTATTTGGCATAACTTATATATTCTGAAATAATCACTAATGTCTTCTTCTAAGATAGAAATTTGTTAGATTCCTCACCACAGCCTTGTAATAGCACCACTTTCAGAAGGTTCGTCTAAATTTTTATGTTGGTTAGTTGTTGTTGTTGCAAAATTTGTTGATTGAAACTTTAATAAATCAGCATTCAGTATACCTTTGATTTCCATACCCTTGAAATCTTAAGTCTTTGTTAGATGTTCCATTATTATACCCACATATTTTTGGAAATGCTTTCTTAGAAAGTCTACATGACCACCTTCTGTATTCCAAAAATTAGGATTTGTCACACACATTGATTCAATAATTTTATCTTTGGAGAAACGTTCTCTAATTTTTGATGATAAGGGTTCTGAAATTTATTTAAGTTTTATTCTTGTTTTTACTATAATAGACTCAAAGAGATTATGTGTCACAGGAACATCTTCTCGTTCCAATTCTATAATATCTTAAAAATTTTGCAAAATGTGTAGTGGTATGTCCCTCCCATTAACAATGATGCAGAAGTGATCATCGATATAAAATCTCAAATAGTTATTGGTATTTTAAAGATCTAATAAAGCTTTCCAATTATCAAAAACAGGTGTATCAAAACTATCTTGGGAACATTAAAAGATATCAAGACTTTGACACACCATTTTTTTCATCTGTATAAAATCCAAAATATAGATTAATCTCCCCTGTGCATGCCTCATTAGTGTATTGATCCCTTGCAACATTGAAAGAATACCAACTAATGTAAGCAATGTCTTTAAATTAGTTAAACGGATAAAAAATTCCCTCGCCCTATCAACTTCATGACAATATTTATGCAGAAAACCAATCAACGAAGGATACTCCTCATGAACTTTGCATGTAGGTTCATACTAAGATATTCATCTCATCTCAACATATTTTAGATTTTTTTTGCCATATGTAATTCCAATTGTGAATTTATGGAACTCAAAAAATCGCTTTGGGTTGCTTTCCATGTAGGCATGAAGTTATCTTATAAGGTCTTTTAATTTAGCAACATTTTCGTAGTTAATTACTATTTTATACGTCAAATTCATTCTGTGAGCCATACAGTGAATTGGTAGCATATATGGGGCCACTATTGTTTGTAATCTAACACACAACCTTATTTGGTGACACTACAAGAAAGATGCACCATATACTCAAATTCATACAAACTTCGTACCAATTTCATAATCAGTCATTCTAGCAATATCTTTCAAATGAGAAACAACTATTTTATGTAGGTTTTCAGCATTACAGTTTTCAACCATTTTCATAACACCCAACAGATGAGGTGTCCTTATATGATTTTCTAAAGTATAGACGTGGATACATACCCATGGAGTGTTGTCGATTGTTGTCACTTCATCAATTGAAAGAGAGATAAACTTTGATTTTTTAACATTCTCTTTCAAATATAACTTCTTTATCATCGAAAGGCATTTTTCCATTTCCCATCCACTACTTTCAGTCCAATGAGACTGAGGTACGTTTGGAATTCCATTTTATTGATACGAAACTTTGACATCGAGGAAATCCAAGATCGGTCTTCCTTTCTTTAGTATGTAAAATAAAGTAGAGAACTGTATCGGTTTTGCATGTAGATTTATTTGATTCATCTTACCAATTTGTGATGTGATCATTCCTCCCTATTCTACGAGATGTTTTCATTTTTTCTACTCTACATCATAATCCGCTGTGTATTTAGTATACATGTATTCTTTTTAAGTTTTCCACTTATGTGTTTTGATTTTTTGGCCATCCGCCCCTGTTACAGTCAAATTATTTTTTCCACAATGTTTTTCTATACTATCCAGCTTCATTTGCATTTTTTGTTGCTTTCCCAATTTCCACGTACATATTGTACATGTACATTAAAATGGGATCTCTTTTGACTTAGATAATAATACAGGTTTGATAAACGAAAATTTGATACCCCAATCAAACTCGTATGTCTTGTGAATGGTCCACATATTCTTGTTTGTTTTCAATGTTTTACTTTTTTTAGTAGAATTTTGAGCAATATCACAATCACCTGGTTTCCTCTTTCATGAACCAGAATTTAAATTTTATTTTTTTGTTCCATTTTGCTAAGTATTTATATGTGTGATATCATGATGATCTAAAAATAATTATATTATTACTACCAGATCTTGGACCCTTGTAGGCTTTAATTATTTGCTGATAATTTAATCCTTTTAAGTAATCAATTTAAAATAAAATGCAAGACATTTAAGACAATTGCACAAAGATTGATTATGGAGTTCGGAAATTACCTACGTCTCAGGGTACGTGGTCGAACCATTCCACTAGTCAAAACTTGTAAGTTACAATAGTACTTTCACAAGAAAACCTAATGGAAACTATTTAAAATTGCTTAGAAGAATGACCAGACCTTCAGACGACAAGGGTGAAAAATAGCACCCGGCTTCCACCTTCCTAGCATATTTGACAAGCTTGATGGCTCTAGATCCACTGTCCAGAAACCTCTGGTTCTCAATCGACCTTCCAGACGCTAATACAACACCCTATGGCTCTCCTGTCGATATACCAAGCTTCAAAATAATTTACTGTCACTATGGGCTGACTAGGTAGTTTGAATAGCTCCTAGCCACAAATATTTAATTTATTATTGCCTAACAAATAATAGGTCAATAATAATCAAAATAATAATGCCTAAAATAATTTAGGTCTTCACACAACAACAATTTCGCATTCGCCTTCCAAGATCTGAGCTTGTCTTCGTATTTTGTGTGTGTGTTCCCACAATAAGCTTAAGTTGTGTGTGTTTACAATGAAATAGGTACCCTATTTATACATTTTTAGGGTCCTTGAATAATGCATTTCCATATTATCTCTTAGGCTATTTTTAAACCTTTAGCCTGTAGTATATTGATAAGGGATAAAATATTCTAAAATGGGTGCTTAGCATTTTAAATGGGATTAAATCTGAAAAGAGCGGTTAAGGAGAAGTCGGGTGGTTTGCTTATTTAAGTGGGATATCCCACATTTGGCACCATTTCATTTGGGTAAGGTTTTAATAACCCTTACCCACTCCATCCTTCACGTGGAAACATCCACGCATGGCTTCGCCCCCTACACCGCTTCACGTCAGTCCACGTGGTCCTCCATGCATGGCATGTGGGCAATTTCAAACTATTAATACATGGCTATTATAATAAAACCCACCCCACTTAGTCATGTGGCATGGAAATTGATTTGTAAGTGGACTTACCAAGATAATATAATTTCGACCCATATCATGGGGTATCAAAATGAATTAACTCAGTCATCATGTAGTCCACTTGTCATCTCCCGATAGGTAGATGGAGTTAAATCGACGAGTGGTGGCAAGCCACATGTCATAGTGCGATTGGTCCAATGTTGACCAGTTGACCAAAGTTGACTTTCCCACTGTCTAAACTTTGACCGAACATATCTAGAGCTCCCGATGTCCGTTTGTCGCGTTCTTATAGTCGTTGGAAAGCTCTTGAGATGATTTTCTACAATAAAAAAATTTAGGGATGTTTAGGGAACTTTCAAAAGTGATCCCTTGATCACACCTCCCCACTGAGAAAGGATTTTTGTCCCAAAAAGCTTCCATATTGTCTTGAATCTGAAAAAATTTGCTACCACCTCGGAAGTGCTGCTGTAGTAGACCCTTGGGTCTTCTCCTCCAACCTTCTCACTTCAAAAACTCTTCTCTGATCTTGGGACCTGTGGGTTATGGGCCCATGATGCTTTCGCTACACCACTCTGATATCCGAAGAAGACCTCCACGCCTCTGCTTAATGGTGCTAAGTTTCTGAATGAAACCTAAATGCTCCTTCTGTGTTGTGTTAAGCTTCTTGATATCTGACAACAAGGATCTTCTTTAAATCTATAACACAGCTCCTCGCTCTAAGTTGATTCCATAAAATCTGAACTGTTTTGAAGGAACTCTATGTTACGTAGAGCTTTGATTGATCTGATATCAATGATGGACAATGACTTGTCCCTTTACACAACTCATCGCTTCCAATGCATGATGCTAAGCCTCTTTCAAGACCTCTAGCCTCCGATGCATGATGCTAAGTCTGTTACAGACCTCAATGCCTCCGATGCATGATGATAACCCTCTTGCAAGACCTCGAGCCTCCAATGCATAATGCTAAGTCTCTTCCAGACCTGAATGCCTCCGATGCATGATGCTAGGCCTTTTGCAAGACCTCAAGCCTCCGATGCATGATGCTAAGTCTGTTACAGACCTCAACACCTCCGATGCATGATGTTAAGCCTCTTGTAAGACTTTGAGCCTCCAATGTATGATGTTAAGTCTGTTTCAGACCTAAACGCCTCTGATGCATGATGCTAAGCCTTTTTAAAGACCTCAAGCCTCCAATGCATGATGCTAAGTCTGTTACAGACCTCAACGCCTCCTATTCATGATGTTAAGCCTCATGCAAGACCTCGAGCTACCAATGCACGATGCTAATTCTGTTACAGACCTCAACACCTCTAATGCATGATGCTAAGTCTATTGATCAGCTACCATTCGTATATGTGGTCGCTATGCCTTGACACTGAATGATGTTCCGAGCTAATCCTTTGAGACCTCCTCTTGTTGACATACTAATATCAAGTACTATTCTGCTGCACAGTCGCAATGCCTCTACACAGAATGAAGTTCCGACCCGATGTCAATGCCAATGGTGATTCAGCTACCATTCTGCTACAAGGTCACAATGCCTCTACACAGAATGAAGTTTCAAGCTGATATCTGTGAACTCTACTATCTGCACAAATGACAGATCAATCTCCAAGCTTTATATGAGTTAATTCCCATATCCAAGCTATAACAGGTACTCACAAACTGATTAGGATATATGTTTAGAGCATTAATCAAATTTTCTAAGTAAGAAAATCCACTGAGTATTGTAAACCTTTCTCTCAGCATTTTCTCACCAAATCTGATCTCCAAACTTAATACTGCATACTATTCATCAATCTAAATTATGCAATATATAATTGAAAAATTGTTGACTTACCCATTTTAAAGGACTTTCACTTTCAGGTACTACCTAGTCCTAGGTTGAATTGTCAACTAGTGGTGGAGTAGAAACCTCTTTTACCTTTGCAATAGGCCTCCATTCCATCTTTCGCTTGCCATTACACTGATGGCGAGATGGATGTAGTTTCCAACAATTTTCCACCCGATGCCCATTCCTTTGACAATCAGCACAAAAATTCCTCTTAAACTCCTTTTGAGATGAGGAACTTTTTTTGCCATTTCTCGACTCTGCATGACGAGATTGGTCTTTCTGATTTTTTGTATTCTTGAAAAACGGCATCAAATTCTTCATCAATTTCCTTCTCTTCCATCATCTGGCCACTGAATGATTATGTAATCCACAAAACGTACATGGAAAAGAATTCCACATCTTCTGAAAATCATAACCATACTTGTTAAGCTAAAAAAGTGGATCATAAGTTTTATTGTGCTTACGATTATGGTAAGAAACTGGAGGTGGAATCTCATTACCTCTTCGCTGATTTCTCTTACCACATCTTGCTTGTGATGATGAAGCACAACTTTCCTGCTCAAAATCTTCTTCTAGGACTAGTGGGGTAATCACTTTGCTTTCGGAAGCTTGTTTCCCGTTAGCGTTCTTGGAGCATTCTCCAATTTCCATTCCCACACTAGGATAACCCAAACCTGTAAAACAAGGATGATCCTCAACCTGTATTGGGTTAGAAATACCTTGGCCATTTTTTCCAAGGCCTCTTCCATCAAATCCCATTTTATCTAGTAACTTGGATCCAATGCCTCTAGTATGCTTTTCAAACAAACCAAAGACTTCGTTACTTGAATCCGAAACCGAATGGGAGGAAGAAGAATATTCCAGTGGTGAAAAAATTACAGTGCATTCATGTGCCATGGTCACTGCGTCTTAAGTTGAAGGTGTTTCCTTTCTCTGATCACCACATTGTAACCTTGCCAAGAGCTCATCCTTGGTTTGCAATTCTGATTTTAAGCGATCATTCTCCTCTTCCAAGGAGTAATACATTGATCGTAGGAGAGAGTTCTCTTCCTTGATCTGGTGATTATACGCCTCAATTTCCTCGAGCTTCGCCTATTTAGACATCTTTCCCATAGTGCAATTGTACCCTGTTCACACAAATTGAACCAACTGCACTAACTTGAAGCAATCACTCTGTTAATCAAATTTACCAGCTCTAATACCAAACATGATTCGAAAATAATCATATTATTACTACCTGATCTTGGACCCTTGTAGGCTTTAATTATTTTTTGATAATTTACTCCTTTAAATTAATCAATTTAAAATAAAATGCAAGAAATTTAAGAAAATTGCACAAAGATTGATTACGGAGTTCGGCAATTTCCTACATCTCCCAGTTCATGGTCGAACCGTTCCACTAGTCAAAACTTGTAAGTTACAATAGTACTTTCACAAGAAAACCTAATGGAAACTATTTAAACTTGCTTAGAAGAATAACCAGACCTTGGGATGACAAGGGTGAAACATAGCACCCGGCTTCCACCTTCCTGGCGTATTCGACAAGCTTGATGGCTCTAGCTCCACTGTCCAGAAACCTCTGGTTCTCGATCGACCTTCCAGATGCTAATACAATGCCCTATGGCTCTCCAATCAATATACCAGGCTTCACAATAATTTACTGTGGCGCTATGGGCTGACTAGGTAGTTTGAATAGCTCCTAGCCACAAATATTTAATTTTTTATTGCCTAACAAATAATAGGTTAATAATAATCAAAATAATAATGCCTGAAATAATTTAGGTCTTCACACAACAACAATTTCTCATTCGCCTTCCAAGCTCTGAGCTTGTCTTCGTATTTTGTGTGTGCATTCCCACAATAAGATTAACAAATAATAAGCTTAGGTTGTGTGTGTTTACAATGAAATAGGTACCCTATTTATACATTTTTAGGGTCCTTAAATAATGCATTGCCATATTATCCCTTAGGCTATTTTTAAACCTTTAGCCTGTAGTATGTTGATAAGGGATAAAATATTCTAAAATGGGTGCTTAGCATTTTAAATGGGATTAAATCTCAAAAGAGCGGCTAAGGAGAAGTGGGGGGGTTTTCTTATTTAAGTGGGATATCCCACATTTGGCGCCATTTCATTTGGGTAAGGTTTTAATAACCCTTACCCACTCTATCCTTCACGTGGAAACATCCACGGATGGCTTCGCCCCCTACACCACTTCGCCTCCTTCCACGTGGTCCTCCACGCATGGCATGTGGGTAATTTTGAACTATTAATACATGGCTATTATAATAAAACCCACCCCACTTAGTCATGTGGCATGGAAATTGATTTGCATTCTGAGGAATAACACCTTCAATTATTCTAAATAGAGTCTTGCATCAGAAAAAGAACAAAGTTATGCATTAGAGATGAAATTCCTATCGTGCATCTGCAATACCTCCTTGTCATGCATCAACCATATCCATGTTGTGTGTTAACTATATCCCTGTTGTGCATCAACAACTAACACCCTTATCGTGTGTCAATAGCGCATCAACTGTCCCTGTCACATGTCAAGAACGCGGTCAACTATATCCATGTTGCGCATCAATATCTAACTCCCTTATCGTGCATCTACCTCCTTGTCAATACCTCCTTGTCACGCGTCTGCAATAACTCTTTGTCACACATCAACTATATCCTTATTGCACATCAAAAACTAACCCCCTTGTCATGCATCTGTAATACCTCGTTGTAGCTCATCAACTATATCCCTGTCACACATCGGGAAATATCATCTGTCGCCTGACTCTAAACTACTAATAGCCTAACGACAATCTTTGGTGCTTAGATTATATGAGTTCACAGTATTGGTAAGCTACTTGTGGTAATATTGTAGTATACTACCCGGTGAATCACCTAGGCTTTTACAGGAAATTTTTTCAAATGTAAGTGAAGACAACCCCCAAAAAAATATATAGTGTAAATTTTAGGCAAACAGGACACTGATGCACTTTGAAAACAATCATCTTTTCAAATTTTTCTAAAATGAAATTTTCTCCATATTACGAATATTCACCACTAAAATTATCCCTACAAATAATTCATAAGTATGGTTGGTAGATTATTATGAGAGACAAGGGAAAAGGTTTACTTGTCCCACAACTCTCAAAAATTGCTCTCCAAGGGAAATTTCGGGTTTGGAAAGGGACAAATAGTGCACACAACACAAATGTAATAAAATTCATTATCATAATGTACAAATGAATATTAACTACCCCATATATTACCCAACTGTCACCTCTTGTTTTTAGTTTAAAATTTAAGTTAAGATAGCTAGTTAAGACACATTAACAAGTGTTAATAAAGTGACTAATTTTTCGCAATTATTAAAACATGGTCCACAAAATTAAAACACACAAAATAAAGAGAAGGAAAACATCACCACCCTAGGCCACATGTATGAGGTCATACCCCACGGGAAACATTCTAACAAGAATGTAAGTAACACAAAACTCACACAATTTGTCAACTAGACCTTGTTGCAAATACACAACATCCTTCTTTGGTTGGTTCCCTATCCCCTTTCGGTGTATAATGATATAATCTTCTTGTGATCACAAACAATAATGAATTTTGGGATGCAAGGCCATATCAATATGTCATGGAAATCAATGCATATAAAACATCCATCATATAATACTCATCATACATCAAAAAATACACCACACGCATATATTTATCAATTAACATCATCAGATAATGTAGATAAATCATTATCATAAAATGTACACATTTTTATCAATTATTTGAAATCACTTAACATTTAAATTCTAGTCTAGTAAAATAAGTTTGAATCATAAATAATCCAATTCACATTATACAGTAATCTTGAAATTCTCTATATCTATTATAACTCTACTAGATACACTGTAGAACATATTAATGATCCCTAGGACCATCACATTGTTAGAAATTCATAAAATCAGTGAGACCACATGGTTATTCCAACACTCTGAATATAATCAATATGTCTAGACTCCAAATGTTAGTAGATAACAAATTAACCAATCTATATCATCATCATCATATCCTAAAATGTCCATCAAGGCCCACAATACATCCATATAGTCGAAAGTAAAAATTAATAAACAATAGTGAACATGACATCCCTCGAACACTAACTAAAATATAATAAAAATTCCATGTCTCTAATCAACTGAAGTCAAAATTATGGTATAATCGATGTCGAAGAGTAGTGGGCATTACATCCCCATCCCTTAATGTTTTACTTCCTCCTAAAAGTCACAGAAACAAAGCATATGAAAAGAAGTTACGCCCTTCATGGGATTTCCTTATTTAAACAAAAGTGGATCCTTGGAACCAAAGTTTGTTCGAGTGTTATTTAACAAAGATAAGGGAGATGGTTAGGCACAAATACTAAATCTTATCCAAACAACGTTGTAAGCATTCTATTTTATAGAATAAAATCTATGAGGTTAACCAAGGTACAACATAGAACATATAAACAAGAAATTACCAAATGAGTCTCATGAATAATAGCTAAGATCAAAGAATAATAGGAATTTTTATGTACATAGTGGGTCCATGTAGTCACACATGGGTGCAACACAGGAGAAAATGGAAGGGAAATCCTCCATTTATGTTGAATTCTACTTCAATGTTTGTTATTAGGAAAAATTTTAATGACTACCAATCATGACCCCCAATTTTTCACGAGGAAACACACTTACTCATAGGTATATAAAATTTGTGACCACATAAGACGAGGTTTAAAAACAAGGAAAAAACTTAAATTAGCAAAAGCATTTACAAGGATGTAGACAATTCATTCGAAGCACTTTTATAAATCAAAAGGATTCAATTAAATTTTCATCATAATTCTAAGAATAATCTTGGGCACAAGGTTTCTATAATTTAAATTTGTATTCAATATCAAACAAAAAATACTAATACCCATTGAGAAACCCTAAACACTTAGACAACATTTCCACTTTGATGATAATTAATCCTTTCCCAAATTAAGATGTCAACACCAGAGATACTAATCACTTTATATCTAAAAAATACAATTTATTTCTTGTAAGTACTTCCCTACCTCAAAAGAATCTAAAAATGTTCACAAGCATAAAATTATAATCCATAGGAACATTCAAGCGAGCCAAGAGAACTAGGCAATAACACATGTCTAACTACAATTTGTGAAATCATCCCATAAGACATTGTTTCCTAAAATTTATGAAGACAAACTTAAATAATTCTCTTCCTTAGAGGATTATGGTTCCGAAAAAGGATAGAAGATTAAAAAATTTCTCCATATCCTTAACATATGTTTCCTAATCTTACCAATAAGCCTAGGTCACCAATTACCTATTCCATACACAAGGAGGTTCCTTTCTTAAACCTAGAGATACATAACCTCTTCTAAAATACCATAATCATACACTCCTTGAGCTAAGAGGAAAAAAGGGTATGATGAACCTCTAAGAACAAACAATGGGAAATCACACACATTTAAGTTCAAGTAAGTGTAACACAACTAGAATACATCACTATAAAAAAGGTGTTTCGTTCATCATGGTAAGCGGTTAGACCCAAAGGTTCAAATAGTTATCACCTTTAACATTATTGGAAGTAGGATCCATTAATATGAGCATAAAAATTAATTGATGTTATAAAAGGGATAAAATCCTTATGCATACTTCTAAATTTGTACAACCCAAAGAGAGGTTAAAAAATGACCTAGCATATACTTTTGTTATAACATTTTACATTTATTTTTTGTTTAATATGACAAAGGGTGGTATCGAAAGTACTCCACTATATCCCAACAAAAAATACTAGGTTGCAAAAGAGATAAGATGATCCTACAATAGATCATGGGAACCTTTCAATAAGTTTAAACCTTTAGATTTTATCTTTATAATTTTTTTAGGGCATGCAAAATACATCCATACAATCAATGTTGTTTATTTATATATTAAACTTATGCTCAAAATCATAAAATTACTTTCTCCCTAATCTAAATTATAAGACACAAGGTAAAATTACATTTTCTAAGAACATTCCTTATAAGTCTTCTTAATTAATGCATTCATTTTATTATAATATAAAATATTATGTCATTAAATGTCATCATCAATGTTCACATAATACCTCGCCACTCTAGTCAGGTAAAAAAAAAATCTTTTTTTTTATGGAGGGTAGGAGAGGATTCTTTGTAATTTTTCACATAGTTTAATTTCTTCTATTAATCCACTAGGTTAGAGTAAGGAACTAATTTTCCCTAATGTTTCAACTTACTTATTATGTTTCGAAATTCCAATCCCCTCATTCATAATTCTAATATGATCGGGTTTATCACATAACTAATTGAATTTAAATGATTAAGAAGAGTTGAGAATATCATATTATTAATTTTATAAAAACAAGGTATATCATTAACCAAAACGGAAAACACCAAGTTCACAAGAGTTTACCCAAGAATTACATACATCATCGGTGCACCCCAAGTGGGTCTCCACAAGTATCAATAAGAGTTACGATGAAGATCACATTTTTGTTACAAATTTTCTATTACAAGCCCATGGAGTTTAGATCACTATCAAGGGGAAACAATGTTTACAGTTTATACTCAAATAGGCTCACTATATTAGAAATATATTTTCCTAACAAAAATCATACCTACACAAATTACCATCAACCAAGAAATCAAGGTGATAAGGGGAATTTACCCCATGGACACCACACTTCCTCACCAAGAGGAAATTAAGTACCAAGAGGGTAGTCAACTGAATTAGTCAAAGATGTTGTCTACATCAAAGGGTTATAGCCTTAGAAGAAAGACCATGACATAAACATAGCTAGGATTAGAAATTTAAGATCTATAAAACAAAAATATATAATAATAAGGTCCAAAAGGACCCCAAGGAATCCATATATGTGTCAACATAACTAAATTCTAATAGCTTACAGTGTGGTATACTAAAATAATTTTAAGGGACTAATACAAGGCTAGGTCTATTTATGGGTCATGTGGAGAAAAACAAGCACACTTGTTTAAACACAATGCCCAAAGGGCTTAAGTATAACCATATTTACCCAAATCACATATATTCTAAGTGTCGATATTTTCTTAAAAAAACATGGGAACCACGTTAGAATTCACTTTACCCATCAGTGGACCAACACATCAAAACAATACACTATCCACCAAAACCTATAATTATATGAAACATGGATTGAATCCTGGATGATTTTATTAATAATCAATAAATCAGTTACTCATGTATAGGTTGAATTATATATATCTATTGGAAAACCGTATACAAATAAAGAAATATGTTGCACAGGTCCAACAATATTCCTTAATACACAAGCTTCAAAAAATTCATCCAGGAAGCATAAAAATACTAAATACAACAGGCATATAGTTACAACAAATAAATAAATAATATGGTTAAAGAATATAACCATATAACAATGTAACTAATTAACCTATTTACCATAGTTACCTATAGTAACAATAATTACTAGGAAAAATTACTATTTACCCTAACATCCCCCCATTAATTTTACATTGTCTCAAGGGATGAGGAGAGGAACTCTTTGAACATCTCGAACTTGTCACATGAAATTGAATTTGTGAAAATATCTTCTTGTTATTCAGTTCTTGGACAAAATTGAAGCTATATATTGTGCGTCAAGACATTCTCACATATGAAATGTACATGTACCTCAATGTGCTCTGTTCTTTCATAAAAAATTGGATTGCGAACAATTTTGAGAACACCTTCATTGTCGACATACAGGGTGGTTGGTTTGTCCTCTAGTATTCCAAGTCCTTTGAGTATGTGATGTAGCCAAATCGTTTCACAGACAAATTCTCCCACAGAATGATACACTACTGATGTGAAAGAAGGATAAAAAATTTTAATTTCTTTCTTCCCCGTGATATTTTTCTCGATCCCATAAATAACACAAACCCTAAAACAGATTTTATTTCATCAATATTGCCTGCATGATCTAAATCTGAATATCCTGACAAGAATAAGTTATTTTTCTTATTGTATTCTAGAACAAGTTCCATTGATCCTTTGATATATCTCAAGGTACGCCTTGATGCTTTCTAATGAAAAACTTTGGGTTCTTGCATGAACTTGGATAGATAGCTCACTATAGAGCTGATATCGAGTCTAGTGTAGGTAAGGTAAATGAGACTCCTAATCAATGACTGATAGAGAGTGGAATTTACCTGATGAGATCGATCTGAACAAGATAATTAAAATATGTTCTCCATATGTGTAGAAATGGGTTCGCAATCCATCATCTTGAATTTATTGATTATTTTCTTGGTATATTTCATCTAAGTAACAAAGATGTGATTCTATTTCTACCATACTTCCAATACAAGACAATAGTGCATCAACCTGAGATCTGTCATATCAAATGATCAATTTGGATCTTTCTTCGTTGCATCGATCATCCTCACTAAATTTCCAATGATGACTAGATCGTCGACATAGACAATGAGAAGCACAATCTCCTCCCTTTTCTTTTTGAGGTAGAGATTGGGATCATATGGATTACTTACATATCCATATTGTACGAGATGCTCATCAATTTTGATGTACCATGCGTAGGATGACTATTTGTGGCCATACAGAGATTTCTTGATTCTACATACCTTTTCTTCTTGACCAGGTACAACATATCCCTCTGGTTGAGTCGTGTAGATTCTTCTTGTAAATCTTCGTTCAGGAAGGCACATTTTACATCAATTTGATGCACTTTCCAACGAAACTAAGTAGCTAGAGAAAAGATCATTATGATCATTTTGATATTGGTTGTGGGAGAAAATGTCTCCTTATAGTCAATGCCTTCTTTTTATGCATACCCCTTTGCTACAAGTCTCACTTTATACTTTTCTATTGTCCCATACACTTTATATTTTGTTTTGAATATCCATATCTATCCAATGGGTTTCTTCCCTGTTGGAATACCGACAAGTTTCCAAGTTTTATTTTTCATTAGTGACATATATTCATATTCCATGTCATATTTTCAATATTTTGACTGTAGGTATTCCTAGAATATAGAGGGCTCATCAAATTCAATAACTCTACTCATCAAAGAAAATTTCACATCTTCTCTTGTTTTACTATGACTTCGTGGTCCAGGGCTGGATGTATCCGGTGGAGCATCCATTCTTGCATCTCATAACATTATAATATACCACTTGGGCATACGCTGAACTATTCCCGTAGGTCATGGTTCTATCATATCATCACCATCATCCCCATAATCACTTTCATCATGTTTAGGAACATCAGCTTCAGTTGTTACAACTCATGAATTATCCACATCAGGTGAGTCTAGAGGAGGATATTATTATTCCTTCTTCTCAAATAACTCAACATCTCCACCGTTTATAGGACTATTCGGGAGGCTTGGAGGGGTCCTAGAGGGGATCCCAGTTTGACAGTGGTTACTCCTAGTGTGCCTATTTCAGTTAGACAGGTGGTCTGTGCTCACCCGGGCAGCTGGTGCCCCTCAAGCACCCTTCATATTGATGAAGTATCTTGTCTTTGTGTATTAGTGCATGAGTGTAATGATATCATCAAATAATCTCATGGTGGTATTGTAGGAGGCCATTATACAGGTGATGCGACTTCTCGAAAGATCATACTTGTTGGATTATGGCTTTGAAGAGAGAACACAATGAATCAGAGCTATATAAAGAGGGCTTTCATTGTGCCTCCCCTCTAGCAATGTCTTGTAAATCACTTCCATAACCCTAATGGAGGACCCTAGGCCAATTGGATCTGATCAAAATATGAAACATTCCACCAAGTGGCCTCCCTTAGCTTCTCAGAGGAGGAGATTGTGCCATACCAAAATGAGGACTCGAACCCAACCCTCTTCATCTTTATTCACATTGATGACATAAAGGTACATTATGTGATGATTGATGGTGGCACTAGCATTAACTACAGGGTTATGCACGCGTATGGTACATTCATTCAGAGACATGCCACCAGACAAGGAATTGGCAAGAGCTCACGACTGACCTTATTCAAACCTTTGAGTATCAGGGTACCAAACCATTGGTTGATAAGGCATTGCAAGGTGTTATTTAATTAAAGGGGAGTAAGGGGAGTGGGACCCAAATTTGGTGTCTACACACATGATCATTCACAATGGAAAATTACAACCTCTTAATACATTGTTTCCATCTTCCCCACTATTCCTTCATAGGATATCATCTCTCTCATGTTTCCCCTCATCCCTTTTCCCTTACTGGGTGATCCTTCTGAAGTAGAAGATGATGCACCTACTTTGCCATTTTCTTGAGTAACAATAATCTTAGGCCTAGAAATGGGATACAACATAACTTGGATTAGAGTGTCCATAACAACCTTTGGTTTGACCTATTCCCTAGATGTCTTCATGAGCCTCATGAATGGAGTGTTCAGGACCTTCCTAGATCACTTTGTCATAGTGTTCCTCGATGATATTTTGATATATTCTCATTCCGAGGAGGAACATGAGGAGCATTTGGTAGATTGTCTAGGTGTGGTGTAAGATAAGAATATGGGGATCTTTTTGGGGAGACATAAGATATATGGGGAGGCATAAGAGTTATTTTTGGAGGTAGTTTGGGTTGGGTGTTCCACCTTAGACAAGAAATAGCTTGCATTTCTTAGCTGTTTAGGAGAGAGAAAGGTAATAAATGTGCATTAAATACACATCTACCAACTTGAAAAGAAATATATTATGGAAGAGAGGGAAAAATTAGCCCGGATGGCCTTTGGTTCATTTGGGACATGCAGGACACGAAAGTGTGATTCTAACCTGCGCCATGGACACAAATTTTTTCATGTCGACATTTCATGCTCTGCGCCTCTAACCTGCGCCATGGGCGCGAATCTTTTCATGTCGAAATTTCATGCTCTGTGCCTCTAACCTATGCCATGGGTGCAAATTTTTCCACCTAATCCCTAGTATCCAATAGTCGTATGCCTTTTCGGCCTCTATGTTCAGAATTAACAATTGTGCAATCTTTTCTGAATATCTTACAGGGTTTTCTTGCAACCTGAATTCTTAAACTAGTATCTATGTCCGCTCCAACCACCCAGATTTATGTAGATTTGGCCTTATTCCTTCTTCTACATGCCAAACGAATATGGGGAAGTGCATTTGGCAACCATTTACAGGCATTTATCACTTATTATTGATGGTTGTAGATTTGAATCCAAGTTTCTCTCTCTTGAAGCACTCCTTAATGATGATGAAGGAGAGATTCATCCTTTAGAAGTAGATTCTGATGATTGTCAGTATTACAAGGTAATTGTTCCTGAAATAATCTTGTGCACTTCTCATGAATTATGTCCTTGAAAATTCCAATGAAATAGTGAGAACACCAAAAAACACACTTTGTAGGGTTAAGGCAAAGGAAATACTAATAAAATGGATGAATATTGAATCAAGGATGGCAACATGGTCTCTGTGTTGTTTAGACTTTCCTAAGAGATCATCAATGTAATCATCTAGTATAGTTAGTTTAGAAAACTCAGGCACAAAACAATGAAGGAAGTTTACCTTTCCAAATAATGAATGAAATCCCGTCTTGCTGGTTGGTAAGGCTAGCACTTGGATAGCTATGATCCTCTCAGGATCAATGTGTGCTCCATGTTTTTGACGAAACAGAAGAAATATCTCCATTTCCACAGACAACAGCAACCTTGTCAGTAATCATCACATTAGTGGCTCTCATCAGACCATCTAGCATAGAGTGCCTGCATTCGTACAAGCTATCAAACTTGCTCTTGGTAACAGAATCATGGGAAAGTAGAAGTTGGAAGCTCTTCCATTGCATCCAATTCAAGTGGATCAACCCTTTGTCCAATGGGGGTTGGAATTCATCGAAATGATTAATCCTCCATCCAAACAGACATAAATGGGTCCTTACTACAATGTACTATTTTAGATCATCGAAGCTCTGAGATTTACAAAAATGGCCTTTTGAGTTGATTATGTGCATTTATCTAGCCTGTGAGGCTCATGTGGAGGAAAATAAACAAAAAATTTGATGTGTAGTTGACATCATCCTGATACCAAAGCTATGAAATCGGCAAAACATTTATTTCATGGCATTGTAATAATTTTTGGTACCTATTTTGCTTGTAATTATGTCCTTCATTCGTGTGTTGAAGACGAACGGCGAGGTCTGAGGTTGGCAGGAGGCTAATCCCCCCTCATAAGCAAAACAAACCCACCACGGGACATACCAGCCACCCCATCTGAGGGCTCAAGTCAGCTTTAATGATTGCTTTGATATATGGTCCTCTTGATGAAGGCTTTTTTAATTCTTTGATCGATGTATACCCTCATTTTTGTACACCTCAGATGAAGGCATTAAGCTACGTGAAACTAAACTCATATTAATAGGAAAGCTTAAGTATCATGTTCAAGATTCATCTTCGGTGTGGTTTTACAGAAAATCAGCTTTCAAGCCATCGACAAAACCTAGTGAAACTAAAACTACTACTGTTCTTGGATATTTTAAGGCTGTTGCTAAGCCTGAAGAAGAAAGGAGTGTTGGGAAGTTTTTGTTGTTGCTGTGGAAGGAAATAATGTGGCAAACAAAGCTTTCTTCGAGTTCTGGAAAAGAGATCACAGGCATCAGAAAAGAGAAAAACTATAATTAAAGGGTTAGGGGCACTCTCATTTTTACTTTGCAAAATACAGGAGTTTGAGATATAAGCGAGTCCCATAAACTAGGGATTTCAATTTGATCAAGTGAAGGAAGATATTTGAGATTGAAGCGTGCCTCAGTCAGATTTTTACACATTTAAGGAACTCAAAATTTTATGGGTATTACTTCATCAGATAGATAATTTTCTCCCCTTTTCAGAAAGGTAAATAAGTCCTCCTAACTCCTTATACTTTGAAATTTATGGCTCGGCGGAGTTATGTTTTCCTATTTTTCACCCAAAAAATCCTATTAATAATGATATTTTATGTTTCCATTGTGTATAGGGTGTTGAGACGTTTTCAAAAATTCCTCTCCCATCCAAATCTGAGTTTCTAGTCAAAATATATGGCGCTCACTTGAAGCACACAAATGTACCAGGCCCCTCTTTAGGGTTTCTTGTGCAAGATGTTAGCAAGATGAAGAGTTGATGCATTCAGATCCATAAATAGTATAAACATTCTAAGGATCATATTCCAGATATAGGTCTAAATAGTAGCATTTCCACCCATCTATTTCATGTTTCAGTACTTAGGAGTTACATTAAAGATCCTTCTCATGTATAAGATTAGACCTCATTCCAGGTGTAGGATCATGGGAAGGTGATGGTGGTTTCCATCCATATTTTAGAGCATAACACCACTCTGAGCTTGTTGTCTCTTGATAGTCACTAGCTCGTTTCCTAGGTTCTACATCTGTTTCAAGAGCTCATCGTACTCTTTTGAAGTGCTTGAAGAAGTAGAAGCCTCATTGTTGCTTTGATTTCTAGGGGGTGGAATGGGATCATTTTATTGACTCAAATGCCTCATTCCAGTCTTCTGTCCACTCAATGTAGCAATCCTTCTTTATAAATTTTTGATCAGATGAATAGAAAAGGATAAATCAGGGATAAACCTTCAAATTGCATCGAGTTTCCCAAGAAAAGACCTTTTACGCTTTGAAGTTCAGCTAGCACGCATCGGTAAACCTACAAATTGAGGCCTAGAAGTAGCACATTGTGAAGGCATAGGGAAGTTTGCACCATGGACTCCATGTCTCATCCTTCATTGTAAACTGCACGATGCAGAAATGATCAGAGACAAGAAAGATATGCAAAGGTTGGACAAAATGCACCACATGGAATATTGTATTACTCTAAAAATTGTGTACAATATTACAATAGAAAAGAGGCAAGCTTTCTATTAAAAAACCAAAGAATAAGGTTAGAGCACTAGCCAGAAACTTCTATTTTTAGGTGGGGCCCACTCATCACCATGACCTCAACCATAATTTTATGGAAATAATGAAGAGTCCTCTACAACATAAATTCATAAAATTTTCACTTTCAATAAAAAATGGGTCCGTATACTTCACCTTTTGCAAATTAACAACACACTGCTAGTTAGACCTATCTAACTCCCTTCTCATGACATCCTTTTGGTCGTATTTCCTCTTATAAACCACTTAAACAGGTTTTCATAGCCTCGTTCTACTTACATTAGCTTCTTATTCCCTTATATCTCTATTTTGTATAGGTGAGAGGAGGTTGATATGGAGTTTTTGAGCCCTATTATGGTAGATCTATTAGAGGAGGAGGATGCACCATGGGATAACGATGATGATTTAGGATTCGAAGCCAGATTTGGTGATTCAATGAATGAAATGGATGTTGCTGTCAAATTGCTGGCATCTTCGTTCAAAGGGAAGGATTTGTAGTGGTTTAGGAGCCTTGAAGCTAGTTCTATCCAAAATTGGAATCAGTTATGCATAGTTCTCCATGAGCAATTTGGAGAAAAGGGTATATATCAAAATTAAAAATAATGATACACTATCCTTACAGTGACCACTCACCCCCACCTAATGCCCTCATCTCTAGTATCAATTGTATCCTCTTACTGTCCCTCTATCGGGCCCTGTCTCTAAGCACTCATAACCTCACCATATCTTGAGGAATTCTTGGCCAAAACCTTATTGAAATCAAACTATGAAAACTTGCTGGAAGTAAACACTCTCTGCAAAAATAAATTTTTGGAAATAAACACACATTTTCATAATGAAATAGATTGATGTAAGTAAACACACGTGATTTATTTCAATTTGGAAGAACCCTGCGTTTAATCACTTTATCATTTTGTTTTTACACGTAGACAAGGTGGATTTCATCACCACCAAAGCTACACTGGTGACATGGACTTGACTACCATGTACCAAAAGCATTTACATCTGTCTTTTGACCTTTTTTTTTGTTAGCTCCTTTGCAAGTCCCTTTTGATAACCTTTTGGCATCGAGAAAGAAAGGTTGTAGGATTGTGTGATCAATTCTTGGGGCTAGCCAGCTTGATTTTTGATATTAAACTTTTAGAATCCATTTTTCTTCTTCCTTGCACACTCCACCATCGTAGTTGGAGTTTTCTAACTTTTTCTGAGTGTGCCATGACCCCATCTCCTCATTCTCATATTTTTGAGTTTGATTATTCACTTAATTTAGTTCACAAAACCCATTTTCTTCATCAAAAACCTAAAAAATAAATATGCATATGAAGTGGTCAGACTATCCTCAGCCACCATAATGGTGGACTTATCACTGAGCACTATACTAGATCTAAGACCCAATGTAGTTCTTGTTGGACCCTAAAATATTGGCTAAGTACCACGGTTTCAATTTCTTTTGGACTAAGAAAGATCATGCAAAAATGATGACATTGCGTGTAGAGATAGAAGTTTATCCTAAGGTTTTATTTTTCATTACTGAAAGGATTCAGGCATGGAAGGTAGTTATCCTCAATCCAATATGCAAGTTGAGGAAACACTTCAACCATGAAGTCAAGCTTTTCCCGAGGGTTGTAATGTCTTGGCATAGGGCTGGCCCATGGACAAGGTGCCATATAGCCAATCCTGAATGCTTTCATCTGAGTTATGGCCCCACGTCAGACAACTCAATTTGGTTTTCAAATTGCAAATGTGACAATGACAGGCCGTATTTTTCTTTTTATAGGTTTTTCGCCCATAACCGATATCGGTTTTATTGTCGTGTGCATGTGTGTGTGTGCATGTGCGTTCGTGCATGCGTGTGTGTGTATGTGTGCACGTGTGCGCGTTTGTGTCTACGTGCGTGAGTGTGTGTGTGTGCCTCATTGTAAACACCATGTTTATTTTATCCCCATATGTTTATCAGATGAATCTTGTTGTTGGACAACATGTGCTTGAATTTCTTTAAATCTTGAATAACCACAAAGACTTTCTTTTCAATGAATGAGTATTTGAACTCTTAGCCTTTGAGGGATTGACTGAAGAAAGTGATTGGTTGCTCTTGCGATAGTTTTCCCAAAGTTTCTAAACATGTCTACCATGTTTACATTCCAAGATGACATACTCATTGAAAGGAATATGTCCTTCACCACACTTGCACTGTTATCTAGAATGGTCTTTCTTGACTTCTGTCAACCCAAATTGCTTGAATTTATTCAAATCGTGAATAACCAAGAAGACTTATTTTTCAACAAATGAATATTTTATCTCATAGTATTTGAGGGATTTATTGAAGAAAGAAATTGGTTACTCCATCACATCATCATTTTTCTATGTGAGGATACCTGTAATATAATCATTTAATTCCATCAATTCTATTAATAAAATTTCAATGTTAATGTTATACACTTCCTGGAATCTCAATAATTGAAATGAAATGTATGTAACGAGATAACACAATATTACATTAAGTCTAATAATTAAATTATGCTATTTCTACATATTTTCTCATATTAGATGATTTGTTTCCATATATTGTGTATGAGATAGAAGTTGTCCAATATCTATAAATATTGTAGCTCTCTCATTTGTTTGTAATGCTTGATTTTGATATTAATAAAATATATATAGTTATTTTTCAAAACAATAGAGGATGACAGCAAAGAAAATGTCATTGACTCTACAGAAATGCCTGCTTCCCTCATCTAGAGAGATTTGGAGATAAAAGTCATATATTTGGGAAGTGCTGTGAACACCTTTGGTATTCATCATTCCTCTTAGGACACGAAGATGTACACTCACGAAGGTGCTATGTGTTCCAGGTTTGACCTCAAATCTCTTGTCTATGAGTCAACTTCTTAATCATCGAATGCAAGTTGAATTCTTTATAGAGAAAGGGGTCAAGTCCTAGGCATTTCAGCATTTACAATAGGGAGACCCATAGTGTCCATAATAGTTTCTCGTTTTATAATAAAACAAATACAAAGAAACTAAAATTGGGTCTCAAAGGGTCTATTTCCAGAACAATAGGGCACACTCCAGGTCGCCAAGTACCAAAACGCACGCTTGTCAAAGAAAGATGGAATCAAAACAAAATCAAACTACTAATACAGTTGTCGTACAGGTTGTCAAAAGGTGTTCAAGCAAACCACATCAAAATTAAACAAGATAAAAATAACACCACATTCAAAACACTGTCCTAAATTTAGTAGAGAACCACCCCTCCAAGGAGGAACTAACCCCCTATATTAATCAAAATCAAATAAAATTTTGTATCGATAATTGATGATGACACCAATTTAGCTCACCTTCTCTCTGTCTTCCTCAAAAATACCTTTTACCCCTGTAAAGCTAGAAGAAGAAGATATGTCTTCTCCAGGGACCCTAGTAGAAGGTTGTTTCAAGAGTTGGGAAAGTCTAATTCAGAAGGAAGAAGAATTTGGAAGGTTGTTGGAGATCAAGCATCAAGAAAAGAGATCTCTGTCACTTTTCCCTCCTCCTCAGTTACTATGACCATGAAATCCTCTACAAAAACATCTTCCACGCATTCCTCCCTTTTTACACCCTTCATAATGAAGGTCATCCTCCTTTGAACTACTTACAAGGCTGGTCTGGTACACACCCAGATCAAGAATTTAAACCCCTTGTTGAAAATTCTTCTAATATGAAAATAAAAATAATTAGAACTGATAATGGAGGTGAATATATTAGAATTTTCTTTATGAGTTCCATGTGTCTTTTGGGATTTAGATACAGTTGACAAATCCCTATTCTCCACCTAAACACCCTGCTCAAGAAGGTGATGGTGTCACTCAGCTCTTCTAAAAAGTCACTACGATGAATGACTTGTGACCACCTCATTCATTAATTGCATACATTTGTCTTCATTTCTGGATCTTTTTCCTACCATTTGGAAATGGGTATTTCTACCAGTTGGATCCTGAGGTATAGACACCTCATTCTCTAGATATGTGCCCTTCTCTAACTTGGGTCTTATGCGGATATACACGCCAACTTAAATAACCTTTGGAAGCATATATAAACAAGTGAAACTCACCTCACTTATTACATATCAATATTATGGTATCCTATTGAAAAATATAACACAAAAGGAACCCAAGGATCCATATGCCCTGTAAATACCTTTATAGATTCAGCTTGGGTGGGAAACAAGTGAAGTTCCTTATGAATAAAACATTAAATTCTGAAACTAAGTTGTGTAATTCCTATTGATGGTGAATCATGGCACCCCTGAATTTCAGCAACTGGATGGGTTGACACTCTCAGTGTGATTGCATAATGTAATAAGCTTATGTGTTTTATAGTGTTTAACGTAATGAATTTTATTGGCTAGATAATGGTGTTAGACATAATTGAAACTGGTTCAAGTATGGTTAATCTTATTATAGTTATTGTTTAATTCATGATTCTAAACTCATCTATTAGGGGATATGTAGGGTTAAATAGGCATTAAAAGGAAGAAAAATTTGTGCATAAATCAAAGAAAGGATTAAATTCACACATGGGAACTGGGATTTTGAACTAGGTTTCAAAACGTTCAGTTTTAATGTACTTCGCAAAGGACATTGCTCGATGCAAATATTTCCATTCGCCTCACTATCGGACTCGCCAACATAAGGTACAAGCATAAAAAAATCACAAGAGCAAAGTCCACCCATAGTAGTATTTGGTCTTCACCATCATCCCCATCATCACTATCATCTGTGGGAACATTAGCTTGTGTTTTTACAATAGGTGAGAAATCTACATCAGGTGAGTCCAGAGAAGGATTATCGGCTTCCTTCTTCTAAAAAAACTCAACATCTCATAACTTTTTCTACGAAGCTCAGTTTTGGGAAAATGAGGACTTTATGGAAAGCTCTTGATGCCCTCTTTATGCAGGAATCAGAAATTTAATATTTTCCTTATCGCTATCACTCTCATGTACTACGAGAACCCTAGAATTGGATGCCTCTCTACCAATGCAACGCCACATTTCGCGGCCACAAAACTTATCCACCTACCTTCGTAGCATATTAAGCTTTGTATCATGTGATTATACAACTCTTTTCACCTATCGACTTATCGCCTATGCAAGGTACCAAGGGATTCAAGCACATCCTACGTTAATAAGTGGTTTGTTTATCTCTTCTCAACTACAGGACACTTTTTCCTCTTTTACTCGAATCTAGGGGTTATCGCCGGATGAGGCGATTCAGGATTTGTTCCACATTTTTGTGACACTGCTGGGCATATGAGCACATCATATGTATTCAACCAGTAGGGCTGCCCCAGTAGCCAGGGCCACAGGTGATATATAGATATGGATTTCAGAGGGAAATAATTAACATAGAATCTCATCACAGGAAATTGAGTTTATTGAGAATTTAAAAATTCATTTCATTCAATTTCCCACGTTCACCCTATCTCAAGGTCATAGGTTTTTACCTTGCCCCTCACCAGCTACAAAAATATCTTAGAAAAGGTATATCCATTGGTGAGAGAGATAAACCTTTGGTAGAGGATTATCACTCTTTCTTCCAGTGATTTTGATTCAAGCAATATTCTCACAAGTTTTTTAACTTCAACTAATGAAGGTCCTTCTGCTATACCTGGCGAGTTCAAGAAAGAAACCCGAAATGGGTCCCACCGGGCGTGCCAAAATGTTTCACACGGAATGTTTTAGCTTTTGGGAATAGAGTTGCTTCTATCCTTTCATTCATTTTAGAAACAAATAAGGGTTAGGGCTAGGAGGAATCACATAGATATGGTTCCGGGAGCAGAGCCCATCTTAAGATCACCTTATCGAATGACCACCCCGGAGCTCTGCGAGCTCAAGTTACAGTTAAAGGTCCTTCTAAAGAAAGGCCTAATATGTCCCAGTTTATCCCCTTGGGTTACACTATTTTCTTTTCCTTTAATGTAACTTATGTAAAAATCATATTGAGACAAAAACTCTAACCACCTTCATTATCTCGCATTCAGATTTGGCTGAGTAAAAATGTACTTCAGCCCAGGATGATCAATTTTTAACTCAAATGGTTTACTGGTGTAAATTTTCCTGGTCTTTGGATCCATCAATTTGTACCCAAGAGTTTCATCATTGTAGCCAATGAAAATGATTTTTTATGACTTCATGTCCAATTGATTTCTGTTCTTCTTGGGTATGTGCATACTTTCTTTACACCCGAATAACCTAACGTTTGTAAAATATGGTTTCCACTTTGACCATGCTTCATATGGTATTACTCCATTAAGAGAAACTATGGGCACTCTATGCAACAAACACACATTTTTTTTGTTGCTTCTGCCTAGAATGTCTTTGTAAGTCTGGAATCATCGATCATGCACCACACCATTTCCATGATAGAATGATTTCTTCTCTCAACAACACCATTCTACTGTGGTGTGTGTGAAGGAGGAATATTTTGATGAATCCCCTGAGATTGTAGGTAGTACTTGAACACATCACTAGTGAATTCCCCACCTCGATCTAAGAAGAGAGCTTTGATGTTACAACCAATTTCATTCTCAATAACTAATTTGAACTTCTTGAATGTTTCAAAAGCTTCACTTTTATTGTGAAGAAAAAAACTCCACATTTTTCTTTAATTGTCAACAACAAAAATCATGAAGTATTGATATCGAGAATGACTTAGTTACATCGGACCAAAAAGATCAGTATGAACTAGATCAAGATTACCATGAGCTCGAAAAGTACTCTTTTGAAATGAATCTTTGTGTTGTTTTCATACATCGAAATGAGGAAATTTATATGTATCCTTTTGAGGAGATAATAAAACATCTACAATATTGCACTGAAAAAATGTCTCAAGATACTTGAAACTAATATGATCAAGTCTCTGATGCCATAAATGTGCAGAGGTAGTGTTCTTAGCCACAAGTTCCTGATCATCTCTATGGACAAACTCAAACTAGAACATGCATCCCAAAATGGAGGCTTTTGTAACTATTTTTGAGCCTTGTTGTTTGTCTCAAATTAAACACATGTTCGTTCTAGAATGACTATCACAGTCAATTTTCAAGTAGTGATCTAGAAGTTGAGTGACTGAAAGACAATTTTTAGTCAAACTAGGGAAATATACTACTATTGACCAGAATAAGCTCACACTTATTTTAGGTCAATTGACACCATATTTTCCCCTTTTGTGCTTAAATCTGAATTTTTACATATTTTAATCAATGAAGGCCCCCTAAAATAATTTCCATCTGATAGGAAATTTCTTCCCCTTTCCATTGATATACATAATTCCTTCTGACTCTTCGTATTTTCAAGTTACGGGCCGACGGGCCTGGGAAGATTTGTTTCCCAAAAACGCACCAGCGGGCCTATGGAATATTTTTTCTAATGGAAAATTACGAACTGGTGGGGTGGCAGAGATATTTTGACATTTCTAACTTTTCACAAAGGGGCACAAGTATAATTGTAGGCCTGCAGGTTCGAGATGGTTTTATTTTTGTCCAAGTGGAAAATGTTTGCCGGCGGGCCTGAGGATGACTTTTTGCCAAAAGTGGGTCTGCGGTACCGAGGAGGAATTCTTTCCTAAGTCTAAAAGTGGGCTAGTGGTTCTGTGGGGGACTTTAAAATTTTTTCACTTTTCACAAATGGCACATCAAGTCCAGGCCCACAAGCCCGCGGGATCTTATCGGCCATTGAAAATTCACAGACCCACAATGGCTGCCACATGCCTCATCAATGCAACTCCAAGGATATAATCCAAAATGGGGACCCAAACAAGTGCTAAGATTCCATGTGTCCTAGGTCAGAAAGGGCACAAATTTGATAATTGAAAGGTCAAAATGGGGCAGACTGGCGGAGCGATCCACATGTCAACTCAACATAACTTCAAAGGTAAAATCCACAATTAGTTTCAAAATGAGCGCGAGGCTTCCATGTGTCTTAGGTGTAAAACAGGGATAGAGTCAGTTGTTTAAAATGACTATGTATAAGGGTTTCAGTGGAATCCTCCATGTGTCTCATCAGCACAACTCCAAGGATTGTTCCAAAGAGCAACTTCCCAAACATGCACAGACTCTCCACGTGTCTTGGGTCTAATAGAAGTCAAATGGATCGAGGCCCAAATTGCTAATTATAGAGAACCGGAAAACGACGCCATGTGTAGCATCAGCACAAATTCAAAGGCATAACCTAAAGCAGAGAATCAAATAAGCACTGACCCTCCATGTGCCCAGAGCCTGAAAAGGTAGAAGTGGTAATTGAAAATTCCAAACAAAGGTAGGCCAACGGAAGGAGCCATGTGTCAGCATGACGTAACTTCATAAGTAAAATTTGGAGTGGGTTCTGATAATTTTACTCAGCCTCCACGTGTCCCAGTTCTGACATAAATCCTCTACCAAACAAAAATAATTAGCCAAAACATGAAGAAATAGGGTGGATCCACGAAAGGTTCCACGTGTCTCATCAGGTTAATTTTAAAGGCATGGCTAAAAAGGCAGTCCCCAAATGAGTGCCAACCTGCCACGTGTTCAAAGTCTGAAAAGGTAGGGTAGGTCATTGAAAATTTTAAAATCTTGCAGAGGTCTCCAGGTGCCTCGTCCACATAACTTCAAAGCACAATATTTGGGGCAGTTTCCAAACAAGCGTGAAGTGTTCACATGTCTTAGGTCAAGGACAACATCTATGCCAACATGAGAGACTCGAGAAGAATACAAAAGACACAAAGGATCCCATGGAAACCGTCACGTGTAAATACAACATAGTTGATCCAAGGTCCACACAGTGAGAGGAAGGGGCTGAATCTTCAAGATGCATGAGGTTACCACGTGGGTCTTACATGGACAAACACTTTCAAATATTATGCACTGATGACCCTAATCTTCAGACAGCCATATCTTTCAACTAAAAAATCATATTTTTGTGGGAGAGGATTTTTTGGAAAGATCTCGGTGTCGGCTTCTCACCTGCAACCATTAAATCCTCGGCTTGCCATTTTTGGGGGCTGTTAGGTCTCCCACTTGCCATCATGATGAGTAATGGGTCTCTTTCTTTCTCGGTAATGGATAGCGATAAGGGAATGGGTGTTGCAGTAAAGCTCTTCATTGTGGGAGGTGGATTCAATGCACTTCCAAGGATGGTTGGAGCAGAGTTCGATTTTCCCTCTCTCTTCCTTCACTCTTTCTTCTATATATTATAAAGGAGGGACATTTTCAAATGGTTAGTCATTATTTATCCCCTTCCCCCCTCTCTCTTTCTTCCTTAGGGTAGAATGAAGAGTCTAAGCCTCTTCTCATGGCTCTGTAATAGAATTTTCTTACCAATTTCCCACTAATGATGTACCGTGTGACTTTTGAGTAATAGAATAGGTTTCATTATGCATTGGTTCATTCTTCTCTCTTTCTTCTATATATTATAAAGGAGCGTAATTTTCAGCGGTTGGTCATTTTTTCTCCCTTGCCTCCCCCCTCTCTTTCTTCCTTAGGGTAGAATGTGGAATCTAAGACTCTTCTCATGGCTTTATAATGGAATTTTATTTCCCCTTGCCCATTGATGATGTACCGTGTGACGTTTTGAGTAATATAATATGTTTCATGATGAATTCATCCATCCTTTTCTTATTTTGTTGTCTCTTCTCGCATCTCGTCATTGCAGGGTATACTTTGCATACTCTGATGTTTATTGTAGGTTATGAAGAGTTGTGTTTAATGGGTTTTGAAGTGGTGTTCTATGTGAAATTCATCTCTATTCTGTGGTACATTTTGTCCACCCACTCCTCTTCTCACCTGTCTCTACTTCAGGTAGTCAGATCTGTGATTAGCAAATTCCTCTTTTGCTATATCACCACTTAGTGTAGGATCACTTTCACCCTCTCTCTATTTCTCTCCATGTCTCCTTGGATTGATTAGATTAGGATAGATAGTTATTTTCGTACACTCAAGTAGTTTTTGGTAGGTAGTTTAGGAAGAAAGAACCAACCTTCTCTGGATGTCCGTCTCAAGTTGTGTAAGCCCCACAACTTGAGAGATGGTCCAATGTTGTGCAATCACACTGAATGACCCACTCATAACCAGGCCATTTGGGGGTGCTGTGATTTTGCACTAACAATTTTGGAATGCCCGGTGGGATAGGTCTGAAGAACCTTACCAGTTCATCTTTACAGGTTGGTGTGTTCCTGTTAAGATTCAGGATCTTGAGGCATATACAAAGCACATCTAGTGACTTCATCTATTCAACGACCCATTCTCTAAGTTGCAGACCTTTTCCAAGCATTTCCACCCATATCCATTCCTCATTCTTTCCATATCTTTTATTTTCTCCCATCCCATGAAATTGTGCAATTACGAATTCATTCCCTCATGAAATTCACACCTAAAATAATGTAGTCCACCTCCAATGTATTTCCCATTTCCTCCAGATCAGCATGATGATCACATCCAAAACCATTATTCTTACCCATATTTTCAGGGTAAAAACCAGTTTGGCCATGGATCTTATCAAAAACAAGGGGATGCATATAATGGTGACTGTTATGTTTGTGCAACCTGTTTTCATGTTAGAGTGTGGTACACCTTCTATGTGTTACACTCGGGTATTTTTAAAGTGGATCAAGGGGGTTCGGGGGGGTGAAGCCCCCTCGATCGATGGGGGATTTCGAACGAAGCCCCTGAAGTAAATTTTCATGGGTGGTTTATTGCCCCATAGGTAATGGGTAACTGTTATGGGCTATTTTTGGGCCCATGGTTTTTCGGTACCCATTTTTTTGATACCCACAGTTTTTACCCATTGTTTTGATACCCACGGTTTTTCACCCATGGTTTTGATACCCCACGGTTTTGTATCAAACTGCTTAAGCAATTGTCTATTTATATGGTCTTATGCATATGATAGATATACAAGCTAATGCATTACAGATGTGCTTTCAATTCGGGTGTGAATTCTATATATTTTGTTGAGCATAGCTCCAAATGGATCTAGGTATTGTATTGAGAGAGTGGAGGCTTGTAATAAAATCTGAGCAAGTGATTCTTGGTGGACGTAGCCCAAATTGGGTGAACCACGTTAAATCTTGATCTCTCTGTGTTGTGTTATTTATTCTACACTTTTATTTGAGATCTGTAATATTTTCTGCATATTAGTTTCTACTGTTGCGATTCTGTAAGGGATTATTCCACATATTTTATCTCTTATTTCCTATCAATTGGTATCAGAGTCCTGGTTTGGTTTGTCTGAAGTGTTGAATCACAGGGAAAGTTTTTAGCTTGAGTGGGAGCTATGGCAAATGATGGAAGATCTAGGGTTGATAAATTCAACAGACATAATTTCCAGTCTTTGGAAGATGCAGATGGAAGATTACCTTTATCAGAAGGATCTTTATACTCCACTATCTGAGAAGGTGAACAAACCCTCGAGTATGACAGATGCAGAATGGGATTTGTTGGATCGGAAGGCACTTGGAATGATCTGGTTGTGTCTTGCATCTTTGGTATTATTTAATGTTTCAAAGGAAAAGACTACAAAAGAACTGATGGATGCATTAGGGAAGTTGTATGAAAAACCCTCTTGCCTCTAATAAGATATTTTTAATGAAAAAGTTGTTTAATATGAAGATGTCTGAGAATGGTTCAGTAGCAGATCATTTAAATGATTTCAATATGGTTGTGAATATGCTAGCTTCAGTTACAATAGAATTTGATGAAGAAGTTAGGGCTTTATTAATTCTGTGCTCTTTACTTGAAAGTTGGAATAGCCTGGTAATGGCGGTAAGCAACTCGGTTCCAGCTAACTCAAAGTTGAAGTTTGAGGATGTTGTAGGGGTGATTCTAAGCAAGGAAATGCGAAGAAAAAGTTCTGGTGAATCTTCTACTTCAGGGAATGCTTTGACAGTTGAATCTAGAGGGAGACAGAAGAATAGAGGAAACTGTGGAAAATTGAAAGATCGGGCAAGGTCAAAATCCAAAAGCAAGATAGTATGCTGGCACTGTGGAAAGTCTGGGCATGCAAAGAAGGACTGTTGGGAGCTTCGGGACAAGAAGAAACAACAAGAAGAAAACAAGGAGGAAAATGTGGCATCGGGTAATGTATGCTAGGATGCTTTGATTCTTTCTTTGCATAATATTACTGAATCTTGGGTTTTAGATTCAGGGGCTTCTTTTCATGCTACTCCACATAGGCATTATTTTTTTGATTATGTTCAAGGGGATTTTGGGCATATTTTTCTTGGTGATGATGAGCCTTAGAGTATAGTTAGAAAAGGTTCTGTTCAGGTTAAGATGTAGAACGGGAATACATGGCTATTGAAGGATGTCAGACATGTGCCTACATTAAGGAGAAATTTTATATCGGTGGGGGAAATTGGGAAGTGATGGTTGTACTGTGATATTTACAGCTGACTCTTGGAAGGTCACCAAGGGTGCTCTTATGGTGGCAAGAGGTAAGAAGGTTGGAACCTTGTATTTAACCACTGATAGTACTAATGATTGTAATCTTGTGGCTTCAGATGCAGATACAACATTATGGCACTATAGGCTCAGTCATATGAGCCATAAGGGCATGGACATCATAAAGAAGAATTTTCCTGGATATACAGAAAATAGGTTTGGATTTCTGTGAGAACTGCATATATGGGAAACAGAAGCGAGTAAGGTTTCTCAAGGTTGGACCTATGAAGAAAGAGAGTAAGTTAGAGCTGGTACATTCTGATGTGTGGGGGCTAGCTCAGGTATCATCTCTTAGGGGTTCAAGTTATTATGTTACTTTTATTGATGATGCAACAAGGAAATTTTGGGTTTATTGTATTAGAAACAAATCTGATGTATTTGATACTTTTGTTAAATGGAAAGCCTTGGTAGAGAATGAAACAGGCCTTAAGTTAAAATGTCTCAGGTCAGATAATGGAGGGGAGTATTGCAACAATGAATTTTATGATTATTGTTCTAAGAATGGAATCCATAGGAAAAATATAGTTCCAAGAACCCCGCAGCAGAATGGGGTGTCAAAAAGGATGAACAAAACAATAATGGAACGTGCTAGGAGCATGAGGATACATGCAGGACTGCCTCTTTATTTTTGGGCAGAAGCGGTGAGCATAGCTGTGTACTTGATAAACAGAGGACCCTCAAGTGCCTTGGATGGAGGCATACCTGAGGAGGCTTGGTACGGTAAGAAAGTCGATTACTCATTTCTTAGAGTCTTTGGATGTGAGGTGTTTGTTCATATTGATAAGGATGATAGGACCAAGCTAGAGGCTAAATTAGAAAAATGCACTTTTATTGGTTATGGTGGTGATGACTTTGGATTTAAATGTTGGAGTATTAAGGACAAGAAAATCATTCGGTCTAGGGATGTGGTCTTTAATGAGAAAGTCATGTATAAGCAACAGTTGTAGGAAAACAGGGAAGAATCCAAGAAAGAATATGCAGTGGTAGAGGATCTTCTGGATGGGATAGTGACCCATGAATTAGTTTCAAGAACCTACTCAATAGGAACCCCAAACTCCTACAAGTGAGGAGGTCTTCTAGGGTAAGAAAAGAACCTGAACGTTTTTTCTCCTTCTCTTTATTATTTATTACTCACTGATAGTGGAGAGCCAGAGAGATTTGATGAAGCAATGTAGGTAGATGCCAGTAAGAAGTGGGAGCAAGCCATGGATGAGGAGCATAAGTCTCTCATGGAGAACCAAACTTGGGATTTGGTGAAGCTACCAGAAGGAAAAAGAGCATTACAGAACAAGTGGGTGTACAGAGTTAAAGATGAAGAAGGAGGAAAGAAAAGATATAAGTCCCGGTTGGTGGTCAAGGGGTTTACACAGAAACAAGGTATAGATTTTGATGAGATCTTTTCTCCTGTAGTAAAAATGACTTCTATTAGAACTATTCTTGGAATAGTGGCAACAGAAGACTTGCACTTAGAACAGTTAGATGTAAAGACTACATTTCTCCATGGTGATTTGGAGGAGGAGCTATATATGCAGCAGCCAAAAGGATATGAAGTCAAAGGTAAAGAGGAGATGGTGTGTAAACTAAAGAAGAGCTTGTATGGCCTGAAACAAGCTCCACGTCAATGGTATAAGAAGTTTGATAGCTTCATGATGGAGCAAGGTTATATCAGATGTCATTCTGACCATTGCGTGTATACAAAGAAATTTGAGGATGGAAGTTATATTATCCTGTGTTTGTATGTTGATGACATGCTGGTTGTAGGTAAAAACATGCAGGAAATAAAACTACTCAAGAAACAACTAAGTGAATCCTTTGATATGAAGGATTTGGGGGCTAGCCAGACAAATCCTTGGTATGAGGATAACTCGGGATAGGAAGGAATAGAAGCTGACTTTATCTCAGGAAGAGTACATTAAGAAGGTATTGGATAGGTTTAACATGCAGTATGCTAAACCGGTTGGGACTCCTTTGGCAGGCCATTTTAAGTTATCAAAGGAGCAGTGTCCCAAGACAGAGTAGGAAAGAAACCATATGTCCAAGGTACCTTACTCATCAGCAGTTGGTAGTTTGATGTATGCTATGGTATGCACTAGGCCTGATATTGCCCATGCAGTAGGAGCTATGAGTAGATTTATGAGTGATCCAGGTAAAGAGAATTGGCAAGCAGTAAAGTGGATCCTTTGATATTTGAGAGGGACCATGGGGGACAATTTTATGCTAAATTGGATCAGACACCACTTTACGTGGTTATGTAGATTCAGACATGGCTGGAGATGTAGATAGCAGGAGGAGCACAACAGGTTATATTTACATTGTAGGTGGGACAACAGTAAGTTGGATTTCATGACTACAGAAGCTGGTGGCTTTGTCAACCATGGAGGCTGAGTATGTTGCTGCACACAGAGGCAAGCAAAGAGGTGATTTGGTTACAACAATTGCTTGAGGAGTTGGGGCATAAGTAGGAGGAATGTAAGCTACATAGTGATAGTCAGAGTGCTATACACCTAGCTAAGAAATATGCTTTCCACTTCAAGATGAAGCATATACATTTGAGATATCACTTCATCAGGATAGCTTTGGAGGAAGATAAGTTGAAGTTGGAGAAGATTCATACCAGTCAGAATCCTGCAGACATGATGACCAAGCTGGTCACAAGGGATAAACTAAATCTATGTTCAGCTTTGGTTGGCCTTCGTGGATGATAGTGAAGGGTTGAGAAGATTGCTTAGTGGGAAATCAGTCTCCAAGTGGGAGATTGTTATGTTTGTGGAGCCTATTTTCATGTTAGATTGTGGTACACCTTCTATGTGTTACACTCGGGTATTTTTACATGGCGGGTCCTACTCGTCGAGTGAACGGGTCAAGGTGGTTCGGGGGAAAATCCCCTAGAAGCAAATTTTTATGGGTGGTTTATTAGCCCATGGATAATGGGTAACCGTTATGGACCATTTTTGGGCCCCTGGTTTTTTAGGTACCCATTGTTTTGATACCCACAGTTTTTGCCCATTGTTTTGATACCCATGTTTTTTTCCCATGGTTTTGATGCCCATGGTTTTGTATCAAACTACTTAAGTAATTATCTATTTATATGGTCTTATGCATATGATAGATAGACAAGAAAATGTATTATAGATGTTCTTTGAATTCAGGTGTGAATTCTGTAGAGTTTGTTGAGCATATCTCCAAATAGATCTGGGTATTGTATTGAGAGATTGGAGGCTTGTAATAAAATATGAGCATGTGATTCTTGGTGGACATACCCCAAATTGGGTGAACCACATTAAATCTTGTCTCTATGCATTGTGTTATTTATTCTACACTTTTATTTGAGATCTGTAATATTTTCTGCATATTAGTTTCTACTGTTGTGATTTTGTAAGGGATTATTCCTCATATTTTATCTCTTATTCCCTAAAAGTGACAACTACATAGAAAATTCTGATCTGTTGGAGAAGATTCAAGGGATAGAGGAACACATGGTGCAATCAAGGGTCACAGCTTATATGAAAGCATCCAAAATTGGCTATAGGGAACCTTTTCCATGGGTAGGCCCTATGCCAAGAAATTACAGAGTTTAGGAGAAGATTGACTTCATGGTTGAAATTATTCCTCACCTTGCATAGTGGATTGAGGAAATTGAAGCATATGATCAAAGTACAAGACAAGCTTATCAATGGGTAAGTTAGTGACCAGCTCATTGTCCTTAATTTTCCCTTTCTCAAACTCTATCATTTCAACATGGTCAAGAGTCAAGCACCCCCTCTTCTACCCCTAGTGTTGAAATCCTTTCTCCATCCTCTAGCCTTGTATCTCATTTTTTCCCCTCTTCCCTTTTCCCTTACAAATCTCAGTCCCCTCTATAAGAACAGAAAGTAATGTGTTCCCCTCCACCGCAAAGAAAAAAAAACTAGTAGAACCCCACCCACAACTCCTCCTACTCTCCCAATTCCATGTTAGGGAGAGACTCAAGAAATCAGTCAAGGAGAAGAGCAAGAAGAGGAACCCAATATAGAAGAAATGATCAAAAATCTGAAGAGTTGGGCTACCAGATTCTAGCTTATGAAGATTCCCTTTTTGGTTAAACCTATGGAGGAGGCTGTGGTCAATCCAAAAGTAGTGGAAGCTTCGGCTACAACTTAAGCATGGGAAGAAGAAGCTACTCCAGATCAAAAAGAAGAGGAGTACATTCTTGTTCTAGAGGAGAACCATACAGTTTCAGTGGCTCCAAGTGTGGAGAAAACCATAGAAGAACCTTCAGTGCTTCCTCCCATTTAATCCCCTTCAAGCTCTAATGTCGAAGAAGAGTTTGAGTTTTCAAACTTCGTGTTTGAAGAAGAGGGGAACCATTGTGACCAATTTTCAGATAAGGAGGACACCATGGAGGAGGTCGAGCACATGCAACAGAACAACAAGGAGGAAGATTATGTGTCTAACGTGGAGGATTTCTTTGATGGAGAGGAGACCAACAAGATCACATCATTTCCTCCTCCATCATCCACCTTCCAAGCACATGAGCCTACTACCATGAACAAGGGAATTCAAGTACAATAACCCACACTTCATAATAGTCCTCTAGGACCAAGGTTGTAATATATGAATCTTCCATGTTCTTCATAGGAAAAGGAAGGGAAGGAGCAAGAGGATTCCATCATCTCTCCCACACCATCCACCCAGTAAATTCAGAAAGAATACTTCATTCTTGGAATTGAAGCCCAGAGTAATGGGCACAATCAAAGGATGAGACCTTTCCCAATCAGGTACTTGGCTTCATTGGAGCCAAGGGAGAAGCCAAAACTAGTCATAACCACCTCAGGGCATGAGGATGAGCTCCAAAGTACCAAGGATTAGCTATAATTCCTCTTCAATACAAATGAAGAGAAACTAAAAGAGCCATTTGTCTTGTTCCCAATTGACACCTTGATGATTTGGATAGATTTCCAGCTTATGGTTAGTTTTCACTCATATAAGCAGCCATATTCATTATCAAATCATTTGCATGGCTCCCATCTTGAGGAAGGGAAGCTACTTCTCCCTACCAGTTGCAGGATTGTTTTGAGTCCCCTTTATCTTTGGTTAGCATAGGTTAGTGTAGATTTTCTTTTAGCAGAAGAAGTGCTCATGCACACTCTACATATCCCACTTGGGGTGTGTATGATTTCATGTTTTGTACATAGTTTTTTGATGTCTTGTTGCTTGTGCATAATGCATTTGAAGCAACAAGGTGACTTAAGGGTCGGACCCGGTTCTAAGTGGTTCATAGATCAATTTTTCAAAGTTCAAATTATAATTGTGTGTACCACACAAAATCCATGCCGAATGGATGCTTCAAGGAAACCGATCATTTCACCTAGCAGGTAAGTGATCCCCATAAGTCACCAAATTATTGACCAAAATAAGATCACAGGAATTTTTGGTCAACTGACACCATTTTTTCCCCTTTTGTGTTTCAATCTGAATTTTTACATATTGAAAGAACTTAAGGCCCCCTAAAAGCATTTCCATCTAATAGTAAATTCCTTTTCCTTTCTAGAGATATAAATAATTCCTTCTTATTCTTTGTATTTTTCGAGTTATGGGCCAGTGGGCCTAGGAAGGAGTTTTTGCCAAAAACGGGCCAGCGTGCCTAAGCATGATTTTTACCAATGGAAAATTATGGACCGGTGGGGCAGCAAGAGATATTTTGACATTTTTCCACTTTTTGAAAAGGGGCATAAGTATAATTGTTGGTCTAGGGGTCCGAGAAGGGTTTATTGTTGTCCAGGTGGAAAATACAGGCCGGTGGGCCCGAAGATGACTTTTTGCCAAAAGTGGTTCTACGGGGATGAGCAGGAAATTTTTCCCAAGTCTAAAGGTGAGCCGGCGAGTCTGCGGGGGAATTTGAAAATTTTTCACTTTTTGCAAATGGTGCAGTATTGAAATGTAGGTCCACGAGTCCGTGGGGTCTCATCATCCATTCAAAAGTCATAAACCCATGGAGGCTTCCACGTGCCTCATCAATGTAACTCCAAGGATAAAATCCAAAATGGGGACCCCAAACAAACTCAAAGCTTCCACGTGTCCCAGGTTTGAAAGGGGAAAGATTCCACAGTTGAAAGGTCAAATGGGACAGAACAGTGGAAAGATCCACATGTCAACTCGGTAAAAATTCAAAGGTAAAATCTAGAGTGAGTTTCCAAATGAGTGTGAGGCTTCCACCTATCTCGGGTCCAAAACAAGGACAGAGACAGCCATTTAAAATGACTATGTATAAGGGTGTCAGCAAAATCCTCCACATGTCTCATAGGCACAACTCCAAGGCTGAGTCCAAAGAGCGGGTTTCCAAACATGCACAGACTTTCCACATGTATTGGGTCTAATAGAAGTAAAATGGATCGAGGCTTGAATCAGCTAAGTATAGAGAACTGACAGATGGTGCCACATGTCACATTAATGCAAATTCAAATGCGTGACCCAAAGCAGAGACTCAAAGAAGTTTTGACCATCCACATGTCCATAGCCCACAAAGGAAAATGCGGTCATTGAAAAGTCGAAACAAAGGCAGGCCAGCAGAAGGAGCCAGGTGTCAGCACAACACAACTTCATAAGTAAAATTCTGGCCAGGTTCCCAATTGTAAGCCAATCCTCCACGTGTCTCGGGTTAGACATAAAGCCTCCACCGAGCAAAGGGACTTATCCAAAACACAAAGAAATAGGGAAGAGGAATGAAGGGTTCCACTTGTCTCCTCAATGCAATTTCAAAGGAGTGGCTAAAAAGGCAGTCCCCAAATGAGTGCCAACCCGCCATGTGTCTAGAGTCCAAAAAGGTAGGGTTGGCCATTGAAAATTTCAAAATCCTGCAGAAGTCTCCACATGTCTCATCCACATAACTTCAAAGGAAAAATATTGGGGCAGTTTCCAAACAAGCGCGAAGCCTCCATGTGTCTCGGATCAGGCACAACATCTCTTCCGATAGGAGAGACTCAGAAAGAATAGAAAGGAAACTGAGGTGCCCGCGGAAGCTTCCATGTGTCAATCCAACATAGTTTTCAGAGTGAGAGGAAGGGGATGAATCTTGAAGATCTATGAGACTACCACGTGGGTCTTGCACAGACAGAATCTTTCAAATATTGTGCACTCGTGACAATTATTTTCAGACATCAGCACCATCTTGTCACCTGCCACCATTAATGCCTTGGCCCGATATTTTTGGGGGTTGTCAAGTCTCCCACCTACCACCATGAAGAAGAATGGGCTTCTTTATTACCTAGTAAGGGATAACGACGGGGGCATGGGTGTTGCTATAAAGCTCTTCATTATGGCAGGTGGATTCAATGCGCTTACAGGGGTGGTTGGAGCAGATTTTGATTTTTTCTCACTCTTTCATCTCTCTTTCTTCTCTCTTTCTTCTATATATTGTAATGGAGGGGAATTTTCAAATGGTTGGTCATTGTTTCTCCCCTGCACCCCTCTCTCTTTCTTCCTTAGGGTAGAATGTGGAGTCTAAGCCTCTTCTCATGACTCTGTACTGGCATTTTCTTGCACCTTACCCACTGATGATGTACCGTGTGAATTTTTGAGAAATAGAATATGTTTCATGATGCATTTTTCCATCATTTTCTTATTTTTTTGTCTCTTATTGCCTCTCATCATTGTAGGGTATACTTTGCATACTTTGATGTTTATTCGAGGTTTTGTGGAGATATGTTTAATGGGTTTTGAAGTGGTGTTCTGTGTGAAATTCATCTCTGGTCTATGGTACATTTTGTACACCCCCTCCTCTGCTCACCTCTCTCCACTTCACAAAGTCAGATTTGTGATCAGCCACTTCCTTTTCTGGTGTATTACCGCTTAGTGTAGGGTTTATTTCACCCGCTCTCTCTCCTTGTCTCCTTGGAATGGTTAGATTAGGATAGATAGTTTCTTCCTACACTCGAGTAGCTTGTGGAAGGTAGTTTAGGTTAAAGGAACGAGCCTTCGCTGGAGGTCCATCTCAAGTTTTGCAAGTCCCACAGCTTGAGAACTTGTCAAATTTTGTGCTATCACAATGAATGCCTCACTCACAACCAAGCCATTCGATGGTGTTATGATTTTGCACTAACAAGTACATCTGATAATCTATAATTGCATGAACCAAGGGGTAGAGAAATGTTTCCAAACCCCTAAACTGTGTATGCAGAATCATCACCTAAGGAAACATGTTTTTTTGATGTTGTGTCTCTCATTGAAGTAAACACATTTCTATGGATTCTCATGTGTTGAGTGGCTCCCAAATCAATATACCAGACATCACTAGATGACGTGGAAGGTTCACTTGATCGAGCAATGTACATGTAGTCTTCATTTTTTGAATGTTCTTCATGCTCAGCAATATTTCATTGATGATAGCATTTTATTTTCCAATTCCCATTTTTCTTCCCTTGACTGTAGTTTGTATGTCTGTTGCTAGATTGTTGTTGTTGATGTCAAGAATTACTTAATTAACCTTTCTTGTATATATTATACCAACAATCTTTTAATTCGTGTCCTCTTTTGCAGATTGGACATTTTTTCTTTTGTTCTTGTCTCCTTATGGATCATGGTTATGATTTTTGGACTTTTGATAGGATTTAGGTTTTCCTTTCTCTTTTTCTTTCCATTTTTGATGAGAAGAAAGTACCTTCTCCTCTTCATCATCTTTATTATACATGGCTTCCTCTTGTTGCATTAGATTTACTAATTTTTCAAAACTCACTATCTATTCTAACAAGTTGAGTGTTCTGAAAAAAATCGGGTATGAAGAAGGGAGAGATCTTAGAACAATAGGAACAATAGCTTCATTTGTGACTACTTCTCCTGGGACTAGAAGTGAAACTCTCAACTCTGCAACTCTTCTCTAAAAAGATTCTATTTTTTAATTTTTCTTGAACTTATATATGTGTAACTGACTCAGTAAATTCAGTATGAATTTTTTTTTTGGCCTCGTATACCATGCTCAAGTTATGCCACGCTTCTTTGGCTATTTTTACAACTCAAATTTGGAGTTGCACATCTTCAGACACTCCAAAAAATATGATGCATTTGTCCTTCTGATCTGATCTATCAAACTATCTATGTTGTGTTGTATCAGTTGTAGATTTGGTTACATTTCCATTCACAATAGTCCAGATCTCTTCAAACTCAATTTGTGTCTTGATATTTTTCTTCCATGCAGGATAGTTGTTTCCTCTAAGTATTTTTGAATATAGAAGAATGAAATTGGGGACATTGGTGCCCATTTTTTAGAATCCACTGGTAGGGTTAGGCTCTTTTCACTCCAAGTATAAGGTCTCCCAATCTATATACCTCCAGTTTGATATATCAAAAATTTATATATGTGGCCTTTCGATATACCCATCGATACGTGGAAGAATATCTCCCTTTTGATATACCTAATGGTATGTATAAGAGATGTTAATGTACGTTAATGAACTTGATATGGGGTACCACGACAATACTAAAAGGGGTTTGCGTGATTACTGACACCATCTCAAAGAAATATCCTCATACGCACGCGTAACTTCACTATTTACTCAGATAATTTCTCATTCCGAATTTATGTCGAGTAATCATTCAGAGATGAATGCGATGGATCATAGTGTGTAAAATGTGTCCTTATTACTCCCTGTCGATTTAAAGGGTTGATGCCTAAACAAAATTTTTACATCTATATTAGGCATTAAGTGTAGTAATAGTCGCGACAACTTTACCCGTAAGCGCTTCTGAGAGGAATTGTTTATATCGAATGCTGTGAATGAGATATAGGATCTTGTGAGTGTTTTAGAACCAAATTTTGTTATTTTTTTTTACAATTCTCTACCAGTTTTTAAGAAGTTACAATGTTTTTGGTTGACTATGACAACCTACAAATTAGTACAATACATTGAAGTATATAATTACATTGAAAAAATTGGAAAAATGGAATGGAAGGCCAATATTATTTTTTTCAGGGCCCTGATGGCCTCTTGGGCCCAATACGGCTTGCTGAGAAAAAGAATGTTAAAAAAATTAGATAAAAATGAAGTTTTCCAATACCACTCCTTTGTAAAATGTTGTCCAGAATGAAAAAAGAAGGAAATTATGAAAGAAAAAACTTGGCCCTGATTAGGGTATTTCTTGCTAAATTTAGTAAGTTATAACTAAATTTGAATTTGTCACTAAAGTAATTATTTCACTAAATTTCCCACTAAATTTGGTAGTGGATGAGGGAGCGGTATTTGAACCCTTGACCTCTCTTGATGGGAAGATTCTTACAAAAGATATGCTAGCCACTTGGGCGGCTAAGCTAAAAAAGTATATATAAAGACCAAATTGTAATTAAACACTCCCAAATGGTAAAACAATACATCTTTAAAAATCCTTGGTTTCAGAAAGGTGGTTTTGAATGAATATTCTAGCAAAGAGAAAATTGAAAAGCATTTTTAATGAGAGTGAAGGCGGTTTTGAGTGTGTATGTCACGTTAGATAGATTTTTCTTCCTTCCTTTAAGTTGGTAATCTCTTCCTTGGTGTATTTTATCCTCCTCAACCTTAATTGCAATGAATAAAGGCATTTTTTATTAATTTGTTGGTGGTTTTAAGTAATTTGATGATGGTATTGTAGGGGATGGGGCTGGGAAGTTACAGAGGCAACTATGGCTATCCTTTTCTTGCATAAGCTTCTCCAATGCTCCTCAAACTTTGTTGCAATCCTCAAATATCCTTCAACCTTCTCTGAAACCAAATGTGAAGCAAGGACAGAAGCCTGGATGATTTTATTAATAACCAATCAATCATGTACATAGGTATAGGATGCAATATATATATATATATATATATATATATAATATGTATGTATTGGAAAGATGGATACAAACAAAGCAAGATGTTGCACATGTTTAACAATTTTCCCTATTACAAAAGATTCACAAAAACCATCCCAGAAGCATAAAAAAACTAAATACAATAGGTATATAGTTACAACAAATAAATAAATAATATGGTTAAAGAATATACCATATAACAATGTAACTAATTAACCTATTTACCATAGTTATGTATTGTACCAGTAAATACTCAGGAAAATTACTATTTAACCTAACAAATTATCCAAGAGTTATTCCATCCCTAACATAATCCATGAGTCCATAGCGAATATCACAACTATTCTGCTAGTAAAAAAAGCTCCTACGAGGGTGCAAAAGAAACAAAACCACTGTCAAAACTACCCACTATACAACAAGACATGGAGAAAAGCGGTTGAGTATCGAAGGAGGTACTCCAAGATCCTAAACACATAAAACCTGACCAAAAAAATGAATAGCTTGAAGCACCTATGAAGACAATAAAGACACCTAGGGTGCACCCGCATATGATGAGAGATCACAATACAAACAGTGTAGAACTAGCTCACCAACAAACAAGAAAAGGGTCACGTAACATATTTGTAAACATTTATCCACTTGGTCAATGAGATAATTGAGCCCCGACTAAAAAATCAAAGGTAAAATAAAATAAATCTCAATAATCAAATAAAATGACTATGTAGCCACTTTGCAATCCTTGAAAATATTACAATAAAATAAAAATAAGAAGAAGAGCCTCAAATATTCTCAATCAAATCATAATTATAATTTTGGTACTTGATAAAATAACTAAAGTTTACGAATATAAAATACAAAAAATGTCCACATCACATTCACTTTGCATCCCTTCATGGGCCACCGATAAGGGTATTATACTTCGAGCTCATATCTAAGAACACACATAGAAAATGGAATCTAGTGTGACACCAAGACCTGATATCTACTCTCCTATATGGGGATTAAGTCCAAAAAAAAAAAAAAAAAACAACTCATCTAACCACTGAAGAAAAAGAAGGATCTCTAAACAACTAATCAAACTCTAGTTCTTCCCCCAAACCGACCCATATATGGTACCTCTAGCACTAATTCAAAAGATTTACATCATAGAAAATAGCACTCCAAATAAGGGATGCTTTCTATGGGTTAACACATCACACGTCTAAAAAAAAAATCTAGGAACAAAATAACCAACATCTTCACAAGGAAACCTAGTTTATATCACTTAAGAAGTTCATAAGAATATCAAATAAATTAGAATTTCCCTTGAACTGGGTTCAACAAGATGCCCACTTGGGTGAGTACAACAAACAAAAAAATTATTATTATTTCACTATTAACCATCTATAATTATTACATTAAAAGGTTGAAAATAAGTTGTATAACAACTTAAATGACAATATGCTTTAAAAAATGACCATGTCATATTACCAATATGTTGAATATTTGAAGTAAAAAATTCAAAATTTTAATTATATTAGGTGAAATCAGTATTGAACGTCTCCAATACAGACACCAAGGCATCCCTAAGTGTCATTTGATATGCATATAATACATTTTTAGTATTCACATACTAATTTATAGTTCATAATTTTTTAAGGGTACAACATATATATCTTCATTAGTAATCACATACTAATTTATAATAATTTTTTAAACAACATATTATCTTCATTAACTTTAATCAGTTACATTAGTGATAATACTGAAATGTAACACATCCAAAAGAATGAAAAAATAAATCAAAAATAATCACACCATACACTAAACCAATTAGAGATGGATTTTTTTAAAGGTCTTCCAAGATTACTATGGAAAAAATTCCATGGATTATGTGGAGTTTTCTTCTAGATGACTAAGGAATGGCCTTGGTATCTTATTACCACGTAAGCACCCTTCACATATTTCATGATAGATAGGTGGTAGACCAAACACTAGGTTATGCTAAGACATGTCATACAAGCTACTAAAAATGACCTATTGTTTCATGCCACAATTAAACATCACTTCTATTTTTGAGTAAATAACCAAGAAGAAGAAGCAAAAAAATTTAAACACATATAATCCATTATTTTTTATGCCTTCAAAAACTAGTAACATGTAACTCATTTATCTTTGAACCATTAGAATACATCTATTTGGGCCATTATTCTGAGGTTAGCTATGAATTTTCCAAAAAGAAAATTCCTATGTATTTAATTCTTTTACATACAAAACATCATTTATAAAACCTATCAATAATATTTTATTTTCACGTTACCCTGGATAATGATTATTCTGAGTTAGCTATGGATTTATGATAACATACCATCATTTATAAAACCTATCATTTTATATTTTACCCTGGATATCATAAATGGAATGATCACCTAGATAGATCATTTTTATCAGTTAGAATACTATATTTATATGACATGTCCCTAGATGCACCATTGTGTAATATCTATTCATTTTCTTTGATAATGACTAATGTGGTTTACAATGTAACTGCATTAGTTTTATTATTATTCTCTTCATTATTTTTTATATTTTTATTTGGTTTATTTCATTTTTTATTTGTGAAATTTGGCTTGTTTTTGTCTACTCTTCAATCTTCTTCCTTATGTCCAAATTTCTCAAAATTATAACATTTTCCATCAAAATTGACTCTTAAATTACCTGATTTCCTTTATTTACTAGGTTTTAAATTTTGATTTTTGATTTTTATTAAATATAAAGGGATTTCTCTCAAAAAAAATTGTGAGACGTGACTAAGTGGCATTAAAAACAATCCTTTGAATCAAAATTGAGATATGATTTTCTCAGATAATCTTGGTTCTTAGGAGAGAACTCAAGAAGATACAATGAACATAAGATCAGGGTTGAAATCAATATTAGACATGACTTATTCTCTTCTTGCTAGGAGAGAATTCGATACAATAGATATAATGGCCAGGGATGTCTTGCTCGGTTTGATATTTAGAATTCAGAATTGAAATGAAATTCTTAAACCTCTAATGGATATTCATTTGAATAATGAAATAAAATATTCTATCATGAATCAAGTTACTATTACATCGATCTAACTGAGATTTAATGTCTTTAATTTTTTCAAAAAATTAACTACTTTTTCATCTACCATCATACGAGTTATCAGTAACCCAATAATACATTTTATTATTTTTGATAAATGTGTGCCTTCATGCATTTATTGTATTTATGTCCAAGCCTCACTCAAAATTTCCTGATTCCTATATGTGAAGTAGGAAATCATCCTGCATGCTCCACAATATGATTCCCATTGCCACTTGTACCTTATGTTAATATGAAGATATATTGTCTATTGTCTCTTACTACTGGTTGAAGCCTTTTTCATACATTCGTGAATGAATAAACCTTCATTTCGATTTTCCATTGTGTAATTGTCTCTTATCTACTGGTTGATCATACCATTCGTCATGAATAAAATTATGTAATTTGATTTATTCAAATTATACTATTAGTAAGTAGTAAAATTATTAGACCCCATTTTTACATAAATAATTATAGAGTTTTAAATTTATATCAATTAATTATAATAAATTAAACAACACATACAATTACCAAGGTATAAATTAAACAACTCTATAAATTTATACTATTAATTATAATAAATTATTCAACACATACAAACATGCTCTAGTACCATGTGAGGTTAGAGAAATTAATTAAAAAAACATTAAATATATTGCAATAAAATTAAATAACACAGAACAAATATTTAACATGGAAAAAACCTCAAGGGGTTAAAAACCCACAGTGAAAATTTTCCATTAAACCAAGAAACGATTACATGTAGTCTCGTAAAATCTCCATCCTTCACTTCTCTCCACCTGGTAATTTCAAAAGGTGAATTTCATAAATTTAATTTACTTGACCCCATAAGTCTTATTTAAATAATTTACTCATGTGTCACTTCTTGTGAAAAATCCAATTAATTTTTTATTAACCTCAATGAAACTCATAAAACCCGATAAGTCTTATTTAAATAATTTTATCATGTGTCACTTCTTGTGAAATAATCCAATTAATATTAAAATATGAAACCATAAACACGTTTTACATTAAATAATTTAAAATATTAATATTATACATTATTTAATTATTGACCATGGTTTATATAAGAACACTTAATATTATATTTTCTAATAGAGAATTTTGGAGTGATCCTATCAACCCATAAAGTGATATTTACCTTGGTATGCCACTTCTTTTAATTCTTCTCAATTGTTTATTTCACGATTGCAATTAGTTTTTTGATCGTGGATTTCACTAGTCCATTTCCTTGTATGTATTAGTTTGAATAAGTATTGAGATATATATTATATATAAAATAAAATTAATTATTTGATCTCCATATATGAAAATAATTACCCTCAACAACACACAACATACGATATTTCCTTTGTGAACTATGAAGATAGAATTCATGGGGTTAAGAGAAATCCAAAACTTTACATCATATAAAATGTTACTCGTCGGTGATTAATAGTGATCCTCTTTTAATATTGTGTGGGTGGGGGTGATCTAAATGATCACTCTTTTATGCTTTAAAATTAATTTGATATAAACTAAGTAAACTAATCACATTTTATTTACTAGGCGCATTAAATAAATGTATATTACTCTCTAAACTGTGGCTCTATAATTTTATAAACAAAAGGGAATCATTTTATATGTAAATGACCCCCACTTTGTTGTGAAGCTAGTTTTATATGAATCACCTTCCTTAAATAGAATTTTTTTGTAGCCTAAGAAACCATTAAAGTGTGAGAGAATTTAGGCTCCATACATGATTTTATGTATTTTATCCACAAAGGGGAAATGATAATTATCTTTGAGGGATGCTTTGTTAAGATCCATAAAATATACATATAGGCATATCTATCCATTACTTTTCTCACTGGAACTAGATTTGACGCCTAAGTGGAGTCCTTGATGGGGAAGAAAATGATAGTTTCAACAAACTTGGTTAGCTACTTTCTCATTAGAGGCTCAATGTTGGGATTAATGATATTTTCTTAAACCTCACTCGTTTGAGATTAGGTTTAAACTATATGGTATGATGAGTGATATATTGATAATAAAGTTTTTTGTTGGTTTAATGTGTTCTTATTAATGAGAGGGTTATAGGTTATGAATAGGTTGTAGAACTAGATTAATTAATAAAAAAAATTCCCAAATAAAAATATAATATTATCACCCATTTTCAAGACATAATATTGCAAGAAATTATAAAATATATGGGAGGAACTTAGCTATTTAAAGACACATGAAGATGATATGGTAGTGTTGTGTGTATGATCATGTTGGAAATGATATGCAAATGCCCCATTTTTAAAATAAGATTGCAAAAATGAGAGGATTTGGAACATCGTATTATGTATGGAAGTGTTGGATGATTTGGTATGTGTTATATGGTTATGTACAATAATTCACAAGTGCTATAATTTTTTTCATTTGTAACCCTTAAAATTATGCTTCTCAATCTAAAACTAGAAGTGTCACATATTTTCAACATCCTTTATGTGATGTAAAATAGCTTAAAACCCACAATCATAGGTAGGATACCCTATAATAAGGTTATTGGTTTAGTTAAAGTGTAATTCATACCCTACCTATATTGGAAATAATCCCAAGATTCCTCAATATATATATATATATATATATATATATATATAATATATATATATATATATATTTCTATACCTAGAATGTGATATATAATGGATACAACTAGTTTGAAAACTTTATTACTTGAAAATGATAAATAATGACTTGGTGTTCTTATCTTGACTTGTCTTAGATGGTCTCTAGCTTGGGAAGCATGTAACTATAACCTAGCTAAGTATGCTTTAGACATATTTAGGGGATTCTCCTAGAGTAAACTGCCGCTTTGAAATAATTTAGATATTAAAATGATTTTGGAATGTATTTTGCAAGTATTTTCTTTAACATGTTAGGTGAAGTAATTAGGTGAGTTAGACTTGATAATATAGGATATCATAAGTAAAGTTTCAAATTGATATCTTTTATGAGACCAAACTAGGAGGATATGGTCTTATTTAGGTATTGGTGTGATTATTCAAAGTAATTTTTTTTATTAGGTAAATATATATTTTTTGAGGGGACACAAAAATCCACAATACATATCAGAACCCAATAATTCATGGAAGTAAAATAGCCCACCAAGGAACCAGGGCTATAAGAGGACAAAATATCTTGGCCTAAGCATAGCCCTGAGAGAGACAAGGAAAAAATGACATTCATTACATATATATTTTTAAAAATAAAATAGAAAAATCCTAAAATAGTAAGGACACGGGAAAAAACCAAAGCAAAGTTAGCCCAAAGTCAACTAATGTTTCATATTCTTCCTACTTCTTGTCTTGGAATTGGGCCCTGGATTTGGTAAATCCATAGTTTGTACAAGAACTTGGTGATCATCCTCCTTGGAACTATTGGTATGTGGGATCCTTTATGTCCTCCACACACATATGGAGGGTCATCTCACATGGGTTAGGTTTAGGGTTTCTTTCGTGTCATGCACTAGGGTTATTTAGCACCCTATATGTATCCCTTCATTTGACATTTATGAGTATGCCAAGACACTCCACTTTATTTTCTCTATTGATTGATTCCTCCTTGTGATTACATTGGAGCTATTACGTTTCCTTCAGAGTGCAAATTTATCGTGGTGCATAGTTTTCGATACAATTCTTGCAAAATATTTCATGGTATCAGAGGTGAGATCGGGTAAACGTTTATTTGTCATTTGAGTTGTGATTACTCTTGGTTTCATTTTTTACTCCTTGTGCAATTTTTTTATCATTATATTATGGAAATTTATTGCTAACATTCTTAACAAGTTACTCTTGGAAAGTTGTTCGGTTCTATTGTTTTCTTCATGCATGTGAAAATATCCTTAGTTTTTTAGCTTCATTTAGCTAGCTATAGCTAAATTTAGCAGATTAGAAAAAAAAAGGAGGTTCTTTATTCTTTTTTTTTATAAATATTTATTTATTAAACTGGAAATTTTTTATATCTTTTTTTGGTCTTTTTGTGTTTGCATGGTGTTTTTTTTACAAGGATCCAAGTTTCAAATTGGTATTTGTGTTTTATGCCTACAAATCTACATCTCCAACGTGTTTGGATTACAAAGTCCTTGATATGATTTTTTTTGGAAAATCATTTTTTCGATGTGTTTTTTGGTAGGCCCTGCCTGTCGTGCCAAACCTGTTGTGGCCATTATTTTTTTGCCATGGCCATCTGCTACTCTATGTGCTCTGCCCTTCATGGCTTGCATACTCTACCATGGCTGAGCCCTTCTCTTCCCGTTGTGGCCACCCTTGGCTTCTAGCCTGCCTTTCTCGTCCCCATGACCTAGCCTTCCTACGGATCCTCCCAATGCTTACATCGAGGGTTTCCAACGGTCTCCACCTGCGGCTCTTCTCCTCTCCATGGCAGTCTCCAATCTAGTGGGCTCCTCTCTCCAACCATTCCACAAAGAAAAAATAGTAAAATCTCAACAAAAACTCACATTTTTTCGTAAGCGCCCTTTTCCACCTTGAGTCTTTTTATTTTCCTTAGCCGTAAATTCATTTTTTTGGTAAGATTTTTTTAAAAAACTAAAACTTTATATTCATGATTTTTTTATATAAAGTAGGTTTCCAAAATTATTTAAGGAAGTTTCCTCTTTTTTATAAACAATAAGTTTTTAAAAATATTCAAATTTGGTGTTTTTTTAAAAGTGGATTTTTTTAAAAAAAAGGGGAGCATATTTTTAAATTTTAATTAGGATTTTATTTTATTATTAGATCATTAATTAGTTTTTTGGTAATTAATAACGATTTAATTTTTAATTAGATCTTAATTAGTTTTTTGTAATTAATTAGATTTAATTAAATCTATTTGTATTAATTACAATTAATTCTCCTTTATGATTAGGTAAAAAAATTAAAAATCGTCTTTATATTAACGTTTTTTAAATCATGTTTTTCAACTCCAAAAGCTCTAAAATTAGCTAAATCAGACGTTTCAAAATGGTAAATTTTTAAAAAGTATTATTGTCGATTTTTTTACTAATCGCGTGATCAAGTGTGCAGTATCACTCTGATCACCTCTTTGTCTTCCCCGTGCCTTTTTGACATTCTGAAGATCATACAAACTCATCTTGAGTTCAAAACATTGTATTTTACCCTTATTATTACTTGCGACTAGTGAGCACATCTACCACATTTTGCAGCAAGGGGGTATCCTTCACGATGTGAGACACCTTTTCACATAACCAGGATTCGATTTTTCCTCCTTCCTAGTTTTTTAAAATTGTGCTTGTGTACGGTGTCACTTTGTTGCGCTCCATGAAACATGATTGTGGTCTCCTCTCTTGCACATTATTACACTGATTTCAAGGTGAGTTACCAAGTGTTTCCAGACTCATGCTCAGACCTGATTGTATTCAACACACTAAACTATAAAGTGCTAAAAGTAGGGGGGTTATTATATTGTCCTAGGTGGCTGTGTTTCTTTTCTACATTCCTTCTCTCTCCTTTCACTATGGATGCACTTTCAATTCCTTTTCTTATGTCATTCAAATTCTTCGAATGGAGATCGAAAATAATTTTGAAACTAAGGGGTAAAGGGTTATTCCGCATCACCATTGGAACTGAGATTGAACTAGATGACAACCCTAAAAAATATAAGTGGTTAAACCATAGTGATGAAGCTTTAGGTCTTCTTTGTATGTCCATTTATATTGACTTGATCTTCCACGTTGAGTCGTGTTAAACACCTAAGTTTGTGTGGAAAACGTTGGATGGTATGTTTGGACAACAAGATGACATGAGAGTGCATGAGTTGGAAAACAAACTACTAGGGTTAAATCCTAGTGATTATGAAAACCTACAAGCATTCTTCTCTAAGTTTGTCCACACTAGATTGTTGTTAAAGGAATGTCAAGTAGAGAAGAAATATTCTTAACTGATCTTGTCGATTCTATTTAAGTTAGGTCCTGAATATTTTATCTTTGTGTCAACTTTTTATGCAAAAGATGCCTTGGGAAAGGATTGGAATATGTCCTCCTTTGACTATTTTTCATCCCAACTCATTTGAGAACAAGAAAAAATCATTCAAATGGGGTCTCCAATTCCAAGTCTCATGCCCTTGTAGCAAGTACTAGTAAGGAAAATAATACTAAAAAGAAGAAAGAGAAAAAGGAGCAACCTAAGAAGGAAACCAAGACCAAAACTAAAATTAACACGAGCACTTTAACTTCTAAGCCTAGAGCACATAAAGACAAGTATTTGTGTTTCTATTGCAAGAAATCCTGGTCATAAAGAGCATACGTGTATGAGAAAAAAAATTGATCACCTTACTCATTTACTTGAGAAAAATCAAATAGTTGTTCTTGAATCTATCAAACAAAATTGCTCCAAAGGCCAAGTCTTCTACTGCAAAAGGTTCTAAATCTGATAAGAAGAAAGGAAAGGCCCTTGCAACCAAAGTTTCTCCTTCATTGACATGTGGATTATAGATTATGGTGCCTTGCACCACATGGATTCTTTACATGCTGAGTTCTCTAACATCGACCCTTGTGGTATGTCCCAAATCACGATGGGTAATGACACAGACAATGTCAGTTTTTGGTAGTGGATCGGTAGAGATGGATGGGGGAAACATTCAACCAAGTGTTGTCAAGTATTCCTAATATCTCTACAAATATCCTATTGGTTTACCAAATTACTCACCTTGGTGAAGGAATATGAGTGGAATTTGGTACTAACTCAGTGATTATTCATGAGCTTAACGATGAAACTACAGTGGCTGAGGGAAAGGTGGATCACCGTTCACGGTTGTATACATTTTTCCACTTTACTTCTGATTCTATGCCCACTGCCTTGCTCACTCATGCAAATGAGGTTAGTAAGCTATGGCATGAGTGATTTCAGACATCTAAATTATCACTACCTTGAACAATTGAGCCAAAACGAAATGGTCAACAGGTTACCCCCCATCAATTTTTCTAAGGGTCTTTGTGAGGGTTGTACCCTTGGAAAGCATCCTGAAAAGAATTTTGACAAAGGAAAATCCTAGAGAGCTACTCGTCCTTTGGATCTTGTTCACAGTGATATTTCTGGTCCATTTTCGTCTCCTTCTTTTACTAGAGCTCTTTATGTGCTGACCTTCATTGATGACTATTCATGATATACTTGGGTATATTTTCTTAAGCTTAAGTATTAAGTCTTTGAACATTTTCAGGACTTTAAGGCTCTTGCTAAGAAACAGGTAGAACGGTCTATCAAGGTTCTTCGAACCGAAAATGGAGGTGAATATGTAAACAATAGGTTCATGGATTTCTGTACTTCTGAAGGGATCTCCTTGCAGCATACAGTTGCATACAACCCTTTGCAGAATGGAGTAGCAGAAAGAAATAACCATACTCTTAAAGAGATGTTCACTTGTATGATTCACTCGAAGTCTCTTCCTCCGCAGTATTGGGCTGAAGACGTGAATTGCGCTAATTACATTCAGAACCACGTTCCACAGTAAGGTAGTAAGAGGGATGACACCCTTTGAATCCTGGTTTAGACGCAAGCCTGATGTTGAGCACTTTCGAGTCTTTGGATCATAAGGCTATGGATCGGATTCCCAAGAAGAAATGTAAGGCATTGGAACCACAATCCAAACAATTGTATCTTTGTAGGGTATCCTGATGGCGTGAAGGGATATCAATTTTTGAATCCTACTTCTCATGAGATTTGTATTGAGATAAGTGTTAAGTTTGATGAGTCTTCTTCGAATTTTACTTCTCTACCTATCAAGGTTCTTCAGCTTGTTGATTCATATTCTTACTCATCATATGATGATGTTGTTGTGTGTTCTCCTCTTCCTAATCCTCCTGATCATCAGAATTTTGAGTATTCCGATTCTAGTAGTAATGATGATGAGGACTATGTCCCTTCTCACTCGAGTGATGAATCTTCGGACTTAGAGCGCGATCCTCCTGGTCCTCTTTGGGCTAGGAAAAATTTGCAAAGTGCTGGAGATTTAGTTGGAGATACTTTGGATATGAGACGTAATCACTCAAATTTCATTGGACCTCACTCTTTCTTCACCTCTTATTCTGATCCACAGTATTATTGGGAGGCTTCTAGTATTCCTGACTGGGATTCCACCATGGATGTGGAGTATCCCTCTCTCATGAAGAATGATACTTGGGATCTCACCCCTCTTCCAAAAGGAAGAAAAATCATTCAGTGTAAGTGGGTGTTCCAAAAAAAGTATGGAGTAGATGGAGATGTTGAAAAGTTTAAATCATGATTAGTAGCTAAGGGTTTCTCCTAGATAGCTGGATTGATTATACTAAAACCTTTTCTCCGGTTGCGAAGATGACTTCTTATTTCGACTAACCCTAGCCATTTCCGCAGCAAAAAGATGGAAAGTCCATCAAATGGACATTAAGAGTTCCTTCCTTCATGGTGAGACCTAGAGGAAGAGATATACATGGAACAACCTCTAGGTTATGTCTATGATCCCTCCCTCATTTGTAAGTTAAAGAAGTCTCTTTATGGCCTTAAACAAGCCCATCGGGCTTGGTATGCCAAGATGCACTCCTTTTTACTTACATCAGGGTTTATTCTAGGTGTCACTCTGATCCAAATTTTTATATTCTACAGCAATATGAATCCATACTCATTCTTTTTCTCTATGTTGATGACTTGTTGATCACTAAAAACTCTTCCTCTATCATTGATTCAGTGAAGACTACCTTGGCCAACAGGTTTTCCATGACTGACTTATGTCTACTTCATTACTTTCTTGGGATCCAGATTTCACAGTCTGACTTGGGAATTTTTATTTCACAACCTAAGTATGCTCTTGACTTGCTTTCTCATTTTCATATGTCCAATTACAAGTCTTCTCCTAATCCTTTTCTTTTTGGGGTTAAGTTGGTTTCTGATTGCTCTACTCCCTTGGTTGATAGTACCCTTTATCCACAATTATTGGGGAGCTTGATTTACTTGACTCACACTCAACCAGATTTATCTGTATGATGTTGGGATCGTGTCCAGATTCATGCAGGAGCCACATGAGATACATTGGAAATCAGCTAAATGGATCTTTCATTATGTTTGAGGCACCTATCCGAACGGCATTCACTATTATGGAGGGGTGGATATTGACTTGATTTGGTTCACAGATTCTGAATGGGCCGGTGACTTAGATTATTAGAAATCTACTTCTGGCTATAGTTTCTCTCTTGGTTTGGGTCCTATTAGTTGGTCCAACAAGAAGCAGAATGCAATTGCGAGATCATCTATAAAGCTAGAATACAGTTATGAAGTAAGAGTTAACATATGCCACAAAAGCTATTTGGCTCATAGGGTATTTCACATAAAGTTTGGCATCCACCTATCGGCGACCTATCATTATCAGATCTTTGATAACAGTTCAAGAACTAAAATAACTCTATTTGCAAAGAGATCCATATTTAGCATCAGCGGTTTGAAGCACATCTGAGCTCCATATGCACAAATAATCACTTGCTCATAGCTTATTCATGACGGCCATCACTCTCTCAATTCAGTACCCAGATCCATTTAGAGCTATGCTGATCAAACTCTGTAGATTTATTTACCAAGCCCAAATTCACTGCAGATCTACAATGTTTCTTCACTTACGGTCTCTTCTTAGGGTGCAGGTAAATTCATATAGCTACTCATCTTCTTCGGGCTAGTTTTACAAGTCCTTATGGTTTTCAAAACCTTCTAGGAAGATGTTGTTTGTATATGGGCACATTATCAGGCCTTTAGTTGTCGGGCCCCATATGAGAAAATCACGTTTCTTAGTTGATTTAGGAGTGTCTTCATCTTTAAGGCCCAAAATATCTACATGAATAGCCGCTACCCTAGGTACTCTTAGTGTACAGGGGAGGTGTTGGTGTGAGTTATCACACATGAAATAGGCTCCTCCACCTCATAATAATATGGAGGAGTAGTTAACTCTTCCATAGTGGTTAGGTTTAGGGTTTTCTACATGGTATTCATGCACTAGGGTTACTTAGAACCCCAGTATGTCAATGGCCTACCATTTGATCATATTGTGAGCATTGTAAGACACTCCACTGTCTTTCTCTGCATGTGCAAGATCTAGTTCAACATCAGTGCAAGCTAATTCACATTGTTGATCGATATGCACTTCCTTATGATTAGCTTGGAGCCATTATGGTATCATCAACATAGAGTGTAACTTCATGATGGCTGCATTAGATTTCTTATATGATTCGTCAAGCTCTTTCACATGACTTTGAAATCCTTCGTAACTTGTGATTTCCTTGACTATATTTTCGATGATATTATGTAGCTTAATCACCTAAGATGGGCTATATAGCTTGATTATCTTTTTTCTTGTTCAGGATAGATCTAGTTTTTATATGGGTATCCATAGTGATCTGAGCCTTTAGTTTCTGAGACACATATCTGTATCGTGCATACTTTTCTTCAGTTTTTTACAAACTTTACTTATATCTGGTTTGAGGAATTCTGACTCATAATAGCTTCTACCCCCACTTCAATGGACGTTGGTTCCTTGTGTGTTGGATCATATGAGGTCCTCCATTAACAAAATAGAGGAAATCATCTCACATGGGTTAGGTCTAGTAACACTAGGTTTCAAGGGAAATGCTTTTGTTTCATAAACAAGGGTTTTACTTTGACACCCTATATGTATTCCTTACGGAAATGGCCTATTAATTGAGTATCTCAATATGATTGCAGTACTATTTCTCTGATATGTGTAATATTTATCTACTATAACACTATGTGGATCCATTCAATGATTCATATTTCTCCTTGGTCATTATTCCGGAGCTATTACTAAATCCTTTAGCATATTCAACTTAATCGTGGTTCCTAGGAATGAAAAATGAGTTCCTCGCAATGAATAGTGAAATCTTAGCAATTATTGGTGTGTGGGATCCTATATGTCCTCCACTCATATATGGAGGGTCATCTCACATGGGTTAGGTTTAGGTTTTTATTGTGTGTTATGCACTAGGTTTACTCAACACCCTATATTTATTCCTTCATTTCACATTTATGACTATGCGAAGACACTCTATTGTCTTTCTCTATATGTGGAAGATTTGTTCTGTTATGCAAGTTCTTCCATTGATTGATTGATTCCTCCTTGTGATTACCCTAGAGCTATTACGTTTCCTTTAGAGTGCAACTTCGTCGTGGTGCACAGTATTTGATACAATTCTCACAAACTCTTTCATACATGACATGCACCCCATACCTTTCAAGGAAAAAAAAAAGTGATAATAATATAGGGGCTTCATTTTACCTTTTATGTACAAAAAATCATTAAAATGGTATAAATTATCCCCATACTTCATATGTATGGTTTGTCAATGATTATGAGAGACAAGGGACAAAGTTTACTTTTACCACAAGTCCCAAAAAGTACCCTCAAAGTAAAATCTCATGTTTGGAGAGGGATAAAGAGTATGCACAACACAAATGCAATAAATTTCATTCATCATCATGCCCCAAACAAGAGTAACTACCCCATTTATTAACCACATATCACATCTTCTTTTTAGTTTAAAATTTAAGTTAACATAACTAAGTAAGATACATTAAAAAGTGTTAATAAAATGACTAAATTTTCCCAATTATTAAAACATGTTCCACAAAATTAAAACATATAAAATAAAAAAAGGAAAACATCACCACCCTAGGCCAGATGTATGATGTAACCCCCCATGGGAAACCTCCTAACAAGCACGTAAATAACACAACACTCACACAAGTTGTCAACTGACCCTTTCTGCAAACACACAACATCCTTCTCAGGTTGGTCCCCTATCCCCTTTCACTGTATAATGATATAATGTTCCTATGATAAAACACAATAATACCTTTCCATCCTCAATTCGATATCAATATGTCATGGAAATCAATGCATATAGAAAATCCAACATACAATCCTCATCGTACATTAAAGAATACAACACACACATATATTTATCAATTAACATCATCGAATAACATAGCTAAATCATAATCATCAAATTTTTGAATTTTTATCAGTTATTTAAAGTCACTTAACATTTCAATTCTACTCTAGTAAATCATTTAAAATCATCAATAATCCAATTTACATTATATAGTAATCATGAAATTCTCTATATCTATTATAACTCTACTAGATTTACTCAACAACATATTGCCATTCCCTTTACCCTCATATTGTTAGAAATTCATAAAATAAATGAGACTACAAGGTTAGTCCAAAACTTTGAATATACTCAATACATCAAGACTCCAAATTTCAGTATATAACAAAGTAACCATTCTAGCTCATCATCATCATCATATCCTAAAATGTCCATAAAGGACTACAATACATCCATACAGTCCAAAGTAAAAATCAAAACTAAATATTTATCATGACATCCCTCGAATCCTAATGAAAACATAATAAAAATTCTATTTCTGTAATCAACCAAAATCAAAACAATGGTATAGTCTGTGTCGAAGAGGAGTGGGCATTACATCTCCCTCCCCTAAGATTTGAATTCCTCCTGAAAGTTCCAAAAAAAAATCATATGAATAGAAGCTATGCCCTTCATGGGATTTCTTTATTTCAAACAAAAGTGGGTCACCAGAACCCACGTTTTTTCAAATTCTATTCAAAAAATTATTCTTCAATCTTCTTTATTAAGAAAAAATTTAACGAATGCCAATCATGACCCCCAATTTTTCATGAGATAACACACTTAATCATAGTTCTAAAATATTTAGGACCACACGAGATGATATTTAACAAGGAGAACACCTAAAATGGAAAAAAGTGTTTACAAGGATACAAACAATTGATTAGAAACACTTTTATAACTCGAAGGACTCAATTAAATTTTTGTGGTAATACCAAGCATAATCTTGGCCATAAGGTTTTTATAAATTAAATTTAAACTCAATATCAAATACACAAACAATGATCATGATTTAGATTCCCTAAACACTTAGACAACATTTCCACATTGATGATAATTAATCCTTTCCAAAACTAACATATCAGCATAAGAGATATTAATCGCTTATATAAAAAAGATTAAATTTATTTATTTTAATTACTTTCCTAGGTAAAAAGAATGTAAATTTTTTCACATGAATAAAATTACAATCCATAGGAACACTCAAGCAAGCAAAGAGAACTAGGTAATAAGAAATTTATAAATGTAATTTTTGAGAGCATCCCTCAAGGCATTCTTACATAAATTTATGAATAAAAACTTGCACCATTCTCTTCCTTAAAGGGTCACAGTTCCGTAAAAGGAAAGAAGATTACAAAGTTTCTCTGTATCCTTAACATATGTTTCCTAAGGTTTCCAATAATCCTAGGTCACCACTAACCTATTCCACACACAAGGAGGTTCCTTTCTTACAACTAGAGATGCATACCCTCTTCTAAAATACCACAATCATACACTCTTTAAGGTAAGAGGCAACAAGGGTATGATGAAACACCATGATCCAACAAGAGGAAATCACACACATTTATGTTCAAGGGAGTATAACAAACCTATAATAACTCATTATCAACAAGGCGCTTCATTCATCAGGGTAGCCGGAAAGAACCAAAGGTTCAAATACTTTCCATGTTTGACATGATGGGACTTAGGTTCCATTAATAAGAGAATATAAATTAATTCATGCTATCAAAAGGATTAAATCCTTATGCGTAGTTTTAAAAAATTGTACTACCCAAAGAGATGTCTAAAAATGACCTATCATGTACTTGTGTTATAACATTTTACATATTTTTATTCTTTGATATGACAAGGGATGATATGAAAAGTACTCCAGCATATCTCAAACAAAAATCTTAGGCTGCAAAAGAGATTATATAATCCTACATTATATCAAGGGAAACTTTTAATTATTTCAAACTTTCATATTTTACTGTATATAATTTTTTTAGGGCATGCAAAATCCATCCATATAATCAAGGTTGTTTATTTATACATTCTAATTGTGCTCAAACTTGTAAAATTAATCATTCCTTGATCTAAATTATAAGACACAAGTTCAAGTTACATTTGCTAAGATCATTTCTTATAAGTCTTCTTAATTAATGGGTTCTTTTCATTACAATATCCCATATTTTATGTCATTGAAGGTCATTACGAATGTTTACATGATACCTTTCCACTTTTATTAGGTGACAAAAAATTTTATTTTTCTTTTATCAAGGGTAAGGGAGGATTCTTTGATTTTTTTCACATAGTTTTATTTCTTCTATTAATCCACCATGTTAGAGTAAGGAAAAAAATTTCCCTAATGTTTCAACTTACTTTCTTATTTTTTAAAGCCCAAACCACTCAATTAGGGTTCTAATATGTTTAGTTTTATCACATTACTAATTGAATTTTAATGAATAAGAAGAGTAAAGCATATCACATTATTAGTTTTATAGAAACAAGAGATAATTAACCAAAACAGAAGACACCAAGTATAAAATATTTTACCCAACAATTACATGCATCAACGGTACACCCCAAGTGGATCTCCACAACTATCAATAGGAGTTATGGTGAAGAGCACCTTTTAGGTACCAATTTGCTATTACAAGTTCATCAATTTTAGATTAGTATCAGGCGGAAAATGTTAGGAATATTGTAGTGCTTCTCATATTTATGTGTGTGAATAATAATTACATGTGTAATTATTATTGTTGAGAGATTATTGTTAGAGATGTTATAATATATTGTTTCAACAATATATTATTATATTTATTGTTATGTGTTGGTTACGTGAGTTATTCTCACCCCACATAATTAGAGATTTTGTAGTTGAGTTAGTTTCCTATATTCTAGGGAAACTCTAGCCTATATATTAGGCTATTGTATTGTGTGAAAGATATAGAAGAAATATTCTATTATGTGGCAATCTAGTTTGTTATTTTCATGAACATTTAAACCAAGCTCTAGATTTGGTATCAGAGCATGGTGATTTGAAATGAGAGTCTAAATTTGTAGGGTGCAGGAATCTATCCACACAGTTTAAGAATTGATGAATCTTTGTAATCAATACCTGACAAAGTAGCTATCTTATAACGTGTACCTACACCAATATATGAGATGTTCATCACAAAATGGGTATGATCTAAATGGGTTTTAATTACCACCTGATCATTTCATGTGCTGGGCATCTATGCAAGCATAAGGTCGGTATAGAAAGTGGACTAAACATATATGAAGTCAACTAATTATTTGCTTTTATAGATGCCTTTTCCTAAGTACTTAGTTTACCAGCTAGCACGTGGTGGTATTCGGATTCAGAGTTTGATTATGTGATAATCTTTCTGACTACTCACAGTGACATGGTTCAAAGCATCACCTTGGCAAAATTTTGACACAGTATTAATTTGATCTTGTGTATAGCATCCCTTGCTCAGTTCTATTCAAATTTCATCGCAGAATACTCAACATTGATCCCAATGTGATAATCATCTAAACTTGTGATCGGTGAGTTCGCATTCTCCATATTATCTTTATGTCCTGCAGTCTCACATGAAATTTGTGCATGTTTGTGAAGCGGGGAATTTTTTTTTAAGGTTCAATGTTTATTGAGTTTCATTATCTTTGAGCAAAGCACGAGATATATGAGAAACGTGTTTTACTGGTTCATGGTCGATCTATCAAGAGTATCTCTGCCAGGCAAGACAATTTTAATGACAGCGTTTGAAGACATTATGTGTTATTCATTGAGCTCCTGAAGGCAATAGATCCTCCTTTGAACTCTATGAACTCCATTTGTGTAGTATCTACAACGTGTTTTCTAGTTTACAAAGTTGATATTTAATGCATACATCAAAGATCTTGTCTTTCTTTCAGCGCCCATTCACATTATTGCATCCAATATAACAACTGGTAGTCTTAATGTAGACTGCAAGAGTATATTTTGATATATGGAAAGCTTCAAATGTCATACACATGGATATGCACGTGGAAGTGAAGGATTCGTGACATGAAGGACAGTAATATGATCACTCTAATATATGCAAGTTTGTTAAAATATTCTCCCTCCATTCATTTTATGTTTTTGTCTACCATTAATGTGTGTGTCAATATTCAAGTCATCTAGTGTTTATATTATTTGTTAGTCTTATGTCAATCATTGTAATATTAATGTTATTATTGTAGATATTATTTTTGTCAAGTGTCATTAAAAATTTGAGGCTATGTAAAAGAGTCGAATGTTTTTTTGGTATTGTCATTACCAAAGTCATTTTTCATTTAAAAATTTATCTCATTTTACTATTTTTTAAATTTCTATTCTAGTCCTCATATCATCCAATAGTGTCAAATTTCATAAAATCATATTTTGTTATGTAGTCCTTGTTGTTTTGTCAAAGTCATGTCAAATAGGTGATTTTAGGTGGTGTCAAGAGTTAATGACAAAAATATTGGGAAAAAAAAAAATTGCCTCACAGATGCATTTTCGGTGTTACCCGACGTCTGGAAATGTATTTCACATTGTAGTAAGGAAGAAAAGAATAGTATCAATGTGGAAACAGAGATTTATATCCAAATCCAACTGAGTTACTAGCAGCATGAAACCAGAGGTAGGAGGCATTGGAGGTTGGAGTTCAATCAGGGACCTTTCGTTAGTCACCAACGATGGGGCCGCACGGATGATTTGGTGGCATTTGTTTTCAGTTGTGTGTTTTCTTCAATTTGCAGTGATCTTATTTTCAATTAGTGGAAATTTCACATTGAGGGGGGGCGACATCATTCCAATGTTCCATTTCCAGTATGTCATCTTTTTCTATGTATGTATGAGCAACAGATTTCAGCATAATTTCCTATGTTATTCCCTATAGTGAGATGTGATGAGGGCTGAGAATAGTTCTTGGCATATCATGATGTGGTTGTAGGTAAACCACTTGAAAACCTTCATTTGGGGGTTTTTGGTAAACCAATAGCAAAACCACCATTCTTGGTTGTTGGTAATCCATTTACAAAACCATCACTTTGTGGTTTGTGGTAAACCAATTGCAAAACCACCATTCTCGGTTTTTGGTCAACCGTTTGCAAAACCATCCATGAGGTTTGTGATCATCCTGTGAAAATCACCAGATCATGAGCAGGTGCAAGTACAAAGGCATGTTTTCCCCATGTTCGCACTAAGGGGGGGAATGTTAGGAATATTATAGTGCTTCACATATTTATGTGTGTGAATAATAATTACGTGTGTAATTATTATGGTTGAGAGATTATTGTTAGAGATGTTATAGTATATTGTTTCAACAATATATTATTATATTTATTGTTATGTGTGGGTTATGTGAGTTATTCTCACCCCACATAATTAGGCTTGTTTGAGATTTTGTAGTTGAGTTAGTTTCCTATATTCTAGGGAAACTCTAGCCTATATATTAGGCTATTGTATTGTGTGAAAGATACAGAAGAAATATTCTATTGTGTGGCAATCTAGTTTGTTATTTTCATGAACATCAAACCAAGCTCTAGAGAAAAACTTTTTACGGTTAATACTCAAATAGGTTCACTATTTTAGAAAGATAGTTTCCAAACAAAACTTATACCTACACAAGATACCATCAACCAAGATATCTAGGTGATAAGGGGAATTTACCCCATAGACACGACACTTCCTCACCAAGACAACATCAAGTACCAAGAGGGTAATCAACTGACTTACTCAAAAATTTCCTCTATGGCCAAGGGTTATAGATTTAGAAGAAATACCATTCCATAAACATAGCTAGGATTGGAAACATAAGATTGATAAAACAAAATTATCTAAGAATAAGTTCCAAAATGACCCCATGGCCTCCATATCCATCTCAACATAACTAAATAATAATAGATTATAGTGTGGTATACTCAAACAATTTTAACAGATTGAGACATGGGTAGATCTATTTATGGGTCATCTAGAGAAAAACAAGCACACTTATTTAAACACAATTCCCGAAGGGCTTAATTCTAACAATAATTACCCAAATTACATACAAGCAACTGTTGATTTTTTATAAATTAAAACAAGGGAGCAATGTTAGAACTCAGTATTCCCAGTGGTGGTCCAACACATCTAAACAATACACTATCTACCAAAACATATAATTATCCAAGTGTTAGTGCATCCCTAACATGATACATAAGTCCATAGAAAATATCACATCTATTCTGACTTTTTTGTAGTTTTTGTACTTTCAACAAACTATGTCTAACAACCAAAACATGACCAAACACATACAAAATGACCGAACATGCATTTTTAAGAGGCTATAAATACTTAGGTGTAGGGCATCCAGAATTTACCTAATTTTTTAAATTTTTATAGTATTTTTTAAGTATTTATTTACTAGTCCGATTTTAAAATATTTATGGCCACAAAGTGGGACACACTTGTATGCTTTGACCCGAAGACGAAAAAAAGATCCTACCAGGGTGAAAATAAACACAACCACCACTAAAAATGCCAACTATACCACATTACAAGGAGTAATCTCTTAATATAAAGGTTGAGTATCGAAGGAGAAACTCCAAGATCCTATACACACCAAATCACACAACTTGAAAACCAAATTCACGGTTTGAAGCATGTACGAAGAAAATCAATACACTTAGGGTGTACCCCCATACAATGAGAGATCACAATACAAATAGCGTAGAAAAAACTCACCAGTAGTCAACAAAAGGGTCACATAACATCCTTGATAGCATTTATCAAAGCCACCAACAAGAGAAACGATCTCCGATTCAACAATCAGAGGTAAAATCCAAGAAATCTCGGAAATCAAAGAAGATGGATAATTAGACATTGTGCGATCCTTGAAAATCTTGCAATAAAATAAAAATAAAAAGAATATCCTTAAATCTTCTCAATCAAATAATAAAATAAAAATTTTGTCCTCAGATAAAATAACATAAGATTACTAATATAAAACATATTAAATGTCCACATCAAATTCACTTCCCAGTCCTTTATGGGTCACCAATAAGGGTATCATACATCGACCTCATACCTAAGAAAACACATACAAAAAACCGATTTAGTGCAACACCAAGACTTGATATCTACTCTCCCATATGGGGATTAAGTCCAGAAGTGAAAACCAAAACCAACTCCTCAAACCACTAAAGAAAAAAGAGGAGCTCTAAACAACTAATCAACTTCAAGTTCTTCCGCCAAACTGACCCCTAAATGCTACCTGTAACACTAATTCACAAGAGTTTCATCACACAAAATAGCAATCAAAATAAGGGACGGTCTCTATGGGTTAACACATCACATGCCTCAAAACCAAGAGTTAGGAACTCAATAATGATCATCTGAGAAATGAAACCCAGTTTGTATCACTCAATAATTTCACATCAATATAAACTAGATTAGCATTTCCCATTAACAAGGTTTAAAAAGATTCCCGCTTGGGCGAGTACAACAAACCAAACAAATTTAATTATCGTTATTATAATTTTAATCCAAGAGTTTCAAGAGTCCTAGGTTTGAGTTTCGTTTATTGGATTTCATTTTTCCATGTCTGTCATGGTCGAAGCATTGAACCCACGACTCTGATACCCAGTGTAATGTCAAAAAAATAAAATCAACATTCAAAGTGATAATAAAACCTATTAATTTATAAGGGAAAATTTTCAGTAAATTTTTTATTTTAGAAGATTGCAAGGGTAAACATTAGTTCACGATTTAAATAATTTCTTGATTTAGATTCATACAAAATTTGTTGGAGTTAGAATTAAACTAATAAATAAATATTATTAAGTTATTTCCCCAAAATAATTTATAGTTTAAAAGTCTCCCATTAAGTTCATTTACTTAATTAGAGTATATTTTACCATTATTTAATAGTCATTCCCCCTTAATTTAATAAACTATACCCTTGCTAATATTATTTTCGAAAACCCCTTTTGTTCATTTTTTAAATACCAAAAAAATTGTTAAATTAATATAAATACAAAGAGAGGTCACAATTTGGTCTAACAACTAAGTGGCCCTTTTCAACCAATTACCCATACCCCTTTTATTTAATTTTCATTCCCATAAAAATACCATCTTTTTAAGTTTTGTAGGGTTTATTTTCAACCATTAGATATAATCTATTTGGGCCATTAGATTTAGGTTGCCCAAATTTTCCTTATGAGGTCCTTTTATTTCTTTTCTTAACCCTAGACTCTTTCATTTGTTCCATTTTCTTTTGTAGGTTTAGAGAAACAGGACGAAGAGAAGCCATGGACACCATTGCAACTTGGGAGCATTTACACAACTCTTTTTTTGTAGAGCTAAAATAATAGATTTACCCTATTCCCATTGTGGGCATTATTTACCCTTTTTTATGTTTATTTTGAAATATTTCTTACAAGTTTGATGTATATATATTATGTATATACATAATTGAGGGAATATATAAATATATAAATACATAAACATATGTATATAAATATATACATACTTATTAAAGCTCAGATTTAGATATTTTAACCAAGTGTGTGTGTGTGTGTAAATATAAGATCTGAGTGTTTGTGGGTTTGGCTATGATAAATCACAGTGAATTATGTAAGAATATGAGTCGTTGTTTATTAATAGTGTGTGTGTTTTAATATTGTGTTGGTGGGGGCAGCATCCCCACCCTTATTATATATTTTTTTAACTAAAACAACCACCATAGATAGCCGCCCTAATACATGTTGCTCTTTTTTTCTTTTATTTATTTATTATATATATATTTTTATATCAAATAACTATATGTTGTTCATTTTTTCCTACCGAATATATATATACATATACATATATACATATATATACATATATATACATATATATATATATGTATGTATATGTATATATGTATATGTATATATGTATATATGTATATGTATATATATATATGTATATATACATATACATATATACATATACATATATACATATATATATAGTACATATATATATATATATATATATATGTATATGTATATATGTATGTGTATATGTATATATATGTATACACACACACACACACACATATATGTGTGTGTGTGTATATATTTGGTAGGAAAAAGTGAACAACATATAGTTATTCGATATAAAATATATATAAAAAGAAAATAAAACAAAAAAAGAGCATATATATATATATATATATATATATATATATATATGCAATTATAATAGTTTATTTTATTTTGTTACTATTATTTTTCTTTCTTTGTTTTATTTTATTAAAACAATATATCAATTCAACTAGTCTGTAATAAACACTATAAGGGTATGAGAAGTTGTTATAGATTCATATCTATTCAATTATGGAAAATAGTTGGAAATAGTAGATAATTTCTATAAAGATTTTTGCCAAAGGAAAAATTAAGTAGTTTCTAAACAAGTAAATACAAGGGACCATTCAATATATATACTTTTTTTTGCTTTCACACTATAATTTGAAACAAAATGAAATCTTTGTAACTCAAAGAACTCCTTCAATTTCTTGTTTTCAAATCTAATTTCCCATTTTTGCAAAAATTGGAAAACGACACACACTTTCCATATAAATATCATTCCATAAATTGAATTCATTTTACAAACTTTCCAATAAAAATCACATTTGAAAGAAACTTCCTTTCCCAACAAAATACAACTTGGGATATCTCCATTCAATTACAACATTACCAACTTGATAAATGAAATTTAAAATAACATTATTTTAAAATAAAACAATTACAACCTTGCACTCTAAGTGGAAATAATTGGGTCAAATTTATAACATAGAGCTTATTCTAAAGGTCAAATACACAAGTATTCATTTCAATGTCTCTACCCAACTTCAAAGTTTCAATTTTTCACTTCATAAAATATTCAAATTTTTAATCTCAATATAAAGAAACGGGGATATGCGAGCCTCTTTTCCCAACCTAATCTTATAAGAGGAGAAGACATCCTTCTTATTGGCCCTTGAACCTGAACCAAAGAACAATGAGGTGTGTACTGCAACTTTCATAACTTTCACAAAATGGCTTCCACCAAACAAGCAATCCAGAATAAAAAACACATTCAAATAACACACTCAACAAGATTACAATTTATGAAAAACACATATGGTTGACATCAAGACAAAAGGAGCAAGGAATATTAGAACCATCTCCTTTTATCTCTCAAATGAATTAGGGGTTCCACCAAAAATACCTCTATGTGCACATCGAAGCTACAAAATATAACCCTTTTCCCTCCCAATGCATAATACACAAAGCATAGTAATTTAATCCCTTTCACTCCCCATAGGTGGAACTCCCTACTCATGCCCCCTCCACAAGCCTATAAATTTCCTTTTCCCTCCCCAATGGTCCCATATTCCATCTCCCACAAATATTACAGACACACTACACCAATCCCACACACAATACACACACACATGCATTTACAAAACATACAACAATAATAAGAATAAGGTATAGATCCTACATTTTCATACTAGCTTTAACAATATTGAATCGACAAGCTTTAATCCTTTCCAAAACCAAGCAAGCACGAAAGCAATCCTTCATGCTGCAAGAAATAATTATCAAGAACAGATGTTCCAAAATGCAAATCAAGAAAAAATGAGACAAGTAACCACCATTCCTCCAATTTTTTAACTCCCATAATTTTTGACGTTCAAAACCACACCAAAGTCTATTAATTTAATTGGGAAATTTTTATGGATTTTTTGTTGTTGTTGTAAATGTTGCAAGGGTTATTAATATCCACTATGTCTAGTTAAGTTTCATTAACAAACATTACTCTTTCATAAGGTGATCATAATTAAATTAATAATTAAATATTATTAATTTATTTCTAACAACATTTTGGAACCCAACCCTCTTTAAGGTTCCACTTAATTTTATTATTATTTAAGTCATAGCTATTTAATTATTTTCCCTATGTGGGTTCATTCTACTTCACAAATAAGTTTAATTTTCTTACCTATCACTTATTATATTAATTATACATTTTTTAAAAATTTATTCATACATTATATAAATTTTAAGATACATTAATTTTATTGCTTACTAAAATATCACTCACTAATTACTACACTTTGTTGCAGGCTGTTAAGTTGCTACTACAGGATACTGGGCATTTTTTGTAGGGTTCTATGTAGTTGTTGCGGGAACTGGGTAGTGGTTGCAAGTGGTTGGAAAATTTCTACATGCACTTGGTAGATGTTGTGGGCTGATGTGTAGTTGTTGCAAGCACTGGGAAGTGGCTGTAGGTTGCTGGAAAGTTGTTGGAGGCACTTGCCAGATGTTGGATGTTGCTGGATAGTTGCTACAGGCATTGGCCAGATGCTTTAGGCTATTGTGCATTTGTTGCAGGTTGTTGGGTAGTTCTTGCAACCATTTTTTTAAAATAGTTTTATTATTTCATTCTCCCCCCCTTTTACTTTCAACATTAATTATGTTCATTAAAACTCATTCACTTATTTTCCACGCTTCCCTTCCGTAAATAGTTTTATTCCATTCTCCCAAAATCATCTCAGGTTAAATTAATTATATAAATTTAAACCATATAATTTTAATTAACGTCTTACGTTAACTTACTCAGAAGTAACTAAATTAAATTTAATTATTTAAATTATCCCAGTAAGTTAAATAATAAATTTAACTTTTTTTTAATTTATTTTATCGACACGTTAATATTACATGGAAATAGTATGACTAAGTGATTAAATAGTTTCGTTCATTTAAAATTTTACTTTTCCCAGCAGTTAAAACCTACCCAGAAGAATCTAAGGTCAGCCTTAGTAACGTACCCTTAAGATAATTCATAATAAAATAAAATACCCATACCATTATGTTTTTTTATATATATATATTTATTTTTTATCACCCTAAGTAAAATAATTTCAATAGACATGTGCTACACATTTACTTATCTTACCCATAATTTGAAATAAAATGTCCCATAATAATCTAAACTCGCCATGGCCTGTAAATAAAAGCCCTCTGAAGACTCTGACTTAACTATATATTTACATGTTGGGCTGTTATGACATTTAAAGGGTTTTTGAGACACACATGTTATAAGTAAACTGTCCAAATTTTAGGAAAAAATAGAATATATTTAAGGAGCACTAAAATTTCCAAAATTGTTGTAATTTGATTCTTACACAGACATTTATAAATTAAAAATTGTTCTGAACATCATGGTGTATCTTGAGATTTACATGGTGGGTTGTTATGAGATTTAAGGGGTTTGTAGATTCATATGTTATAAGTGAGTTGTACAATTTTTGAGAAAACATAACAGATATTTTACTAGTAATGAATTTTCTAAAATCACTGGAAGTTGATTCCTATGCTGAAATTTCCAGATTTTTGCATACAAATTTGAAGAAGATTTATAATTACTTCTCATCTTTCCAATGAGTTATATATTTCAAATAAACAAAATTGAGGACAAGAATTAAATATATCCTTTTCAAACTTTCATAAATTCATTTACAAACAACTTTTTCATTCATTACTTTTCCCAAATCTTCGTAATCCGATATACAACCAAGTAGAGCTCTTTACAATACAATTTTACAAAATTTCATTGCATGCTTTATAAACTTTTCACTTGAAACAATATGATACATTTATAAATAGGAAAATATTCATGTGCTTCAACATATGTAAACTCCTCCAAAAGTTCAACTTGAACTCCATTTTCACTTCAATTTTGAATCACAATACAATGAAAGGGGAGTAGGCGAAGCTTTCTAGCCAACCTTTAATCCAATAAGATGAGAATTCATCCTACTCATTTTCCCCTGATCCCCAAGGAAATAACAATGTGGATTGTTATGTAACTTTTAAAACTTTCACAAAATGGATTCTGCAAAACATGCATTCCACAATATACAACACATTTAAATAAAACAAACTCAAACAATATTTCCAATTTTCCCAACAACACATAGAATTGACATCAAGCCCAAAGGAGAAAGGAATATGGAAACCACATCATTTTTCCTCCCAAGTGAAGTAGGAGTTCCACCCAAAATCCTCCATGTACACAACGCAAAACATAATCAAATCCTTATTTCTACACTTACAAGTATGCAAAATATATCCATAATATCATTTTCACTCCCTATAGGTTGAACTCAAACTCACACTCCCTCCACAATGCATGCCTCACATATCCCTTTTCCCTCCCCAATGGTCCCATAAATCCATCTCCCACACCCAACTTAAGGCAATCCACCCATTCAAAATCAAACATACACACAACACTCATACAATGTTCAAACAAGCACAATTTCTACATCAAAATACATTAATACAAAACCAAAATAAGAGGATAACCTACCTCTCCATCAGGTTTCCAATTTATTTACTCAACAAGATTTGAATACTTCACACCAATCTCAATCCAAAATGTAACTCCCAAAGAAAACTCCAAGTATGAAAACTAAGACAAATTTTCAAAAATGCAAGAGAAGAAAGTAAGGAAAGTCTCCAAAAATCCATCAAATTACGCCAATAAATAGAAAATGGGTGTGAGGATGATGAGGTGGATCCATGTAGGATGCCACTTCATCATCCCCTCCATTAACACACAAGTCAAACACCAAACCCAAAGCAATTAAATGTGCATGTAAGACTTATGACATGCCCACATGAAATTTAAATTTGCACACCATGCTTATCAAGGACAAATTTAAATGTGGTAAGTAAAAAAGTGTAATTATTTACCATTTTTACACTAAAAAAGTCATTGAAATGATCAAAATGTGTCCAATACTTCATAAATAGGGTTAGTAGGAGAGTTTGAGATGTGAGGGGCAAGGTTAACTTGTCCCTCAAGTCTCTAAAAGTGGAAAACAAGTCAAAATTTGAATTTGGAAATGATGGTGGAGTACACACCACCTAAATGCATTTAATTCAATTCACATCATGCACCAAAACAAGGAATATCTACCCAATTTATTTCCCACATGTGATATCATCCCTCTTAATTTAAATTTAATATAAACAAGTTAATTTAGATACATTAACAAGTGTTAATAAAATAACAATATTTCCCAAATAATTAAATAAATGCACAATAAATTAAAACAACAAAATTAAAAAGAAGGAAACACATTACACCCATGGCCACATAAATGAGGTTACCCCCTATGAGAATATCCTAACAAAGAATGAAACAACACAACATATACATTAGACATGAGTTATCAAATTTGAACATGTTTCAAAACACCCAACATCCTTCTATGGTTTGTCCCCTATTCCCTTTCGATGTAGATGATATAATTTTCCAGCATTCATAAACAAAAATACCTTTCTGGCCTCAAGGCCATATCAATATGTCATTGAAATCATGGCATATATGTAACACCCACATTTTCGATGTTCTAAAACCACATGAAACCCTAAATACTTATCTAGAAAGTTGCAATTTTTTTTTGTAAAAAGATTACAAGGGTCCAAACCCTATAATATGTTTGATTAACTTTCTTACAAGAAAATACTACATTACATTAAATGGGACATGTCTCGATTAATATTCAAACATTCTTAATTCAATTCAAAGTGCGTATTAATTCTTTTAATTTATTAAATGGTATTAACTTTAACCAAATAATATTTATCACACATTTATTCAACCCTTACCCTTAGTTACCTTAGTCTCTTTAAATTATTAACCTTGGTGCCCATGTAAACATTTCTTAAAAACACACTAGTAGAGTTACATATCTAACATAATACAATAGGGCACTAAGTGGACCCATTCACTTATGTTCACATACACATAGATTACTTAAAATCCCATAATATATTCTAACCTAACAATGTTAGGGTTGATTCTTAACCCTTGGATAAAATAAAATTTGGCCATTATATCTTATTGTTCCATACTAACCATAACTTTCCTAATGAAATTTTACTAAACCTTTTTTTTTGCCCTAGCCTCCTCATTTGTTCTCTTTCCTTTTCTTTGATTTGCAGGTGGGAGGAGTGGAAGTCAAGAAAGGTAGGAGGAAAGCCATCAATGGACTCATTTGGATCTAGCTTATTTTATGACTTTATTATAACAATGTCTTCAATTTGAGGATTGCAGAAATTCCTTTCCAAATATGAAGTATTTATTTAGCTATTTCCATTTTTAAGTTATCTATTTGGTAAAACCTATAATGTCCCCATTCTTACCTCCATGGTCTAGTGACTAATTTTTCTTCTTAGTCTTGGTCATACTGAAGGGGCTAGAGGCGTAGATAGTTGTTGGGTATCGCTTTCAATTACATTTCACTTATATGTTATGTTTTTGAGTTATGCATTTACTTTATGATGACTTAAGTGAAAAAGGTGGGGTAATGTTCTATTTCTTCATTGGGTTCACTTAAGTGGACTTTTTTGGCCTAGGAGAAATAAATTCACTTTAAATGCCAATTAAAGCATGACATATCTCCAAGGGGCATCGGATTAGGGTTCTATGGGCAATTTTGTGATGGAAATTTTTATAAAAGGTGGTGTTTGGGGAGGAAAAAGAATATTGGTTCATTTTTCTATCTTATGTTAGGGATTTCAGCTTGATTTCCTTGCTTGTGGAGGTGAAACTCCGCAGGAACCCTAGATTCGATAGTGAAAGATATATCCCTAGCTAGTAGATCACTCTTTGGTGCTAAAATATCTAGCCCTAGTTTTCTATTGTGGATTTTATTCAGATTGGGTTGTTAAATTCAAAGTTTCAGAGGCTTGTTAATCCAGTTTCAAGTCCAGAAAGAGAAGACAACCATATTCATTAATAGAGATCATTTATTTTATCAATGGGACTTCTTGTTATTACATGTCATGGTATGTTGACACATTTCATTTCATGTTGATGCCTTTCATTGCATGTAGATGAATGTTACTTGTGTGTCATTGCATCTTGATGCATGTTGCTTGCATGTTGTTGCATGTTAGTTTAATTGCAATAAAAGTGAAGATATTGGTTATTTTTTGATTTTATACCCTGTTGCCATAACTATAATTTGTTGTCATATTTTAATGTATATTGTTGTCATAAAAATTAGTTTGTTATTTGTTAAATTTTTTTTGGAAATATTGAATATAAAATAAATCCGGAAAAAGTTTATTTCAAAACCTTCTTTCTAATTAGTCTATAACATCTGATACATTTAAAAGTTCATTCCAAGATTTACATATTTAAATAAATAAATTTCCTCCCTTATGGTTTTTTGGTGGTTTCCTTTTTATATTTTATATCCTCATTTTTTTGTTAAATAAAGTTTAAGTTCACACGATCGCGAATTTTACCATTCCACTGAAAATGATGAAACCACCACCCAAAGCAGGCTGATGTTCCTGCGGCTACCACCTTACTTGGGTGACCCTTCCTGAACTGTCATTGCCCTTCCTTGTTGGAAGTTTAGAGATTCTCATTTTGATGGGGCCAGAGATCTAGATACCGCTGCTCTTCATAGGGCGGTGGTCTTGTTGTTTAAAAAATAGAACCATCAATTATGTAATTTTTCCAACAACAAATTTCACTACAGTGATTTACAGTTTATTCTTAGCTTGAATATATGTGCCTATAGTTGCTAGTTGCCAGCTAGCTTCCAAGGTTTTGCATACTTTCAGCTCATCATTGATGATTACTCATGGAAAATGTGGGTATATTTCCTTCGGAAGAAGAGTGAGGCACTTGCAAATTTCCAAACCTTCTACCAGAAAGCCACTAGGTAGTTTGGGAAGCCTCTTATTCTCCTCTGCTCAGATCGAGGGGGGGAATTTTTGTCAAAGAAGTTCTTAGCATACCTAAATTAGCATGGAATTCAGAAACATTTGACTGCACCCTACATGCCCCAATAGAATGGGATTTCTGAGCACCACAACAAGACTGTCATGGAGATGGCTCATTGTATGCTCTCGACCGCCAAGTTGGAGGATCATTTTTGGGCAGAAGCAGTCCAGACATCAGTGTATCTACTCAACTGGGAACCCATAAATATCTTGCAGAAAAAGACACCGGAAGAGGTATGGACTGGTCGTAAACCTTCTATTCATCATTTGAGAGTTTTTGGTTGTACTGCATATATGCATGTTCCAAATAAGAGAAGGAAGAAGATCGATCCAAACACACTGCCATGTCTTTTCTTGGGGTATAGTACTACCTCAAAGGCGTATCATGTCATGGATCCTAAGATGAAGAATATCTACGAGATTCGAGATGTGGTATGTGATGAGTCGTCCTTTGACTCCTTGCCACATAATGGAGATCCAGTACCAACCTCATCACAAAGATTGCTCACACATCCAGATGATGAGCAAGATGATTCTTCTTAGAGAGAAGAAGAGCTGAGTGGAGACTTGTTCGTTGATCTTGGCACACTGCATAACACATCTTCACATCAGTAGCACCAACATCCAAAACGGGTTCAGAGTACTATTAGGGATGCACACCTGAGCTCACTTCCTGGTACTTCTACGGGAGTTAGAACACGAAGTCAAGCTAGACATGAGGTAAATTTTGCACTCACGAGTTTAGTTGTTGAGAGCACCGAACCTGAAACTGTTCATGAGGCATTAGACCAACCACAGTGGAAACAGGCTATGGATGCTGAATATGATTCCCTAATTCAGAATCGGACATGGGAACTTGTCAATCTACCTCCAGGTAAGAAATCCATTGGTTGCAAATGGATTTTCAAAACAAAATATAAGGCAGATGGTTCAATCGAAAAACATAAAGCATGACTTGTTGCAAAGGGTTATGCTCAGCAAGAAGGAATTGACTATGATGAGACCTTTGCACCCACTGCGAAGATCAAAACCATCAGAGTTTTCTATGCACTGGCAGCACAAAATGGATGGATACTTCAGCAGATGGATGTCAAGAGCGCTTTTCTAAATGGTGATCTAAAAGAAGAAGTGTACATGGCCCAACCTGAAGGGTTTCTAGATGAGCATAAACCACACAAGGTATGTCATCTGATAAAGTCTCTTTATGGACTCAAAAAAGCACCTAGGGCATGGTATATAAAAATTTATGATCACCTATTGCAGCATGGATTCACTGGTAGCCCCTCATATACAAATTTGTATATCAAGAAGGTAGGAACAAATATTGTCATTCTGGTTTTGTACGTAGATGATCTTGTGATCACAGGAAGTTCTGACAATCTTGTAGATGATGTAAAGAATGATCTGAAGAAATTATTCGAAATGACCGATTTGGGGCTACTTCACTACTATCTTGGCTTAGAGATATGGCAGAAGAAGAATCATATCTTTGTCTCCCAAATGAAATATGCCAAGACAATCCTGGAAAAGTATGGAATGTCAGATTGTAAACCAATGTCCACTCCTATGGAAAAAGGCTTGCAATTATCTAGATTCCAGGATTCACCACAGGTAGATGGCACTCACTACAGGCAGCTTGTGGGAAGTCTCATATACTTCACTTATACCAGACCATATCTTTTCTTTGCAGTGAGCTATCTCGCCAGATTTATGCAGGAGCCAAAGAAATGTCATTGGATAGCAGCAAAGCATGTGTTGAGATATGTCCAAGGTATAGTTGACTTTGGTCTGGAGTATCAGAAGAACACTCAGTTCTTCTTACAGGGATATACGGACTCGGACTATGTAGGATCCGTTGATGACAGGAAATCCACTTCAGGATACATTTTTCATCTCAGATCTGGACTTATCTCGTGGATTAGCAAGAAGCAAATTGTTGTTGCTCTCTCATCCACTGTGGCTGAATACTGCGCCGCACGAGGAGCTGTGTGCGAAGCAATTTGGTTACGTCACATTCTTGCAGATATAGCGATTCCTGAAGAGAAAACTCCCATCATTCACTGCGACAATCAAGGTGTGTTGAAACTTGTGAAGAATCATATTTTCCATGAACGAACAAAGCATATTGAGGTCAAATGTCACTACATACGTGAACAGGTCTTGAACCACCAAATTCAGCTTGAATATTGCCCTACTGATTTTCAGGTTGCAGATATTCTCACCAAGCCTCTCGGCAAGGTGAAGTTTGATTTGTTTACGGGGTACATTTGTAAGAGCAATGTATCAAGGGGGGGAATGTTATCTTAATTAGTTAGCTTAGTTAATACATTGGTTTCCACGTCCCACATACGGTTTCTCCATAACCGTGTAACTTCTCCTTAATTGTTTCTCTTTCCCCTCACATCTGTTCTAGTGCCTATATATTGCTCTTTGATTATAACAAAACAGAAAGCCCAATATAGGCACTGGAATAGATGTGAGGGAAAAAAGAAATGGTTATGGAGAAGTTACATGGTTATGGAGAAACCATATGTGATACGTGTAAACCAATGTATTAACTTAGCTAACTAATTAAGCTAACAGGGTGGAGAGTGTTGCATCTCGTCCTATCTTGTTGTGAATCAAGGATATTCTTGGAGGAGCTACCTTGTTGGTGTTTGGAGCTTGGATTCTTGTTGGTGACCATGTGAAACTTCCTTAGAGTTCGTTTTACCCACCTAGAGTGGAAGAAATTGTAATAATGTATTTCATTCTTGTATTTACTTTTGTATGACTTCCCACATCAAGTGGGGGACATTGTTTTAATCTTGTGAAGAAACATATTGTATTTCATTGTGGCCATGGAAGTGTATTATATATATTGAAAAGAAAGAAGAAAGATTTGTGTGAATTAGTATTGAAATGGAAACGAAATCTTACTTTCATTGTAGAGTTGTTTTATTGTTATATGTAATAAGGAAAAAGAAATGAACAAAATGGATATATAGTGCAAAATTTTAGTTGAAAGTTGCTTGTGGAAATGAGAGTTACATTCAAAAAGTTGTGAAGTTGTAAATGAGAAAGATGGAAAAATAGAAATAGTAAAAATTAGAACTTGCATACAAAATAACATGGTATGGAAAATAGAGTTATTGTGACTATTTAGAATGTATGCATATTATAGTGAAATAAGAAGGAGGAAAAGTTATATTATATTGCATTTAGCAATGTTGATTTTATAGTAAGGAAATGACAAGTAATGAACTAGATTTAAATTTCTTTTTGCACTTGTAATGGAAAGAAAAATCTAGTTAAGTAAATGAAAATTATTCTTGTAAGTAGACGAATTTTATTAGAGTTGAAAATACTTTAAAATGACTAGAATTAACCATGAAATGAGTAAATGAGAAATAAATCTCAAATCTAGAGCTTTAAAATGAACAAAGCCAACTCAAAAAGCATTTTTATATCCTTTAACAACTTTAAGTTTTTGTAAAAATCTCGGCATTAAGGTTCTATTTTTCAGAAATAGGACCGCTTCCCTATGTAGAGTGGCAGTCCCGTAACCGTCACTTAGGCTATGGCGGCGGTCTCAAAACCACCTCTCAGTAGGGCGGTGGTCATGTGTTTGTCACCCAGGTATGGCGTCGGTTTCACAATCGCCGCTCTATAGGGCGGTGGTCCACAATTTGTCACCCAGGAATGGCGGCGGTCCCAGGACTGCCGGTCTACTCTGGGTGGCAGTCAAGTCACTTATGACAGAATTCTGTGAATCCGTGCCTGTGTGTGAAATTTAACCAGTTTGCACTAATTTCTAAGTTGTAAAATCTAACCTATAATTACCGGCAATAAAAACAATTAGAAATGCTTTTATTTTGAATAATAAAACATACAATGGTGGATTCAAAACTAGCTCTTCTCATTTACAACAATGGGGCAGAGTTTTCCCCAAATTTAAACCCAAAATACACAATAATCTTCAAATAAAAACCAGATCAGAGAAGTAAATCCTCCCAATCCTTGAATGAAATAGAATACATAAATAAAACTAAAACTAAACTAAGCCTAGACTAAATATCCATGTAGAATCCTCCATGGCTCTTCCTCTTTTGCTCCCATGGCTTCCTCCTCTCCAACCTGCAAAATTTAACAAAAGGAAATAGACCAAATGAGAAGAATATATTGAGAAACGGTTTTGATATAATTTCATACGGATTTTAGGGCTAAACTTGGAACCCTAGGATCTAGTGGCCGAGAAGGATTTGATCCAAGGGTGGAGGATTGACCCTACCATTATTAAGAAGAAATATATTTTAAATGTTTTAATTGAAATTCTTAGGGGTATGTGTAGATGGGTGGGTGGGCCCATTTAATTGCCTACGGGTGTAATGTCCCTTTAGAACTCCTAGTGTGTGTAGGAATTTAATAAAAGGACTTTAAAACTATTAGGATAATGAATTTAATAAACTAGAATAAGGTTAGCCTTGCTGGTATTGAACATTAATTGAAGAGAAGAGAATATCTAATTAAGTGAATTAAACCTTGATACATTCCTTTTGTATGATTGGTTAATGGACCCTGGAGTAATTTGGAAAACATATAACGTCTAACTAGACCTGGTTCTTTAATCATAAGATGAGTTGAGCAGTGTGAGTTAAGTCAATGAACCCTAAAGGTTAAGAACTCTTGTAATATCCTTGTACCTTAACCTTCTTTGTACCCTTAACTATTAAAAAAAAGATTAGTCACATTTTTGGGTTAAGTGTTAGGTTGAAGCGAGTTCCTAGAATGTCTTTTTTGCAGGCGTTACACTTGGTATTAGATCCGTGCGTTCAAAACTTGGACCCTTGGGCACACTTAGAAAACATGAAACATGAACATTTAACCTAGTGCACAGTTGGTTTCTTTTAATCTAGAAAACCACAATGTTTGATAATTGCATAATTTAGAGAACTTTGAAAAATGAAACAAGACCTAGAACAATGAACTAACTCTCACCTTGATCGGTGCAGGAGGCATTGATCAGACGATGGGTCTTTTCACATAGACCTAGATATACCACCTCAAGAGCAGGTTGTAGCAGTCATTCTACCTCATATTTTACATACGCTTTAGGACGTCAATGCCGCTATACGCAGAGAGCCCTTAGGAGGACGATTTTCTAGATATGGCATGGAACCGTCAATAGCAGCCCAAGTATCCCCTTGACATAGCAAGGAGCATAGGGTAGAGAACTTCCGTGCGGAGTCACCTAGGTCAGAGTCGCCACATAGAGGACATGGAGACAGAATCTCAGGACATAGGGATGGGTCTCAGAGCCCTAGACAAAGGGAGGAGCATGTAGAGAGACCTAGGGGTCGTCAGACGTCAGTAGCAAACCATATCGGGGACATCCTAAAGCTACGACCATCTCACTATTCAGGTGATACAGGAGGTTTTCAGGGAGAGGCCTGGTTGGTGAGCTTGAGTGGATGCTTCAAGCTCTACCCTTGTACTAGAAACATGAAATCTCGTGTTGCGATCCATCTTCTGAGGGATGGAGTAGGAGTCTAGTGGAGGACCAAGGAGTAGAAGCACTACATGTATTATCCTCCCAAACCTACAAAATGAAAATGAGAAAATAGGGTAAAACAAATAAATAAGAGCACTTCATAAGGATGATTAGGATTAGATTGAATACCTGAGATCCAAGGGCTCTAAGTGAATCCATCTAATGGTTGGTAATCAATCCTAAAAATGTTATGTGATGATATTTTTTTGGTGGAAATATATTCTTGTTATTGGGGCCACTAAAGGTGTGTTGGGATCTTAAGATTAAATTGTGACCTATATTGTTTAGTTTAGTGACTTTTGCAAGGGATCTGACTTTTGAAATTAATTATATTAAATTTATAGAAAGGCAATTAGACAATGTCTCTTATAGAGATTAAAATTTATTGAATTAAATAATTATGGAAGGGGAAGTTTAGACTTTAGCCGTAAAGTATTAAATAAATAAATGATTTTCGACTATAAGGATGAATTAAATAATTTTGTAACAAAGGCATCTTAACTAATGGTTCGTAAGGGTTAATTAATGAAATTAACAGGTACCCTAAAAGGGGATTCAAGCTTAAATGATTGAATTAAAATAATAATAATTAATTCTTAATTAAACTGAAGGACTTTTTAATTGTGAAATAATTAAATCAAGTTTGAGGTTAACCCATTGCAACTTGTTTGATTAAAAAAATTATTCCGTGAATTTTCATAACTAATTATTGGGTTTTATCTTGGGTTTTGAGAGGGAAATTTGTGGGCGTGACACCTTTGATTAATTGTATAAAATTTATTAGTGTTTTTCTACTATTTAGTTCAATTTTTTGGGCATTCTTATATCTTTGTGTATGTTTTCCAAAAATAATTTTTAGGGCTACGTGGTCTATGGTGTCTCTTCAGTTGTCCCCCTAACCATATCAGTGCCACAATCCTATAATGTGATATGATTGCATTATATGCACAAAATGGTTTTATTAACTATGTTTTAAAGTTTTTAAAAAGGCCCTCAAAGAGATACAAAGTCTACTAGAATATGATGACTACACAATATGCAGAAAATAAGTATTTCGATAATATTTTGGAAAATTTTAAGAAAATGCAACTTTTATGCATAATTTTTATTTTCTACATCCTTTTCAACATCGTTCTAGCTTGTGAACATTTTCAACATCCTTCTAGTTTGTACCCAATTGAAATCTTTAGTGTAATATAAGAACAGTTAACTAATGGTTGTAAGGGTTTAATTATGAAATTCACAGGTACCCTAAAAGGGGATTCAAGCTTAATGATTGAATTAAAATAATATAATTAATTCTTACATTAAACTGAAGGACTTTTTAATTGTGAAATAATTAAAGCAAGTTTGGAGGTTAACCCATTGCAAAATTCGTTTGGATTAAAAAAATTAATCCGTGAATTCTTCATAACTAATTATGGGTTTTATCTTGGGTTGTGAGAGGGAAATTTTGTGGGCGTGACACCTTTGATTAATTGTTATAAATCTTATTAGTGTTTTTCTACTATTTCGGTCAATTATTTTTTGGGCATTCTTTATATCTTGTGTATTTTCCAAAAATTAATTTTTGGGCTACGTGGTCTATGGTGTCTCTTCAGTTGTCCCCCTAAACATATCAGTGCCACAATCCTATAATGTGATATGATTGCACATTATAGGCACAAAATGGTTTTATTAATATGTTTTAAGTTTTTTAAAAAAGGCCAAACATAATTGAAACGAAGCATTTGCATTTCATATTTTATCAAAATGCCTTGATTAAAGATATGTGCAGTATTGGAATGTATTATTACATCATATGCATAAATTGGTGTTCTTAAATATGTTTTAACCATTTCCAAATAAATGGGCTCTTGTGGATTACAACAATTATAATATTAGTACAAAATGGCAATATTGAAAAGCCGTTGTAATCTTGGAAAAATTCAATTATATGATGTAAAATCAGTCTTTGAAGCCATTTCCATCATTACATGTTCCAATTTTGAGCCCAATTAGAAACTCTATGATCAGGTATGGTTATCCATCAAAGCATAATACATACAAGTTCCTATAAATGTGTTCTTGTGATGGATCTTTAAATATGCTCTAGTGATGGAACTTAGTTTGCAGATACATACCACTTATAAAAAAACACTTTAAATTATAAATATCTTATCCTAATAAAACTACATTCCGTTGCGTAAACAAAACTACAATCAAATTGATTAATAATTATTAGGCATTTATACTTTGCAACTCAATATGAGTTAATAAAAACACAAACATATGCCCTATTGAAGAGATGGCGATTTATTTACATGTGGGATCCTGGTTGGTGCTAAATGTTCATTTCCGGCCACAAGAAAATAATCGTGCAGTCCTAACTACATAAGATTGTTTATAAGGATCATTTATTTTAAAATAAACAAACTCTCGTGCGAGGTGTTTTCTTGAGTGTTGCCATCAAAACAAAAATGTTTGGACTATCGATCTCGACTCTCGCCTTGGTCTCATCCGCCTCTCTTGCCATCGTCTCTTTCATTGCCAACCAAATCCTTTACGCCGTGCTGCAACTTGTGCCGGTATCAGTTTCGCTTTTTCCCCTCAGCATAGCACAAACTTGGGCCATGCTTGGCCTGCTTCTCAAGCCTCTGTAATACAGGAGCACAGACAACAAGCCAGCTCTTCTCGTCTTCAACTCAACGTTGTCCACATCTTCGTATTACGACACCCATTAACATTTTCCTTGTAATTTGACTTACGTCCAAAGGCAAAACAACATTATCCTGCGCGATTCCTCCGCATTCCAAGTCCAAATTTCTTCGCCAGAAGAAATGATTTCAAGCAGCATCATGCCGAAAAGGTATACATACCACCTTGGGGGAGTAAGTAATGGAATGCAGGATATCCACCTCCGGAGCGAGATCACTCAGTTCCGTGGTGTTGTCGTCAGTATGCGGCTGAAATCTCTACCCATAATTTTTTTTTTTGTGCCAACCCAAAATCAGCGACTTTGGACACGAAATGCTCGTACAGAAGAAAATTTTCAGGCTTGATGTCGCAATGAATGATACAATCTCTTGCATTCGTAGGGAGATAAAAACAAGTGATCTTTGCGGTACCTAAAGCTATTCTTAAACGGGTTTCCAGCCCAATGGTATAGTTCTTTCCCGGCCTATTAGTACTTTACTGAATAAACTTGAATTTCAGGGAGCCGTTGGGCATGTAACATACACCAGTAACCTCTTAGGCTCTGTTGTGAACAAAAAACCTCGAGCCTGACAGTTTTTGTGACTTGAAGTTTCCAGAGTGCTATTTCCGCTCCGAATGCTTTTCACATGCCGTGACCCTCCAATACTTTAAGCCACAAGCGTACCGTATGTAGAGTTCCTTTGAACACCGAGCCGACCATCCATCCCCTCACCAAATTATTACCTGAGATCCTGGTCGCACTCTGGCAGACTCCATTGTATGTGAACGCCTGGAGAAAAATTCCACGCATCGTTCCCTCCTACTTTGAATCTTGTTTAATGCCCACTTCCCACGACAATTAGTGATTATCTTTTGAGGTTATCCAGAATTAGAATGGGACATGGCTTTATTACTTATGTTGATTTAGCATGATGTTTTTGTGGACTAGATGCATTTGGATATGTGTAGATTTGTTTTCAGTGATGAATCACACGAATCATGGACGACTATTGATCTGATATATTTTATAGGGTGGATGATTGCATGGTTCTAATATTGGCTTTCGTCGCCCATGAGATTACAATATAGTTGTTAAGTACATTATTATAACAAACACTTTATTATTCAAATTCTATCCGATAATCACATTCCGTAACAAAAGTAAAATCAAATTGATTAAAATTATAGGCATATACTTTGCAACTCATATGCAGTTAATAAAAAAACATAACATATGCACCTATGAAAGAGATGCGATATTTACATGTGACTCTTGGTTGGTGCTAAATGTCATTTCCTGCAAGAAAATTAATCGGCATTCCATAACACATAAGATTGTTTATAATATCATTTCTTTTAAAAAAAAACCCCCCCCCCCCCCCCTTTTTTCGTGCGAGGTTGTTTTCGTTAGTGCTTGCTCACAACAAACTTGACTCTCGATCTCTCTCTCCTCTTCTTGGGCTCCATCCTCTCTCTTGCCATCGTCTCTTTCCTTGTCCACCACCTCCTTTACGCGTGCTGCAACTTGTGCCGGTCAGTTTCTGTTTTCCCCTTCCTAGCATCAGCACAATCTTGGGCCATGCTTGGCCTCGCATTCTCATCCTCTGTTATACATAGCCCGACCACCACGCAATCTCTTCTCACTTCTACTTCTTCAAACCCAAGTTGTCCACATTCGTCGTATTACGACACCCCCATTACATTTTCCTTTGTTTTTACTTAACGCCCAGGCAAAAACTTATCCTGCTCGTCTCCCATTCCAATGTCCAAATTTCTTCGCCCAGAATGATTTCAAGCAGCATCATGCGAAACTGTAGTATCATCCACCTTGGGAGTAATGGGAATGCCGGATATCCACTCTGGAGCGAGATACCCTCTAGTTCCTCTGGTTGTCGTCAGTATGCGGCTGAAATCTCTACCCACTAATTTTGCCAACCCAAAATCAGCGACTTTTGGACAGAAATGCTCGTCCAGCAGAATATTTTCAGGCTTGATGTCGCAATGAATGATACAATCTCTGCATTCTTCATGGAGATAAACAAGTGCTCTTGCGGTACCTAAAGCTATCTTAAATCGGGTTTTCCAGTCCAATGGTATAGTTTCTTTCCCGGCCTTATTATTACTACTGAATAAAATTGAATTCAGGGAGCCGTTGGGCATGTAATCATACACCAGTAACCTCTAGGCTCTGTGTGAACAAAAACCTCGAAGCCTGACCAAGTTTTTGTGCTGCATGTTTCCCAGAGTGCTAATTTCCGCTCCGAATTGCTTTTCACCATGCCGTGAACCCTCCAATACTTTAACAGCCACAAGCGTACCGTCTGTTAGAGTTCCTTTGAACACCGAGCCGAATCCTCCCCTCCCCAACTTATACCTGAGATTCCTGGTCGCACTCTGCAACTCCTTGTATGTGAACGCTCTGAGAAACATTCCCACGGCATCGTCTCCCTCCTTACTCTTGAATCTTGTAATGCCCACTTCCCTACGACACTTAGTGATTATCATTTTGAGTTATCCAGAATTTAGATATGGACATGGCTTATACTTATGTTGATTAGCATGATGTTTTGTGACTAGATGCATTTGGATTATGGTTAGATTTTGTTTTTCAGTATGATCTACACTGACTCATGACAGACTATTGGATATTGATTATTATTTTATATGGATGTTATTGCATGTGTTATAATATTGGATTTCTTCGCCATGATGAGTACAATATAGTTGTTAAATTTACATTACTATAATTTTGGATAATGATGAAATGCATAGTTTAAGTTGTGATTTAGACCTAGAAATAATGATTGCCTGAATTACGTATAGATGTTAATAAATTTCATGCATATGGTTATTTTGGATATTTTGACATGGCCGCAAGGCCGAAGAGGGTATTTTGCATTTTTCAGGAAACATAGCATGATCACAACCAGGAGGGGGATTGGGGACCAAACATAACGGAATGTCTGGTGGTTACAACATTGGTCGTCAAGGCAACTAGTAAATTGTATTGTGTTACCTTTATTCTTTTATGTGTTGAGAAAATTTCCATGTGGGGGAAATTTTCTAATGTGACCAAGGGGGTAAGAATTTTATTACTTGTTTTACTTGATTTTAGTAGGTGAATTCTTTTGTGAAGTCCTTTTGTTAAATTACTTTTGTTAAGTGTGTTTGGATTAATGTAATATCTTGTTTTAGTTTTTAAGCCTTGGGGAAAGTCAAGTGGGTGTAATAAATTTGATTGTTGGCTCCTTGAGTCTTGTGTGTCCTCTTGCATTGAATGCTTGGTTTTGAGTTTTGACCACTCCATGCTCTTAGAATCTCGAATTTGAGATTGAGAGCAATTTTAGGGGACTTGTGGGACAAGTTAAACTTGTCCCACACTTCCCAAAACCCCTTACCAACCATATCTATGGGTTTGGAATCCAAAAAGGGGGTTATTTATTGTTTTGGGAAGGGAAATATGACTTTGGAGTGAATTTTCCTCATTTTGCATTTAATTGTGCCTTAAGGCACATGGGAAAGGGTTGAATGTGGAAGAGGGTTGTCATTCAACCCAACCACCCATTTATGGTGTTTTGGGATTTGAGTTGACCTTGGGAGATGGTTTGAGGATGTGTGATGTGGCATCCTACATGGAGCCACATCACCCTCACCCTTACCTTTGATCTATTTATTGAAACTTCCTCTCTTGTTGAGGGAGTTGGACCTTTGTTTTTGTGTTGTTGAAGAGTTCTCCTTTGTTATTTTTGAGAGAGAAGAATTGGGAGTAAGAGATAAAGAGAGTTTTTGGACTTGCATGCTTGGATTGATTTGGGAAGGAGCTTGGAAAAGTTTCTTTGTTTAGGCTTCTCCAATGGAGAGGTAGGGAACCCTCTCCTTTGTTTTTGCTTTCATATTATTATTGTTTCTATGCTAAAATTGTGAAAAAATGCATGTTTACTTTGGTGTATTGTGAAAAATGGTTTGAATGCTTATTGTGTAGTATAGGAGAGGTCTATGGGAATACTCATGAGGGAGGCAAAAGAGTAGATTAGGATATTGTGGAGGGAGTTTGAGAGGGATGCCCATCTTGGGTAGGAATGTTTACATTCTACCTTGTCTTTGAGGGAGCCATAAGAGGAGGGAGGCATAAGAGTATGGGAGGAAAAAGGGGTACTTGAGCAAGCCATAAGAGTCATAGGGGCTTGTGTTTTATTGTGGAGGGTTTTGGATGGGCATCTCATCTCATTTGGGAGGCATAAGGAAAATATTCCCATAGTTCCTTCTCTTGTTGGCTTGGATGCAAGCCTTGTTGTGTAATGTTTGATGTTATTGTGTGTCTCTTTGTTCTTCTATTTTAGCTTGAATGTTGTGAAGAAATTGTATTGTGGAAGCATGTATAGTTGCCTTGAGTTGGAGACCACCCTTCATTGTGTTGTGTTTGGGGCTCAGGGGTCAATGGAGGAGATTGCTTCTCTTCCCCATTGAGATTTGGTTGGGAGGAGAGTGTTGCCTCTCCCCCTATCTTGGTTGTGATTGAACTTCATGGAACTTGGAGAAGGGAAGAAGAAATCTTTGGAACACATGAACCTTGTTGTTGACAATGTGAAGACATCATGTATTTACCCACCTTGAGTGGAGGAAAAAAAAAATGTAATATTGTTTGTCTTCTTTAGCTTCCATTATTGCAAATTTGTTTCCACATGAAATAAAGCATGTTGTAATAAAATTTGAAGGAAATGTTGCATTGATAGGGTAGGATTTCTTGCTCTAAAATTTATTGAGAATGTTGTTGAATTCCTTGGTGGAATAATGGAAAGAAATTACAAAAGGATGTATATTAAAATTGTTGTTTGAATACTCAAAAGTGATGTGTTGTAAAGATTAAAAAAAAAAAAATGCATCATCTCCTCTTGTGTAGTTGATGGAAGGTCTTAAGTTTTAAATGGTTTTTAGGATGCCAAAGAAGCTTTTCAAGTTCTAGTTCCTTCTATGTTTCTTTATTCATTCATGAATTTATTGTAAAATCCATTGTAAACTAACAAAGGAAATGAAATCGAATCTCTTCGAATTCCCATGCAATGTCTATAAAAAGATTAGATGGAAATAAATTGTCATACATATACTTTAAGCTTAACAAGTCCAATAGCCGATACTCCTTAATGTATATCAAAGACACTAATAGCTTGAATATTATCCATTTTAAGTATTAATAAAACTAATGAATATGCTGGTGGTTAATCCTATTAGCAATACACTGTTAAATATCCCCTTCATGTTAATGAAACAGACTACTCTAAGTCAAAATCAATAAATAATATCAATGAAACTTGTAAACATTATACACGTAGGGTCTGTGTCTTTCATTCTCGGCTATAACAAAAAAAAAACAAGAAAACTGTTTTCTTCTTGTCCATGAATATTCTGATATGTAACAGACCCACCTCTATATGTTGTCCCTCCACGAACAAATCGTTTCAGGCTTTTAGTTTTATATAGGAAAAAAAAAAAGGATTTTAGACACTAGAAATAGAACCTGGTCCTTCTTTTATCACCATAAGCCTATAGTGCGCCTTGATATGGTGCAAGCCCATGTTTACAAATTGCTTCACTTAGCATCAAAAGAAATTTATACCAACAAGAAGTAATGAAGGCATTTTCACGGTTAGCCTTTGACAAGATCTATATTCCATTGAAATGACAAAAGAAAAGGAACTGAATGTGAAGTGTAGCCGTCGCCACGTCCTTGGCTGAGAGTAGTGCTGCCTGAGTGCCTTCCCGTGCCCTTCTTGCTGGAGAAATTACTAAACAAAGAAAAAAAAAGAAAACAAAAAGAAAGGGACAGAAATAAAAGGAACATGCCTCTCCTTCTGGCCTGTGGGTTCCTTTTGACACATATCAACATTATAATGACAGGTCTTTGTGTATTCATTCTGCATCCCCCTCTTCCAGTGTCCTAAATCAAATATATATAAACATCTCTGAAGGTAGAATCCCGAATTTGAAGAGACTTTCGTTTTTAAGAAGATAACAACATTGTCGAACAGCCTGTTAGGGAGATTCCACCTCTCCTCAGCCTGTAACTCTTTTCTTTTATTGCCATACCTATTTTCCATGCGCACAGGACTATTTTCAGTTGCCTCCATGCACCTACCCGCGCGGCCAGGACAGTAGGAGAGGGTTGGGTCGTCTGAGCAGGTAAGACTTTTAAAAGCTACCGTATCCATTTGAAACAGCAGCTTGGTTGCTTGCACGCCAGGAGGGAATCATAATGGTGGACAGGTGGTGGTTGACACCCATCGTCCAACCATATCATTTACGCTTATGTTGAAAAGTTCCCCAAGCCAACTCTTGTTTCTATGTACAAAGGAAATTTCAATTTTAGGTTTAGCACCATTTATAATCAATAGCAGGTAGTTAAACTATCTTATACGCATTATAGATAAGTATGGTAGTATGTTTATTTAAGTATATTAACAATTACAATGCAAAACAAAAAAAAACAAAAAAATTTCATACCAAATGAGCGATACCTATATAAAGATATATATATATATATATATATATATATATATATATATATATGTATGTAAATATAAATATATATATATATATATACGTATGTAATATAAATATATATACTATATATATATATATAAAATCTACAATTACATATAATGTAATGTATTAATTTCAAAATATCGTAATACAACCGAATGATAAAGTAAGTATATATATATATATATATATATATATACATATGTATATTAAAATGTATTAAATTTTGAAAAAAAATAAAAATAATATGACCGATTAATAAAGTAAGAATAAAGAAATTGAAGTGGTCAATGTATTCGATTCAAAGTAAATTTTATCATCCTCTTGGGTTACCTTTCAGGTATTTGTCAACACGATATTACCAGAATTTAAACAATCTAACTCGGATGACGACCCTGCAAATCTCTGTGGAGCGTTGATTGAGATAGATCCAAATATCTCTGCCTTTGAAGCACCTTCATGACCGAGGTGGTTTTCAACCCTGGTTTCGAACTCGCCGATGTAATACTCATCGAGCCAGGTGGAAGCAACTCGTAGGTATGTAATTCGCCATACAACAATAAAAAAAAAATTTGTCGCATTTTCGGGTCGTTCGTTTGTTGCAGCGTCGTATTTGTCGATGTTGTGAGTGTGGCGTCATCTATTTTGTGGCGTTACATTTTGGTATCAGAGCCAGGGGTTCGAAGTTGGGACCCTTGGGCACACGCAGGAAAACGCAGAACAGGAACACTTAACTTAGTACAGAACATTATTCTTTTAAAATATGAAACCATATTGTTGATAATTATAGTAAACAGCAAATTTTGAAAACTAGCACAAGACCTAGTACAGTGAACTAACTCTCGCCTTGATCTGTGTAGGAGGCGCGGATTGGGTGAGGGGTCTCTTCACATAGACCTAGACATACCACCACCAGAGCAGGCCGTAGCAGCCCTTCTACCTCAGATTTTACAGACACTTCAGGATGTCAATGCCGCTATACGTGGAGAATCCTTGGGAGGATGAATTGCTAGGCATAGTTTGGAGCCATCAGTAGATGCCCAGGCATCCCCTCGACACAGTGAGGAGCACAGAGCAGAGAATTTCCGTGCAGAGTCGGCTAGGGCAGAGTCGCCACAGAGAGGACATGGGGACAGGATTTCAGGATATAGGGACAGGTCTCGGAGCCCTAGACAGAGGGAGGAGCATACAGAGAGACCTAGGATTCGTCATTCATCAGCTGCAGACCATATCAGGGAGATCCTGAAGCTGCGACCATCTCAGTATTCAGGAGATATAGGTAGTTTCCAGGAAGAGGCCTGGTTGGTGAGCTTGAGTGGATGCTTCAAGCTCTGTCCTTGTAGTAGCAACACGAAAGCTCGTGTTGCGATCCATCTTCTGAAGGATGGAGCAGGAGTCTGGTGGAGGACCGAGGAGCAGAAGCTCCATGTCGACTCAGAGACGATTACCTGGGAGCTGTTTGAGGAGTGGTTCAGGAGCAGGTATTTACCCAAGAGGTTTATTCAGCAGCGGATAGATGAGTTTCATGACCTCCGTCAGGGATCAATGACAGTAGCTGAGTATGAGAGTCGATTTCTGGACCTACTTCAGTACGTCGACTATATGCAGGATGAGCAGGTACGGATTTATAGGTTCATCCGGGGCCTGAACTTGGATTTAGCTGGCGCAGTGTGCATTCACTGCCCACAGACGTTAGCAGAGGCCGTGGAGAAGGCCTATATTGCAGAGGAGACATGGGGGAAGACACAACAGGCTAGAGATAGAGTTCGGAGCCGTATCCAGCAGATGCAGGATAGTAGGTCGAAGGGGTCAGTTCCTCCTCCACAGGGTGGACAGAGTTCAGGGCAGGCTTCATTTAGGCCACCACAGCAGCAGACCCGCCCACCTTACCGACCTCCTCAGAGATTCGATGCACAGAGAGGACGTAGTATGGGGCCTCCTCCTAGGGGTCCCATCAGGACGCAGGGTGCACCGAGAGCTCAGTCAGTCAGAGCTCGTCAGCAGAGACCTCAGAAGTCCATAGCCGGATCGTCAGGATTGGCATCTCAGTCATCTAGAGTACCAGCTGGAGCCGCTTCCCACTGGAGAGGATCAGGCGGTTGTTATGGTTGCGGAGTCGTTGGGCATATTTGGAGAGATATCCCACTTAACCCTACCAAGGGTAAGACACAGAGCTTAGAGCCTACTGTTGGAGATATGGCACGGAGTCATCGGATCTACGCAGTGGTCGAGAACCGCCAGGCTGAGCACCAGAGTACTGTGATTGAGACGACAGGTAGTATTGGTGGTATTTCCACCTCTATATTATTTGATTCTGGTTCTTCTGATTCTTTCATTACACCATCTTTGGTAAAGCGTTGTAGGCTAGTGGCAGTTAGGCAGGGCCATAGTTGGGACGTAGAGATGGCTTCTGGAGCCAAGATTTCTGTAGACTCCTTAGTCAAAGAGTGTGTAGTGGATTTAGGACCCTTCACCACTACTTCAGATCTTATGATCCTTCCATTAGGATCTTATGGCATCATTTTAGGCATGCATTGGTTGTCCGCTCACAGAGCTAGAGTGGACTGTTACCACAAGACTATTTCTTGCATAGATGATCTTGGGGGTAGAGTCAGTGATATCGGCGTAAGAGACCCGTCTCTATTCGCACCATCTCCGCTATGCAGCTAAGCGGGTTGTGTGCGACGGGGTTGCCAGTTGTATGCTGTTACAGTTCGTGACAGCTCAGAGGATGAGTCAGGGGGACCTTCCCTCGATGATCATCCCATCTTATCAGAGTTCGCCGATGTGTTTCCAGGGGAGCTACCAGGATTACCTCCCCCACGTGAGATCGACTTCCATATAGATCTAGTTCCAGGCGCAGAGCCTATCTCACGAGCACCCTATCGGATGACTACACCTGAGTTATGTGAACTCAAGTTGCAGCTTGAGGGCCTTCTGGAGAAATGCCTTATTCGTCCTAGTGTATCCCTTGGGCGCCCATTTCTCTTCGTAAAAAGCGGATGGATCTTCTTCGGTTATGCATTGATTACGTCAGCTGAATAATAACGAATCAAGAATCGTTTACCCCTTCCCTGCATTGTGAATTTTTTGATAATGAAGGGTCTAACCGTTTCTCCTTCCAAGATAGATCTTAATTCAGGGCCCTCGGCCCCTTATCCTATCGTCTAGCAAACGGCCACCCTAGCCTATCGCCCCGCCCACGTCCATGATGTACGTTACACGTTTCCAGCGTGCCTCTTAGGCGATACTGTTTTGTCCTTCTCATGTGCTAGATTGGACTGCATTGAGGTGCAGGATCAGGGGCAGGTGCTGGTGGAGCCCATGCGCATTTTAGATTCGCAGGACCCTGGGCCTTCGCGGTAGAGGGGTAGAGAGCTGGATCCGGTTCGGGTCTAATTGGGACAGATACGATGAGACTGCTGCTACTTGGGAGGATGCTACATCATTGTGAGCCCAGTTTCCACACTTGTTTCAGTGACTTCCAGGAGGAAGTCTAGTCTAAGGGGAGGGGGATTGTAATGTCCACTTCCCTACGGACACTTAGTGATTATCATTTTGAGTTATGCAGACTTTAGATATGGACATGGCTTATACTATGTGATTAGCATGATGTTTTGTGACTAGATGCATTTGGATTATGGTTGGATTTTGTTTTCAGTAGTGATCTACACTGACTCATGGACAGACTATTGGATATTGATATTATTTTTATATGGATGTATTGCATGTGTTCTAATATTGGATTCTTCGCCATGATGAGTAGAATATAGTTGTTAAATTACATTACTATAATTTTGGATAATGATGAAATGCATAGTTAAGTTGTGATTTAGACCTAGAAATAATGATTGCCTGAATTACGTATAGATGTTAATAAATTTCATGCATATGGTTATTTTGGATATTTTGAAATGGCCGCAAGGCCGAAGAGGGTATTTTGCATTTTGCAGGAAACACATCATGATCAAAACCAGGAGGGGGATTGGGGACCAAACACAACAGAATGTCAGGTGGTTACAACATTGGTCGTCAAGGCAACTAGTAAATTGTATTGTGTTACCTTATTCTTTTTATGTGTGAGAAAATTTCCATGTGGGGGAAATTTTCTAATGTAGACCAAAGGGGGTAAGAATTTTATTACTTGTTTTACTTGATTTTAGTAGGTGAAATTCTTTTGTGAAGTCCTTTTGTTAAATTACTTTTGTTAAGTGTGTTTGGATTAATGTAATATCTTGTTTTAGTTTTTAAGCCTTGGGGAAAGTCAAGTGGGTGTAATAAATTTGATTGTTGGCTCCTTGAGTCTTGTGTTTCCTCTTGCATTGAATGCTTGGTTTTGAGTGTTGACCACTCCATGCTCTTAGAATCTCGAATTGAGATTGAGGGAAATGTTAGGGGACTTGTGGGACAAGTTAAACTTGTCCCACACTTCCCAAAACCCCTTACCAACCATATCTATGGGTGGAATGCCAAAAAGGGGGTTATTTGTTTGTTTTGGGAAGGGAAATATGACTTTGGAGTGCATTTTCCTCTCATTTTGCATTTAATTGTTCCTTAAGGCACATGGGAAAGGGTTGAATGTGGAAGAGGGTTGTCATTCAACCCAACCACCCATTTATGGGTTTTGGGATTTGAGTTGACCTTGGGAGATGGTTTGAGGATGTGTGATGTGGCATCCTACATGGAGCCACATCACCCTCACCCTTACCTTTGATCTATTTATTGAAACTTCCTCTCTTGTTGAGGGGGTGGAGCTTTGTTTTTGTGTTGTTGAAGAGTTCTCCTTTGTTATTTTGAGAGGGAAGAATTGGGAGAAGGAGATAAAGAGAGGTTTTTGGACTTGCATGCTTGGATTGATTTGGGAAGGAGCTTGGACAAGTTTCTTGGTTTAGGCTTCTCCAATGGAGAGGTAGGGAACCCTCTCCTTTGTTTTTGCTTTCATATTATTATTGCTTCTATGCTTAAAATGTGAAAAAATGCATGTTTACTTTGGTTGTATATGAAAAAATGGTTTGAATGCTTATTGTGTAGTATAGGAGAGGTCTATGGGAATACTCATGAGGGAGGAAAAAGAGTAGATTAGGATATTGTGGAGGGAGTTTGAGAGGGATGCCCCATCTTGGGTAGGAATGTTTACATTCTACCTTGTCTTTGAGGGAGCCATAAGAGGAGGGAGGCATAAGAGTATGGGAAGGAAAAATGGGTACTTGAGGGAGGCATAAGAGTCATAGGGGCTTGTGTTTTATTGTGGAGGGTTTGGATGGGCATCTCATCTCATTTGGGAGGCATAAGGAAAATATTCCCATAGTTCCTTCTCTTGTTGGCTTGGATGCAAGCCTTGTTGTGTAATGTTTGATGTTATTGTGTGTCTCTTTGTTCTTCTATTTTAGCTTGAATGTTGTGAGGAATTTGTATTGTGGAAGCATGTATAGTTGCCTTGAGTTGGAGACCACCCTTAATTGTGTTGTGTTTGGGGCTCGGGGGTCAATGGAGGAGATTGCTTCTCTTCCCCATTGAGATTTGGTTGGGAGGAGAGTGTTGCCTCTCCCCCTATCTTGGTTGTGATTGAACTTCATGGAACTTGGAGCAGGGAAGAAGAACTCTTTGTAACACATGAACCTTGTTGTTGACAATGTGAAGACATCATGTATTTACCCACCTTGAGTGGAGGAAAAAAAAAATGTAATATTGTTTGTCTTCTTTAGCTTCCATTATTGCAAATTTGTTTCCACATGAAATAAAGCATGTTGTAATAAAATTTGAAGGAAATGTTGCATTGATAGGGTAGGATTTCTTGCTCTAAAATTTATTGAGAATGTTTGTTGAATTCCTTGGTGGAATATTGGAAAGAAATTACAAAAGGAAGTATATTAAATTGTTGTTTGAATACTCAAAAGTGATGTGTTGTAAGATTAATAAAAAAAAAATGCATCATCTCCTCTTGTGTAGTTGATGGAAGGTCTTAAGTTTTAAATGGTTTTTAGGATGCCAAAGAAGCGTTTCAAGTTCTAGTTCCTTCTATGTTTCTTTATTCATTCATGAATTTATTGTAAAATCCATTGTAACTAACAAAGGAAATGAAATCGAATCTCTTCGAATTCCCATGCAATGTCTATAAAAAGATTGGATGGAAATAAATTATAATACATATACTTTAAGCTTAACAAGTCCAATAGCCGATACTCCTTAATGTATATCAAAGACACTAATAGCTTGAATATTATCCATTTTAAGTATTAATAAAACTAATGAATATATTGGTGGTTAATCCTATTAGCAATACACTGTTAAATATCCCCTTCATGTTAATGAAACAGACTACTCTAAGTCAAAATCAATAAATAATATCAATGAAACTTGTAAACATTATACACGTAGGGTCTGTGTCTTTCATTCTCGGCTATAACAAAAAAAAAAAAAAAAAAACTATTTTCTTCTTGTCCATGAATATTCTGATATGTAACAGACCCACCTCTATATGTTGTACCTCCGCGAACAAATCGTTTCAGGCTTCTAGTTTTATATAGGACCAAAAAAAAAAAGGAGTTTAGACACTGGAAATAGAACCTGGTCCTTCTTTTATCACCATAAGCCTGATATAGTGCGCCTTGATATGGTGCAAGCCCATGTTTACAAATTGCTTCACTTAGCATCAAAAGAAATTTATACCAACAAGAAGTAATGAAGGCATTTTCACGGTTAGCCTTTGACAAGATCTATATTCCATTGAAATGAAAAAAGAAAAGGAACTGAATGTGAAGTGTAGCCGTCGCCACGTCCTTGGCTGAGAGTAGTTCTGCCTGAGTGCCTTCCCGTGCCATTCTTGCTAGAGAAATTACTAAACAAAGAAAAAAAAAGAAAACAAAAAGAAAGGGACAGAAATAAAAGGAACACGCCTCTCCTTCTGGCCTGTGGGTTCCTTTTGACGCATATCAACATTATAATGACAGGTCTTTGTGTATTCATTCTGCGTCCCCCTCTTCCACTGTCCTAAATCAAATATATATAAACATCTCTGAAGGTAGAATCCCGAATTTGAAGGGACTTTCGTTTTTGAGCAGATAACAACATTGTTGAACAGCCTGTTAGGGAGATTCCGCCTCTCCTCGGCCTGTAACTCGTTTCTTTTATTTCCATACTTGTTGTCCACGCGCACAGGACTATTTTCAGTTGCCTCCATCCACCTACCCGCGCGGCCAGGACAGTAGGAGAGGGTTGGGTCATCTAAGCAGGTAAGACTTTTAAAAGCTAGCGTATCCATTTGAAACCGCGGCTTGGTTGCTTGCACGCCAGGAGGGAATCATAATGGTGGACAGGTGGTGGTTGACACCCACCGTCCAACCATATCATTTATGCTTATGTTGAAAAGTTCCCCAAGCCGACTCTTGTTTCTATGTACAAAGGAAATTTCAATTTTAGGTTTAGCACCATTTATAATCAATAGCAGGTAGTTAAACTATCTTATACGCATTATAGATAAGTATGGTAGTATGTTTATTTAAGTATATTAACAATTACAATGCAAAACAAAAAAAACAAAAAAAGTTCATACCTATATAAAGATATATATATATATATATATATATATATATACACACGTATGTAAATATAAATATATATATTAAAATGTATTAAATTTTGAAAATAAAATAAAATAATATGACCGATTAATAAAGTAAGAATAAAGAAATCGAAGTGGTCAATGTATTCGATTCAAAGTAAATTTTATTATCATCTTGGGTTACCTTTCAGGTATTTGTCAACACGATATTACCAGACTTTACACAATCTAACTCGCATGACGACCCTGCAAATCTCTGTGGAGCGTTGATTGAGATAGATCCAAATATCTCTGCCTTTGAAGCACCTTCGTGACCGAGGTGGTTTTCAACCTTGGTTCCGAACTCGCCGATGTAATACTCATCGAGCTAGGTGGAAGCAACTCGTAGGTATATAATTCGCCATACAACAATAAAAAAAAAGTTTGTCGCATTTTCGGGTCGTTCGTTTATTGCGGCATCGTATTTGTCGATGTCATGAGTGTGGCGTCGTCTATTTTGCGGCGTTACAAATCTCCGACGCTTCAACCAGGTAAACAGTGCGAATGCAAAAACCAAAATAACAGCCAAACCAGTGCACAGAGGAATTATATGTCTGAGGACATTAAACTTATTTCTCTTGGATGACGGTTGTTGTAAATCAGAATCAGCCAACCGAATAAAAAAAGACTCTCCACTGGATGGATGGCGGATGTTTAACAAATCGCCGAACCACAATCGGCAGACGGGGGAAGCGGTAGCAGTAGCGGTGACAGCGAAGGCATTGCAAGAGCAATTGTTGAGACACGCAGCACGGCATCCATTTGGAGTTTTCTCTTCCCTGTACGAAATAACTTGTTCGTCGGGCAACGATGTTCCGCTCAGTTCCAGGAAACCATCGGTGGTGCCATCCGTAGCTGAGCATTGTAACGAGTTGCGCCGAACACAACCGCTTGACCACCACTCGTGTGAATTCCAAGCGCGATCATCCGCGGGTTGGAAACCTTGCAGGCAGCTGCAGAATTGAACATTGTTAGAATTGCAGGTTCCGTACGCTCCGCAAATGCCGTATACTTGGCATTGCTCTACGGGCAGACCTCGACGCGTGGTCCATTTACCATTAATCATAGCATAATGTCCAACTGATCCGTCCTTGTCTAGTGTGTAATGGTTATGCATCTGCTCACCTTCCGGCTTTACTGTATAGGTCCCATACAAACCAAATTCAAATGTTAACTTACCGTACTTGGTTGGAAGATCTGTCATCTGGCTGAAATATTGACCGTTCCAAACTCCGGAGGCCCAATACTGAAGAGAATCATTCCACATGAGCACGGTTTGGTTTGCGCCGGAGGGATCCAACAGAGAAGAGAAAAGCCCAGGAGCTGGGTCGAAAGAATTCTTCCAAGAGCTGAACTTTTGCCGTTTCGAAAACTTCATGCCAGGCAATAAAGTATCTGTGAGATGATCAAAGCTCTCCCAAACAGTCTCAGATCTGTTGTCAGTACCCAATAGAACAAAATTGCCAGAATCCAGTAGCACACCGCACGAAACTGTGGTGGTCGCATTGATCGACCAGACAGATGCTCCCCACGCATCAAACACTCGCAGATGACCCTCTCTCGACAGATTTAAAACGCCCGGCATGTTTCCGATAGGAGACACCCTGTTTGCCACCCAAACGATTTTCTTCTCAGGGCCTTGGGCATACCAGATGCCCACATACCAATTACGTGTTCCACGAGGACTGAAAAAACCCATCGCAAACAAGCCATTGTTTGACATTATTGTTTGCTTTTCGTTGAGCGAAACCCCTAACAAAAGGGTGTCTCCACCATCGACTGGTACAGAATGGCAACCGTAGAGTAAAATAAAAATCAATGTCAATAAAATGAAATGTTTGAGATAACTTATCTCTAAACTGTTTGCCGCCATTTCCATATCCTGATAGTTCTTGGTTTTGCATATAATCAATAGTAGCCAGAGAAATACGTCTAATACTAGTTCGTATTTGGGCCCATAGAGGCGAATTTATAAACGAGGAGCAGCAACCAAACAGGTAAGGAGTATAAAACGTTTGATTTCGACCACTTTGAATATTTAACCACTGAAGATGCGATTCTTGAAAAAAATTGAGAGGAAGAATGATCGTGTTGGACCCGTAATGGATTCCACATAAGAAATATCGCATCGGCTCTAATTTTAGCCCAACAAACCTTTTGTGTAAAATAAGCAACTCAACTTTTTTCAAATGTCTTGGTCATGGCCATTGACTCCAACGGCTAGGCCTATCTCTCACGCAAGTTTGCACAAAGTCAAAAAGTGTTTTCCGTCACGTCGTCATTAGTTTTGACGGAATAGGTAACAACGTATTACGTTAATACCTATAAAGCTAACAACGTATTACGTTAATACCTATTCCATCAAATTTCCATTTGTATTTTTATAAAAAGAATCGGCGCCATAATCTTTCATACGTGAGTGCGTAGCAGGATGGTGGGGAACGGGAAATAGGGCGCGGGGTCGCGGGTTCGAGGCCAGCTAGGTGCAAGGATGGACCGCCCTAGTCAAAGTCTTCCGCATGTTCGCGTTGACTGCGAACTTGCGTGATGGATACGCTGATCGGACTCCAACTTACAATGATGATTCAAGTCACTTCTAACGTCTTTCCCGAGAAAGGTTAACTCAAAAAATCCATAAAAGAGTAATGTTGACTGAAACTCTTGAAAATTGGTTTATTCACAAATGCGGTTTAGTAACCGGAAATCAATTTAGGGTTATAACAGCCCATAAAAAGAGTGATTGTTTGTAACGCCCATCTAAAAACAACCACTCAAGACCAAAAAACAACCTAGGTTTAGTTAGAAAAATTATGGAATAATTTTTTGTCCTTTGTTTAAAAGTGCCTACAACCAGGCTTCAATAATACAGTAGTCAGAAACAAGATTCAAGGTCAAAATATTTTTAACAACTAAAGTTCTCCCATTACAACAACTATTAAATTCATAAGGTCTAAAACATAGGGTTAAAATAATCATTCAAAATAAAAAGGCAATTTCTCACTGACCCACTATCTAACTAGCTTATAAGGTTCAACCTATTATTTCTCACTATTAATGCAATAAAAAATTCTTGGAAACATTCCCATTAGATAGGAAATTTCTTCCCCTTTCCAGTGATATAAAGAAGTCCACATAACTCCTCATATTTCTCGAGTTATGGGCCGACGGGCCTTGAGAGGAAATTTTTTCCAAAGGCGGGCTTGCGGGCCTGAGGAAGAAATTTTTCCCTAAGGCGGCCCGGCGGGTCGCGGGAAGAAATTTTTCGCTTAGCACTTTTGGGTGAAAAGCGCATTTTACTCCCATGCACCCATGAGCCCACGGCGAGGCTTCGCACTCGAAAGGGAAATTTGCCAAGTCCGCGAAGGGACATGTGTCCAAAATTCAAGCCTAAGCGGGAAGGTGGGTCGCAGGAGGTAAACTGGGATTTTAGAATTTTAATTAGAAAGGGTGAAAAGGATCAATCTAGTCTGCTCCTCTACTAAAGTGCGGAGACACCACATGTCAACCAATGATAGGTTGCAAGTTGGCAGATCGGCGGAGAAATCATAAAATTTAAGACTTTTATATTAAAAGGAACAAGATGGAAAAACCACCCGTGCCTCCGCCGACGCTATACGATGCTACATGTCAGACCCTCATTGGCTGTGAGTTTTTAGGCCATCAGGTAGACTTAGGAAAACTTGCCTTTTTTGCAAAGAAGAGCGCTACGTTTTAAAACTCCGCCAACGCCTCATGAAAACACGTGTCAACCAACCATTGGTTGTAGGTCAACGGAAAGACTTAAGAAATTTTGCCCAAAATTTTTATAAAGTGTTAAGGTTTAAAATGATCTGATCCTCCGCCGATGCCTCGTGAGGCCACGTGGCAGCACCTGATTGGCAGTGGAGCGATAGGGAAAACTACGAAATTTTGCCAAATTTTTTAAAATGCTAAGTTAAGGGTTGTGGGTCAGCAGAGTGGCGGGGAACTTTATGAACTTTCGATTTTTGGGCAAAAATTTAAAACGGAAAGTTTTAACCCGTGTGTCTACTAGAAAATATTTTATTAATATAATTTTGAGAGTTAGTTTTTTTGTTTGAGGCCAAATGAAGTAAAAACATCATAAGGCCATAACTTTCGACTGGGAACTTATTTTTTGGAAAGCGAGGACTTTTTGGAAATATCGCAAAGTACTCTTTCCATAGGAACCCTAAAATTTGATTTTTATAAAATTTGATGAGTCAATTTTAAGAAAGACGTTCTGCAGGCTTCTAAAACGTGAACTGGCATTTTTAGGTTATAAAATGTTTGCTCAAATTCAACATTATTTCTTTCTCAACATGTCATACAGACATGGAGGATTGCACTTGGAGGGATTTAGGATGGATTGCAAGAGAACATTTGTTAGATTGATTTTCAATTTTAATATTTCCCAATTTGATAGCAAAATGACTGAAAAAAGGTTTGAGCTTGATTTTACAAAGTTTTGAAATATTTTCCTAAGTGTTAAAGTCTAATTATGGTCATTTTGATCATGCGACTTCAATTTCATTTTTTCATTTCATTTTCCAAGGTTGTAGGTTCGTTCTGAACATTTTTTATTTAAAATTTGGCAGTTTGAGAATTATGTAATAGAGCTCTATAACTTCTAGATCGAATTGATACATTTGCATTTACCAAATTTAAAATATTAATTCATTCCATGTTATTTTATTTCATATTTCATCTTCCTTCAACCAAAGCTTGAGAACAAGAATGCATTTCAGAAGCACAGAGTGATATAACATTCCCTCATACGTATTTATTTTTTTCTTTTTTCCAAATAGAGATTTCATAATACATTACAAACACAGATTTCCAATGAAGACGATATCATTTTAACAAAAAAAATAACTTTTATTGATTGGATGATTCTTTTACAACTTTATTTTCCATTCCACATATGTCCTTTCACATTCAAATGTGATTTCATTTCTAAAACATATTAACTCTTCAACACAAAACATATTACATTTTCATCCACTTTATAGTGCCCACTTCCCTTCGACAACTTTTTTATTATTATTTATGATACTATTGACTGCACTTACGGTTATATTATAGTATTTGATATAGCATGATTAGTAGATATCAGAGATACTGAAATGTTATTGATTTGATTCTTATATGATGCATATGGACTACTGGAGACATTTGATGTTGATATTGATATACTGTTGGAATGATTGTTTATCTGTATTTCTGACATGTGATATATTTAATCATGTTTAGTAGACCTTGGATAATTGGATTAATGTTGTGATCATTTTGATGTGGATAAAATGTGGAATGGAAATGTGCTAGAAAATTTAGTGACATCGTATCTTGCATAGATGATATTAATTCATATATAGTTGATTTCATTTTTATATTACATATTTGACATGAATGTTTTAATGCGGCCACAAGGCCGAAGGAGGTATCCTCTGTTTTGTAGGTATATTATATTCACAATAACATTGGGGGAGTGGAGACCAACCACATCGGAATTCGAGAAGAATTCAACTAGTGTCACCATGACAACATGTAATTGTGTGTGTGTTAGAACTATTAGTTAGGAGAAAATTGTGACCTAGGGGTCATGTGTTGTTTTGTCTTAATTTTCCCTCTTTGATAATGTTAGTATGTGTTTTCCTTTAGTAATGAAATTTACATGTTTTATTATTTAGATTTTTGGATATGTGTTTACCCCCTTTATTATTCGTGGGTTGTAGTGTCTTAATTAAGCTAATGTAAATTTGTCCTAAACTAATCAAAGATGTGACCAAAAAGGAGTTCATTTATTAGGCTTGATTTACTTTATGATTTTGTGTTGAGTGAAGTGTGTTTGAGTTTTGAGTGTAGCACACCCTATTCTTCATGGGAAACTCGAATTTGACCATAGAGGCCAAATTTGGAAGCTTGTGAGACAAGTCAAACTTGTCCATAACTCTTAAATGCCCATGCCAACCCTACCTATGGGTTGGGGGGTCAAATTTATGCTCTTTTAGGTGTTTTGGGAAGTTAAAAAGGTGAAATGTTAATTGCACTTTCTTTCAAATAATTAATTTTTTCCTTTAGGGGAGTGGGCTTAGATGGAGTGTGTAAGGTTCTTGTCATTCCTTCAACCACTTATTAATTGTGCATTGGAATATGAGGTTGACCAAGTGATGTGGAGTGGAGAGGAAATGAGGTGGCATCCTACTTGGAGCCACATCATCCCTCCCTCCCCTTTCTCTATTTATTTAATTATTGTTGCTTGTTTTAGGGTTGCACGATCATTTTTAGTCTCTATAATTTTTGGAGAGTGAGAGGATTTTTGAGAGAGGCATGGATTTTTGGAGCTTTTTGGATGCTTTCTTGGTCTTTGGATAATCTTGGAACTTCATACTTGGAAGAATCTCTACCATGGAGAGGTAGGAGCTTCACCTTAGTTTAAATTATGTTGCTTGTTTTATTGTATGGGTGTGTTTGCTGTATTGTATGTTTGTTTTCCCTTTGGAATGTTGCTTAGGTATGGGTAGATTGCCTAATTTTTAGAGTGGGAGGAGACTATTGAGATTTTTATGTAGGGAGGCATAAGATTTTACCCTTTTTGTGGAGGGAGTTTGGGTTGGGTGCCCCACCTTGTTTTGAGGGATGCTTGTATTTCCCTTTTTTTGTTCTTGCTATGAGGGAGACATAAGAGTCGATGTAGGTAGGCATAAGAGTTATGGAGGTATAAGGGGTACTTGAGGGAGGCATAAGAGTTGTAAGGGGAAATTGTGATTTTCATTGGATGCTTTTGGGTGGGCACCCATTTCCATTGGGAGGCATAAGTGGCCTCCCCATAGGTCTTACTATTTTGGCTTTCTTGATAAGCCTTGTGATCTTGTTGCTTTGATGTATTCTTCTTGTTGAGTTGTGTTTTTGTATGTAAAAGGAATGAATGTGAAATTATAGGTTATGTTTTTTGGAAGCTAGTAGTTGCCATGAGTTGAGATCTTCTCCCATTGTAATGTGGTTGGGGCTCAGGGGCCAATGGAGAGGATAGCTTCTCTTCTCCATTGGGTATCTTGGTTGGGTGGAGAGTGTTTCCTCTGCCCTTATTTTGTTGTGAATCAAGCAAAATTCTTGGAGGAGCTATCTTGTTGGAGTTGGAGCATGGAGTCTTGTTGGTGACCATGTGAAACTTCCTTGTATTTTAACCACTTAGAGTGGAAGAAATTGTATTAATGTAGTTCATTTTTTAATTACATTTAGTATAGATTCCCACTTCAAGTGGAGGAAATTATAATGACTTTGTAAAAGAAAGTTGTAATCCAATTGTTGTTATTGTTATTGTATTACATGTAGAAAGAAACAAATGAGAAAAAAAGAAGAAAGAATGTTATTGTAAAGTTAGTTTGCAAATATAAAAGAATGTATTTTCTCCTTGTTGAAATATTGAATGTATCGTGAGAAAAATAGTGCTTGTATTGAAAGATTAATCTATTTTAAAATGGAAAAGAAAGCATATTTTCATTGAGTATTTATTGTATTGTAAATGTGAGAAAGAATAAAATGTAGAGATTGTTAGAAGTTGAATTTTTTTACAAAATATCATTGTATGGAAAATAAAGTTAATATGGTTATTTTGAATGAATGAAAATTATAGTAGAATGAAAGAGGAAAATAAGTTAGATTATATTGAATTGGGAAAGTTGATTTTATATAAGGAAATGACAAGTAATGAAATAGATTTATTTTCCCTTCTTACTCTTGTAATGGAAGAAAGAATCTAGTTAAACAAATAGAAATTATTCTTATAAGTAGATGAATTTTATTAGAAATGGAAACACTTTAAAAAGACTAGAATTAACCAAGAAATGAGTAAATGAGCAACAAACCTCAATTGTGGAGCTTTAAAATGAACAAAGACAACATACAATGCATTTTTACACCCTTTAGCAACTGTAGTTTTTTGTAAAATTCTCGGCATTAAGGTTGTATTTTTCAGAAATAGGACCACTACCCTATGCAGAGCGGTGGCCCCATAACTGCCATTCAAGCTATGGTGGCGGTCTCAAATCCACCACTCAGTAGGGTGGCGGTCCTATGTTATGCCTCTATAAGTCATGAATGAATTGGATATCAAAGTGACAACCGTATATGGTAAGGGCACTGCCATGGATTCTAGAGAGGTTCCAGTGGTGGGATGTGTGAAAGTTATTGTGGTACAAGTTGCAACTTATCAGGGAAGGAAATTGACACTTGATGTTATTATTGCTGATTTCCCAGCCAAGTTGGGTATGTTGTTCTCCAAAAAATGGGCTGCAAGTGTTGGTGGGAGTGTTCAAATGGATATGTCATATGCCACCATCCCAATTTAGGGCAGCCTTGTCATGTTTTATGGAGAAAACAAGATGGTGTACCTCATTGAGGACCCCAATAATGCATCTTATGAAGTGTTGTACACAAGTGTTGATGCTAATAACTTTATAGGGTTTGCTGATGGGAAAGAGAACAAAATGGATCAATGTAAGAATCTTGAACAAATAGGATCTCCATGGACTCTGTTGTTTGATGGAGCTTGCTCGTAATTTAGAAATGGTGTTGGTGCAGTTCTAATTTCTCAAAGCTTGGAAGTATTTGTTTTTTCTTTCAAACTTAACTTTTAGTGTACTAACAACATTGTTGAGTATGAGAAATTGTTTTTAAGTTTGATAATTTCTTGGAAATACTATGTTAAAGATATCATTGTTAAGGGAGATTCAGAACTTATTGTTAAACAAATCAGAAAACTGTATGCTACAAAAAATCAAAGAATGAAACAGTACAAGCATGCAATCTTGGACTTGATTGAGATGTTTGATTCATTTAACATTGTGCATCATGATAGGAAGTTCAATGTTATGGCAGAAAAGCTTGCAGTGTTGGGATATCGATTTGTATAGTTGTGTAATGTCCCCATATTGTGAATATGATGTTGAAGTGATAACAAGGCCATCTGTCTCTAACAACATTAAACATTGTCAAATTTTTGATGATGATGTTCAGGTCAAATGATTTTTACAAAACAAAGGGGAGTTTGTTGATCAGTGTATTGATTTGGAACCAATGGTGTGTGCAGCAGAGGGTAAAGAAACTTTTTTTGGCAAGGATATCATCCAACTAAAAACTAATACCATCCCTAGAGGACTAGTTGCTCTTGAATCAAACTTTGATAATGTTGATTGCATTATTAAAAGGAATATAGGATCCTCAAGGGATGTTGAAGAGCATTACCTAGGTAAAGAGGAGAAACCAAGGAGGATTTGATTGGGAAGCAATCTGAACAAGGAGGATAAAAAATCCTATGTCTAGTTGTTGAAGAAGTATTAGGACTGTTTGGCCTGGTGTTATTATGAGTTGAAGGCATACAGAGAGGATCTGTTTCAACTTGAAATTCCTTTGGAGCCTAATGCAAAACCATTCAAACAAAAGAAAAGGATGATTAATCCACTCTTCTCTATGAATATACAAGATGATTTAAAAAATCTAAGAGATGGAGGGATCATTCAGCCAACAAGGTATTCTTCTTGGGTTGCAAACTTAGTGCCAGTTAGAAAAAATAATGGTGATATTAGGTTGTGCATGTATTTTAGAAATTTGAATAGAGAATCAATGAAGGATAATTATCCTTTAACAAACATGGATAACATGTTGCAATTTGTTGCTGGTTCTAATTTTTTATCTACTTTGGATGGATTCTTTAGGTATAATCAGGTGGTTATCAAGAAATCAGAGAGAATCAAAACTACTTTCACTACTCTATGGGGTACATATGTGTATGTGAGGATGACGTTTGGCCTAATGAATGCTGGAGCTAATTTTCAGAGAGAAATGGATGTAACATTCTTAGGATATATAAATTACTTCATTGTTGTGTATCAGGATGATGTGATAGTCTTCTCCAGGAAGATAGGTGATCACCCGCAACATTTATAAAAGATGCTGATAAGATGCAGAGAGTATGGCATTTCACTCAATCCAAAGAAGTGTCATTTCGGAGTGCAAAAGGCCAAGTTGCTTGGTCACATTGTATCAAAGGATGGTGTCATGATTGATCCTGAGAGGGTAGAGGCCATCAACAAGGTCTCAATTCCAAGAACCAAGAAGGGAATTCAGTCCTTCTTAGGGAAAATAATTTTTATCAGAAGATTCATATAAAACTTTGTTGAGTTGACCATTCCAATTACTCGCATGCTAAAAAAAGGATCATGTAATCAAATGGGAGGAAGCTTTCATTCAGGCTTTCATTGGGGTCAAGGAAGCATTAAAGCATGCCCCTGTCTTAGCAACTCCAAATTATAAGAAGCCTTTTCAAATATTTTATTTTACTTCTGAGAATACCATTGAATTTGTCTTGTTGCAGAATGATGAAGGAGGGGATGAGAGAAAAATTTCCTTTTTCAGTAAGGCATTGTAAGAGGCTGAGTTAAAGTACACCATTATGGAGAAGTAAGCATTTTCCTTGGTAAAAGCAACAATGGTTTTCAGACCTTACATTTTGAGCTCTAAAGTTGTTGCTTATGTTCCCCACACCATGGTGAAATATTTCTTATTAGAGATGGAGGTCTCAAGCAAAAGATGAAGATGGGTGAACAAGTTACAAGAATATGACATGGATATCCAAGCCACATAATTGGTAAGAGGTTTGGGCTTAGCTAAACTTATGGCTGAGAGAAACCTATAAACTATTGAGGTGAATAAGGTAGAAGAAGGAAGGGTGGATGTCCTTGAAATTTTGGCGAGTTCTGAAAGGTACAAAAATATAATTTTTTATCTCAGACATCCTTCCCTGAGTATTTGAGTAAAAATCAGAAAAAATCTCTTAATTCGGCTTCCCAAAAATATGTCATTATTTATTTTGTCTTAGCTTGTAAGAACCCTCAGGGAGTCCTCTTAAGGTGCATCACTGAAGATGAAGCCCTCAAGATAATTACTGATCTCCATGGTGGAGTTTGTCAGGGGAATTTTTTTGGAAGAGTCACAACACACAAGATCCTAAGGGCTGATTATTGGTGGCTAAATATTTTCAAGTATACAATTTTGTTGGTTATAAGATGTGAGAGTTGCCAGCGTTTTTCTAGAAGACTAAAAGCTTCAGTCAATCAATGGGAAATGGATTTCATTGGTGAGATTTAAGACCATTCAAGTACTGGCCATAAATGGATTATTGTAGCAATTGATTACTTCACTAAATGATTGGAGGCAATCCCCATGAAGATAGAAACACAACAAATTGTCATGGACTTCATACTGAACCATATCATCTATAGGTTTGGACTGCCAGTTAAAATTGTTGCTAACAATGCCATGAGCTTCAAGGCTAAACCTTTGGTGGGAATGTGTAAAGAATATGGGATCAATTTGACATATGCCTCCAACTACAACCCCCAAGGAAACAAATAAGCAAAGTCCAGCAATAAAAATCTATAAAAGGTCATTAGGAGGACCTTGGAGCTGAAAAAAAGGAAATGTGGTGAGCAACTGAAGTTTGTTGTTTGGACTGACAGAATTACTGTTAAAAGAGCCACTGGAAAAAGTTTTTTTCAACTGGTATATGGCACTCAAGCTCTGTTGCCCCTACATATGCAATTATCCTTATATCAGTTCATTCAAAAACTGGAAGATCAAGAAGTTAGTCCATATGAGGCTTGCATTAACAAGATTATTGAACTTGATGAAGGAGAGCATCTCACCAAAGGTATGTGAAGTTTAGAGAAAAATTGAATAATTTCTTTGACAAGAAAGTCACTCTCAAAGCTTTCAGCATTGGAGATCTTGTGCTATTGTGGGATAGCAAACATGAATACAAGGGAAAGGATGGTAAATTTGATGCACTATAGATGGGCCCTTACTCCATTGACATTTGGATTAGTGAACATACCTTCTTCATGAAAGACTTGGATGGTGAATTGTTTGAATTTCCTATTAATGACATGCACTTGAAATAGTTCTTGGATTGATTCCCCATAATCAAAATGAGCATCATTTGTATAGTGCACAGCTTGTTAGTTACTTTCTATCTTTTGTGTTTTTGTTTGTTCTGGTCCTCGGTGACCTAGTTTTGCCGGTTCCTCAATTTTTTTTAGGAGATGGTTTTGGTTTTCTGCTCTGCAAGTGTATGCCTTTGCCCAATGGATGTTTTTTTTTGGCATTTGGTATATTATTTGGTTTTTATGGCACTCACATGGAGTTCCCATCACTGATTCACATCCGATGTCAGTACTCGAATTAGTCTCATCCTGTTTTCCATTAAAATCCCTCATTTTACAGCCTCTGTCATGTTTTTTGTCTGCCCGTGTTGGTGATTGAAAAAATTGTCGTTCATTTGGTTGCCATCATTAGTTCCTCCTTGGTCGAAGGTCACCTTAAAGCCCATTTTTTTTTTATTTGTTCCTCTATCCATATGAAAGTGTCTGTCAATTGGGCGTAAAACTCGGGCTATTCCTTCCCTCCCATTTTCTGCAGTCGTGCGTTGTTTTCCCTGCCATTTTTTTCCAAGTACTTGAAGAAATATGAATGGATATAGCGCAAAGGATAATGTGTGAACCTTACAACATTTCCAAATTATTTATCCTTGAATAATATTTCATCTCTGGGCTCAAATAGTGGTTTCCCTGCATTTTTACGGCTTGATGAGTGTGTTTCTCCTGTCAAACTTAAAACTCTGCATTAGTCAAAACATGGCCCTTTTTGGTTGGATGCGGCTCAGCAGGGCACTCTAAAATTTTTTGGATTGTTTTAACCCAAAAAATTTCCATGTGGAGGAATGGATCTCGTTTGAAGACTCAACTTTTTGTTTGGCCTTGGAGTTGCGCTGGGAGGACACGTGGAGGATTCCAGTACTTTTCCTGGACTTAGGAAATTTTTTCATGGAGCTGATATAGTTTTGGTGGGCCGTGGATACGTGGTGGGCTAGTACTTATTTGAATTTTGTCTCAGGGTCCCACCTTTACAAATGCGACAGAGGGATAGGTGGAGGCTTCTGCCAACTCCTTTGGGGACTTAAACTTTTAAAGACATTTTCTAAGGCCTAGGACATGTAGTGAGCCAACACTCATTCAAGGTCTCTACTTTTGGGGACCATCTTAGATTTGTGCCATAAAAACACGTGGAGGTTCCCATCGGGTCTTCCTTCCTTATACTTTTAAAAGAAACTTCCTAAAATTCCTAAGACACGTGGAGGGACTGCACATGTTTGGGCACCGACCATTGTGTTTTATTTTGAAGAAGTGCCAGGAGGACACTTGCAGGCTTCCGCTCACTCTCCCTTTTTTCTTGGACTTTTCAACGATCGATGAAGATGGTCTCAGACCTTGAACACATGGTGCCTTCCACTTAAATCTAAATATTTTTAATAGAATCTACTAGAATGAGACACGTGGTGAGCCCACACTCATTCAGGGTCTTTATTTTTGGGAACCATATCAAGATGCACCATTGAGATGCGTGGTGGTTTGAAAAGTCAAAAGACAGGGAGGTAGACTCTTGGGGAAAATTTGGAAAATTTTCCTTTTTTCCAAAAATAGGCAAAATAACAGAATTTAGCCATGGTTCCTCTAGGACCCACATTGGAACATGTGTCAAGCCCATTTTTCAAAGGCGGAGGGGCGGAGAAAATTGAGAAATTTTGCATTTTTTCTAAGGGGTATAAAAAGTAAAAAGGAAACTCTGGGACCATATTAACTCGGATCTCCCATGTGGATGGTCAAAATTCAAAAGAGAAATTGATGGGAACTATGCATTTGTATCTCATTTTCTGCTATTTCTACTCCTCAGATCCTACGGATGTGAATTTTTATGGTTTTTTATCATTTCTTGGAGTTCTCTTCATGCCAAATGAAGAGGAACATTAATTTGATATCCTGGTTTGGTGGGGAAGGTCTAAAAACATCTTTCACCATTAAATATGTAATCTGACTATCAAATTTGACCTGATCTTCCTTTCCTTGGCATGCAAGAGACCTATTGATATCTTGGTTTGGTGGGAAACATCTGAAAAATGTATTTTACCATTAAGATTTGATCTGACTATTGGCCTCGATCTTATTTTCCAATTATTCCTTGCTTGGCACGCAAAGAACTAGATATGATAGATTGGAGGAGGAAGTAGTTAGCGCACGAGATGAAGAACGACATACCAGGTGAATAATTGAATGTTGGAAATATTTGGAGAGATTTTCCCTCTGCACACCTTACAATTTTTTTGTAAATGTGATTCTAGGAGTCACGATCAAGGTCATCACACACAATGGTGCTATGAATGTTTCTTTTTTTGGAGGGAAATCACTGTTGTAAATAAGATTTTATAAATTACATGAATTTAAAGTGTAAATGGTTGGAGTGTTAGAGGTCAAAAGCTAATTCCTGAGAGAAAAAGTTTGACAAATCCCATCTTTTCTGAGAGACTACCTAAGGAACTTGTTTATTTCTTTTGTGTTAAATTTGATCATGTCAAGGTGGTTGCGAGTGTATAGCCATTGACAAGCTATGAGATTGTTCTAGAAACTTTCCCTTCTAATAAATTTAATCAAATTTGAGTAAATCTTTGTTTAATTTTGAGAAAATTTGTGTTCGCTTCATTTCTTAACGTATGCAAACAGTTTCTTGTTCCCATTGCAATCTTACATTGAAATCTTTGTGAATCACACAAGATCTTAGCTTTGTGATAGTTTGGTGGCACTTGCAATTTCATTTATCAGAAGTGGTTTCATTTGATAGTAAAATAAACAAGTTTAAAATAATTTTGCTCCTAGCATTATGACTAAGATTGTTTGTTAGCCTTTGAGGGTATCTTAAGTGTGATAAAATAGAGGTTGATAATGTTTAATTAAGTTTTTCAATTTGAGCCTTCATTTTGGATCCTTAAAGTTTGTGTGAAAACGTGTTGATATGGGCTTGCATTGAAGCACACCTTCTGGTTAAAGGAACATTCTAGCTATTTTTAAGCAATCTATTGGTCAAACCTTCCATTTTTATAAAAGCTTTCAAATATCTGGCGAGTCAAAATCCACTTTGCCTCACCTCCCTACAAAATTAATTTAAAAACAACCAATCATACCCATGCTACCGTTGTTTTTCCTATGTGTGCACAAATGCATAATTTCTATTACCAAAACATGTAGAAGCAATATGTTTTTCATTATCTTTAGTAGCATGAACCTTTCTTAGAAAATATCTCTATTATCTAGGGTGACAACTCGTGAGAGTTAGATATTTTTTGTATTGATCATGTTTTCTTCAAGGTCTTCTCAATAGCTCTCCAATGAAGGACATATCCATCTCCTCCCTAAAAATCAGGGTATAAAAGGGTCCTCTCACCCTGGTTAAAAGTCACAACCATAAAGTAGTGAGGATAGATCAAAACCTCTTAAGGGTGTAACCCATTTCTCCACATCTGAGTGACAAAGAGAAAGTTGCTTTTCTTCCCTGGCTACAAAATGACACACAATGTGCTCTCCTTTCATGTAAGCTTCCTATCAAAACTACGATGTTGCTTAGCTTCTGCGGGAGAATCGATTTGGGTACCAACACTCTCCATGATGGAGTTTGTTCCAATTTCAAAACAACAAGCTCTCGAATGCAAAACAATCCAATAGATCAACAATCAACAAGTATGCAACACTCTCCAATCTTCTCCAAAAGCAAAACTCTTAAAACCAAAATAAGTTACCCAAAATGAAGCAATGTAAGTTGAAGTAACCCAAAACAAGCCAAGGAAATTCGAATATACAAAAGAGGGAAGAGAAGAGGATGAGGTGGATCCATGTAGGATGCCACTTCACACATCCTCAAATCCACCTCATAAGTTAACTTCAATCTCCAAGGCATAATATTTAAGTAGGTGAATAAATGACATTTTTACTTACATGCTCAAATCAAGCCCACAACCCATAAGGACTAAAATTGAAAGTATGTAAGAAAGTGTAATTAAAACATACAACTTCACTTACAAAAATGCATAGTGAAAGTCTAAATTTAACTCTCTAACCATAAGCGAGGTTGGTAAATAAATTTAATAGGTGTGGGACAAGTTTAACTTGTCCCACAAGACTCCAAATTCAGCCTCCAAGGACAAATTTGAATTTCAAAGAAGGTGGAGTGTTTGATACTCCAAAATCAACTTACATATCTCTTACACATCACTTACACATTTCTTACAACACTTTAATTCTAGGAAAACAAATCTAATAATTACTTTCTTATGACCCAATGTGATTAATTAATTTGATAATATAAATACCCACATTATTTTCCACCATTTAATTAAATAGAAAGGGGAAACACATCAATTTTAAAACACATACTAACTTAAACAAAGGAACCAAATAAAATAAATACACAAAGTCCCTTGGTCACAATCGAAGGTGATCCCCACCATGGGAATCCCTAACAACAATCAAACACACACAAACAAATACAAGTTTTCATGGCGACCTTGTTGAATTCATCTAAAATTCCAATGTGATTGGTCTCCAGTGATATTTTAACATGAAAAACACCAATACCTCCATCGGCCTCGTAGCCGTATCAGAAAATCCAAATGAATATAACTATAATTCTAAAATCATCAATACATATATGTATATATATATATATATATATATGTATGTATGTATGTATGTATATATATGTATGTATGTATGTATGTATATATATGTATGTATGTGTATATATATATATATATGTATGTATGTATGTATGTATATATATATATATATATATATATATATGTATGTATGTATGTATGTAAATATATATATCAACAACATCAACACATTCAACAATATCACTTACAGTTTCATCAACAACTATATCATAATCAATTTAAATTCAATTTTCTCAATCTACTCAATATATCAACATATTACTTGTCCAAACAATATCCATAATATAACCATATCCAACAGCATGTCAGCATCTATATAAAATGTCTCTAACAATCATCATGCAACATATATAAATCAAATTCAGCTATACTCTATGATCTAACATCATACTAAATCAAAATTCACAATAATGTCCATAATATAGTTCACATGATCGAAATCCATAGTAAATGGTGTCGAAGGGAAGTGGGCACTACATTTTTTTCATAGAGATGCAACCATATATGTGTACATATGAAACTACTCACAATTTTATGAGATTTAAAAATGATCTAAAACAAGGTAAGAACTAAGGGAAGAAAGAAAGATTCATAACTTGGAAGAGAGAAAATGAGAAAAATCAAGTAAAGAGACAAATTGCGGATTGCAAAGAGGAGAATGAGAATTCGACAAGATAAAACAAGGTCAAGGGAGTAAGCAAAGTGAGGAAGTTGAAAAAGTAAGTTGCTAAGATCCTAACTTGAACTAGTTATCTATAAACACATAAATACACTACTGTCACATAATTTAACTAGTCTTATACCAAAATTAGGTATCTACACAATCAACATATTGAACTCCTCAAATCCATGTTCATATATCTAGAAATTTGGGCCCCTGGAAGTAAACAAGAATAAAACAATAACTATTACATCAAATAAGTAATGAACTATTGAAATCTAGAATGTATAAGACATTGGAATTGAAACACATGCACTTCAATATGTTGAGATTTTCTACAGGTTGAATTTGGATTTGGTATGTGTCATTATGAGAGCAAAGAATCTAATTTTATTGATGAATTGTCCCGTCCCAAGACAAAAGTGTTTATACCTAGTCTAATTACATGACACTTCATCTCAATGAGGAATTGAATGTCAGTTCCAAGAGTAAAATGGATGCTTGAGAGTATATGTATATGTTCCCCTTTTCATTTATGAGATGAATTTTTTAATTGCAAATGTGTCAAACAATAAGTACAATATACACCATATATATGAAAGGAAAATATAATGTATTTATTAGGGAGAAAGATTGTAGAATGAAGAGTTTCAAGGTGTTCTTGTATAATTAAGAGATAGTGTACCGCATAAGATGGAAATTCCATACAACAAAGGAAAAAGCTTGTGAAGTTATGTGATATACAATAAGGTAATGAAGTTGCATTCTACTGTGAAGCATAAAAAATGAAGAAGAGTGTGAAGGGAGTAAAGAATAAAGAAAGAGAAAAAACAAAAGGAGTCCATGGGGGGAAATGAACCCACGTAGTGCTGAATTCTATGAAATAAAGAAGAGTAGGAAAGTATGTAGCAGGAAGAAAGTGGACATAACAAGGGATCCAAAATATAAAGATGAAGTATGTGATAAACCAAATTTTTTTTGCAATGCAATATGCATCGTGGAATGGAAGAGTGATGAGGTGGTGGAGTGTAAACTAAATTCATGGAGTATGGAAGCTATAGTGAATTAGGGAAAAGGCCAAGAATGAAACTATGGGTCATTATATGATCTATCAAATTATACCAGAGGTGCAGGAGATGAGATCAAACTAGAAGATCATCTAAAATCCCTAGAATATATAAAATTTGTGCCTATCTCAAGTTAAACACCCAACCACCCCAATAACTTACATTGAAACGTAAATTGTGTTGCCCTCCTTTTTCAAACAACTTAAGACCATACCATTTCATCCATATCATGTGCCCATACCTAGTCTAGAAATTTAATGGTGATTGGTCCTTAGTGGTTGGAGGAGAGGTTAAATTCATTTATTCATGGGTAAAATCTTGTTCTCTATTCCATCCTTTACATTTTTCTATAAATGCGTGTGCAGAAGTAGAAGAAGGGGTATTTTATACTATGTCCTGGAAATCTACCATTTTTATCCCGAAATTTTTGATTGCAGACCTATATAATACATATGTGAATTTTCATGTGCTTCATATCAATGGGGTTGAAAATGGATAAGTTCTTGATAATATACGTAAGTTTGATCTCTTTCCCTTAAATGTGTTAGCCTTTATAGTGAAAATTTTATTCCTATTATGTGGCTTTAGTATCATCTAGTTTATTCTTCTCATATTTTTGTGTGTATTAATTTGGAACTTTTGATTTTATGTTATATCTATGTATATAGAGCCAAAAATTAACCCTTTTCTAGTTTTTTGCATCTCCTTTATTTATTTCAACATTCCCTTCTCTCAACTTTGGTCCATTTGAATTCTAAGGATAAGATTATATAGAATTAATTTATTATTTATATTTAACTAGTTGTTGTGAGCTAGGATAAAAGTAATAAAACTTCTCTAGAGATTGACCTCAAAACGCGTTATCGTCCCACACTTTAGAGTACTTTCCATGTTTCACTGAGGATTTGATCTTCACCTTACCAAAGGGTGTAATTTCAGGTGATATTTTTTTACACGTGGTGGCATGGTTTGAGCCACTTATAGGTAACTTGTGATCATATTTCACTAATATTGGTGTTTGCATTACCGATAGTTAGACTATAGAGGTATGTTTTAACACATCTAGAAACTCCTAAATTCAAATTTACTATTTTCAAACATTCCAATACCCATTTTAATGTTTGAATAATAAAAATAAGTAGTTTGAGCAAAGAAACTGTAGTGGAAGATATATATATTTTGAAAAAGAGAAGAATACCGAGAAATTTTCTTAGAAGTCTATTTTATATTCCAACAAAAGTATTTACAATCCTCCTCCTAGTAGATCCTTATTTTTCCCTATCATAAATTTATGTCATATATCACTCGATGCTCGTGAGATAATATTACTTTTCATGACCTTCAATTGAAATTTCGCATTAACTTGGCTATTCATAATTATATCCCAATTTCTGCCTGAAAATGCCTACCATTTTTTATTGGTGAAAATATTATCACCCCCATAGAACTTACAAATATATTATTATCTCAAAGGAAGAGTGTTGCAATGGTATAAAAATATACAGTATACTTCAATTCATTCATGGGATGATCATAGAGAAACACCATGCCATCAGTTTGAAGGAATTGTGGAACATAGCTCTTTGCTAGAACAATTGAAAATTTGCAAGATACCTCCTCTTTAACTTATAAGCAATTTAAAATTTATAGATCAAACAATTTAGAATAGAATTCCAGCTCTTTTGAAACCAAGTCCCTAAATTTATTTCTAGTAATAATTAATAGCTCTTAAATCTCGTATTATAGTAGTGATTCAATCCATGGGAGAAAGAACATTACCTGATGCATACACAATAGTTATCAGGTCTTAAAATTACTCAATATTATTTGTGAAAATAACTCCTAGGCTTCCTACACCTCTCTTTCCAAAAGTGATCCAGAGCACTCAAGCTTCTGTTTCTCTTATCCCGCAACAAAATACTTCCTCGTTATCCTATACATATTATTCCTCCCTTAAGAAATATGATAATGATGACCTTAGAACCTTAGTCGATAATTTATACAATTAAATTTTCTACTTTGAGAGATAGCAAACTCAAACACATAGAAATTACTCAAGTTTTAACCAAGGGAACCTTCAAATAAAATGTTTTTTAAATTTCATTATCAACTAATAATTCAATACCCAAATAAAATATATATCCAAAGTAATCACGTAAATAATCCAAATTTACTCCTTCATACAGTTGATCCTATACAACAACTTCCACCTACTAGTACAAGTAAGGTCATTTTTTCTATTCAAAACAAGAAATAATCTAAGAAGTTGAGTGGTGTTTTGCATGCACTAAACTACATAATAAAAAATTATAAAAATGGTGTAAAATTTCAAATCCTCATGGTACAAATTTTTTTCAATCAACAAGAACCATTGTTGTAAATTTCTAATCCTAGTATGGAGATGACACAAGAAATATCCACAGGAGATAATCTCATGTTTTTCATTTTGGAAAAAAAAAATTGGTTAGACAAAAAATGTATAACTTGAGAAAAATGTAACTTCATGTCACAAATAATACAAGGTATGAGAAAAGGCAATTCAGAATTACTGCTTAATTCCCACTAATGCAAAATAATTTACCTCTTAAAAATTTTAATTTATGTCAAACTTGGGTGGAAAAAATAAAATGGATTCATCTACCAACTATTCCTCCACAAAATAAATTTGTCCTCCACTAAGAACAATACTTCAATCCATTAAGAAATTACAGAAAAATCCATAGTGAATTCAATGCATACGTCCACAGGTATCTCTCTGAACATTGTGAGGAAAATGAAGAAGACAAATAATGTAACACCCTTGTTATGATCAACCAAAGTAAGGGAATGTTTATTTTTAATGTTAGCATACATTGATTAATTTATATTTTAGGAGTCTATATTTTGTTCTATCCCTTTATCTTCTCCTTCTAGGTGTATTCCATTATTCTCTCCTTCTGTTTTGTAACCTCTCCATTCATTTAGGGGAGTCTAGTTCAATTTATTTCCTATAAATACTGTACGTGAGTTATATGTTGAATAGAATAATATGAGATATACAATCTCTATTCTTTCTCCTTCATTTCTACCTCACAGTTTGGTATCAGAGTGTGTGTTTGAAGTGGCAAACAAATCTTCTTGGATGTTGAAATATTCTTGCTTCTGCGTTGAAATTCCAGTGGAAAGCTTTGCATGAGATAGATAGAAGAATTTGAATTACCTTGCCAATGAGCATAACAAAATGTTTGAGTTGATACCAGCGACATGCAATTAGCACACGTGGAGGAAGAGTCTCATTGATCAACATGAAAAAAATCATTTACCAGAAGCGCCTGAACGTGGAGATTTGCATGGAAAGTTTGAGATAGAATATTTTCCTACTGCGTACATTCTACAATGGCCTGTAAAGGAAATCTATGCGAGAAAAGTGACAACATTTTTTTTAAAACGTGGAAATTTATTTTTGCTGTTTTTTTTTTCCTACGTTTTTTTGTTGTTCTTTTTGCGCTAAAAATAGAACCACCGGCCTCTCTACCCATTTTATATTTTTTCCATGTTACGTGGAAGACACAATACTCAGCGTGAGTATTTATAAACCTGCGTGAAGAAAAAAAGAGGAGAAAAGACACATGGATTGAAGGAAGGTGCGTGGAAAAGTGAAGTATTTTCTCTGTTTGCTGATGCTCTCCTTCAAAACCTACATGGAAGGAAGGAAGCATTTAATTTGTTTCTTTTTTCTACCTGCTGTGTGGAGGCATGAAAATTTTGGAGTGGCCTATCATTTTAGACAGCTGAGAGGAAACCTGCACGCATGGAGGAAGAGAGAGTGGACTCTCCCCGAGATCTTCAACCTGTGTGGTGCTATGTAAAAGAATCCACAACCTGCGTGGTAAGACCAAAAGCTACGTGTAATGACAAGAAGAAAATCACTTACTGCCTGAAGTTTTTTTTTACCCTCTACGAGGAAGTTTGATACTGGGAACGTGAAGTTTCTTCAACACTATGTCGAATGTCGAGTGTAGACAACTCGATTAAGAGCGTCAATAACATGGTCGCCAGAGCTGAAAGCTAGAATATCAACTCGCCAGCTAGAGAACACCGTGGAGAAGCTCCTAAGAGCTCCAGGTTCTACTTTGCTTTGCTAAACGAGCTTCGAAATTCTGTAAATCTTGCATTCGACAAACTAGTTTGAGAAGGACTTCTTGAATACTTTCTTTTCGATGTCAGCTGCCAAGCAAAGCGAGTACGGGAAGAATTAGAAGCCGGATACGATGCCGATTGTGATGATGAATAAGAATGCCCTACAAAGGGTCGCCGTCTCACAGCACGTGAATATCGCGAGCATCTACGAGCCAATAATTCTCGTCAGTGAGTCAAGATTGTAATAAATTTTCAAATAAATAAATATTTTTTTTATTACAATGTCTGCTCCAAAGTTACTCATGTCTGACACTCAGTTGCTCAAAGGGTCTAATTTTATGGCCTGGAAGACAAAACTGAAGATAATCCTTCAGTTTGAAGGATTATGGGGAATTGTTACAGGGTCTGTGCCTACTCCCACATCCCTCGATTAACTAATAACATATGACATGGCTAGTGCTAAATCCTTGATGCTAATAATGATCAGTATCAGTGATGATGTGCAACCGCATGTTCAGAATGTGGAGAAACCCAAGGAGGCCTGGGACAAGTTGGAAACCATTTATGAAGCCAAAAATCAGACGAAGATACTTCATCTTCAGTCGAAGTTGCACACCCTCTCTATGGGGTCTGACAAGAAAGTGGAGGAATTCTTGCGTCACGTGGCTGAGATGAGATCAGAGTTATTAGTGCTTAGTGAAATGGTGGACGATAAAATTATTGTCCCAATCACCTTGAGAGCACTCCCTTCTCACTTTTGAGTGTTTGTTACAACACTGAATGTGTCTAAACAAACAGTGACATTCGAAGAGCTTGCAAATTTGCTACAGCAGGAAGAGGCCATCACTTTATCGCATGAGGAGTATCAGGACAAAGCCTTGTTCTCAAAGCCTAATCGTGGCTAGAAGAATCGGAAAGGTCCCCCAAAGAAGCCAAATCTAGCACAACCCAAACATAAAGATCAAAAGTCAAAGAGGTGGTGTCACATTTGTAGAACCAATACTCATGACACTTATCACTGCTGGTACAATATCTTGAAACAAGGGCCTTCATGCCGTACAAGCACATCTGGGCATGAAGATTTTCAAAAGTCCAAATGACGTCCCCACTGGAGAAAGAAAAAGGACATCTTGCAGCCCAACAAGAAGATGATGACTCTGATGAGGAGACATCATAAGGATCCCATTGTAGTAAGAATCTTGTACTCGTCTCTCAAACTTCTCAGCCCACAAAGAAAGTCTGGTTGATAGACACTTTGGTGCAAGCAAGCATATGTCAGGTGACAAGAAGTTGTTTGATTCACTACATGAAGAGCCAATTGGAGATCGAGTTCAGATAGCAGATGACAAAGAGTACATTGCAGAAGGAATAGGGAATGTGACCATTCCTCTGGGGCCATGAAAATGTACACTTACAAAGGTACTATATGTTCCTGGCTTGACTAGCAACCTTTTGTCAGTTACTCAGCTCTTGAATCATCACCTTAAGGTAGAATTTCTTGTTCAAAATGGCATTAAATCATGCTTAATCTCCCGACAAGGTACGGTTCTTGCTAAAGATTTTGTAAAAGATAAGTTATTTGCTTTAGATACTATTTCATCTTCTATAGTAGCTTTATCTGCTTCAACATAGAATCAACTTCCTTATGGCATTTTAGATATGGACACTTGTCAGTTAGTTCATTACACCAAATGAGTTCAAAAGCAATGGTCCGTGGAATACCCAAATTGTCTAGTTCCTTGCCTATTTTCCCTGGATGTCTTGCAGGAAAACAACACAGAGATCGATTTCAAGCGAGCACCTTCCATGCCAAGAAATGTTTGGAGGTAGTTCATACCGATATGAACGGCCCATTGCCTGCTTCCTTTTCAGGATACAAATACTTCCAGTTGTTCATGGATGACCACTCTCAAAAGATGTGGGTAGATTTCCTAAAGAAGAAAAGTGAGGCTCTTCAACACTTGCAGAACTTCTATCATCGTGTTTACAAAGAGTCCGGACAACCACTTCTTCTACTCCACTCAGATCGGAGGGGGGGAATTCACATCAAAGAAGTTCTTGGCCTTCTTGAACCATCACGACATTGAGCAGAACCTAACTAATCCCTACACGCCCCAAAAAAATGGCATTATTAAGCATCACAATCGCATAGTGATGGAGATGGCTCACTGCATGCTATCAACTACAAAGCTAGGAGGAACACTATTGGGCTGAAGAAATACAAACAACTATGTATATCTTCTCAATAGGGCACCAAAAAAGATTCTACTAAACAAGACGCCAGAAGAGGTATGGAGTGGTATAAAAGCCATCAATTTCTCATTTGCGAGTATTTGGTTGCACATCATACATGCATGTCCCAACTCAGAAGAGAAAGAAGGTAGAGCCAAAAAATCTCTCATGTATCCTTCTTGGCTACAGTACTACCTTGAAGGTGTATCGTCTCATGGATCCTGAGACAAAGAAAATATACGAGAGTCGAGATGTGGTTTGTGACGAGTCATCCTTTGACTCAATAGTATCAACAGAAGATCCACTTCCAAACAAATCTCACCGATTAGTCTCTGAATCAGATGATGAGCCAGAGGAGACTACTCAGAGAAAATAAATACTGCTAGGAGAACTATTTGTTGACCTTGGAGAACTGGAGAATGTGACTCCACATCAATCCTCACAGAAACGACACATTTCTTCTCAAAAGTAGTCAAGTTCTCGTCTGAAGTGGGTACAAAGCACTATCAAGGACTCACATTTGTAACAACTCCCAGATACATCATCCGGAGTCAAAACAAGGAGTCAAACAAGAAATGAGGTAAATTTTTCACTCATGAGTTCACTGATGAATAGCTCTGAGCCAGATAATGTTTGTGAAGAACTCAGTCAACCTCAATGGAAGGAAGCCATAGATACAGAATATGACTCACTCATGAAAAATCAAACATGGGAACTTGTCGATCTACCTATAGGAAAGAAACCCATAGGCTGCAAATGGGTTTTCAAGACAAAATATAAGGCAGATGGATCCATCGACAAACATAAAGCACGACTTGTAGCCAAAGGATATGCTCAGAAAGAAGGCATCGACTATGAAGAAACCTTTGCACCCACTGCGAAGATGAAGACCATCAGAGTAGTTTGCACACTTGCAGCATAGAAAGGATGGAGACTTCAGTAGATGGACGTCAAGAGTGCTTTCCTAAATGGTGATCTGAAAGAAGAAGTATACATGACCCAACCTGAAGGATTTGTTGATGAAAATCAGCCTAAAAAGGTATGTCGTCTCATCAAATCTCTTTACAGACTGAAACAAGCTCCCAGGGCATGGTATATCAAGATCAACGATCACCTTTTGTAGCATGGGTTCACTCGTAGCCCCTCATATTCAAATTTGTATATAAAGAAGGTAGGCAAAGAAATTATCATTCTTGTTGTGTATGTAGATGATCCTGTGATCACTAGTAGTTCAGAAGATCAGGTTGATATTGTAAAGAATGATCTCAAAAGAAGCTTTGACATGACAGATTTGGGGCTACTACATTAATGTCTTGGCTTGGAGATATGGAAAAAGGAGCATCACATTTTTGTCTCCTAGAAAAATTACGCCAAGACACTCCTGGAAAAGTATAGAATGTCTGACTGTAAACCTATATCCACTCCCATGGAAAAAGGCTTGCAACTTTCAAGATTCCAGGACTCACCTCAAGTAAATGCTACTCTCTATAGGCAATTTGTTGGAGGGCTCATCTATTTGACATACACCAGACTAGATCTCTGCTATGCTATCAGCTATCTTTCCAGGTTCATGCAGGAGCCAAAGAAATGTCACTGGAATGCAGCAAAGCATGTTTTGAGATATGTCCGAGGAACACTAATTATGGTTTGGAATATAAAATAATGATCAATTCTTCTTACAGGGATATGTCGACTTGGACCACGCTGGATCTGTTGATGACAGGAAGTCAACTATAGGATACATATTTCATCTCGGATTTGGACCTATCTCGTGGATAAGCAAGAAGCAAAATATTGTTTCTATCTCATCCAAAGAGGTAGAAGATCGCGCCGTACGAGGAGCTGTGTGCGAAGTGATATGGATATGTCACATTTTGGATGACCTGGTAATTCTTGAAAAATAGTCACCTATTCTCTATTGCAACAATCAAAGTGTGTTGAAGCTCGTGCAGAATCTAGTCTTTCATGAATGAACAAAGCATATTGAAATCAACTACCATTTCATTCGAGAGCACGTCTTGAACCATCAAATTCAACTCCAGTACTGTCCTACTGAAGCACAAAGTTGCTGATATTCTCACTAAATCCCTTGGAAAAGTGAAATTTGAATCTTTCAGAGGTCACATTTGCAAGAATAATGTAATAAGGGGGGGGAATGTTAGCATACGTTGAATGTAATTTATGTTTTTAGGATTCTATATTCTATTCTATCCCTTTATCTTCTACTTCTAGGTGTATTCCATTATTCTCTCCTTCTGTTTTGTAACCTCTCCATTCATTTAGGGGAGTCTAGTTCAATTTCTTTCCTATAAATACTGTACGTGAGTTCTATGTTAAATAGAATGGTGTGAGATATACTAATCTCTATTTTCTTCTCCACTTCATTGCAGTCTCACATAAATTATAGCAATGCCCTTGAAAATTCAATGAGGGTCTATTGATGTTTAACATTATTATGTCATATTACTTTTAGTAATGTATCAAACATTTTGGGGACTTTAAGGGAGAAAATTCATAATCCATTTAATTAACATTTTATTTCATCATATTTAGATAGTCTGTATTGACTATATCCAAATTTTTTTAATCTCCCTTAGGTCACTCTAACCGATCGTGTGTACACTTATCTACAGAAATGTGATTGACCTTTTACAAGTGATGAGAACTATGTGCATCACTTAAGTGACTACCTGGATGACATTTATGCAAATTTAATATAATATATGACACTATTTATTTAGGGGATTAGTGATAAGGCAATGTAGTGAACTAATACATTACTTTGACCTAAGGTTCAAGCATTTCTTTGCAATCTTAGTTATGAGTCCACAAACTAGCCTACAAAACTCATTTTCTATCACCACACAACTATATCAATACAATTATTTAGATTACTTGTTGTTTAAGAAGGTGAACTAGCTAAGAAGTGGGAGAGTCCATTACTATCTCATTTGCCTATATTTAGATAATCCTATCCATAAAACTTTTAGATTCCTAAGGGAAATATAATTTCCACGTAATGATTACCTGTAATCCTAGCTAAAAACACCCACACAGGGCCCAAGAACAACCTAGGGTTAACCAGAAAAAATTATGGAATTTTTTAAAAAAGCGTGCCCACAATTTTTTTTCAAAAACAACAGTTACTACATTAATGTCTCTACAGCAATGATTATAATAAACAATTTTCCATGATAACACAATATTTAAAATCTACATTATACTTTAATACATTGATTTGACTAACCACATTTAATCTCCCTAAGGATTATTTAAATAACAAATTAATTCCTATTAAAGTTGAATATTCCCCCATGGGGTTTCAAGGGTAAAAGTGGCCAATGAAATTAAATACCAAGGTTATTTAATTTTGACAATGTTGAAACAACTAGCAAGGTCCCTTATTAAAATATTGGGTTAGGATAATGAACACTTCCCTACCCCATAAATTAACCCCTTAAAAAGTCAACCCATATTTTGAAATTAAACCATTTAAATTAAAAAGCTAATTTACATTCACCCACTGTCCACCTACTTTTTGTAGGGATGAATCTCATCCATTGGATGGATTCAATTAGGGCTCTTGATAAGGAAAAATACAATCTAACCCTAAAGCAAGCTTATGAAGGATCCTTTCCATTTTCATTTGGCTCATTGTTTTCTCTTTTGTTTTATAGTTTGTTGGAGGAGGAAGAGAAGCCATCAGAGGTTATCCCAAACTTTTAGGGAGACATTGCAAGCTCCAATATTTTTCTTATTTGTTTATACTCTCATTAAGGTTTCTAAATGTATTTATATATTTTATTTAGCTCATTTTCCTTGTAATTTCCCAAATGGGCTTGTGGGTTTTGCCCATTTTTTGATATAGTTTAAAATTTGATTCATATTTTAATTTAAGTTTGGACTATATATATATATATATATATATTATTGTTTTTAAAAAATAATAATAATTGATTTAAAAAACCTGAGAAAACACCAATAACTACAGTGATATATTTTTTGAAAAAAAAAATTGTATATATATACACACACAAAGTTATTGAAAAAAAGTGACTGGAAAAGCCTACCCGTGGGTTTGATTTGCACAGGCCGCAAATTAATAAAAGCAAAAAAATTACACGTTTTTAAAAAGCTACGTACCCATATGGATATGTAATAGTTTTAGGTTGGGGGGGGGGCGGGCGGCGGGTTATGTATTAAGTATTATAATAGTGGGTTGGGGAGAGATTCCCACCCAAGCCCTTACCTTATTCTTCCCCCATGCCGCAACCTTAAAGGATTTAAAATTTCAAACAAACCTTTGAATACATATACTCTTATTTAATATAAAGGTATACTTATATATATCTAGTTTAATAAGTGGCTTTTAAAGTAGTTTGTTTACTTATTACCCTTATTTTATACATAGTTTAATATGTGGTTTATATAATTTTATTTTAATATATATATTTTTTAAAAATTGATAATACCAATATTTTAATATTAAGGGTTTTATTAATCTCACACCCATATCTTAACATAAATCGTATTTAATTTTGGATACAAGGGGTTGGCTCTGTGAGATGAGGTTGTAGACTAGTATAAAGGTTATGACATTTTTAATCATTGTGTAGACGATTAACTAATTTTGAGTGGTTGCTTGGAAATTGTTCTTTGCAAAAACTTGATGGTTTTCTAGTAATAATATATTTTAAATACACCCAAGTCTAATTTCAGTAATTATGATATCAAGGTGCATAGGGAGATGAGAATAACTCTGACAATATCTTGAACAATAGGTTAAACAACTACATAAAACAAGACCTACAAAAATTAAGTCGTAAATAGAGACCCTTTTGACTGGAACTATGTTGCTCATTGTCTAGGACTTGTTTTTTCGAATTGCCTCTATTATGTTGGTTATCAAGATAAGACATGTAAATCTACAGTATGCATTTATCACCTATTTGAATAAATTGGGACTTTCTACAACTACTTTGAAAGATTAAGATCTGCATGTAACTTTAAATTCATATTTCTCAAATATTATTCATGGACATTTCAAATATTCCAATACTATTATATGGTTGGAGATGGCATGGTGTGGCCATTAACAATAATGATATGAAATATTTTTTAAAATAACATCTTTCAACCTATCCACATTTTAGTGTTTACATTTATAGTAATGTCTCGAATGATTTGATTTAGAATAATAGATGGAAGAACTTTGTCATCACAAATACTAATGCAATGTCTTCGAACATTCAAGTGGGAAATTTTGACAAGTAACAAAGTACTACTGAACTTCAATATTATCTTTATTTCATAGCTTTAAGATTTATTTAATCTCCTTCTCATGGTCCATTATTTCAAAACATGTCCTCGCCAGATGTAAAGAGGGTAGAGGCAACACTTTTCACCAAAAACATGGAATCTTGAATTCCAATGAGTGTCCTGAGAAGTCATCCTCCTCATTGGCTAATGAAACCCCTAAAACAAATTGCAAGGTTGCTAAAATATTAAATATCATACTCATGGCATATATATAGGCTATCCATATCATATATACCATATTATTTTATGAAAAATACATTGAGAAATATGACTATAAAATACCATATATTTAATCATACATCTTATAGATATTTTTTGTATTTCTATAGATAATCGTCATACAAGGCATCTAGTGAAATGACAGAGCCAATGTGAGCAACCTATTATCCTATGTGTGAAGCCACTATATACATCCCATACCTGTGTGTATATGTTGTGTACACCTTAAAAACCTCCAATACCTATCTCATATACCCTATCATACTCTTATGCCTCACACAGACTCTTATGCCTCCCTCATACAAGTGCTATTAAGAATGCTTGCGTTATTTGTTACATCAGCTTGTGCACCCTTTTTAGGCTCCCTTTAAAATGTGGTATAAATCTGGTACTGCCACCTACATGAATTCTAGGAAAAGTCCCCTTTTGACACAAACACTGGTAGGTCAATCTATAAATGCGTATTCGTAACATGCCATTCCAAACCCTCATACACAATCATAGAAACTATTATTATTTAGTATATATTCACAAGATACAGTAATAGGTCCTTCCTTTGCATACCAGGAGAGTCTATGATTCCAATATGTCATTCTTTTAAAGTCATATTTCTTAAGATTTTTTGATTTTATCAACATGCTCCCACAGGTTCTCAATTTTTTTTTCATCCTCTTGCTCCAAAAAATACATATTGTTTTATTGTTCAAAAGAATTGTCATAACCCAACCAAATAGGCCGATCATAAATAACTTGCAAAGGAAAATTACAACACTTGATGAGATGGAGAATCCTGTTGCTCAAATTCTGCTACCAAATTGATTTCGTTCAAAATTGACCCTTCACACCTAACCTCTAGCTCATTCACATCCTCCAAAGCTCAATCTAATAAGTGGTTGTTCACATTACATTTTATTTACACATGTGATTTCTAAGTGTACACCCCTTAAGGACTATATTGATATACATTGTAGGAGCATTAACATGTCAATAAAGAAGAATACAACTTCTTCCTTCCCAAAACACATAATTGTAACCTAATATTTACTTCCCAACCCATAGGTAGGGTTGGCATATTAATTTAAAAGGTAGAAAAAATAAATATTTAAGTATCTCCCAAAAGCCATAATAAATTGGAATGCATGTAAGTGCCAAATTCGAACTTCCATGAGGGGGTAGAGTGTACAACACTCAAGACTAATTTTTGCACTAAAATCTGACAAAACAAATCCTTTCAAGAGTCCCATCTAGTTTTAATAAATGATTAATCAATATCGTCATTTGTCTCATGGGATTCTCAGTTAATGATAAGATTAATTTATTTACTTATATTTTTCACTAAATGACAGATTTATTTTAATCACGAAATCCAACGCATGGAAAGATTCATCTCACCTAGGGATTCCAAATAATTGATGGCCACCTATGCCTGTCAAATTTTTTTAGGTGACATGTTATTCATCAAATATTAGGAAAACTTAAATAAAATACAACACATTACCCCTTCGTCACATTTTTATACTATTAATAAAATATTATAACAGATTATTGTATATATATTGAATCTATTTTGCCATGGTGACCCTTAGTATATTTTACATGTAGAATTCTATATAAAAAAGACGGTCATACTTAAAATCCTGCTAACTTTATGTGTGACATGGTTACCTTCAAATATTTGCATAGCACCTCTTTCGGCCTCATGTATGCATAAAAAACATCTATGATAAAATATACAATATAAATTTACAATCATCTATATATGAATCAAATATCATCTAGGCAAATACAAAATCATTTACAATCTATAGCAACATTTCTATTCTACTTGGAGCCTCTTGAACTGTATGGTTCTCCTCCATAGCCAAAATGCACTCCTCTTTTGGATTTGGAGTAGCTTTGTCTTCCCTCATTTGGACTAATTGCATGGCTTGAAATGGATCAACATTTTCTTTAAATAAAGTTCCAACATGGGCACTGCATTCAAAGAAAATAGATTTCTGATCTTCTCCTTCTTGTTCTTGTTCTTCTTTTGCTGCAAACTAAGCCTTAGCCACCACTGGCTCTTCACCCTTGACCTCCTCTGTTGGTTTTGGTCATTTCTTATCTATTTTGGCTATCTTTCTTGCTATTATCCTTGACTACTCTTTGGAATCTCTTCCCCACACGGAATTGGGAAGGTAAGAGGAGGAGTGGATGGGGTTTCAACTAGCTTTGCAATTGTTTGTGGTGGTGAGGGAAGTGTAATTTCTTGTTTCTTTGGAGGGGATGACTTCTTGGAAGGGAAAATGGAAGAAGAATTGAGATGAGATGCAAGATTAGGATATGGAGAAGGGAAAAAAACATTTGGGGCAGTAAGTGAGGGGTTTGACTCTTAACCATGTTGAAATAATAAAGTTTGGGATGGAGAAAAGGATCATAAGAGGATGGTGATTGAATTACCTATTGATAAGGTTGTCTCACACTTTGATCATATGCCTTAATATCCTCACTCCACTGTGCAAGTTGAGGTAGCATTTCAGCCATGAATTCAATCTTCTCCTATGGGCTATAATGTTTTGGAAAAGGGCCAACCCATGGAAAAGGTGCTATGAAACCAATCCTAAATTCTTCATCTGAGTTTTGGCCCTTGATTATACCATGTGTGACTCAATTTTTTGAATCTTCTCTTGCAAATCAACATTCTCCATGTAGTTTATTTTATTACATGCATACCCTTGTTCCTGATAAGCTCCATAGCTAAACTGGTTTTGGCACTGCTCATATGGGTAAGCATGATTATTCTAGATCTGATCATAATGTTGATCTAGAGGAGTTGAGAAATACATTAGAGGTGGACTACATTACTCTTGCTGTAAGTGTGAATTACAAGATGGAAATGAAGTCGTAATTGTACAACTTCATGAATTGTAGAATATGAAAGATGTGGAAAGAATAATTGGTGGAAATGGATGGAAGGAAAGTTTGAAACTTAGAGAATGGGTTTTTGACCAGATATAGTCACCAGTTGTGTGTGCTTTACATGTTCCTCCAAAGGCTGAATCTCACCCAGAACACATCAACTTGATGAAATTAAGAGGTAAGGTGCTTCAAACCTGTCCCACCAGGTGTGAAATAACTGTTGATGGTTACACGGTGGCTTAAGATTTGTTGTTTGATAATGAGACACCTTGGAAAGATAAGAAAAATCTAACCTTAGTCTCCCACCTGGCATGCCATAACTATTGATACGAAATCAAAGCACCCGTGAATGGCCTAGTTTTGTGTGGGGCATTCGGTGTGATCTGCATAACATTGGACCATCTCTCAAGTTGTGGGACATGTGAACTTGAGATGGACCTCCAGAGAAAGTTGGTTCTTGTTCCTAAACTACCTACCACAATCTACTCTAATGTAGGAAAAACTAATCCATCCTAATCTAACCATTCCAATGAACTAGAGGGAAAGAGAGAGTGAAAGAGAGCCTACACTAAAGTGGTGATAAACCAGAATAGGAAAGAGGGAACATACTCTGTTGAGTGAGGATGAAACAAGGGGAAAAGGAGATGAGGGAGGCCAAACAGAAGTGACACAGACCCAAATCCTAATCCTCCATCAAAAATCCATGAAACACAACATCTTACACCTAAAAATGTTAAATACATGCAGAGGAAACATATCTTAAGGGGAGAAGCATGGAGAAACAACAAAACATGAGAAATGAGTGAAGACTGCCACCAAAACATGATTTTATTGCTCTATGAGGTGCACAGACCATTAAAATTATGCTCAGAGGCACAAATATAATTTCCAAATGTAGGAGAAGGCTTATAGCTCAAATGGAGTTGAGAAATTTTTTTGACAGAGTTTGTCCACACCCAAAATGTCTCTCCTTCTCAAATGAGAAGTGTTTTTAATATATAGACAATGAAAACTAGAGAGAAAGAAGAGAAACTCGATTATGCTCTGAAAGCTCAACCACTAACCATCAATGCCCTACAAATCCACCTACAATCTATCAGTTCTAGTTCCCCATGTATTTTTGGTGTGTTGGAGAAGGAAAGATGGAAAATCAGATCAGATTTGGGTAGGTGAAGCAATTAGATCCTATATTAATGGCTTGAAAGACTTTTTTTAGATTTTCACCCATCAACGCATGCTGAAAATTATATTGTATGCTTCCATGGTGTAGAGGAGGTCAAGACCTTTCCAACTGTACAAAATTTGTTAAATTTTGAGCGCTGGATCGAAGGATATGCCCATTTGAATATTTGAATCGAATCCGTACAAAAATGGTGAAAAACCAATTTTGCAAAATGGATCCTCGGGCTCGAAATTCACTTTGCACCTTTTGCAAAAAAATTACAAAAGTGCAAATTTTCCCCATAGCCACGCAAGTCCGCAACTTCACATTTTGCATTTGGCAACAAACATCCTCAGACTCGCGGGATTGCACTTGCAAACTACACCATTTGCAAAAGTTGCAAAATTTCCAAAGTTTCCCCGACGATTTACTTCCCCACAAATGACAAGGGCTTGACACGTGGCTCCTCTAGGCATATGCAGAGGTACAACTTCAGTTTATACTTTATGTCTTTTTAGAATAAAATATAAAAATTCAAACTACCTCCAGCGACCCGCCTTCCCTCTTTGACTTGAAACATGGCCACGTGTCCCTTTGTGGGCCTTAGCCATTTTCTTCTTCTTCATTTAGCGCAAATATCCTCCGCAGGCTCATGGGCCTGTAATTGTAAAATGTGATTTTTGTAAAAAAATGTAAAGTGCCATGATATCTCCCCAAGCCCGCCGATCCATAATCTTTCCCTTTGGTGAAAAATCTTCCCCAAGCCCGCCGACCCACTTTTGGCAAAATATCCTTCCCAGGCCCACCATTTGCAAAATATAAGGAGTTAGAAGAACTTTTTAATATTTTTGGAAAGGGGAAGAAATTTCCTATCTGATGAAAATTCTTTCAGGGGACCTTAAGTGTTTAAAATATATAAAAATCTAGATTGAAGCACAAAAAAGGGGAAAATGGTGTTAGATGACCAAAAATAAGTGTGAGCTTATTTTGGTCAACAAGCCTCTGATTTTCTACTTGTAGCATTACTTTCCCCCTACTTCATAGTCTCACCTCCTTTCCCGCTCTCTTTAAAAACTCCTCTCTAGCAATAAATTTATCGTTTTGTCGTAGGGTTAGTTGTGTTCCCCTAATAGATCCCTCGCTGCAAGGCCACAAGGAAAATCCATCTTTACTTGTGCATGCATATATGAAAATTGCATCTGTTAAGTAGAGGGAATTAGATTCCCAACGCATTGGCGAGAAAACCACCAATTTTTCCCCTAACAAAATTTCTCTCCAATAGACCAACGATATGAGGCCCCTTTTATTTCCTTTTTCACGGTCCAATGATATGAGGACCATATTTTTTGTACTATTTCAACCGATGATATGAGGCCACTTATTATGGTCCAATGATTTTAGGACCATCTTATTTATATTAATCTATCTAAAGGTATGATTACATGGTAATTGGGTAATTACATCATCATACTCTTAATACCTTAGTCCATCTTGTTTTATTCCATATCATTAATCAAAATTGCTAATGATGATAATAGTGAGCACTTTATCATAGCAGAAACCACTTCTATCATCATATTTTATGCTTCATCATCATCCAGACTTAATCCCATTCATTATTTAACTTCATCATCATGATATCCAACTAATCCTTTATCAATTGATCAAGTTCTACATCTAATTTTATCATCTCACATCCAACATCCAAAATCCTCACCCCCTGGATGGGGCATATTCAATCCATAAACCAATACTTATTCTCTCATTCAAACATCCTCAATCATCTGGTTTTATAAATCAAATCAATCCTAAAATATCACATCATCGAATCAAAGATCCTCAAATCTTCAAATCCTACCTCATAGACTAGGGAATCTAAACAGATAACATCATCAAATCTAACATCCTTTAATCCTAAATCCTAAACCTTTACCCTTGTCATTCATAATTTTTTGGGGAATCCTCTAATACAAAATAAAAAATCCTCACCCTTATCATACATCATTGAATAAGGCATGCAAAATCCAAAATAAAATATCTCCTAATACTCTAATCTTCTACTCCTCTCATTCTCTCTCCTAATCTTGTAATCCTAATCATCTGAATTATAAATTATTCTAATCCTCGAATCTTTTAATCCTAATCATCTAAATACTCAAATCTTCTCATCCTCTAATTCTCTCTATCATGTACTAACTTGAGCCTATCCTCTTTTCAAGTAGTTACCTGACTCATTCCTCCTCCACCTAACCCCTCAAGGGGGCTTCATATCACCATCCTAACATATTTTCTTATTTTCTTTGAACTGACATTTCTCCACAATAACATGTTAAAGAGGGGGAAACATAGACATCTAAAATATTGAAATTATTAATTACGACTAATATGTCCCGCAAATATCCCAACATCATCCATATAATAATAAATTGTAAGATAAATTATTATTATTTATTCCATTTTATTATATTTCTCCTTTTAATCATTTATCAAATATCCAAACATTTCATCATTGATCATTTTAATTCATCTAATATAATATTTTTATCATTACTCTCATTAATCCATTATTATATGATATTACCCTATTTTAATTCTTCATTAACATTTCTTAGTTATTTAATACTCCTACATTTTGTAACACCCACTATTTCTGACACACAAGACTACATAGAAAAACACGGGATAATTTTTTTTGACTTGCTTGACACATAATATGACACAACATGTCGTCACCAAGGTTACAACTAACTCTATAAACAACTTGATACAAGGATGACCACAAGAGAAGCATGGAAACGATCACACCCATCAAGGACAATACGATTTTCTCGCTGAAAAAATACCACAATAAGTCCAACTTATAATACCTAGTTACAATTCAAGACACTCAATGACAAGATCCTTTAAGGTTAAGTATTCACTAAAAAAAATTTTCAAGACCTGACTTTGCGGTTGAGATGATTTGACAAAGGAAACACAAGACTTAATGTGTCACAATACTTAGAATAAAGTTTAATTTGTTGCTTAAGGTTAGCAATGGTAGATTCTTTTATACTAGTAGAAAACTCCTTTCTTTTCAATTGGAAACTCTTAAAATTATTCAATAAGAAACAGAGCTCCATATTTGTTTTATTTATTTATTCAACTTATGAATTCATTTTTTGTTCTTTTATTCTTTGATTAACTTTTTTTAAAAAGAGGATTGCCACCTACTAACAATGTACATAGCACTACACTGATGTCAAGACCATGGATAGTTATAAAAGCATGAAATTCTTATGACTCGAAACCAAAAGCTGCTAGAGAAAATTGAGAGAGAAGAACATGGTTATAACCTTTATATTACATGGTACAAAACCTAAAGATGTCACAAGATTCAATAGAACTTGGCTGAGAATAAAAATGTGCCAAACATGATCAAGCCTTGCAACCACAATAATTCATGACTAATAAATAATGTTATCAAAAGAATGCTCAAAACGAAGTGAAGATTGAAATATTATTTCTTACAAAGATAATTATAGTCTTTCTACAACATGACAAAGCAACTTTATAACACAATAAGTGAACATCCAAGGAAAGAGACCTTCCAAACTCCATTACAAGCACTATTGCAAGAATTTAAGCACATGTGACATTGTAGAAGGAAACACATAAAAAAAACCAATGAAACCTTCATGAATCTTTCCTTTATCAACATGCACAAGCCATCTGCACAAGTATTAACTTGAGTCAGTTCGCGAGAAATGAGCATGTTAAGTCTACACATTGAAATAATAAGCTAAAATCTAACAAAGCCATGAAAGGAATGTTCTACTTCATGAAAGGATCAAATCACAAACCAAAAATCAACTTTTTCATATGAGGTAAGGATCTACACCTGCCAAAAATGAGGAAGTCAAACATTCCCATAAGAATGATATCACAAAACATATAATCAAGTCAAGAACTAGTTGGATAGGAACAAAAGGTCAATCGTGTTGAGAATTTTGATCATGCAACCATATGGATTATGTGATTTAAATCTAATACTCAAATCATCCATCTTAATAGGAAAAAACTTTAGATTCAAAGACATACTAGGTATGATCCAGACATGAAACAAAACATAGTTACCCAATCCTTCTAGGGGTCATGCTTCGTGGCAATAAAGGGATACGTGATCTCGAAGGAAAAATTCCATCATTACAGTCTAAACAATAGGTGTACCGCCTCTTCCTTACAAGGTCTTCTAAAATTAATATGTGTTAACATAATCAAGCCACTCTTCAATTACATTAAAAAAAATATCACAAACAACCTTTAAATCTAACAACAACCCCAACAAAAATGGAAACTTATCTACATAATAAAAAGGAAGAGTAATCCTTAAAGGTCATTAATAAATTTTCTCTCAACAAAATACTTATTAGATCCCTATATACTCTTCGGACATCAAAAAAATAGATTCCTCACAATGATCAATATAGGCTCTGAAGATTCCTCCACTTCCAGCACAAACAGGGACAATCAAAAGTTTTTCCCCCCCTGTTTTCATTAACACATGTTTTTGGGTTTTAATGTTCACCCTTCTTTGTTGTTTGTATTGGTTTCTTTGCCACTTGTGGTAGTGGCACGCTGCTATATTTTATCTTTTGTACTTTATTTCTTTGGTTCGAATCTAGGATTTTCTCTTCCAGGAAATTTCTTTTTCTAAAGGTTGTATCCTTAGTCCCATTCGTCTACTTTCATTCATTTGAGGACATTAATGAAATTTCCTTCTTTATTTCCTAATTTCATATACCAAAATAGATTAATGGAGAAGCCATGGGGCATAAGCCTTATTAGGAAATGTGCCATATAAATAGCTCATAAAAAAGCTACACTCTAAGAAGGTAAGCATCACAACTTTTGAATAGAAATTCTAAACAAAAACACCATCCATAATATTCAAAAATAGCAAACATACTATTATCCAAGCCATTATAACACTACGTGTTAAATGTTGTAAAATAGAAATTTATTCCGATAGGACTCTCACTCACGCAAAAATTACATTCAATAAAAAGGTAACCAAGGAGTAGTGTTACAACTAATAAAACAAGAGCCACTATAGATAAGAACCCATATTTCTACATTTCATATATTCCCTATCAATAATGATAAAACACCACAAGAGAAAATATACACGGATATGTTTTTTATTAATTGAATAATCTGCATTCAGTAGAGTTGAAAGGTGATAACTGTCTTATCAGCACAAACAAGAGGACAAACCAAAGAGGGAAGAAGCGTTTCAAGGGACCAGAAGTAACAATGAAGGCAACCCCTAAGGGAGCAAAAAAAATAATGTATCTACTATCGAGAAAAAATCAAATCCAAGCATTTATGAGCCTATACTAATTTGATATCGCTTAGGGTAGCCATAACCACGCATTTTGAAAAGTAATTTTTTTTAAAGCTTACATGTTCCATAAGAATGTCCTTTTCCCATTTAAGATGATTTGATCCAATACAAAAAAAAAATTAAAATATTGTTCTCAGCCATCCAAATCTAACAAGGTAAAGAAACAACAATTTTTCCCCTTTGCAAACCAATCAAAAAAGAACAGCGATTCAGGAGAAGGAATGGGGAAACAACCAGTGCAATCAAGGAAAACCAATAAAATCAACCACAATATTCCATCTCAAGGTATCATTTTAGGTAGGAGATCATTTATTTCATGAAATTGAAAAAGGATAGCAAAATGTTTCAAGGGCTAGTATTAACATCCCTGAGAGTTCAGAGCCTTTCACAGAAACCCACCAAGGATGTTCAATCTCACGTGGTCAGCAGGTAGATCTAGGCATACAAGGCAAAGAAAAAGGAGATGCAATAGATCAAACTAGCTAGGGTGAACAGAATACAGCCAGCCTCTAAAGGAGTTTAGCCAACAACACAGCACCAAGCATGATTTCAAATCGGTAAGTAGGAAGTCCAACAACTAAAACTTGTGTTGATCCAGATTGTGATCCTTTCTTTCCACTTGGTATTGAATTCGAGGCAGCTATAAAGAATACACATCCAATCAGCTGTAGCACTAGAACCTTTGGCTATTCCTTGAGTTGACCCTTTTTTTGTGTCATTATTCTCTATTTGAGGTGCTTATAAGCCTCCATTTGGCTTGTTGTTATACTCAAAGAAGAGGAGCGCCCATTTAAAACTAATCCCTCATTTCCCACCCCTTCAAGCATGTGGCAAGAAGAATCAAATGAAGGAAATTCAATGGAAAAAAAAACCCTGTAATAAGCCTGAGTTCCTCACCTGGCGTAAGGGACTCCACTCTGTTAGAGCCTCATACAGATCATCTCCAGTGGTCTTTTGTGACAAAACCCTTCACAACGAGTGTATCAGATGGTGCCACAGGTGTATGCCCTTGGTGGAACTTCTCATCACGGTCCCTCCACTTTTTAGAACTAACAAAACAAGGTGACCCAAGGAGGAAGAAAACAACAGAGTCATGAATGACCAGGAAGAAGAAAAAGTAGATAGAAAAATAATTAACACTCAACAAGTGGCTAAATCAAATCTGTGGTTTTTAGAACCACAAAATGGTCTGAGTAAATTTTGGTAAAATAATAAATGAGGGAGAGGCGGTGACATGTTTGAAGCAAAACACATTTGCAAGAAGGCTAAAGGGTAAACTAAAAAATAATAAAAGTGGCACATGTGCGTGCAGATGGTTTAAATGGCGGGGCACTAAAAAAAGTGTCCAAATCGGATGAATGCATCCAAAATTTACACAAAAAATAATTAAATGAATTATAGAACAATGCACGAGAGGAGGCTTGGTCAGTAGATATGGTAGGAATATCAATTCACCATTAAAAGGAAAATTAAAACAATTACCCCATCAAGCCTAGTCAACCAAGGAGGAAACTAGTGGTACAAGTTTCAAAAATGAACACAGGAAAATGACAGACTCCAGCGTCACAAAAGGAGACCCTCTTCTTTGTGCAAACCAGGGCTCGGTCCGCAAAGCAACCATCTAATAAATAAAATTGTTTATCGATAATTAACCATAATGTTGATAACAATCAACAATAAGATAATGAAGTTATCGTCGATCGATAATTAAAATAATATTATTATTATTATTTCTATTACTATTATTAGTACAAAATAATAATAATTATTAATCATATTAAGAAGGACCAACATATAAGCTTGAAAATTCGAGAACATGGTTTTCTTTTAATAGGGAAGAACGTAATGGACGAAGCGGGGCCAACAACATAAAATCAATACCGAAATAAGAAGGAATGATGAAGAGGGGGAACAACAGATTATCCTCTATGACAAAGGAAAAGTCACTAATGTTCAGCAGAAATGCAATGACATTCAATGGGTTGGTGCTGAGATTTGTCTCACCCCATTTGCCATTATTTTTCCTTTGTCTACGTGTCTGAAAAAAAAATCTCTTGATATGGGTGTTCTGAAAGTTTCTACTTCCCTTCGAATGCCTTGAATTGTTTTCAGAATCCATTTTCATCTCCTTCCTTGAATAAGTCTCTCAATTTTCCTTGTTTCTACCCTAATTTCTTCAAAATCCATGGGCTTTACCCTTTTTCCTATTTTTTCTCGACCATGGAAGCTCGAAAATGATCAATTTACATTGGTATGCCTTTGAAAATAAAAACCCATGGTCGAAAGATGCTCGGAACCATGATTCACTTGGTTTTTTCTCAAAAAAATTTCATCCTTAGCGGAAAAATTGGGTTCTAGGCATGAATGGTGAATTTCTATGTTTTTGATGGTCTGACGGGTGACTTTTTCCTTTCAAAGTTATTCCTCAGTGTTCGGCGGTCACGTGGCTTTTTTTGGTTGGTCAGGGGATGGTGGGAAAATGCTTTAACTTATCACTTTTTGCTTTTTTGGAAAAAAGGCAAATTTGGTCTCGTGGCTCCACTCAATTCTGACGGGTTCTTTTGGTACTTACATGGATTTTTCTAATTGGATGCGGCTCAACAAGTTTTTTTTTAAACTTTTTCTTTTTGGCTACTTTGGCAAAATATTTGACCTCACCCCACGTCCCCACTAGGCTCTAATTAAAGAAAATTTAAGTGGCAGGGAAAATTTCTTATTTTCACCCTGAGGGTGTCCACGTGTTCATTTTTTATCTAATGTGGCCCGGCGGGGAAATCCTAAACTTTGTCGAAAGTTTTAACACAGAACTTGTCCACGTGGAGGAATGGGGCTCGTTTGAAGACTCACATTTTTGTTTGGCCTTGGAGTTACGCTGGGAGGAGACGTGGAGGCTTCTGCCGAGGCTTCCCATACTTAGTCTTTTTTCAAAAGGTTTTGAGAGGCACGGGACATGTGGAGGGACCACGCATGTTTGAGGAATGGCCTTTGAATTTCACTTTAAAGAAGCGCCAGGAGGACACTTGGAGGCCTCCGCTCACTTTGCATTTTTCTTGGAATTTTCAACAGACAAAGGAGATTGCCTTGAACCCTGACACATGGCACCTTCCACTGATCCTTAAGCCTTCAAAAAAATTTTACCAGGCCAAGACATGTGGTGAACCTGCACTCTTTCAGGATTTCAAATTTTAGGGACCATCTCAAAGTGTGTCATTGTGACACGTGGCAGTTTGAAAATTCAAAGGGAAGGGAAGCGGACAATCGGGGGCAACTTGTATTTTTTTCCTCTTAAGGATTAAAGTATCAAAATGGCCCGTAATCCTGAAAAAAGGGAGTTCAAGGTTGGCTTTGAAAATTCAAAGGAGTGGGGAAGTGGAACATCAGGAGAAAATTGGATTTTCTACCTCCTGTTAGCAAAAGGATTAAAACAACTAAATGGCCCGTAGATTCAATAGAAAATAGTCAATATTTTTTCATGGTCAATGGTGGAGTTGCGGGGAAAATTTTGAAAATTTTCCCTTTTCCGAAAAATAGGTGAAATGGCATAATTTGGCCACGGTTTCTTTGGGACCCAACTTAGGACACATGTCAGGCTCATTTCTCAAGGGTGGAGGTGCGGAGCAGAATGTGAAAATTTTACTTTTTTCCAAAAGTTGTAAAATGAAAAAAGGAACCCGCAGGCCTGCTCTAAATTGGATCTCCAACATGGATGGTCCAAATTCAAAGTAGAAATCAATGGCAGTTGTGCATCTATATCTAAGTTTTTCATCATTTTCACTCCAGAGCTCTTGGGGATGTGTATTCTTATGATTTTTTATCATTGGTTGGATTCTCCTACACACCAAATAAAGAGAAACATTAATCTGACATCTTGGTTTAGTGGGGAAGGTCTATAAATGTCTCTCACCATTAATATGCAATCTGACTGTCAGATTCGGCTCGATATTTCTTTCCTTGGCATGTGAAAGACATGTTGGTATCTGGGTTTGGTGATAAAAATTCAGGGACATCTTTTACCATTAAGGTGAGATCTGACCTTTTGGGCTCGATCTGATCTTCCATTTCTTCTTCCCAGGAACGTAAAGAACCATATTGGACAGAATAGGGGTGGAATTGGTTAGCGAGTAAAGGGATATGTGATCTACCAGAGGAAGGAGTTGAATGCGGGAGATGTTCAAAGATATCTACCCCCTGAGCACTTGATAACTTTTTACAGATCTAATTCTGGGAATCATGATCAAGATCAATGCGAGCCCTGGTACACTCAATGTCTCTAGTTTTGGGGGAAAAGGCCCTATTGTAAAGTGATATAAATTGGCATGATTTTTTTGTGAAAAGGGTTGGTAATTTGTGAATGCAAGAGTGTTAGGAGTCAGAAACTGATTTCCTAAAGGAAAAGCTTGATAGAGCCCATCTTTCTACGAAACTATCTGAAGAAGCCCATTTATCTCTTTTGTGTTACATTTGATCATGTCAAGATGGTTGCAAGTGTACAACCATTCACAAGCTCTGAGATTATTTGAGAAAATTTACCTTGATAATAAATTTAATCAAACTTGAGTTAATATGTGTTATTCTTGGGAAAAATTTATGTTTTCTTCGTTCTTGAATGTCTGCAAGTAGTTTTTCTTGTTCCTGTTGCATTCTTACATTGAAATATGTGTGAATCACACAAGATCTTATCCTTGTGATAGTTTGGTGGCATTTGCAATTTCATTTATCAGAAGAGCTTTCATTTGATAGTGAAATAAAAAAATTTAAAATCATTGTGACTCCTAGCATGACTATAATATTATTTTTCAGCCCTTTAGGGTATCTTAGGCGTGATGAAATAGAGATTGATAATGTTCAGTTAAGTTCTCCAATTTGAGCCTTTATTTTTGATCCTTGAATTTTGTGTGAAAAGTTCTTATATGGGCCTCCATTGAAGCACATTTTCTAGCTAAAGGAATATCTTGGCTACTCTTAAAGAATTATGTTATTCGAGTTTTCCATTTTGTAAAAGTTCTCAAAGATTTGGTATAATCAACTTTATCCTGCTTCACCTCCCACCAAAATTCATTCAAAAATAATTAATCATACCCATACTACCCATATTTGTCATGTATGTATACAAATGCATAATTTTTACAACCAAAACATGTAGAAACAATAATTTTTTCATTGTCTTTAGTGGCCTAAAATTTTCCTAGAAGATATCTCCATTATCTAGAGTGACAACTCACGAGAGTTAGGTTTTGTTGCATTGATCATATTTTCTTCAAGGTCTTCTTAATACTTCACAAGGAATGAGATCTCTGTTAGCATAAGTTGGATAACTGATATTTCTTAGGGATATATCCTATCACTTTATATCTCCTTCTGTTGTGGATCCTCTCCATTCATTTAGGGGAGTCCAGTACAATTTGTTTCCTATAAATACTGTACGTGAGCTTTGTGTTAGATAGAATAATATGAGATATTCAATCTCTATTCTATTTCTCCTCCATTATCTACCTCACAGTTTGGTATCATAGCTTTCTTGAGCCTCTGACCTGTGCATGCGTAAGACAGAATATTAATCTTGCCGGTTCAAATCCTTGTGTAGGTCGGATCCTCAGAAGTCAGAGTTACATGGTGGAAGGAGGCTACATAGATGGCGTCATTGTCTAGGTGCATGGAGAGGAAATCTGCGCAAGAAAAGTGAAAACGTTTTTAAAAAACATGGACATTTTTTGCTGTCTTTTTCCTGCGTCTATTTTTTTGCTGTTTTTTTTTGCTCTAAGGATATACAGTGAATATCTAGCTTGGATCTCTCCCCGTTTGCTATTTTTTCATGCAAAAACGTGTTCCAAGAGAACCATACTCAGTGTGAGCATTTAAGAAACTCCGCCGACTGCATTGAAAAAAAGGAAAAAAGACACGTTTGCTTTTTCAAGGAAGGTGTGTTGGAAAAGAGAATTTTTCTTTGTTTGCAGGCGTAGCTAATCCTGTGAGATTTCCATCGTGGATCGATATGCTGCTGTCCTTCAAAACCTACGTGGAAGGAAGGAAGAAATTAATTTGTTTTTTTTTCTGCCTACTGCGTGGAGATTTTTGCACCTGCTGTGTGGAGGCATTAAAAATTTAGAGCGGCCTGCAGTTTTAGACAACTGTGGGGAAATCTTGCCAGTTTGCTACCTGCGCACATGAAGGAAGAGAGAGTGGAATCTCCTTGCATAACTGATATGCTGCAACCTGAAGCGTGGCAGCTATGTAAAAAGAGATCCACAACCTGTCTATGTGGTAATACCAAAAGCATACATGTAACGACAAGAGAGAGAACTCACTTGTGTGCGCGGAGACCTTCAACCTTTTTACCCTCGACGAGGAAGTTTGATACTAGCAACGTGGAGTTTCTTCAACACTATGCCAAATTTCGAGTGTAGACAACTCAATTGAGAGCGTTAATAACATGGTCACCACAGCTGAAAGATAGAATATCAACTCACCAGCCAGAGAACACCATGGAGAAGCTCCTGAGAGCTCCGGGTTCTACTTTGATTTGCTGAACGAGCTTTGAAATTCTGGCAATCTTGCATTCGACAAACTAGTTCGAGAAGGACTTCTTGAATACTTTCTTTTCGACGTTAGTTGCCAAGAAAAGTGAGTACGAGAAGAATTAGAAGCTGGATACGACGCCGATTGTGAAGATGAAGAAGAACGCCCTATCAAAGTGTCATCATCTCTCAGCACATGTGAGTATCGTGAGCATCTACGAGCCAGTAATTCTCGATCAGTGAGTCAAATTGTAATAATCTTTTCAAATAAATAAAAATTTTTTTTATTATGAAATGTCTTCTCCGAAGTTACTTCTATCTGATGCTCAGTTGCTCAAAGGGTCTTAATTTTGCGGCCTGGAAGACAAAAATGAAGACAATCCTTCAGTTTGAAGGATTATGGGGAATTGTTACTAGGGTCTGTGCCTACTCCCACTAGCCCCCGATGAACTAATAAAATATGACATGGCTAGTGCTAAAGCCTTGATGCTGATAATGCTCAGTATCAGTGATGATGTGCAACCACATGTTCAGAATGTGGAGAAACCCAAAGGAGGCCTAGGACAAGTTGGCAACCATTTATGAAGCCAAAAATTAGACTGAAGATACTTCATCTTCAGTCAAAGTTGCACACCCTCTCTATGGGGTCTGATGAGAAAGTGGAGGAATTCTTATGTCGCGTGGCTAAGCTAAGATCAGAGTTATTAGCGCTCGGTGAAACTGGTGGGATGATAAAATTCTCATCGCAATCACCTTGAGAGCACTCCCTTCTCAATTCCGAGTGTTTGTTACAACACTGAATGTGTCTAAACAAACAGTGACATTCGAAGAGCTTGTGAATTTTCTACAGCAGGAAGAGGCCATCACTTCATCCCATGAGGAGTCTCAGGATAAAGCCTTGTTCTCAAAGCCTTACCATGGCCAGAAGAATCGGAAGGGTCCCCCAAAGAAGCCAAATCAAGTGCAACCAAAACAACAACAGAAAGATCAAAATTCAAAGAGATGGTGTCACATTTGTAGAACCAATACTCACGACACTGATCACTACTAGCACAATAGCTTGAAACAAGGGTCTTCAAGTCATACAAGCACATCCAGGCGTGAATATTTTCAAAATTCCAAATGAGGTCCCCACTAGAGAAAGCACAAGGGAAATCTCGCAGCCCAACAAGAAGATGGTGAATCTGATGAGGAGACATCAGAAGGAGCTCATTGTGGTAAGAACCCTTGTACTCGTCTCTCAAACTTCTCAGCCCACGAAGAAAGTTTGGTTGATAGACTCTGGTGCAAGCAAGCATATGTCAGGTGACAAGAAGCTGTTTGATTCACTACACAAAGAACCAATTGGAGATCGAGTTTGAATAGAAAATGGAAAAGAGTACATTGCAGAAGGAATTGGAAATGTCACCATTCCTCTGAGACAACAAAAATGTACACTTACAAAGGTACTATATGTTCCTGGCTTGAATAGCAACCTCTTGTCAGTTACTTAGCTCTTGAATCATCACCTTAAGGTAGAATTTCTTGTTCAAAATGGCATTAAATCATGCTTAATCTCCCGACAAGGTACGGTTCTTGCTAAAGATTTTGTAAAAGATAAGTTATTTGCTTTAGATACTGTTTCATCTTCTGCAATAGCTTTATCTGCTTCAACAATAGAATCAACTGCCCTATGGAATTTTAGATATGGACACTTGTTGGTCAGTTCATTTCACCAGATGAGTTCAAAAGAAATGGTCCATGGACTACCAAAATTGTCTAGTTCCTTGCCTATTTTCCCTGGCTGTCTTGCTAGGAAAACAACACAGAGATCCATTTCAAGTGAGCACCTTCCATGCCAAGAAGTGTCTAGAGGTAGTTTATACCGATCTGAACGGCCGATTGCCTGCTTTTTTTTAGGATACAAGTACTTTCAACTGTTCGTGGATGATCACTCTCACAAGATATGGGTATATTTCCTAAAGAAGAAAAGTGAGACTCTTCAACACTTGCAGAACTTCTATCATCATGTTGTCAAAGAGTCTGGACAACCACTTCTTCTACTCCACTCAGATCGAGGGGGGGAATTCACATCAAAGAAGTTCTTGGCCTTCCTGAACCAACAAGGCATTAAGCAGCACCTGACTACTCCCTACACACCCCAGCAAAATGGCATTGTTGAGCGTCACAATCGCACAGTGATGGAGATGGCTCGCTGCATGCTATCAACTACAAAGCTAGGAGAACGCTATTGGGTTGAAGTAGTACAAACAGCTGTATATCTTCTCAATAGGGCACTGATAAATATTCTACAAAATAAAACGCCAGAAGAGGTATTGAGTGGTAGAAAGACATCAATTTCTCATTTACGAGTATTTGGTTGCACAACATACATGCATTTCCCAGCTCAGAGGAGAAAGAAGGTTGAGCCAAAATCACTCCCATGCATCCTACTTGGCTACAGTACTACCTCAAAGGCATACCATCTCATGGATCCTGAGACAAAGAAAATATACGAGAGTCTGGATGTGGTTTGTGACGAGTCATCCTTTGACTCAATAGTATCAATAGAAGATCCACTTCCAACCACATCTCACCGATTAGTCTCCGAATCAGATGATGAGCTAGAGGAGACTACTCAGAGAAAAGAAATGCTACCAGGAGAACTATTTGTTGACCTTGGAGAACTGGAGAATGTGACTCCACATCAATCCACATGGCAACGACAAAGTTCTTCTCAAAAGAAACCAAGTTCTCGTTTGAAGTGGGTACAAAGCACTATCAAGGACTCGCATTTGCAACAACTCCTAGATACATCATCCAGAGTCAAAACAAGGAGTCAAACAAGAAATGAGGTAAAATTTGCACTCATGAGTTCACTGATGAATATCTCCGAGCCAGATAATGTTTGTGAAGCACTCAGTCAACCTCATTGGAAGGAAGCCATGGATACAGAATATGACTCACTCATGAAAAATCGGACATGGGAACTTGTCTATCTACCTACAGGAAAGAAACCCATAGGCTGCAAATGGGTTTTCAAGACAAAATATAAGGCAGATGGATCCATCGAAAAACATAAAGCACAACTTGTAGCAAAAGGATATGCTCAGAAAGAGGGCATCGACTATGAAGAAACCTTTGCACCCACTGCGAAGATGAAGACCATCAGAGTTGTTTGCGCACTTGACAGCACAGAAAGGATGGAGACTTCAGCAGATGGAAATCAAGAGTGCTTTCCTAAATGGTGATCTTAAAGAAGAAGTATACATGACCCAACCTAAAGGATTTGTTGATGAAGAACATCCTAATAAGGTATGTCGTCTCATCAAATCACTTTATGGACTAAAACAAGCTCCCAGGGCATGGTATATCAAGATCAACGATCACCTTTTGTAGCATGGGTTCACTCGTAGCCCCTCAGATTCAAATTTGTATATAAAGAAGGTAGGCAAAGAAATTTTCATTCTTTTTGTATATGTAGATGATCTTGTGATCACTGGCAGTTCAGAAGATTAGGTTGATATTGTAAAGAATGATCTCAAAAGAACCTTCGACATGACAGATTTGGGGCTACTACATTACTGTCTTGGCTTGGAAATATGGCAAAAGGAGCATCACATTTTTTTCTCCCAGATAAAGTACGCTAAGACACTCCTGGAAAAGTACAGAATGTTTGATTGTAAACCTATATAAACTCCCATGGATAAAGGATTGCAACTTTCTAGATTTCAGGACTCACCTCAAGTAGATGCTACTCTCTACAGGCAATTTGTTGGAGGACTCATCTATTTGACATATACCAAAGACCAGATCTCTGCTATGCTGGTCAGCTATCTTTCCAGGTTCATGCAGGAGCCAAAGAAATGTCACTGGAATGCAGCAAAGCATGTTTTGAGATATGTCTGAGGAACAACTGATTATGGTCTGGAATATAAGAAGAATGATCAATTCTTATTACAGGGATATGTTGACTCGAACCACGTTGGATCTGTTGATGACAGGAAGTCAACTACAGGATACATATTTCATCTCAGATCTGGACCTATCTCATGGATAAGCAAGAAGAAAAATGTTTTTTCTATCTCATCCACAGAGGCAAAATATCACGCTACATGAGGAGCTGGGTGCAAAGTGATATGGTTATGTCACATTTTGGATGACCTGGGAATTCCTGAAAAATAGTCACCTATTCTCTATTACGACAATCAGAGTGTGTTGAAGCTCATGCAGAATCATAGTCTTTCATGAACGAACAAAGCATATTGAAATTGAATTGCCATTTCATTCGAGAGCACGTCTTGAACCATCAAATTCAGCTCCAGTACTGTCCTACTGAAGCACAACTTGCCGACATTCTCACAAAATCTCTTGGAAAAGTGAAATTTGAATTTTTAGGGGTCACATTTGCAAGAATAATGTAATAAGGGGGGGAATGTTAGCATAGTCTTACATAACTCATATTTTAGGAGCGTCTATATTTTTGTTCCTAGACTTTATCTTCTCTTCTATGGTGTATTCCATTATTCTCTCCTTGTTTTTGTAACCTCTCCATTCATTTAGGGGAATATTGTTTATTCAATATTCCTATAAATATGTATGTGATGCTTATGATGTTTAATAGAATAATAAGAGATAACTAATCTCTATTCTCCTTCTCCTCTCAAATTTCTGCCTCACAATGGTATCACATGAAAGACATGTAAAGGCACACACACATAAAGAAGTTAGACAAAGTATCTTGTTGCATTAAGTTAGGGCATTTTACTTGTACACATGTTGATGTATAGGATTAATTATTATTTACCTAATATTCTAATTATGCATTACATAATTATTTAATTAATGTATTAATTAAATAACTTGTACAAATAAAATTACTTATATGGTAATTTATCAACCATATTTGTTTTATGCTTATTCACAGGTATAATTGTTATATTGTTTTAACAATATTATTGTTGTGCTATATATTTACCTTAATGTAATATGAAGGAATCAATTATCTTAATCTATGAATAGATGGTTGTAAGGAAACCTGTGCAACTTAGATATTTCTTATTTGGAAGGAAAGTGTATATTGTAGAAACCTATCAGTATTACAGCTCCGGAGACGGCTTCCTATGTAAATGGTTGATTAAAAAAAAATTAATATAATCCCCGCCTCCCCAGGTCCCTATTAATCTGGTATCTGTGGGAGGCGGATCAAAAATGTAGAGGAAAATAAAGCACCTGTTTACATTAACCAAGACCCCCATATTGTTACCAAAGGTAAAGATGTTCAGTCAAAGAATTTGGACCTTTGAAGCAGTAACTGAAGGTTCGAGAGAGGAAGCATATAGGTTTTGCTTCAGAAACATAAGGATATTCTACGAAGAGGAACTCTAGGAGAGCCTGTGTTCACCTCCATAAAATTGAGCTTTATCCCTGTGCCCACTTCATTGCTGTCTTTGAAACCCCTGAACATTCTACATAATCCATTAAAACCTCTACCGCCATTCTCTAGGTGTTTGTAAGGAAATTATTTTTTGCCTTGGTGCCTCCTGCTTCCAAACTAGACTCTGCAAAAATTTTCTCCCTAGATGTTAAGGATTTAGTGCCCCCCTGCAACTGATCACAGACCATACAGAGAAGCCTCCAGATTATTCTTTACAGATTCAACATTCCGAGCTAGTTTTTTTTTGCCAAATCTTCCACATTCAGCTGTGTTGTTGTTTTGTTGCTGTTTGTTGCAGCTGGTTTGCTTTTGTTGGTTCCTTCACTTGTTACCTCTAAGTATTAGAGGCAGATTTGCTGTTGTGTTGCTGTTGATTTTTCTTTGCACGTTCTGGTACTAATATTCAGTAGCTTTCAATAATAAAAAAAACTTATTTGAAGAGCTCTAATCTATTCTTCATACAAAGTCCAAGCTGTGTTAGAGATCAATAAAATATACACAGGTGTCAATCAACTTTAGTTTATTGGAGACAATCCCCACATTGGTGGTGTTTGAACTGGTATTGCACTCCTCTCAAACACTAAAGCCAAATACAAAAAAGGAGCGTTTGAGCTCATTTTTCTTGGATCTATCCCATTGAGTTTGGTTTGTTGGAAATAATATATTGTGTTCTGCATCAAGGATTTGAGAAAGCATATTTTTTTGAATGTCCCATGCGCCCTGACTCCATAGCCTCTTCCTCTGAGCAATTCGAAGCCAAGCCAAATATTCACCCCACCGTACAAAGGTAAAAACATCGAACCTACACACAGTCCCATCAACAACACAACATAAATAAATTGAGTATTTTGTGTGAGCAAGAAAAAACGTGGATCCCTAGCAAACAATAAGCAGCGGTGTGATAATTGGTGTTCAACTCCACATAGACCTGCATAGTCAAACAAGAAAATCCATGAGAAATTAACATGACTTCAACTAAAACTATGTGGCCAAGATCAAGTAAAAAAACTGTGTAAAGTGGAAACAAATAAAAAACGGTGGATTTACATCCAAATTGCGAAGCCAAAACAAAGAAATCGAGGCAATTCACAAAATATTGCAGTCACAAACAACATGTAAATGCATTAAAAGTGGAAAAAGATCTCAGTAAACAAGGATAAATTGAACTCCTTCAAGATCTCCTCCATGCATGTAGTCCACGTGGTGGCTCACCAAGTCACCAATTTTAAAAGGTGAGTCAAATTTAGCTTTATTTAAATACAAGTTTGTTTAATTTTTATCCAAGTGCACAAGTGGCCAAGGTGGTTAGAGAGAGAATGCTTTGGGTGTGGGAGGTTTGGGGTTTAACCCCCACCCCTAACAACAAAAATTTAAACAATTTGAATTTGGTGGAAAATTTGTAGAAACCGCCAAAGTTAGAGGACCAGTTGGTGGAATAACCTCCACTAAACCTGTTAGTTACAACTAAATCTACCTCTAAATTTTAGTGAGAAAAACCCTAATCTTAGGGTAAAAAGAAAACATTCTCGTATTAAGCCGATGTTTTTCCATTCTGAGTAGCTTTCTCCAAAGGGGGGATACCTAAAAATTGCATTTTCAGATTTTTTTTGCAATTCTTTGCATTTTGGGTCGTATTGGTCTCCGGAGGCCACTAGGGCCCGAAAACAAAAAAAATTTTTTGCCATTCAATTTTTTCATAAATTTTTTAATGCAATTTGTATACTTCATATATTGTACTAATTTGTAGGTTGCCATAGTCAACCACAAACTATTGTAACTGCTCAGAAACTGGCAGAATTGTAATACAAAATAGTAGTAAATTTGGTTTGTAACACTCACGAGATCCTAGATCTCATTCACAACGTTCGGTATATACGGTGCCTCTTGGAAGTGCTTACGGGTAAAGCCGTTACGACTACTACTGCACTTAACACCTAATATAGCTGCAACAACATCATCTAGGCATCATCCCTATAAATCGATAGGGAGTAATAAGGTAACTGTGCAAACACTATGAGCCATCCCATCTGTCTGTGAACGATTGCACGACATAAATCAAGAACTGAGAAATTATCTGAGTATATAGCGAATTTACGCTGCGCGTATGAGGATATTTCTTTGAGCCGGTGTCAATAATCACATACAGACCCCTTTCAGTACTGTCTTGGTACCACGTATTGAATTCTTTCACGTACGTTAACACCTCTTTCATGTACCACCCAGTATATAGAAAGGGTGAGCTTCTTCCACGTACCGACCGGGTATATCAGAAGGGCGCATATATAGAAAGGTTTGGTATATTGGACTGACGATATATAGATTGGGAGACCTTATACCTGGAGTGATAAGAGCCAAACCCTATCAGTGATTTCTGCAAAATGGGTACCAATGCCCCCAAATTTTTTCTCTATATTCACAACTACTCAGAGGAAACAACTATGTTGCATGGAAGACAAAAATCAAGACATAACTTGAGTTTGAAGAGATCTGGCCTATTGTGACTGGTACTATGACTAGATCAGCTACTGATACAACACAACAACGATAGTTTGATAGATCAGATCAGAAAGCCAAACTCATCATCTTGTTTGGAGTGTCCAATGATGTGCAACCCCACATTCGATATGCCACAACAACCAAAGAAGCATGGGATATGTTGAGCACAATTATATGAGGCCAAGAACAAGAATGTTATACTAAATTTACAGAGTCAGTTACACACATTGAAAGTTCAAGCAGAATGAGAAAATTGAAGCTTTCCTAAGAAGAGTTACAGAATTGAGGGCTTCACTTCTAGCCTTGGGAGAAGAGGTCAAAGATGATATCTCTCATTCCCATTATTCTGAGATCACTCCCTTCTTCATACCGAATTTTTGTCACAACACTAAACTTTTCAGATACGAGAGTTAGTTTTGACAAGTTGGTAAACCTACTGTAACAAAAGGAAGCAATGCACAATAAGGATGATGAAGAGGAGCAGGAATTTTCTTCACATAAAAAATGGAAAGGAAAAGGTAAAGGAAAACCTAATTCCTATCAAAAATTCCCCAAATCAAAATCAGTAACAAGGGGACAACAACAGAAGAAGTAATGTCCAATCTGTAAAAGAGGACATGATATTGAAAGATTGTTGGTATAATACTTACAAGAAAGGTTCATCAAGCAACTCTGGACCTCAACAACAACAATCTCACAAGGGGCATTCTAACTATAATCAAGGGTAGAAAAAGGGGAATTAGAAAAGAAGACCCCATCAATAAGGAAATATTTTTAAGAAAGAAGAACATTCAGATAATGAAGACTTCTTGTTCACTGCTCGATCAAGTGAACCATCCACATCATCTAGTGATGTCTGGTATGTTGATTCAGGAGCCACTCGACACATGACCGGCCATAGAGACTAGTTTATTTCAATGAGGGACATGCCATCGAAAAATCATGTTTCATTGGGAGATGATTCTTCATATACAGTACAGGGGATTGGGAACATTTCTCTACCCCTTGGTTCACGTAAATGTAGACTATCAGATGTCCTATATGTCCCTAGGTTGACAAAGAATCTTCTTTCAGTCAGCCAACTCCTAGATCACAACCTGAAAATTGACTTTGATAGTCATTCCGACAAGAAAATGTGCTTGATTCAAGATAAATCAAGTGGCTCGAAAATAGTTACAAAAGCCTCCAATGTGGGACTCATGTTCCAGCTTGATTTTGTCCACAGAGAAGATCAGACACTTGTGGGCTAAGAACTCTACCTCAGCACAGTTGTGGCATAGGAGACTTGGTCATGTTAGTTTCAAGTATCTTGAAACACATCGCCGGCATACAATATGGTACATGGGCTACCATCTCTTCAGAAGGATACATACAAGTGTCCTCACTGCCTAGTAGGAAAACAACACAGAGCTTCATTCCAGAAGGAGTACTTTCGAGCTCATGGTAAAACTTGACCTGGTTCATACCGATCTTTGTGGTCCAATGCAACCAAGTCATTCTGGGTTTCAATAATTCATGCTTTGTGTTGATGACTATTCAAGAAAAATGTGGATTTTTTGTCTTCACAAGAAAATTGAAGCTTTTGAAACCTTCAAGAAGTTCAAAGTATCAGTTGAGAATGAAACTGATCATCACATCAGAAATATCTACTCAGATCGAGGGGGGGAATTCACTAGTAATGAATTCAAAGACTACCTACAAACTCACAGGATTAGTCAAAAAATGCCTCCTCTACACACACACTGCAGCAGAATGGTGTTATTGAAAGAATAAATCATACTATCATGGAAATGGTGCGATTGCATGATCGATGATTCCTGGACTTGCAAAGACATTTTTGGCAGAAGTAGCAAAAACATCTAGTGTATTTATTGAATAGAGTGCACCCACAGTTGCTCTTGATGGAGTAACACCACAAGAAGCATGGTCAAAATGGAAACCATCTGTTGCACACCTCAGAGTATTCGGGTGTAAATAAAGCATACACATACCCAAACAGAATAGAAAGAAATTGGACATGAAGTCACAAAAACTCATCTTCATTGGGTACAGTGAAGAGACTCTTGGGTACAGATTGATGGATCCTAAGACCAGAAAGTCTACACCAGCAGAGATGTTGAGTTTTTTGAGAAGAAGGAAGCAGAGACTCCTCCTCCAGACTCACAAGATGTAGATTTTTCACCAGTTGTAAAAATTGAAGCTGATGTTCCCTCAAAAGATGAAAGTGATGATGGGGATGATGGTGTTGATCATGATAGAACCACAACCCATGGGAATAGTTCAGCGTATGCCCAAGTGGTGTACTAGCACATTACAAGATGCAAGAATGGATGCTCCACCGGATACATCCACCCTTGGACCACGGACTCGCAGTAAAGCAAGAGAAGAAGTTAACTTTGCTTTGATGAGTAGAGTAATTAAATCTGATGAGCCCTCTACAGTCTAGGAAGCCCTACAGTCAAAAGCTTGGAAAGATGCCATGGATTCTGAATATCAATCAGTGATGAAAAATAACACTTGGTAGCTTGTCGATCTTCCACCAGGGAAGAAACCCATTAGATGCAGATGGATATTCAAAACAAAGTACAAAGTAGATGGGACAGTGGACGAGTATAAAGTAAGACTTAGTAGCAAAGGGGTATGCACAAAAAGAAGGCATTGACTACGAGGAGACATTTTCTTTCACAGCTAAGATCAAAATGATCAGTATGATCTTTTCTCTCACTGCATAGTTTGGCTGGAAAGTCCACCAGATGGACGTAAAAAGTGCCTTCCTGAATGAAGATTTACAAGAAGAAGTCTACATGACTCAACCTGAGGGATATGTAGTACCTGGTCAAGAAGCAAAGGTATGCAGACTCAAGAAATCTCTGTATGGCCTCAAACAGGCACCCCGGGCATGGTACATCAAAATTGATGAGCATCTCGTACATCATGGATTTGTTTCAGAAATCCATACAATCCCAATCTTTACCTCAAAAAGCAAGGGGGGGAGATTGTGATTTTTTTTGTTTATGTCGATGATCTAGTCATCACTGGCAGTTTAGTGAAGATGATCGATGCAACAAAGAAATATCTTAACTGATCATTTGACATGACAGATCTCGAGCTCATGCAATATTGTCTTGGATTGGAAGTATGGCAGAAAGAGAATCACATATTTGTTTCTCAGATGAAATATACCAAGACAACGCTCAAGAAATTCAGGATGATGGATTGCACACCAATTGCTACACCTATGGAGAACAAATTACAGTTATCTCGTTCAGATCCATCTCCTGAGGTAAGTGCCACTCTCTATCGGTAGTTGATTGGGAGTCTCATTTACCTGACCTACACTAGACCAGATATCAGCTTTACAGTAAGCTATCTATCCAGGTTCATGCAGGAACCCAAAGTTTTTCATTGGAAAGCAGCAAAGGTGCATCTTGAGATATCTCAAAGGATCAATGGATATTGGCCTAGAATACAAGAAGAATGATAAGTTTTTCTTGACATGATATTCGGATTCAGATCGTGTAGGTAATATTGATGACAGAAAATCCACTTCTGGATATGCATTCTTTTGGGATCTAGTCCAATATCATGGGGAAGCAAGAAACAACACTTCATTTCTTGCTCTTCCACAGAAGCCAAGTATCGTTCTACAAGAGAAGCTGTCTGTGAAGCAATTTGGCTACGTCACATACTAGAAGGACTTGGAATACCACAGGACAAACTGACCACCATGTATGTTGACAATGAAGGTGTTCTCAAACTTGTTCGCAATCCAGTTTTTCATGAAAGAACAAAGCACATTGAAGTACAGGTTCATTTCATACGTGAGCATGTGTTGAAGCACAACATCCAACTTTAGTTTTGTCCAACATCTGAACAACATGGAAGATATCTTCACGAAGTCACTTTCACATGACAAGTTCAAGTTGTTCAGAGAATTCCTCTCCTCATCCCTTGAGACAATGCACAATTAAGGGGGGGAATGTTAGGATATATTATTAATTATGCATAGTTAGATTATTTAATTAATTTTATTAATTAAATGATTAATGGTTAAATGGTTATATGGTTAATCAACCATATTTGTCAGTATTCACATTGTTATATTGTTATAAACAATATATTTGTTTTTTATTTAATTGTTGCATCCCGGATGATTTGGAAGCTTGTTTAGTCTGGTTTTTGGTTGCAACCTGTGCAACTCATTCTTCTGGATGTATATGGCTGTGCAATATCTATAAATATTGCAGCCTATTCAATGTACTGTTTACTGATTGAGATCAATAAAATATACACATGCTTCCGTCCCCGTTTCTCAATCAACAAGTACACCCTATGGTTAATATTTCAAATGCTAAAGCACGGCCACGGGGTGGCCTTGGGAACATTTGGCAGAATTTTAACTTTTAAGGTTTTGTGAAGATTGACAGTTCTCTCTTATTCATTATTTCATTAGTCTCTTTCCATTATAATTATTTGTAGTTTTAGTTCTTTTAAAATTTCGTTGTTGGATAGTTTTAGTTTATTCATTCTTGTGGGTGTCCAACATGAACTGCTAATACAACCCCCTACCAGGTTCATACAAGACACTACAAATTCACAAAAATTCAAGTACATACTTCAAGATGGTACCACACCACAAGAGATTAGTCAAAAAATGGAAGGGAAAGAGGCACGGTCCACATATCCTAGTATATGTCACACACTATGACTAACAAATAATGCTCAAATAAAAAAGTACTATAACAACCTGAAATTTCCATAGTCTCACAGATGAAGTTTTCACATAACTCTTAAAAAATCTATATGTACATAGGGTCAAAAAGGACATCAATGCCATAATAAAACATCACAAAAAAAACCCAACTAACATGAGTAACACATATATCATAACACCACAACCAAAACATCATAACAAATCTACATACCTCTTGAAGCATCAGTCACACACACACACACACACACCACACACACACACACGCACACACACACACATACACACACACACACACACACACACACACACACGCACGCACGAAAAAATATCTTATGCCTCTCTGAATCTCTAATGCCTCCCTCAATCTCTTATGCCTCCCTCAAGGAGGTCGGTTTCCCTATGGCCCTAGGCACATAGAGTTTGAACACCCCTAACCCAAGTGACATAATAACCCATGGTTCTATAACCTGCTAGTTATTTGTAACTCATTAGGATGTACCCCCATCCAATGAAGCGGGTCCATAGGTCCAACAATTCCATGGTGCATTCCATGACCCTATTCCACATATCACGACAATAGAACCATCGTAAAAATCTAATCCAAATGCCAAGTGGAAAAGTACAAGCCTTGGGCAAGGTGGTAAAATCTTAAAATTTAAAAGAATATTTAAAACCAAGCAAAAAAATGATGAATTGGCCATAGTTAGTACAAAAATTCCACGTGTTAGTACCAAAAACCAAGGAAATTCCCAAAATGTAAAACATGGCAATCAACAAAGTGCTGGTCCTTGCAAAAGTAAGTAAAAAAAAAATTTACAAATAAAACACACATATAAGAATAGCACATTAAGCTGAATATGTGGCATTATCTAGCCACCAAGGGGGTACTCAATGACTTGGTAGAATGCGGAACCTTGAGCCTCAGCTCGCAAAATAAAATAACAATAGTACAACTGTCGTCATCTCAATCTGAATTATCCCGGCACCACTTCGACTAGGCTAAACACAGTCACAATTACACTTAGGTTGTATCCATAAAAAAACCATGAGGAGAGAGAGAGGAGAAGCATGGTACATCATCTACTGAGCCTAAGGTCAGGCCGAGTTACTGGCCCATGGTGCACATCCGCTCACTCTGAACATACACTTTTACCAGTTTTCCTCAAGGTCAGTTAGCGTAAGTTTTACAACATAACATGCAACTACATCACTAACACAATGGTGGTTCACACACATCAATCATAGCATCTTCACAAGGTGCATATACAGGTATGTCACATACGTTACAGTCACAGTTACAATATATCACACCACCACGTGATGGACCCAAGCTGCAATCACCATATGATAGGGATCATGTATTTAGCATGTGTTCCAATTTTACGAAATTACTCATTACATAGCAAATTAATTATAATTATGATGAGCACCATTACAACATCTAGTCAACTTCCATATAGCATGGAATACACACATTTCTACACAAATGATAATGACATCATTATGGAATCTAGTTCACTACAAACCAACCTTACCATACAATACATCAACAAACCCACACATCACAAATGTGAAAATGCTCCAACACTCCATAATCAACAACAACATTCCTTTCACACACATTACAAGATGGTAGATCACACTCAAATTCTTATGAAATTCATGAAAAAGAGAGACAATACTCTGATCTCCAACACATCCACTTCCAACAGTTACGCACTAGGTGACATACACAACTTGTTCATTAATAAAATCATAATTACGACATAGTTCACATAATGCTTAAATCACATTATTCTTCCAATTTCCACCACCATCATGCAATACCATCACCACTCCAATCTACCCCAAAGGTTCAAGAGCATGAACCTCCCTCTGATACCAAGTGTAACACCCACTATTCCTAACACACAAGACTACATAGAAAAACAAAGGATAATTGTTTTTTGACTTTCTTGACACATAACAGGACACAACATGCCATCACCAAGGTTAAAAATAACTCTATGAAGAACCTGATACAAGGATGACCACAAGGGTAGCATGGAAACAATCACACCCATCAAGGACAATGCACTTTTTTGGCTTCCAAGACACTGAAGAAAGACCAACCTATAATACCTAGTTATAGTTCAGGACACTCAACGAAAAGATCCTTTAAGGTTAAGTATTCATTAAAATAGTCTTTCAAGACCTGACTTTGCAGTCAAGAGGATTCAATAAAGGAAACACAAGACTTAATGTATCACAATACTAAGAATAAATTTTAATCTGTAGATTAAGGTTAGTAATGGTAGATTCTTTTATACTAGTAGAAAAATCCTTTCTTTTCCATTGGAAACTCTTAAAATTATTCAATAAGAAACACAAATCCATAATTTTTTTATTTTTTTATTCAACTTATGAATTCATTTTCTATTCTTTTATTCTTTGATTAACTTATTTTTTGAAAGAGGATTGCCACCTACTAAAATGTACATAGAAATACACTAATGTCAAGACCATGGAGATTTATAAAAGCATGAAAGTATTATGACTCAAAAGCAGAAGCTGCTAGAGAAAATCAAGAGAGAAGAACATGGTTATAACCTTTCTATTACATGGCACAGAACCTAAAGGTGATCAAAAGATTCAATAGAACTTGGCCGAGAATAAGAATGTTCCAAACATGATCAAGCCATGTAACCACAACAGTTCATGACTGATAAATAATGTTATCAAAAGAATGCTCATTACGAGGTGAAGATTGATATGTTATTTCTCACAAAGATAATTGCAGTCTTTCTACAACGAACAGGACAAAGCAACTTTATAACACAATAATCGAATATCAAAGGTAAGAGAATTTCCAAACTCCATTACAAGAACTATTTCAATAATTTAAGCACATGTGACATTTTACAAGGAAACACATAAAAAAAACCAATGAATCCTTCACGAATATTTCCGTTATTAACACGCACAAGCCATCTGCGTAAGTATTAACTTGATTCAGTTCGTGAGAACTGAGCATGTTAAGTCTACACATTGAAATAATAAGATAACATTTAACAAAGCCATGAAATGAATGTTCTAATTCATGAAAGGATCAGAGCACAAACCATAAATTAACTTTTTCACATGAGGTAAGGATCTACACTAGCCAATGATGAGGAAGTCAAACATTCCCGTAAGAACAATATCACAAAACAAATAATCAAGTAAAGAACTAGTTAGATAAGAACGAAAGGTCAATAGTGTTGAGAATTTTTATCATGCAACCCTATGGATTACGTGATTTAAATCTAATCCTCAAACCATCCATCTTAACAGAAAAAAAACTTTAGATTCAAAGACATACTAGTTACGATCAAGACGCGAAACAAAACATAGTTACCCAATCCTTCCAAGTGTAAGCTTTCATGGCAATAAAGGGATATGCAACCATAAAGGAAACATTCCATCGTTACAGTCTAAACAATAGGTGTACCACCTCTTCCTTACAAGGTCTTCTAAAATTAATATACGATAATATAATCAAGTCACTCTTCAATTACATTAAAAAAATCACAAACAACCATTAATTCTAACAACAACCCGAGCGAAAACAGAAACTTATCTATATAATAAAAAGGAAGAGTAATCCATAAATTTCATTAATAAATTTTCTCTTAATGAAAGACTTATTAGATCCCTATATACTCTGCAAAAAACAAACAAAATAGATTCCTCACAAATATCGATAGAGACTCAAAATATTCATCCACTTCCAACACAAACAGGGACATTCAAAAGTTTTGCCCCCCCTGTTTTCATTAACACACATGTTTGGGTTTTAATGTTCACCATTCTTTGTTGTTTACATTGGTTTCTTATCCAGTTGTGGTAGTGGCATGATACTCTATTTCATCTTTTGTTCTTTATTTCTTTGGTTCGCAACTAGGATTCTCTCTTCCTAGAAATTTCTATTTCTAAAGGCTGTATCCTTAGTCCCATTGATCTAATTTTAGTCATTTGAGGACATTATCGAATTTTCCTTCTTTCTGTTCTAATGTGAGATACCAAAAATAGATTATTGGAGAAGCCACAAGCCGCAAGCCTTATTAGGAAAAAAGCCATATAAATAGCTCATAACAAGCTACACTCTAGGAAGGTAAGCATGCCAACTTTTCAACAGAAAGACTAAACAAAAACATTATCCGTAATCTTCATAAATAGCAAACAAACTATTATCCAAACCATTATAGCACTACGTGTTAAATGTTGTACAATAGCAATTTATTCCAACAAGACTCTCACTCACAGAACAATTACATTCAATAAAATGGTAACCAAGGAGTAGTGTTACAACTAATAAAACAAGAGCCACTCTAGATAAGAACCCAGATTTCCATATCTCTGATATTCCCTGTCAATAATGATAAAACACTGCAATAGAAATATACATGGATTTTTATTTTATCAATCGACAAATCTACATTCAGTAGAGCTGAATGGTGATAATTTTCTTGTCAGTACAAGCAAGGGGACAAACCAAAGAGGGCATAAGCATTCGAGGGGGCCAAAAGTACTAATGAAGGAAACCCCTAAGGGAGCCAAAAAAATAGGAATTATCTCCTAACGAGCAGAAATTAGACCAAAGAATTTATGAGCCTCTACTGATTTGATATTGCTTAGGGTAGCCACTACCACACATTTTAAAAAGTAATTTTTTTTAAGCTTCCATGTTTTATAAGAATGTCCTTTTCCCATTTAAGATGATTTGATCCAAAAATAAATAAAAGCAAGTAAAAAATTGTTCTCAGCCATCCAAATCTAACAAGGTAAAGAAACAACAATTTTTTCCCCTTTCCAAACTAATCAAAAAAGAATAGCGATTCAGGACAAGGAACAGGGAAACATCCAATGCAATCAAGGAAAAACAATAAAATAAACCACAATATTCCATCTCAAGGCGTCATTTCAGGTAGGAGATCATTTATTTCATGAAATTGAAAAAGGATAGCAAAATGTTTCAGGGGCTAGTCTCAACATGCCTGAGAGTTCAGAGCCTTTCACACAGACCCACTAAATATTTCCAATCCCACGTGGTGTCAAGGGCAAAGAAAAAGGAGTTGCAACAGATCAAACTAGACAAGGTGAAAAGAATACAGCCAGCCTCCAAAGGTCTCAAGCCAACAACACAACGCCAAGAATGATTTCAAATTGGTAAGTGGGAAGTCTAACAACTAAAACATGTGTTGGTTTTGATTCTGATCATTTCTTTCCATTTGGTGCTATATTAGAGGTAGTTACAAACAATACGCATCTAGTCAGTTGCAACAGTAGAGCCTTTGGTGGTTCCTTCAGTCAACCCTTTTGCTGTGTCATTATTCCCTATTTGAGGTACTTCGAAGCCTCCAGCTGGGTTGCTGTTATACTCAAAGAAGAGGCATCACCCATCAACAACTAATCCCTTATCTCCCACCCCTTAAAGCATGTGGCGAGAAACATCAAATGAAGGAAAGTAAATGGAAACAAACCTCGTAGTAAGCCTAGGTTCCTCCCTTGAATGACATGAAAATGGCGTAGGGGACTCCACTTTGCCAGAGCCTGATACAAATCATCCCCAGTGGTATTTTGTGACAAACCCCTTCACAATGAGTGTAGAAGATGGTGCCACATGTGTTTGCCCTTGGTGGCACTTCTCATCACCGTCCCTACAATTTTCAGAACCAAAAAAACTAGGTGACCCAAGGAGGAAGAAAACAACAGAGTCTGGAATGACCAGGAAGAAGAAAAAGTTGATAGAAAAATAATTAAGACTCAGCAAGTGGCTAAGTAAAATCTGTGGTTTGCAGAACCACATAATCGTCTGAGTGAAATTTGGTGAAACAATAAATGAGGGACAGGTAGTGACAAGTTTGAAGCAAAACACATTTCCAAAAAGGCCAAAAGTTAAACTAAAAAAATAATAAAAGTGGCGCGTGTGGCCTGTAGATGGTTTAAATGGTGGGCTGCTAAAAAAAGTGTCAAAATTGGATGAATACATCCAAAATTTACCCAAAAAAATTTAAATAAATTATAGAACAAGGCACGAGAGGAGGCTTGGTCAGCAGATACGGTAGGAATATCAATTCACCCTTAAATAGACAATTAAAACAATTATGCCAGCAAGCTTGGTCTACTAGGGAGGAAACTAGTGGTAGAAGTTTCGAAAATGAACGTAGGACAATGACCGACTATGGCGTCACAACAGGAGACCCTCTTCTTTGCGTGAACTGGGGCTCGGTCTGCGAAGTGACCATCCAAACAATAAAATAGTTTATCAATAATTAATCATAATGTTGATAACAATCAACAATAAGATAATGAAGTTACCTTTGATCCATAATTAAAATAATAATATTATTATTATTTCTATTACTATTATTATTGCAACTTAATAATAATTATTAATCATATTAAGAAGGACCAACATACAAGCTAGAAAATTCAAGAACACGATTTTCCTTTAATAGGGGAGAACTTAACAGACGAAGCGGGGCTAGCAAAATAACATTGATACCGACATAAGTAGGCATGATAAAGAGGGGGAACAACTGATTATCCTCTGTGACAAAGGTGAAGCAACTAATGTTTGGAGAAAGTGCAACGGCGTTCAACGCTTAGCAACATGGTCGTCGAAGAAGAAAAAGAGAAACAATGAATGGGGCATTACACATTTCACCTACCGCATACTCTACACATCCCTACACCTAGCCTTTCTATGTAACCTCTCCCCTAATATGTATTTATTAGCATAATCTAACTCTAATCCTAATCACATCATCACCTCTAAATCTATAAGCCTCTCCATTTTAGAATCCTTTAATCCTCACATGTACTCTCTACAATTTATTCAAATCCAACATGCCTTCATCTTAGCCATTTAATCCTCCACCCACAAACTATAAATTGTTCTCTCCTCCTCCATGACATATAGCTTGCACGAGATTGAAATAAGTCACAAATCCATCACAAATATTTGTTATTTTTTTCACTCAATCAATCCATCATCTCCAATCTATCATTATTAATCCTTCATCAATGAATGGGGAGATGTTGTCTGAATAAATCAACAAAATCTAAAATATCCAACAAACAATCCAAGAGAAAATCCACCACATCACTGTAGGAGTTGTAGTAGCTTGTAGGTAATTGTAGGTATTATATTCTCCTTCCTTTCCATCTAACTATATCTGAGGTAATGATTAGAAGTGTTAGTTTAGGAACTAGTTTGGTTAATTTATTAGTTTGAATTTGCATACTAACACCTCTATTTTTGTCTACAGATCTCGAGTCTGTTACTTTTACTTATATATCTATTTTCTCTCTGCATGTTATGTTTAAAGTTGCGTCAATTTGGTTATCTTGGTAGTTTTCTATTCATTCATAGTGGATATGTTTTTCTCTTTTCTTTTTTGAATTCAAGTAGTTATATTCTACATACCAACCTTATCCTCTTGTGTTTTTACATAATAATTTTTTTATAAATAATTGCATCTATTATACATGGGCCTATTGTAAACAAATTCTTCAATCTTACCCGCGAAGCCCAATTCCTTTGATGCATGACTCCTTCAACCCAGGATATAGTATATATCTGTTATTAAATCCACTGTCAACGTATTCTACTCACATTTTAATGAATAACCAGGTTCAAACAACTAGTACCTAATTATATCTACACTTACTAAATAACAACACTTATTAAAACTATACTATTATCCCTAAAACGAAGCTTTAGCACAATTCATCAAAGATACATATATTTTTCTTCTATAGGTGCTTACTTCATAATTTTAGTTTTGATCTCTTGATCACTAGACATGTTATCCTGAAATTCTCGAAAGATGATTTACATGTGGATTATTCCCTTTATTTATAATATCTTGTTGGATAAATAAATATATCTTATCTTGATTCAATCAGTATCGATTTAATCCATTTTGTTAATAGTTATTCACTCATGGGGGGTTTCTAATAATTATTTCAAGTCACTCGATCATCCAATTAGTGAATAAAAATATATTGTTCCATGTAATCTAATGATTATAAATTCAATGCGGATATGTGGAAAATACCATAAGATCTATACAGGAAAAAAACTTAAATTATCAACAAAGAAAAAAAATTCATAATTATTTATGCAGTTTACATATCCTCTCCATGTAAAGATCCCAAATCAAACTACTAAGAGGTGCAAAACTTCCAACCATTCATGCCAAGCCTCTATATTCTTATTGTTAGTATTTACAAGGTCATGTAGAGCTACACAATATTGCATAAGATTTTTTTTCCAAACTCTAATTCTCTTTGTTGATGTAAGATTACAACCGAACCTGCATGCTCATACATCACTTCATGATTATTGAAAAAGTAATCCCTTTTTTAATGATAGGTGTTATATATCTATAAAATATCAATTTTTCAAAATTTGTATTTCAATGTTGTATGCCAATTATACTAATTTAGTAGATGCATATGAACTATTTGACAAAATTTCTAAAAGAAGTATAATATCGTTGAATAATATGGATAGAAAATATGCACAAAATTAGGTCATTTATTAATATTTAAATATTTTAAAACAAATTCCTCAAATATGTGTGTTCTCCTCAAATATGTGTGTTCTCCTCAACTATGATGATATCATGATATGAAAAACATATATAAGAAATTGAAATTGAATTTTTAGGAGATGATTTTGCAATGTGGAATCATGCACACATCATGCTAACTCTCTAGAATAATTCTTCAAAGGGATTTTAATCCTAATATTTATTAAAAAATTTCGATGTGCAACATGGAAATGATGATGAAGATTTCAGTATTTTTTGAAAGATGCAACTAATGTTTAAAAAAAATAAATCATACACTCTCATTATCATTATACATGCATGTAAAAACTTAGGATTTCTTAAATGGAAAAAAAAAACAAATTGGTAAATGATTAATTAGGAAATTTGTATTTTCTATACGTCCATTTACTTAAAATTAGGTATTTCAAGACATATTTCAAGTGTGGTGTTTTAGTGGATGCACGTGAACTTACTAAAAAAATGCATCAAAGAGCTACAGTCTAATGGAGGGTAATCTGACCTTATAGGATATCGTGTATCAACAAAAAAAAAATAGATTAGTTTTTGTTGCATTTTGTGTTCAGGGTGTATTACATAAGCCTATCGAGAAAGCCACCAAAAGTTTACTAAAGCTGCATAATTCTATTATATAAATTCAAAACTGTAATACACAAGTTTTGCAAATATGTTTGGGTCGTGCAATCCTAATGAGTCCTCACAAGAATTCACAAAAGTTGCACAAACATAAGGGAATTCATGTAACATTATAACTTTGTACAGAAGCCATAACGTAATGAATGATGCAATGAAAGTTTGGGATAATTTTATTGAGTCTTTTGATGGGTCCTTTAGGAGTGTATTTCTAATTTCCCATGATTTTTGGATTCTAATGGTAGCATGTAACTAGATTCAATGTACCATCGGGTGGATTATATATACCTGTATAAAAAATCCCAATTACCTTAAGAGAGAATTTTGAACAGAGCTATTAAAGGAGTCCTGAGAGATTAAAGCTCAAACATGGTACATGAGAGTGATGGGTTTGAATTATTACCTATATTAAAAAAATTTAATGCATCATTGCAGATCTATGTTTGTGTGTGTGTGTGTGTGTGTGTGTGTGTGTGTGTGTGTGTGATATTGCTTTTGTAGTGGCCACTCCTCTTCAACACTATTTCATTATGATGTTACTACTGTTGGATTGATACTTAGACATTTTGATTGTTATATCTTGATCAATAAATGATAGACTATATAGATATTTGGACTATTGACATATTGTGATTTAAAATTTTACTATGATGACACTGATGGACAGTTATATGTTTTAATTAGTAGCATTTTGATTTTATACTAACATGAAATGTTCTCGATACATTTCCTATGTTGGATGTTTTGAGTAGAAGTATGATTTTATGGATGTTAGAATCAAGTTAATTGATATTCAATGATAGATGATAGAATTGATAATTTTGGATGATGATTATATGTATATTATTCCCGATGTTGTTGATGCCGCCATGAGGCCAAAGAGGTATTTTTTTGTGTTGCAGGTATATTATATCACATACATCAAAATGGTATAGGGGAGAAACCATGAAAAGATGTTGGGTATTGCGCAACATGGCTAAAATTTGATAAATTGTTTATAATGTTATTTTTTTTATTGCATGCTTTGTTAGGAGGTTCCCATGGGGGGTAACCTCATTTATGTGGCTATGGGTGTATTTTTTTCCTTTCTTTTAATTTTGATTTGTTTGAATTTGTTGTGCATGTGTTTAATTATTTGGGTAAATATTATTACTTTATTAACACTTCTTAATGTATCTTAATTAAAAAATAAAACTTAAAATTTAAACTAAAAAGAGGGATATGACATGTGGGCAATAAATTGGGTAGATTTTCCTTGAAATATTATGGATGTAAATTATATTTTTGTTGGGTTTTGTGTTGTGTCCTCTTTACCAACATTAAAATTCGAATTTTGACTTGGGAGGCTTTTCTGGAGGCCTGTGGGACAAGCTAAGTTTGTCCCATGCCTCTTAAATTCATCCAAAAACCATACCTATGGTATGGGGAGTTAATTTTAGGCTTATTTATATTTTTTGGGATAGTAAAAATGTGAAATTATTGCACCTTCTTACATAAGTTTTTAATTTTGTCCTCTTGAGGAGTGGAGTGAGGGTAAGTGTGTGTAAGAGGCTTGTCATTCTTTCAACCACAAATTTAGTAGCCCTGGGATTGATGGTTGACTTGGTGTTGTGGAGTTGAAGGGAAGTGATGTGGATCCTACATGGAGCCACATCACCCTCCTCTTCTTATTTTTCTATATATACAAATTAATTTTTTGGTTATGGGATTGCTTCTTTTTTTGTGTATTGATATTTTGAGAGTTAGATTTTTCAATTGTTTGGTTGGAGTCTTGAATCTTCTTGGATTTGTGTTTGAGCTTGGAATGAGCTTTAGGTGGTGACCTTGGATCAAATTCTTGCAATGACAAGGTAGGAGATTCATCCATGTATATGTAAAAAAAAATTTGTGTGCGTGCATGTGTGTGTGTGTACATGTGTGTGTGTGTGTGTGTGTGTGTGTGTGTATTTGAATGTATTAGCATGATTACACACACACACACACATGTTTTGTAGGTATACACATCTACACACACACACACATAGATATCAGTATGATGTGCATGTAGAGTGTGTGTGTGTGTGTAGATACAGATATATACACACATATATTTGTGTGAGGAAAATGTGTATTGTGTAGGAAATATGGAAGATGTACACACACACACACACATACACACACACACACACACACACATATATATATATGTATATGTATTTTTGTATATGTATATGTATTTACACACACACATACACACAGAGATGTATATAGGGTACGTGTACATACATACATACATACATAGATAGGCATATATACACATATGGTCTATATATATATATATGTGCGTGCGTGCGTGTGTGTGTGTGAATGAAATCATGATTCTGTGTGTACATGTTTTGATAGATTGGGTAGATTTCCTTAGAGTTGGTGTAGGAGAAATAAATGGAGATTATTTGTGGAGGAAAAATGGATATTGTGAGGAAATGTGGAAGAGGTGCTCCACCTATGTAGAGATAAAAGGTACTTTTGTGTTTCTTTGCATAGGAAAAAAGGGTGAAATAAGGGTATGTGTTTTGATGATAGCGCACTTGGAGGACCTTAGATGGACCCTCTTTCCACATGGGAGGCATAAGGAGAGAAATACATGTTCTTGTCTCCATTTGGTCTTGTTATCAAGCCTTTATGTTTTGATAAAAAAAAAAGTATTTTAGTTGTTTGATTTGAAAAATGTTGCAAACTTCTATTGCTTGTCAATCTTGGAAAATAATGTTGAAATGTTGATACATTGCATGAATATGGAAATGTTTGATGAGTGTTTTTGAAAGAAAGTTTGTAAAGTTTTCAAATGTTGCATAATACCCCTCATGGTTCTTTGGTTTGGGTTGGGGGGCTAATAAGGGGATGAGTTCTCCTATTATTGGATAATGTGTTGGGTGAAGAGCTTTGAATACTCCCCTATTTTGTTGTTGTGTTTGGATTTTGGAGATAATGCTGGAGCTCAATTGAATATTTTGTCATAGTTGCACTTTGAAGAAAATAAAGAGAGAGCCTACTTTTGTAAAATATTTACCATGGTGTCTCCACTTAAGTGGAGGGCTTGTAACTTCTATTTTAAAAGTTCGAACTTCTTGTAAATATTTGGTGAAAGGTTGAATTGTATTAAGACTTAAAATCGTTTGCCTCAAAAGTGTAATATGATCATTTTAAAATATTGGTATTCTTGTATGAAAATACACTTGTTTGCTTGATATGGACATCATTTGATATATTGTGAAATAAATTAAATAGTTTCTTATTTTTAATGAAAAATTAATCATATTGAAATGTTGGGAAAATATAGTCAAGATCTTATTAAATTATAAGAAAAGGGATATAGAGATTTCATGTTTAAACAGTGAACATTTTCTATTATTTAGTTGTATTGGGATTCGATAAGAAAAGATTTTAGTTTCTCTCTTTCACCTATGAATGAATAGATAGAACTTTTAAAAGCATCTTTCTAATATATAAACCCACTAAATAAATGTGCAATGATATATATATTCGATATATATCTATATATTATAATATTTAATATAATAATTTTTTAAAAACATATTGAACAAGTGTATAAGTCGTATGGCTTAAACCCCCTGGCAGACTATGTTATTTTAAAATTATAATATGGTTGGGAGAGGGGAGTCGCTAATACCAACTAGTCTATATATATATATGGGATGGGGGGTGGGATTAACAACCTCCACTTCCACAATACAAACCAGCCCCATTGTTTATAAATTGTGCCACTAATTTTAAACCATGCCTACTTTAAACAAGGTGGTCAACCCAAATTTATTTTGTTGCCTATGCATTCTTAAACCCGTGGCCTGTGTTTTTAACTCACTATGCATTGTATATTGTATGGTCATTATTTCAGTATATATGTAAATTAAAACAATTATATGTGTGTGTGCATGTGTGGGCACACGCGCGCACGTGTGTGTGAATATAAATCAATATATATTCAGAAAATTTCAGGTTATATAAAATATATTTTTGTAAATAAGAAATATATATATAGGTATATATATATATATATATATATATATATATGTATGTATGTATGTATATACACTCAAACCCTCTTTTTAGTATTTATATCATTTAATATAGATCTAAAAATGGGGCAAAAATGTCCATACCCAAATAGGTTAAATACAAAGAAAATTCACAATAACCAAATAATAATAGAAACAAACCCTAGGAGAGGGTTACAAATGGAATAAGTAATAAAAATGTGTATATCCATCCTTGAGCTTGAGAAAACTTTCCATGGCCTCCATTTTTCTTCTCCTCCCAAACCTACAGACTGAAAATGAGAAAATAGGGTAAAACAAATGAATAAGAGCACTTCATAAGGATGATTAGGATTAGATTCAATACCTAAGATCCAAGGGCTCTAAGTGAATCCATCTAATGGTTAGGAATCAATCCTACAAATGTAATGTGAGGATATTTTTTTGTGGGAATACATTTTAAATTAAATGCATGTCTAAGTTGTTGTTACGGTCACTAAAGGTGTATTGGGATGTTAGGATTAAAGTGTGACCTATATTGTTCAGTTTAGTGACTTTTGCAAGGGATTTGACTTTTGAAATTAATTATATTAAATTTATACAAAGCCAAGTAGACAATGTTTCTTATAGAGATTAAAATTTATTGAATTAAATAATTATGGGAGGGTAAGTTTAGACTTTAGACCTAAAGTGTTAAATAAATAAATGATTTTAGAACTATAAGGATGAATTAAAGAATTTTTGTAACAGACGTATCTTAACAAATCGTTCATAAGGGTTAATTAATTAAATTAACAGGAACCGTGGAAGGGGATTCAAGTTGAAATGATTGAATAAAAATAAAAATAATTAATTGTTAATTAAACCAAATGATTTATTAATTGTGAAATAATTAAATCAGGATCGAGGTTAACCCATTGCAACCCGTTTAGTAAAAAAAAATATTCCGTAAATTTTCTTAACTAATTATTGGATTTTATCTTGGGTTTTGAGAGGGAAATTTGTGTGCCTGACACCTTTGATTAATTGTATAAAACTTATTGGTGTTTTTCTACTATTTATTTCAGTGTTTTGTTCATTCTTATATCTTTGTGTATGTTTTCCACAAATAATATTTAGGGCTACGTGGTCTACGATGTCTCTTCAGTGGTCCCCCTAACCATATCAGTATCACAATCCTATTATGTGATATGATTGTATTATATGCACAAAATAGTTTTCTTAACTAGGTTTTAAATTTTTAGTCTACTAGAATATTATAACTGCACAATATGCAGAAAATAAGTATTTTTATAATATTTAAGAAAATGCAACTTTTATACATAAATTTTTTTCTACATCCTTTTCAACATCGTTCTAGCTTGTGATCCTTTTCGACATCCTTCTAGTTTGTGTGCAATTGAGATATTTAGGGTAATATAAGAACATCCATCAAAACATAATTGAAACGAAGCATTTGCATTTCATATTTTATCAAAATTCCTTGATTAAAGAGATGTGGAGTCTTGGAATGTATGATTACATCATATGCATAAATTGGTATTCTTAAAATTGTTTTAACCATTTCTCAAGAAATAGGCTATTGTGGATTACAACAATTATCTTACAACAATAATAAGATAAGTACAAAATGGCAATATTGAAAAGCCATTATAATCTTGGAAAAATTCAATTACATGGTGTAAAATAAGTCTTTGCACCCATGTCCATCATTACATATTATAGTTTTGAGCCCAATTAGAAACTCGATAATTAGGTATGGTCATCCATCAAAGAATAATACATACAACCTATAAATATGTTCTTGTGATGGGACTTTTGTTTGCGGAATACATACAACCTAAAAAAAAAATCATTATTAAATATCTTCTCCTATAAACTACATTCCCGTAACAAAACATAACATATGCACCTATGCAAGAGATGTGATATTTATGTGTAACTCTTGGTTGGTGCTAAATGTCATTTCCTGCAAGAAAATTAACTGTGCATTCCATAACTACATAAGATTTTTTATAAGTATCATTTATTTTTAAAGGAAACACACTCTCGTGCTAGGTTGTTTGCTTTAGTCCTTGCCATCAAACGAAACTGTCACTCTCGATCTCGCTCTCACCCTCGCTCTTGCCATCATCTCTTTCTTTATCCACCACCTCCTTTATACGTGCTGCAATCTGTATCGTATAAATTTCTGTTTTCTCCTCTAACATCAGCACAACTTGGGCTATGCTTGGCCTCACATTCTCATTGTCTGTAATACATATCCCAATCACAACGCCAGCTCTTCTCACTTCTTCAACCTCAATGTTGTCCACAATCTTCGTATCTACTACACCCATTACATTTTCCTTTGCAATTTGAGTTACGGCCCAAGGCGAAAACATTATCCTGCTCGATTCCTCCGCATTCATGTCAAAATTTCTTCGCCCATAAATGATTTCAAGTAGCTTCATGCCGAAACTGTATACATCCACCTTGGGACTCAGGAGTAATAGAAAAGTTGGATATCCACTTTGGAGTGAGATACCCTCTAGTTCCTCTGGTTGTTGTCAGTACGCGGCTGAAATCTCTACTCACTAATTTTGCCAACCCAAAATCAGCGACTTTTGGACAGAAATGTTCATCCAGCATAATATTTTTAGGCTTGATGTCACAATGAATGATACAATCTCTGCATTCTTTATGGAGATAAACAAGTGCCCTTGCAGTACCTAAAGCTATCTTAAATCAGGTTTTCTAGTCCAATGGTATAGTTTCTTTTCCAGACGTATTATTACTACTGAATAAAATTGAATTCAGGGAGTCGTCAGGCATGTAATCATACACCAGTAACCTCTGGGCTCCTTGTGAACAAAAACCTCGAAACCTGACCAAGTTCACATGTTGCATGTTTCCCAAAGTGCTAATTTCTACTCGAAATTACTTTTCACAATGTCGTGAACCCTCCAATACTTTAATAACCACAAGCATACCATCTGTTAGAGTTCCTTTGAACACCGAGCCGAATCCTCCCCTCCCCAACTTACACTTGAAATTCCTAGTTAGTTGCCCTTTGACATCATCAAGTGTCCTAATTGAATCCATCTAAGGGATGAGATTCATCCCCACAAAAAGTAGCTGGAGATCGGGTGAGTGTAAATTACCCTTGTTAATTTAAATTTTTTAATTTCAAAACACGAGTTGACCTTATAAGGGGTCACTTTATGGGGTAAGGGAATGTTTTTTCTAACCCCATGTAAAATGGGGATCTTGTTCATTGTTTAAACATTGTAGAATTAAATACCTTGGGTATTTTTTTATTTTGGCCCCTGTAACCCTCTTAATCTAAATATGGAATATTTAGCTATAGTAGGAATTTAGTTGTTTATGAAATTATCTCTTAGAGATAATTTAACCATGCTTGGACTAATTATTCTCATTAATTTTAATGTGGGTTTAGTATTTATTATAATGGGAAAATTTCATTTTTTAAATATAAATGACTAGAAACATTGATGTTGCAATCATTGTTTTTGAAACGTTTTGTGGGCATGCCTTTCAAAAAAAAAATTCCATAATATTTCTAGTTAACACTAGGTTGTTCTTGGGCCTTGTACGGGATTTTTTTAGCAAGCGTTACACACACACACACACACACACCCTCTTTTTGGTATTTATACCATTTAATTAGATCTAAAAATGGGGCAAAATGGTCTATACCCAAATAGGTTAAATACAAAGAAAATTCACAATAACCAAATAATAATTGCAACAAACCCTAGGAGAGGGTTACAAATGGAATAAGCAACAAAAAACTGTATATCCATCCTTGAGCTTAAGAAAACTTTCCGTGGCCTCCTTTCTTCTTCTCCTCCCAAACATGTAAAATGAAAATGAGAAAATAGGGTAAAACAATAGAATAAGAGCACTTCATAAAGATGATTAGGATTAGATTGAATACCTAAGATCTAAGGGCTCTAAGTGAATCAATCTAATGGTTGGTAATCAATCCTACAAATTTTATGTGAGGATATTTTTTAGGTGGGAATATATTTTGAATTAAATTCATGTGTAACTTGTTATTGGGGTCACTAAAGGTGTCTTGGGATGTTAGGATTAAAGTGTAACCTATATTGTTTTGTTTAGATACTTTTGCAAGGGATTTGAATTTTAAAATTAATTATATTAAATTTATACAAAGGCAACTAAACAATGTTTCTTATAGAGATTAAAATTTATTGAATTAAATAATTATGGGAGGGTAAGTTTAGATTTTAGCCCTAAATTATTAAATAAATAAATGATTTTAGAACTATAAGGATTAATTAAAAAAAAATTAACAGAGATATATTAATTAATCGTTCATAAGGGTTAATTACTGAAATTAACGAGAACCTTGGAAGAGGATTCAAGCTGATATGATTGAATTAAAATAATAATAATTAATTTTTAATTGAATTGAAAGATTTCTTAATTGTGAAATAATTAAATCAAGTTGGAGGTTAACCCATTACAGCCTGTTTAATCAGAATAAAATATTTTGTAAATCTTATTAACTAATTATTGGGTTTTATCTTGGGTTTTGAGAGAAAAATTTATGGGCATTACCCCTTTGATTAATTGTATAAAACTTATTGGTGTTTTTCTACTATTTATTTCAATTTTTTATTCATTCTTATATATTTGTGTATGTTTTCCACAAATAATTTTTTGGGGTATGTGGTCTACGGTGTCTCTTTAGTAGTCCCCCTAACCATATCAATGTCACAATCCTATCATGTGATATGATTGCGGTATATGCACAAAATGGTTTTCTTAACTAGGTTTCAAAGTTTTTGATAAAGGCCCTCAAAGAGATTCACAGTCTACTAGAATATGATGACTGCACAATATGCAGAAAATAAGTATTTTGATAATATTTTGGAAAATTTTAAGAAAATGCAACTTTTATGCATAAAAAAAAATTCTACATCCTTTTCAACATCGTTCTAGCTTGTGATCCTTTTCAACATCCTTCTAGTTTGTGCGCAATTGAGATATTTTGTAACGCACCAAAAAAAAAAAAAAAAACCAACACAAGAACAACACAGTGAAATACAGGATAACTTTTTTTTTACTTGCTTTGACTCAACACGACACAACATGTCGTCACAAGGTTACAACCAACACTTGGAATCATTTGTTACGGGGAAGACCACAAGGTCAGCACGGAAACATTCACACTTATCAAGGACAATTTATTTTTCTTTTGATAAGACAACATGAAATTCCAATCCACATGACACACTCACGGCTAGGGCAAGCCACAGTAAGAAATGGTTGGGGTTTATTTATTTTAGTAAGACACCCTTTAGCTCATGACTTAAGTTTTCAGAAGGAATCAATATATGGTTCGCACAAATTCATCTCACCAACGGAGTTAATTTCTTATACACTGAAGAGTAGTTCACTTAAGGTCTTCTCCTACTTACTAAATCTTAATATCTTCCAGAAACTAACCATTGTTTTCCTTTAAGCTTGTTTAAGAATTCACCCCAAACAGATAGTGTTCGCTAGTTTAGCTAGGGGTATCCATTTATAAATGTTTACTTCACAAAGGATGTTTTCATTTTGATCACTCATGGAAGTATTTGATTTCAAATAGATCACCTTTACATTTATTTGTTGAAAGTAAAATTATTATTTTTGTTTAGCTTCTTTAAGGGTTAACCGACTCATTTTACTTTACTTAAAAAAATATTGTCGCTAAGTCTTAGAAAGATTTAACTTAACAATTTATTCTCAAGATCAAAGTTTTACAATACTCATATCAATGTAAAGATTGAATTCCATTTTTCACAAGGATAATTTCAAGCTTAACTACACCAGAACAAGACACTTTATTTCACCATTACCAAACAATACAAGGCAAGAGGTCGTATCAACTCTCTTTACAAGCAATGTTACACAATTTACAACACATTGGACATTTTTACAAGGAACTTCATAATGGTACAGATGAAACTTTTACACTCTTTTCTTCTAGTCTACTCGCATAATCCATCTGCACAAATATTAACTAAAGTCAGTTCGCAAGAACTGAGCATGTTAAGGCTACACAATGCAATAGTAAGCTAACAATTAACAATATCAAGAAAGGAATATTCTAAATTCAGAAATGGATTAAAATACAACTCACAACTCCAATATTAATCTCATGGGAGAGAAAACTAAAATTATCCAACAAGGAGAAAGTCCAAATACTAGTAAGAACAAAATTACATAAATCAAGGCAAGACCTTATGGGTTGGGAACAAGGAAGTCAAGAGTGTTGATATCTCCTTCATGTAATCCTATAGGTTACGTGATTGGAATCCAAAATTTACTTCATCCAACTAAGGGGTCCAAGAGAAGACAAAGCGTACTAATTATGATCGTAGGCGCGAAGCAAAAATGACAGTATCCAATTCTTCCAGAGGGGCTTCAAAGAAATATGGGTTCGATGCCCTTAAAAGAACACAACTATAGTTTTGGTTTTAACCAAGGAGTTTACCACTACCATCCTTATCGGATTTCTTAAAACGTAGTACTAGCAACCAAAACAAATCCACTTTTCCAAAAGCGTACGAAAGAGACACAAAAAGGGCCATTATTCTACCAAAAAACCCTGTCCTAATCGTCAACTTCTCTACATAATATAAGGGAAGACTAAACTCAAAAGTCGTTAATAATTTTTATATAATTCAGACAATGTCAAAAAAACATTAAAATAAAAATTGATTTCCCTAACAAGGCCACAAAATGGGACCTTTTAGTAACCAAGTTTGAAGTATAAGGTATTCGAGTTCGAAAACAAAGGGATTCGATACGCAGAGGGAAAAAACACCAACAATGCCCCAGGCTCAAAAGACCTTACCACGAGTACAAGCACAAACCAAGAACCAACGCACATAGCTATCAGGAAGGTTACGCAGTGCGGTCAGGGCTAGAAGTTCTATGAACTCCTTGCCAAAGGTATAGAAGATGGAAAATTTTACCCGATCCATGTGGGCTTATCGAGGAAAAGCCTTAGCAAATATCAAACAGATAAATATAACAGCCACCTATGATATTATCACTGAAATCAGCTGTCATCTAACAGGAAATGAGTTCACGAGTCCAGTACCATGGATTCACCTACAACTTTTGTTTCAGTCTAGCTAGTAATAGCTTGCTTGCGACCCTGTAATAAAAATTGAAGAGATTTCATTCAGTTAAACTTACAATGTTTCCCCTTGCTTTAATCATACAAGAGTTTACATCAAGAATTAGGTATAGTAATACTCTCAACACGTGGAGGCCAAAATAGATGCCAGGTTATCCCTCATCTAGACTAGGTACAACACAGTCAACCATGTACAGTTCTAAAACAAACCCCAAATGCCATTTTCTAATCAAACATAAAGTAAGGAATGCCCACAGGCTTAAACAAGTTTAAGAACACAACGTCACTATTAATCTACCTTTTAGCAAAACAAGAGAGCCCTACACAGGAAATGCGTATTTATTCAACCAAAAGAGGTATGTAGGCTTAACCTTCTATTTAGTAACCTTCAATTATAATTACCATCACAGAATTCTTTTTAAAAGAAATTCATATAAGCAAACAAAACTCAATAATGTTTCCTTCCCTACGAACTAGACTGCATCACTCAATAATGTAGTAACCCATTTAGACAAATGTGAAATAGAGTAAGCTATAAGAGAGGAAGGAACATTCCAAGAAAAATCAGCGAAATTGGAATAAGATTTAAAGGAACAACCACACAATCAGGCAGTGATATAAACAACCACGAAAACATCTAGTCTAGGCGCCATTCAAGAGGAAAGAAAATTCATCTCAAGATACTGAAAGAAGGTAGAAAACTATTACAAGGAGTAGATTTAACATGCCCTGGTTTAAAAACGCCATCTCCATATGCATATGATTGTTTCAATGACGTTGCTTGCCTTTAACCCAAAGTGCTTTGCGAGCTCGAGCTAGCGCCACAATCACGCAGTGAGAAACAGCTACAAACCAACCCCATGATTTGAAAGCTCGGACACAAGACATACTGATTACACCACGCTCCTGGCTCGGGTAGGCATCTACCGTGATGATCAATAAACCTCTTCCTTCATTAGATTTGAGGACAGCATGAAACTCTCGGTGCAAACATTACAGCTGCAGCTTGTAAGGTGTGATAATTCCAACAGAAACCTTTATCCCTGCCAACATAGTGACTCATAGAAGATGCTCATATAATAGCAAGAATTTTTTTTTTCATGAATATTCTGGTATGAAACAGATCGGCCTCTATGGGGTTCTCTTCCACGAGTTACATCATACAACAAGCAAGATCTCAATAGAGAATCTTTTTTTTTTTTTTAAAAGGTTCATTAGGTATGCTGGTAACACCCTCACTGTCAAATAAATGATTTTGTAGAAACAAAACTCAGTACATGATCTAGATCTGAAAATATCCTGCTACCTTCCTCCCCCAAGATATTTCTCCAACATTGCATAGATCTCCTGAATAGTTCTCTTGCAAAGCAAACTGTGCTTCGTGAATATGCAAGCTCGTACCACAATGAGCTGCTAGACGTATTACCCTAACCGGTAAAGGGGTCATCCTTGATGGCTCCATGTGCCACTCAGGAAGCTGTAAATTCTTCTCCAATTCATCCAAAACAGCCCTTCCCCCAGCATGTATGCAAAAATGCTCAAATGCAAGTTTGAAATCTGGAATATAGGGCTTAATATTCACCTTGAAAAGCTTCCTCACCACCAAAGTAGCAAAAAAAAAAAGAGAATCTGCTCTGACATTGGAAGAACCAGAGGACCCAATGTTGTTATGATAGTCTTCAATGCGTCTCCTGCTACTACCATGAGTTCTTTAGACAATGCAACTCCCACCCTTCCTGTCTCATCCTCCTCTTGGAAAACACATAGAAACACTTATCATCAGCACCTTTGTTAGTCCTAACAGTGTGCACAAGCTGATATTTTGCCCTTCTCTTCTCTGATCTCTTGTTTGACAACAAAATGGCAGCACCACCCATCCTAAAATGCAATTAGATACAAGCATGGATATATTATTCCCAAAATACCAATTCAGTGTAATATTCTCCATGCTAACAACATTTGCATAAGAATTTCGATGAACCTGGAGCAAATCCTTAGCTAAATCAATGGATATCAGTCCTGCGCTACAACCCATTCCTCCTAGATTGTAACTGGTAATATTCCCCTTCAAATTATAATGATTTATTATCATGGTAGACAGTGAAGGAGTGGGATTGAAAAGGCTGCAATTCACAACAAGCACGCCAATATCTTTTAGGCTTGACGCCTGTTTTTCGAAAAGGTTCATCAATGGCATCAAACATAACTGTCTCTGCTTCTTTCCTAGCCTCGGCCATGCAAGGATTTGGGGCAGCCTAGGCACTGCCTCAGGCAGGTATGTCTCCTCTCCTAGACCTGACCGCTCAAACAAAACTTCTACTACAGCTGCAAGATTTGATCGAGCTCCTTCCATGTTAAACTCACCACCTGGACAGAAGCAAATTTCCAAAATGAAGATGCAAGACAGTTCAACAACAAACTTTATCTCGTTCTTCTACTACAACTACGAGATTTGAAATAGCCGATCATGGCTGTGGTCGCGTGCAACCCGAACAGACTGGACAGAACACCAAAAATGGTTAACCCGCCAACACGCTGCCCTTGCAACACCTTCACTGTCACTTCGTCGATTGAGAACATAACCAGAAGGGGAGAAACCCGAGTTTGAGGATGCAGTCAAACTGAACAGATAACAACATAGTGGACGACCTGCACGTTGGAAGCGCTCAAGACAACTTCTGCATTGAGGTTGCAGGCACGTTGTGGATTTTGCAACAACTGAACATCAGGATCAATACCGGCGGTGCCTTGGGATCGCGCTGCAGTTGTCGCACCTCACTGGAAACCACGGATTTTCTGGGATATGTTTTGACTTCTCTGCCCTGTAGCGGCTGCACAAAGACATATACTTCTTCACGGCACCCGCACTGCAAGATTTCAGTTCCACGCTCCACGAGGTACAGGCATAGGCTAGAGGCGTGCTGGTCTAGCATTGCGTGGTTTAATGCATTTGGTGAAACTGACAGCTACTGAAGCGCCCCATCTCTCATTTGGTCAAGCAAATAAAATATGGCAGGAGGCCATACACTCCTCCACGCACCCCCCACTTGCCAGGGAAAAAAATAAAAAAAGAAGCCTTCAACCCCACGCCAATCAAAGGTGATTACAGACATTTAAGAAGTGACATGATATGTCACCCTTCCGCCAGGTCAGCGAGGTAAATTGCAACGAGGCACTACATATTTAGAGTAATATTGAAACGAAGCATTTACAGTGCATATTTTATCAAAATTCCTTGATTAAAGAGATGTGGAGTCTTGGAATGTATGATTACATCATATGCATAAATTGGTATTCTTAAAATTGTTTTAACCATTTCCAGAGAAATGGGCTCTTGTGGATTACAACAATTATAATATAAGTACAAAATGGCAATATTGAAAAGTCATTGTAATCTTGGAAAAATTCAATTATATGGTGTAAAATCAGTATTTACAACCATATCCATCATTACATGTTCGAGTTTTGAGACCAATTAGAAACTCTATAATTGGGTATAGTCATCCATCAAAACATAATGAATATAAACTATAAATGTGTTCTTGTGATGGATCTTTAAATATGCTCTTGTGATGGAACTTTAGTTTGTGGAATACATACAACCTATAAAAAATACTTTCATTAAGTAAGTATATGTAAGTATATGTAATATCAGTATATATTAATCATTTACAACAATAAAAAGTTCTATCAACCTTCCACAAACCTCTACAAATATTTTTATTAATCTCGAATAACAAATAAATGACAAATTTAACTTAGCCATATACTTCGCAACTCATATGCAATCGAAGAGATGCGATACTAACGTGTAACTCTTGGTTGGTGCTAAATGTCATTTCCGGCAAGAAAATTAACCGTCCATCCCATAACTACATAAGATATTTTATGAGTATCATTTATTTTTAAAAGGAAACACACTCTCGTGCCAGGTTGTTTGCTTGAGTCCTTGCCATCAAACGAAACTGTCACTCTCGATCTCGCTCTCGGTTTCTGTTTTCCCCTCCAGCATCAGCACAACTTGGGCCATACTTGGCCTCGCATTCTCATCCTCTGTAATACATAGCCCGACCACCACGCCAGCTCTTCTCACTTCTTCAACCTCAACGTTGTCCACAATCTTCGTATCTACTACACCCATTACCTTCTCCTTTGCAATTTGAGCTACGGCCCAAGGCGGAAAAACTATCCTGCTCGATTCCTCCGCATTCAGGTCCAAATTTCTTCGCCCAGAAATGATTTCAAGCAGCGTCATGCCGAAACTGTACACGTCGGCCTTTGGAGTGATGGGCAGACCAGACATCCACTCGGGCGCCAAGTAGCCCTCTGGTTCCTCTGGTAAACGTCTCTTCGTGACTGAAAGCTCATGCCCGCTAATCTTCGCCAGACCAAAGTCCCGCAACTTTTGGGGTTGAAATGCGCATCTAGGAGGATGTTTTCGGGCTTTATATCGCAATGAATGATGCGATCTCTGCCTTCTTGGTGAAGATAAGCGACCCCTTTTGCAGTCCCCAGAGCTATGTGGAAATCGGGTTTTCCAATCCAATAGTATACTTTGTATTCCCGGCACTATTATTACTCGTCTGAACAAAAAGGAATCCAGAGAACCGTTTGGGCATGTACTCATACACCAGCAGGTACTCCGACCGCTCCTTGTGAACAGAATCCTTGCAGCCTGATCAGAGTTCTCATTTTTTAGTGTTCCCCACCGTGCTCAATTTCCGCTATGGAACTGCTTTTCGCCGTGTCCTGGAGCTCTCCGATTCTTTTCACGGCGGCACATGCGTTTTACCGTCTGTCAGAGATCCTTTGAATACAGAGGCGAATTCGTCGCCTCCCCAACTTTTTCCGTGAAAGTTCTTCGTTGCAATCTTGCAGCTCCTTGTAAGTAAATGTTCTGAGCAATGGATATGACAACTCACGGCACCCCTCTGCGGTGCTATTCCTGGCTGCCGTCGCCGACGCTTCAAAAATTTAAAGAGTACCCATGAACAATGGCAAATTGACAGCCAACCCCACCAATGCACCGAGGAATTATACGTCTCATGAGGACATGAAACTGTATTTGCGTCTTGGAGGATGACGATCGGTGAATATTAACTCAGAGAGGTCAGCCTACTCGAATAAAGACTTCTGAACTGCTTTTCGACTGGATGAATGTTGCGGATGATTAACAAATCCCCGAACCAAAAACGGCAGGTACGCGGGAAGTCTGCTAGCAGTAGCGGTTAAACGCTGTGCACGAACAATTGCCGCACGACATCCTTTTCTCGCACTCTTTCTCTGCCTTGTGCAGGGTACGAGGATACCCTGATTCGTCAGACAACGAAACGTTCAAAGCAGTTGCAGGAATCCGTCAGTGCTGCCTTTTTTGGCATGAGCAGTTGTAACGGGTCTGCTGCGGGACACAACCGCTGGACCACCAATCTTGCAAATCCCACGCACGATTGTCTCTGCGGTTTGAAAGCCTTCCACGCAGCTGCAGGACTCAAGATTCTTCGCGTTGCATGTTCCATACGCGCCGCAGATGCCTTATAGACGGTGGCATTGATCTGCAGGCTGAGACCACGACGCATGCTCCATTTATCCGCATCAATCATAACTATACATGTCGAATTGCCCCTGTCTTTGTCTAACACGAAACGGTTATGCAGCTTCTCATGACTGTCCGGCATCATTTTATAGGTGATATATAAACCAGAGCCGGAGTCGTTAACGCTGAGGTTATAAGCGCCTTTGCTCACTTGGTTGGAACATTTCTGGTCACCTGACTGAAAATATTTACCGTTCCAAACTCCGCTTTTCCAATATTGCACAGAATTGTTCCACATTAACACGAATTGGGTAGCCCCGGACGGATCCTCCTGAAAAGAGAAAAGCTCCGGAGCGGGATCCGAAAGAACTCTTCCAACCAACTGAACTTTTGCCGTTTCCACCGAACGTCATGCCCGGCCAACCAGGTATCTACGTGAGATGGTCGAAACTCTGCCAAACGAGTCTCAGATTTATTGTCAGTCGCCCAGCAGTAACAAAATTACCAGAATCTAATATTACAGCCTCGCGATGCCTGTCTTCGCCACGTTGACTCGACCAAACAGATGCACGCCATCTGCATTAAACAGACTCTCAAATTACCATCTCTGGAGAGATTTCAGACGCACCGGGCGTGTGTCTCGACCGGAGTCTCCCTGTTAGCCACCCAAACGATTGCCTTCTCTGATAATTGGGCATACCAGATGCCCACATACCAATTATGTGTTCCACCAGGACTGAAAAAACCCACCGCATTATTGTTTGCTTTTCGTTGAGCGAAACTCCTAACGGGAGGGTGTCTCCACCATCGACTGGTACAGAATGACAACAGTAGAGTAAAATTAAAATCAATATCAATAAAATGAAATATTTGAGATAACTTATTTCTAAACTGTTTGCCGCCATTTCCATATCCTGATAGTTCTTGGTTTTGCAGGTAATCAAAATAAGCTAGAGAAATACGTCTGATACTAGTTCATATTTGGGCCCATAGAGGAGAATTTATAAACGAGGAGCAGCAACCAAACAGGGAAGGAATATAAAACGTTTTATTTCGACCACTTTGATTATTTAACCACTGAAGATGCGAGTCTTGAAAAAAATTGAGAGGAAGAATGATCGTGTTGGACCCGTAATGGATACCAAACAAGACTATCGCATCGGCTCTAATTTTAGCCCAAGAAACATTTTGTGTAAAATAAGTAACTCAACTTTTTTCTAATGTCTTGGTCACGGCCATTGACTCCAACTTACAAATTCAAGTCACCTCTAACGTCTTTCCCGGGAAAGGTTGACGCGAAAAAGTCATAAAAGAGTAATGTCGACTCAAACTCAAAATTGTTTTATTCACAAATGCGGTTTACTAACCGGAAATCAATTTAGGGTTACAAGGGCCCATAAAAAGAGTGATTCGTTTTCATAGAGATGCAACCATATATGTGTACATATGAAACTACTCACAATTTTATGAGATTCGAAAATGATCTAAACAAGGTAAGAACTTAGGGAAAAAGGGAAATTTATAACTTGGAAGAGAGAAAACGAGATAAATCAAGGAAAGAAACAAATTGGGGATTGTATAGAGGAGAATGAGAAGTCGACAAGAGAAAACAAGGTCAAGGGAGTAAGAAAACTGAGAAAGCAAGTCGAAAAAGCAAGTTACTAAGAGCCTAACTTTAACTAGTTATCTATAAACACATAAATACATTACTACCATATAATTTAACTAGTCTTATACCAAAATTATGTATATACATAATGGACATATTGAACTCTTCGAATCCATGTTCATATATCTAGAAATTTGTGCCCCTAGAAGTAAACAAGAGTAAAACAGTAACTATTAGATCAAATAAGTAATGAACTATTGAAATCTAGAATGTATAAGACATTGGAATTGAAACACATGCACTTGAATATGTTCAAATTTTCTACATGTTGAATAATTAGGATTCAGTATGTCTCATTAGGAAGCAAATCATCTAATTTTATTGATGAATTGTCCCATCACAAGACCAAGGTGTTTATACCTAGTCTAAGTACATCACACTTCATCTCAATGAGGAATTGAATGTCATTTCCAAGAGTAAAATGGATACTTGAGAGTATATCTATATGCTCCCGTTTTTATTTATGAGATGAATTTTTGAATTGCAAATATCTCAAAAAATAAGTACAATATACACCATATATATAATAGGAAAACATAGTGTATTTATTAGGAAGAAAGATTGCAGAATGAAGAGTTTCAAGGTGTTCATGTAGAACTAAGAGATAGTGTATTGCATAAGATGGAAACTCCATACAACAAAGGAGAAAGCTTGTGAAGTTATATGATGTAGAATAAGGTAATGAAGTTGCATGATACCGTGAAGAAAAAAAACGAACATGAGTGTGAAGGGAGTAAAGAATAAAGAAAGAGAACAAACAAAAGGAGTCCACGGGGGGAAATGAACCCATGTAAGGTTGAATTCTACAAAATAGAGAACAATAGGAAAGTATGCAACATGAAGAAAATGGACATAACAAGGGATCCACAATATAAAGATAAAGTATGTGATAAACCAAATTGTTTTGCAATGCAATATGCATCGTGGAATGGAAGAGTGATAAGGTTGCAGCAACTAAACCAAACTCATGGAGTATGGAGGCTATAGTGAATCAGGGAAAAGGCTAGGAATGAAACTATGGGTCATTATATGATCTATCAAATTATACAAGAGGTACAAGAGATGAGATCGAACTAGAAGATCATATAAAATCCCTAAAATATAGAAAAGTTGTTCCTCTCTCAAGTTAGACACCCAACCACCCCAATAAATGACATTGAAACATGAATTGTGTTGCCCTCCTTTTCAAACAACTTAAGACCATACCATTTGATCCAGATCACATGCCCATACCTATTCTATAAATTGAATGGTGATTGGTCCGTAGTGGTTGGATGAGAGGTTAAATTCATTTATTAATGGGTAAAATCTTGTTCTCCATTCCATCCTTTACGTTTTTCTATAAATGTGTGTGCGAAAGTAGAATAAGGGGTATTTTATACTATGTCTTGGAGATCTACCATTTTTATCGATGAGGTTGAAAATGGATAAGTTCTTGATAATATATGTAAGTTTGATCTCTTTCCCTTAAATGTGTTAGCATCTATAGTGAAAAATTTTAGTCCTATCATGTGGCTTTAGTCTCATCTATTTTATTCTTCTCATAGTTTTGTGTATATTAATTTGGAACTTTTCATTTTACGTTGTATCTATGTAAATGGAGCAAAAATTTAACCCTTTTCTAGTTTGGTGCATCTCCTTTATTGATTTCAACATTCCTTTGTCTCAACTTTGGTCCCTTGGAATTCTAAGGATATGATTATATAGAATTAATTTAGTGTTATTTAACTAGTTGTTTTGAGCTAGGATAAAAGTAACAAAACTTATCTAGAGATTGACCTCAAAATATGCCATTGTCCCACACTTTAGAGGACTTTCCATGTTTCACCAAGGATTTGAGCTTGGTCTTAGCAAAGGTTGTGATTTCAGGTGATTTTGTTTTACACCTGGTGGCATGGTTTGAGCCACTTGTAGGTAAATTGTGATCATATTTCCCTAATATTGGTGTTTTTATTACCAATAGTTAGACTATAGAGGTATGTTTTAACACATCTAGAAACTCCTAAATTCATATATATTATTTTCAAACATTCCAATACCCATTTTAATGCTCGAATAATAAAAATAAGCAGTTGACCAAAGCAAGTGTAGTGGAACATATACATATTTCAACAAAGAGAAGAATAACTAGAAAATTGTCTTAGAAGTATACATTATATTCCAACAAAAGTATTTCAGTTATCCTCCTGGAAGATCCTTATTTTTCCCTATCATAAATTTATGTCATATCTCATTCAATTCTCATGAGATAATGTTACCTTTCATGACCTTCAATTGAGATCTTGCATTAACCTAGATAGTCACAATTATATCCCAATTTTTGCCTGAGAATGCCTTCCATTTTTATTGGTGAAATCCTTATCACCCCCAAAAAACATAACCAATATGTTTCTAATGTATTCTCATTCCATTATATAACCAATGATGATGTTGCAGAAATATTTTTATATTCTTCTCTCAAAGGAAGAGTGTTGCAATAGTATAAAAATATACGGTCTGATTCAATTCATTCATGGGATGATAATGGAGAAACACCATTCCATCAGTTCGAATAAATTGTGGAACATAGCTCTTTGCTAGAAAACTTGAAAATTATCAAGATACTTCCTCTTTAACTTATGGGTGATTTAAAATTTAGACATCAAACGATTTAGGATAGAATTCCAACTCTTTTGAAACCAAGTCCCTAAAGTTATTTCTTGTAATACTTAATAGCTCTTAAACTTCGTATTACAGTAGTGGTTCAATCCATGGGAGAAACAACATTACCCGATGCATACACAATAGTTATTAGGTCTTAAAATTACTCAATATTATTTGTGAAAATAAATCCTGTAATGCCCAACTGGGCATCGAATTCTCCTTTTCTACCTGCCACCTTGGCTTCCCCCCCCAACCACCTACCTGCCAATGATTATGGCTGTCTTGTCTGTCTTCCTGCCCTGAACTATGAATGCTTGCCTGCACTCCATCAAATGCTGAAACAGATGAAATTGCTACAGCGTGTTCTGGAAAGTGGTTTCATTAATGGTGAAATGAAGGTCTGTCTCCCTGGCGTTGCATGGGTGGGTGTGGATTCTCAAATTCATGCTATGTAATGGAGAAACTTCCAGTGAGTCCAATGGGAGAGATTCTCAACACTCCTACATTCAGACTCTGTATTCATGTTGTAGTAGAACTTGATGAACCAGTGGATATTTCTGACGCTAAGAAAACTATATGTGAACTTCTCCTCTCACAGAGCCCGCGATTCTCTTCTATTCCGATTATGAAGGATAATGGAGTGGTGCAATGGAAGAAAACTGAAGTGAACGTGGACGACCATGTTTTTGTTCCTCAGTTCCCTCCTCATCTCACATCATACGATGAGTATGTGGAGGAATATGTATCAGATATGCATTTAAGAAAGCTCTCTCCCTCTCGCCCTCTTTGGGAGTTCCACTTCCTTAACTACAAAACCACAAATGGAGAAGCCATAATGATTGTGAATGTACATCATATGCTGGGGGACGGTGCTTCCCTTGTGGCTTTAGCCAGGGCCTGCTCTACAAGGCCTAGTCATAATCCCACCCTTTCCCAAACTCTTATATCTTCCACTTCCCACCACACAGAGCTCCCCGCACAAGTTCATAAAATTAGGTCACTAGACACCACCTGGTTCGGGTTTGATGGTATATACAGGTTATGGAATCTGGTGTTCACTGTTGTGCTTGTAATGTGGTACACATTACTTGATCTGATTTCAACTTTTTCAAGGTTTAAATGGGTGGAGGATAGCAGGTTCCCCATTAGAGGACATCCTGGAGTAGAGATGTTGCCAAAAGTTATAGCTTCCAACAAATTCAAACTGCATGATATTCGAGAAATAAAGAATCGTGTTGGAGGGACTGTGAATGATGTGGTAATGGGTGTTGTATTCTACAGGTTTCGGCTGTACTGTCAGATGGATCTTCCTGGTAAAATAACCCTACTTACACCTTGAAAATACATTTAAACAGATTAATCGTCATTTTAAACAGATTAATTTTTAATAGAGTTTAGCCTGCCACATTTTTTTTATTGGGTGGTCATTTACTCAACCACCAATCTTATGTATTGTTTCCGGTTAACCTGTTGTGCATAATGTCATGAAAAAAAATTTGCTTGCTATTATATGAGTTTCTTCAACGAGTCACTAAGTTGGCAGGCATAAAGGTTTCTGTTGGAATTATCACACCTGACAAGCTACAGCTGAAATGTTGCACCGAGAGTTTGATGCTGTCCTCAAATCTGATGAAGGAAAAGGTTTAATTACCATTGCGGTAGATGCCTTTCAGAGCCAGGAGCGATGTTGAAGCTGGAGAAACAGGCAAGATATTTCTACACCTTTCTACTGCTATTATACTTACAATTATTGTGAAATCGAACCACTTTCCTTGCATTGATTTGTCAGTTGGATGTCATGATGGGAGATTTCCCTTTCTGCTTGTTTCTTCTCATTTTAGCTTTTATCGTTGATAGTATGTGAGTCGAAAGGATGCGTGTGCCCTCTCCTCTGAATGTTATGTTTCCCTTACTCGAATGATAGACCTTTGTCTGTTTATTTATGTATTAATTCTTCTCTGCGATTGAGTTGCAAGTTGTTATGTTGATTTACTAGTATTTTCGATATCATGGAAGTAAGTTACGATAACTGTGAAGCTCCTCCCTAGCACCCAAGTTGTCTTTTGACGTTTTGTTAGCTCCTTCGCAAGTCCCTTTGATAACCTTTTGGCATCGAGAAAGAAAGGTTGTAGGATTGTGTAATCAAGGCTTGGGGCTAACCAGCTTGAGTTTCGGTATTAAACTTTTTGAATGAAAAGGTTGTGTGCAGTGTGTTTTCCACCTCGCGGGTGTAGACTCTTATACTATCTTTCATCTTGTTTCTAAACTTTTAAGACCATCCTCAGGAAGTACCTTGATCATCCCTGGCAACTTGAACCATAACTAGCCTTACAGATCAACTAAGCTCGAGGTTCTTTGTGCGAATCTGGTACCTCGTTGACACTGGAATAGTTTTGGTCTAATCCCCCTCTCAGAATTATTGCTGATGGCGCTCTTCTGTTTTTCCTAACTGGCATTATTTTCTCCCTTGTAATGTTAACGCTATTAATTAATATTGGTCAGTTTTTATGCACGTAATTACTGTAATAGTTTGTGATGGAGATTTCCTTAGATGTGATTGACCTTCGGGAAAAACTCAGCTTTCGTGTGATAATCTTATGAATTCATAGCGGAAGGTTTTGTTTTGATAAAGTCACTTAGAAATTATGTTTGTATCTTTTTGTGCAACGGTTGACTGCGTTACCAAGGGTTGCCGTAAAATTTGGTTGTTTTGGGATATGGGTGATTTATTTTAAATTAACCAATCATTAGTACTGTAGTGGAGGTTGCAAACCTTTAGTGTTATAAAAAAAAAATTGTTGACGACATTATTGTATACTCTTGTTGGACGAAACCCCCCCCTTCTTCTCTCGCATGTTTGCTACTAGCCTGTGAGACTTTGACCCTTCCTGGATGATTGGTAGATCTCTTTGTAGTTAATGGTCAAAACTAGTATACCTTGCCTTCGCTTTGAAACTTATGCTGTGTGTATACTCTATTTGATTTCCGGTTTGAAACTCAATTATGTATGACTTTTAGTGTTAATTGTTGAAACCCGTGGTTCCCCTTTCTTGGGCCGATCAACTCTTGTTCTTTTAGAAATATATTATTTTAGTCTATGCGTATGGTACCTTTGATAAATTTCTAGATGACTGGTATATGTATCAAATCTCAATCTTGTAATTATTGTTTAATCACTTACTTGATGGGGATTCTGTCTTTGCTAGATTGTTTGTTTTCTCCTTATAGGGCCAAGGGCCATTCTCATATGATTGTTACTTTCATTGCATTTACTCCTAACTGAAGTACAAGGTCTTCTCCTTCTTCGATCGACATGTTATAGACTTTATTATAACTTGATGTGCTCATAGTGTTTAGAGGTTTGACCCAAATTCTTGTAATAAGGTGCTTCTTTTCATGATATTGTTAGATAATGGTTATGGTGGTTTTGTGTAGCCTTATCTTGCTCAGTTCTCGTGAACTGACTCTTGTAGAAAATTTGCTGCAGATGGATTTTGCGTATAGATGAGGGATATATTTGTAGACTTTTGTCATCAACCTCAGTTGAGAAGATCCTTTGCTCGAAACCTTTTTATGTTGTTCAACTTTTGTTAACATCCAGTGGAAAGTTTAAAAGAGGATTAATGTCTTAGTATAATGTATTGTGGACTTGTCATCTGAACTTTGGAAACCTTGTATTGTTTGACCATCATTGAATTATAAGAAAATTTGGTTATTGTGGTTGAGTGACTTGTGGAGTATCAGTATTTTAAGAAATGATGTAATCTTGTTTTTGTTCTCGTAAATGAGTGTTGCTTCAACTTTGCCTTGAGAATAAATTCTGATTTAAACCTTGCCATGACTTAGTAATAAAGTGTCATAAGTAAACTAACATGGGATTGTTTAATACTTCTGGAAGTTAAATTAAAAGTTGCATTCAAATAAAGTAACGTATGGGTCACCAAATTGAGAGCAAGAAATTCTTTAAGTAAACTAGGGCAGGACTATCATTGTAGGTAAACTTTATAACATGATAACCCTAGCTCCTCTAGTGAACATTATGCATTTCATGGTAAAATTTGTAAAATGACCCTAAGGTGAAATGAACTGTTATTTGTTTGAGGATAATAAGATTTAATAAACAGGAGAAAACAATTTTGAAACCACACAATCTCTCTCTCAGCCATTTGGAAAGTAAATTCTTTTACTCCTTGATAATACTTTTAGCGAAGCCTAAGTAAAGTTGTTGTTAAAACTGGTTAAGAGCCCTAGCTTCAATTTAATACTTCCAATAACTAATGAGGTCCTAAAAATGTTTCATCTCGACCTTCTTCCTCTAACCCTTTTTTAAGGCACCTTATATCTCTTTTCTTAAGTGTGTTGAACTTAAAACCATGTTGTCTTGTGAGCAAGAACGAACCTTAGTAGCGTTAGTGGTGAGCAGATGGCCTTGTGGAATTAAATTAGTCCCTTATTAAATAATAGAACTAAACAACTAATTGTCGTAAAGTGAAGACTTTTAGTGAACTTCTCTACAGTGTATAAGAAATTAACTCTGTTGGTAAAATGAATTTGTGCGAATCATATATTGAATCTTTCTGAAAACATAAGTCATGAGTTAAAGGGTGTTATATCAAAATAAGTAACCTTCAATCATTCTTACTGTGGCTTGCCCTATTTGTTAGAGTGATCTGTCATTGGACTTCTATGTTGTCTGGTCAAAAACAAGAAAGGTGTATTATCCTTGGGGTGTGAACGTTTCCGTGCTGACCTTGTGGTCCTCCCCATAACAAGTGGTTCCTAGTGTTGGTTGTAACCTTGTGACGACATGTTGTGTCGTGTTATGTGTCAAGCAAGTCAAAAAAAAAAAGTTATCCTGTATTTTACTGTGTTGTCCTTGTGTTGGTATTTTTGTGTGTTACACTTTGGTATCAGAGAAGAGGTTCATGCTCTCGAACCTATGGGCCGGATTGGTGTTATATGATGATGTTACATGGTGGTGGTGGTGTTACATGATGATACTGCATGATGATGATGATGTTGCATGATGGTGGTAGATATTGGAAGAGTAATGTGCTTTAAACGTGATGTGATTATTGTCGTAATTGTGATATTGTGAACGCACGTGATGTGTATGTCACTTAGTGCGTGTTTGTCATCATGTTGATATGTTGGGGATGGGAGTATTCTCTCTCCTTCTTGTGGATTCTAGGAAGAATTCACGTGTGAATTATTGTTGTGATGTGTGAAAAGAATTCTAATGTGGATGACGTAGTGTTGGAGCATTGTGGCATATTGTGATATGTGGGTGTATCAATGTGTTGTATGACTAGTTGATGTTAAAAGAAACGAGTTGTATCATGATGTTTTTACCATGTTCTGAAGAAATGTGTGTACCACCTTGCTATGTTGCAATGGATGTTATGTTGTGATGTACTATGTTCATCGTATGTATGACTGTGCAAATAAGTAATGCTTCATGTTGTGATTTTGGGTCATACGGTGAGTGTATGAACCCTATCGTATGGTGATTGCACTTTGGGTGTAGAATGTGGTAAAGTGATGTGTTACACTCAGTGAATGTATGATTGTGATCTACCCTGTATACATACCATACGTGAGACGTTATGGTAGTTATGTGTGTGCCACCGTTATGTTAGTGATGTTGTTGTATGTTATGTTGTGAACCTTACACTAACCGATCCTGAGGGAAATCGGTAGAAGTGTATGTTGAGAGTGAGGAATGGTGTACCATGGGTCAATAACTCGAGCTAAAACTCGGTTTAGTAGATAACATGTGATTCTTTCCTCTCTCCCTATGTGGTTGTATGTATGCAACCTTAGTGTATCTATGACTATGTTTAGCCTTGTCGAAGGGTGGCGGGATGATTCAGATGGAGGTGATGACAGTTGTATTATTGATATGTATTTTACGAGCTGAGGCTCGATGTTCCGAGTGCTAGCAACTCGTTGAGTACCCCTTTGGTGGCTAGATAAGGCCACACAGTTATCGTAATGTGACATTATTATAAGTTGATTTTATTCGTAAATTGAGCTTTTACTTTATTTTGCAAGGACCAGCATCTTTTCTTGATTGCAATGCTTTACAATTTTGGGCATTTCCTTGGTTTGTGGCACTAACATGGGGATTTTGATACTAACTTTGGCTATTTGGCCATTTATTTTAGCTTGATTTGGGGTCTTCTTTTAAATTTGGAATTCTTACCGCCTTGCCCAAGGCTTGTACTTTGCCACTTGGCACTTTGACTGGATTGTTGTGCTGGTTCTAATGTCGTGATGTGTGGAATAGGGTCATGGGATGCACCATGGATTGGTTGGACCTATGGACCCACTTCGTTGTATGGGGGTACGCCCCAAGGGGTACATATAACTAGCGGGTTGTTGAACCACGCGTTATTATGTCACTTGGGTTAGGAGTGTTCGAACTCTATGTGTCTTGGACCATAGGGACAACCGGCCTCCTTGAGAGTTTGAGGCATAAGAGTTTGAGGGAGGCATAAGAGACTTGAGGGAGGCATAAGAGTTTGAGGGAGGCATAAGAGACTTGAGGGAGGCATAAGAGACTTGAGGGAGGCATAAGAGTTTGAGGGAGGCTTATGATATTTGTGTGTATGGTTGATGTTCTGGGATATATGTTGAGTTATTGTGATGTTTGGTAGTGGTCTTTTGATGTATGTGTTACTCATGTCAGATGGATATGTGTTGTGATGTTGTGGTTATGTCATTGATTCCCTTGTGGACACTATGTACCTGTAGCATGGTTTGGTGTTGTGTGAGTCTTTCATTGATGCAAATTGAGGAAATGTCTGGTGGATTGTAGTACTCTTTTGTTTGAGTATTTGGTATGTCAGTCATTGATGTGTGCCGAGTACTATGTTATGTGGAGTGTGCCTATTCTATTCCGTATTTAAGTAACCTTTTGTGGTGTAATACAATCTTGAAGTATATACTTTTGTGCTTGTGAATCTGTAGTGTCTTGTGAACCGATAGGGAGTTGTGTTAGCAGTTCACGTTGGGCACCCACAATAAAGAATAAACCAAAACTCTTCAATGATGAAATTTTAAAAGCAATTAAACTAGGAATAATGTTAACGGAAAAAGACTAATGAAAATAACAAACAAGAAAGAACTGCCAATCTTCACAGAACATTGAAAGTTAAAAATTCTACCAAATGTTCCTAAGGTTACCCTGTGGCCGTGCTTTAATCAACTAAAATTTTAAACCATAGGGTGTAATGTCTCCTTTACCTGTCCCTTGTTGCGTACCATTTCCTTTCCTCTGTGTAATGTCGCATCGAGGACGATGCTTTCTTAAGGGGAGGAGAATGTAATGCCCAGCTGGGCATCATTCTCCTTTTCTACCTGCCACCCTTGGCTTCACCCCCCCCAACCAACCTACCTGCCAACGATCTATGGCTGTCTTGGTCCTTGCATGAGGAAAGGGGTGGAGTCCCATTTTTTTTCTCCGTGATCTCTTCTGGGATCCTCCTTCAATGCGTATGGGTGGGTGTTAAGGTGTCATGGTGGTTAGGTGAAGCTACAAGCTAGCCTAAAATCTAACTTGGTTGTTGTCTGATTCAGTATTGCTGCGCATTTTCAAATTTTCCGTGCTGTACAGGCAGCTGAAGTGGAGTGCTTGAAATTCTCCTGAAAGTTAGTGAGGAAGTTCCGAGGAAACCTGCTTCCCATGTTCAAACGTTAAAATGCCTTCCCTGAGACTCAGTCTTTCTTATCTTTCCTTTTGCAGTTCACGTGTCTTCCCTCTGCTCCGATGCCTCCTTCTTCCTGCCCTGAACCACGAATGCTTACCTACGCTCCATCAAATGCTGAAACAGATGAAATTGCTACAGCGTGTTCTGGAAAGTGGTTTCATTAATGGTGAATTGAAGGTCTGTCTCCCTGGCGTTGCGTGGGTGGGTGTGGATTCTCAAATTCATGCTATGCAATGGAGCAACTTGCAGTGAGTCCAATGGGAGAGATTCTCAACACTCCTACATTCGGACTCTGTATTCATGTTATAGTAGAACTTGATGAACCAGTGGATATTTCTGATGCTAAGAAAACTATATGTGAACTTCTCCTCTCACAGAGCCTGCGATTCTCTTATATTCCGATTATGAAGGATAATGGAGTGGTGCAATGGAAGAAAACTGAAGTGAACGTGGACGACCATGTTTTTGTTCCTCAGTTCCCTCCTCATCTCACATCATACGATGAGTATGTGGAGGAATATGTATCAGATATGCATTTAAGAAAGCTCTCTCCCTCTCGCCCTCTTTGGGAGTTCCACTTCCTTAACTACAAAACCACAAATGGAGAAGCCATAATGATTGTGAATGTACATCATATGCTGGGGGACGGTGCTTCCCTTGTGGCTTTAGCCAGGGCCTGCTCTACAAGGCCTAGTCATAATCCCACCCTTTCCCAAACTCTTATATCTTCCACTTCCCACCACACAGAGCTCCCCGCACAAGTTCATAAAATTAGGTCACTAGACACCACCTGGTTCGGGTTTGATGGTATATACAGGTTATGGAATCTGGTGTTCACTGTTGTGCTTGTAATGTGGTACACATTACTTGATCTGATTTCAACTTTTTCAAGGTTTAAATGGGTGGAGGATAGCAGGTTCCCCATTAGAGGACATCCTGGAGTAGAGATGTTGCCAAAAGTTATAGCTTCCAACAAATTCAAACTGCATGATATTCGAGAAATAAAGAATCGTGTTGGAGGGACTGTGAATGATGTGGTAATGGGTGTTGTATTCTACGGGTTTCGGCTGTACTGTCAGATGGATCTTCCTGGTAAAATAACCCTACTTACACCTTGAAAATACATTTAAACAGATTAATCGTCATTTTAAACAGATTAATTTTTAATAGAGTTTAGCCTGCCACATTTTTTATTGGGTGGTCATTTACTCAACCACCAATCTTATGTATTGTTTCCAGTTAACCTATTGTGCATAATGTCATGAAAAACAAATTGCTTGCTATTATATGAGTTTCTTCAACGAGTCACTAAGTTGGCAGGCATAAAGGTTTCTGTTGGAATTATCACACCTGACAAGCTACAGCTGAAATGTTGCACCGAGAGTTTGATGCTGTCCTCAAATCTGATGAAGGAAAAGGTTTAATTACCATTGCGGTAGATGCCTTTCAGAGCCAGGAGTGATGTTGAAGCTGGAGAAACAGGCAAGATATTTCTACACCTTTCTACTGCTATTATACTTACAATTATTGTGAAATCGAACCACTTTCCTTGCATTGATTTGTCAGTTGGATGTCATGATGGGAGATTTCCCTTTCTGCTTGTTTCTTCTTGTTTTAGCATTTATCGTTGATAGTATGTGAGTCGAAAGGATGCGTGTGCCCTCTCCTCTTAATGTTATGTTTCCCTTACTCGAATGATAGACCTTTGTCTGTTTATTTATGTATTAATTCTTCTCTGCGATTGAGTTGCAAGTTGTTATGTTGATTTACTAGTATTTTCGATATCATGGAAGTAAGTTACGATAACTGTGAAGCTCCTCCCTAGCACCCAAGTTGTCTTTTGACGTTTTGTTAGCTCCTTCGCAAGTCCCTTTGATAACCTTTTGGCATCGAGAAAGAAAGGTTGTAGGATTGTGTAATCAAGGCTTGGGGCTAACCAGCTTGAGTTTCGGTATTAAACTTTTTGAATGAAAAGGTTGTGTGCAGTGTGTTTTCCGCCTCGCGGGTGTAGACTCTTATACTATCTTTCATCTTGTTTCTAGACTTTTAAGACCATCCTCAGGAAGTACCTTGACCATCCCTGGCAACTTGAACCATAACTAGCCTTACGGATCAACTAAGCTCGAGGTTCTTTGTGCGAATCTGGTACCTCGTTGACACTGGAATAGTTTTGGTCTAATCCCCCTCTCAGAATTATTGCTGATGGCGCTCTTCTGTTTTTCCTAACTGGCATTATTTTCTCCCTTGTAATGTTAACGCTATTAATTAATATTGGTCAGTTTTTATGCACGTAATTACTGTAATAGTTTGTGATGGAGATTTCCTTAGATGTGATTGACCTTCGGGAAAAACTCAGCTTTCGTGTGATAATCTTATGAATTCATAGCGGAAGGTTTTGTTTTGATAAAGTCACTTAGAAATTATGTTTGTATCTTTTTGTGCAACGGTTGACTGCGTTACCAAGGGTTGCCGTAAAATTTGGTTGTTTTGGGATATGGGTGATTTATTTTAAATTAACCAATCATTAGTACTGTAGTGGAGGTTGCAAACCTTTAGTGTTATAAAAAAAAAAATTATTGACGACATTATTATATACTCTTGTTGGACGAAACCCCCCCCCTTCTTCTCTCGCATGTTTGCTACTAGCCTGTGAGACTTTGACCCTTCCTGGATGATTGGTAGATCTCTTTGTAGTTAATGGTCAAAACTAGTATACCTTGCCTTCGCTTCGAAACTTATGCTGTGTGTATACTCTATTTGATTTCCGGTTTGAAACTCAATTATGTATGACTTTTAGTGTTAATTGTTGAAACCCGTGGTTCCCCTTTCTTGGGCCGATCAACTCTTGTTCTTTTAGAAATATATTATTTTAGTCTATGCGTATGGTACCTTTGATAAATTTCTAGATGACTAGTATATGTATCAAATCTCAATCTTGTAATTATTGTTTAATCACTTACTTGATGGGGATTCTGTCTTTGCTAGATTGTTTGTTTTCTCCTTATAGGGCCAAGGGCCATTCTCATATGATTGTTACTTTCGTTGCATTTACTCCTAACTGAAGTACAAGGTCTTCTCCTTCTTTGATCGACATGTTATAGACTTTATTATAACTTGATGTGCTCATAGTGTTTAGAGGTTTGACCCAAATTCTTGTAATAAGGTGCTTCTTTTCATGATATTGTTAGATAATAGTTATGGTGGTTTTGTGTAGCCTTATCTTGCTCAGTTCTCGTGAACTGACTCTTGTAGAAAATTTGCTGCAGATGGATTTTGCGTATAGATGAGGGATATATTTGTAGACTTTTGTCATCAACCTCAGTTGAGAAGATCCTTTGCTCGAAACCTTTTTATGTTGTTCAACTTTTGTTAACGTCCAGTGGAAAGTTTAAAAGAGGATTAATGTCTTAGTATAATGTATTGTGGACTTGTCATCTGAACTTTGGAAACCTTGTATTGTTTGACCATCATTGAAATTATAAGAAAATTTGGTTATTGTGGTTGAGTGACTTGTGGAGTATCAGTATTTTAAGAAATGATGTAATCTTGTTTTGTTCTCGTAAATGAGTGTTGCTTCAACTTTTCCTTGAGAATAAATTCTGATTTAAACCTTGCCATGACTTAGTAATAAAGTGTCATAAGTAAACTAACATGGGATTGTTTAATACTTCTGGAAGTTAAATTAAAAGTTGCATTCAAATAAAGTAACGTATGGGTCACCAAATTGAGAGCAAGAAATTCTTTAAGTAAACTAGGGCAGGACTATCATTGCAGGTAAACTTTATAACACGATAACCCTAGCTCCTCTAGTGAACATTATGCCTTTCATGGTAAAATTTGTAAAATGACCCTAAGGTGAAATGAACTGTTATTTGTTTGAGGATAATAAGATTTAATAAGCCAGGAGAAAACGAATTTTGAAACCACACAATCTCTCTCTCAGCCATTTGGAAAGTAAATTCTTTTACTCCTTGATAATACTTTTAGCGAAGCCTAAGTAAAGTTGTTGTTAAAACTGGTTAAGAGCCCTAGCTTCAATTTAATACTGCCAATAACTAATGAGGTCCTAAAAATGTTTCATCTCAACCTTCTTCCTCTAACCCTTTTTCAAGGCACCACCTTGTACCTCTTCTCTTAAGTGTGTTGAACTTAAAACCATGTTGTCTTGTGAGCAAGAACGAACCTTAGTAGCATTAGTGGTGAGTAGATGGCCTTGTGGAATTAAATTAGTCCCTTATTAAATAATAGAACTAAACAACTAATTGTCGTGAAGTGAAGACCTTTAGTGAACTTCTCTACAGTGTATAAGAAATTAACTCTGTTGGTAAAACGAATTTGTGCGAATCATATATTGAATCTTTCTGAAAACATAAGTCATGAGTTAAAGGGTGTCATATCAAAATAAGTAACCTTCAATCATTCTTACTGTGGCTTGCCCTATTTGTTAGAGTGATCTATCGTTGGACTTCTATGTTGTCTGGTCAAAAACAAGAAAGGTGTATTATCCTTGGGGTGTGAACGTTTCCGTGCTAACCTTGTGGTCCTCCCTGTAACAAGTGGTTCCTAGTGTTGGTTGTAACCTTGTGACGACATGTTGTGTCGTGTTATGTGTCAAGCAAGTCAAAAAAAAAAGTTATCCTGTACTTCATTGTGTTGTTCGTGTGTGGATTTTTGGTGTGCTACAACTCCTAGGATTTCTACACCTCTCTTTCCAAAAGTGACCTAGAGCACTCAACCTTTTCTTTCTCGTATCCTGAAACAAAATACTTTCTCATTATCCTCTATATATTATTCCTCCCATAAGAAATATGATAATGATGACCTTATAACCTTAGTTGATAATTTATACAATTAAATTTTCTCCGTTGATAGATAGCAAGCTCAAACATAGAAATTTCTCAACTTTTAACCAAGGGATGATTCAAATACAATGTTTAATGAATTTCATTAACAACTAATAATTCAATACCGAAATAAAATATATATCCAAAGTAATCAGGTAAATAATCCAAATTTACTCCTCCATATAATTGATCCTACTAAATAACTTACACCTACTAGTACAAGTAAGGTCATTATTCCTATTCAAAATAACAAATAATCTATAAAGTTGAGTGGTGTTTTACATGCATTAAAATACATAATAAAAAATTATTAAAATGGCGTAAAATTTCAAATCCTCATGGTACAAAATTCTTTCAATCAACAATAACCATTGGCATAAATTTGTAATCCAAATATGGAGATGACGCGAGAAATATCCCCAAGAGATAATCTCATGTTTTTCATTTTGGAAAAAAAAAATTGGTTAACCAAAAAAATTATAACTTGAGAAAAATGTAACTTCATGTCACAAATAATACAAGGTAGGAGAAAAGGCAGTGCAGACTTACAAATCCATTCCCCTTCATGTAAGATAATTTACCTCTTAAAAAAATTAATTTGTGTTAGAGTTGGGTGGAAAAAATAAAATGGATTCAACCAACAACAATTCCTCTACAAAATAAATTAGTCCTCCACCAAGAAAACACCTTTTAGTTCATTAATAAATTAAGGAAAAATCCCTAGTGAATTCAATGCAAACATCCACAGGTATCTCTTTGAACATTGTGAGGAAAATGAAGAAGACAAATAATGTACCGCCCTTGTTATGATCAACCAAAGTAAGGGAATTTTTTTTTAAAAATCATGCCCTTAATATGTAATTAATGATACCGATGTTTAACATTATTCTTTAGATTACTACTCAATAATCCAACATAATTAAAATATTCATTATCCATCTGATAATGTATAATAACCATGTGTAGTTGTATGGCTATATCCAAATCTTTACGTTCCCCTTAAGTCACTCTGAGTGTGTACACGTTTATATACTTGGTTTAACTTTTTACAAGTTATGAGAGCTATGTGCATCACCTAAGTGACTACCTAGAAGACATTTATGCAACTTTAATATAATATATGACATTTTTTATTTAGGGGATTAGAGATGAAACAATGTAGTGAACTAATACATTAATTTTTCCTAATTTTTAAACATTTATTTTCAATCTTAGTTTCGATTCCACACACTAGTCTACAAAACTCATCTTCTATCACTACACAACCATCTCAATATAGTTATCTATATTCCTTTTTGTTTAAGAAGGTGAACTATATAAGAAGAGGGAGAGTCCATTACTGTCTCATTTCCATATATTTAGATAATCTCATCCGTAACATTTTAGGATTCCTAAGGGAAACATAATGTCCACCTAATGATTACCCATCATTAGATCTTATATAACCTTCCTATAACCATCCTTAGTTAGCAATGAGTTGAGATTCTAGCAAGAAGATGTAGTAATATTACACCACATGCTCCTTATACTTAGGTTATCTTAGTTTAGTAATGTAGCTAAGTCATCCTTAGAAATTTTCTTTAAACTTATTATTTCAAAATACTTAATAGGTTTCTAAAAAGGGTCATAGTAAGGCAATGTGTAACACCCACATTTTACACACACAAATACAACAGTAAAAATACCACAATAATATTTTTTTTAACGTACATTGCTCCCTACACAACACCACAAGGGCTCTAAGAAAATAAACTCAACAACGCACAAGACACTTACATACGTCATCGACACACAAAAACACCATATACATGTTGATGCCACACTTTCTCCAATGAACAAATGCTAGCAATAAACCAACCACAATAAAAGGGACTCAAGGATTAGAAAACCCACAACACATCATTACCATGATTACATCACTGTTACGATTATGTTAGGAATGAATAGTGTTCACATTATTATTAATGTGTGCAACTATATTATCAAGTCTAATATATGATTAAATTGTAATATTATTAATGATGAGTTAATATAACTCATATTAAAAATATATGATTAATAGTTGTTACATTAAACAACTATATCTAATATTGTTTATACGTGATATTTGGTTATACAACCAACTCACGTATATAGGAGTTTGTGAGGAGTGTTGTTGAACAACCTCCGTGAAAATAGGACTAGACTCTCCTATTAATATGTATCAATGTATTAGCAGAAGATATAGAGAATTAATAAAAATATTATCTGTGCAGCTCGGGTTCTGCCATTTTATTTGGTATCAGAGAGAGAACATCTGAATGAGAGTCTTATAAGTCTGCATGCATAATTTGTCCTGAGTATTATTTATTTGCAAACCTGGAGATGGACGCGTGTTGTAGATAAGGAGAGGGCGTTCAGCTGTTTGATTTGAGCGCAGCAGTCACAGTGTTTATTGGAGTATGAAATTCATTGATCTGTGAAAGAGATTGTATTTGCCTGCATATTTAAAGTCGTCCACTAGATCAGATCTCACGTTTGAAGAAATGGAGATCAATTCCTTTGATTTTAAACATGGAAGCTTAGATTTCACATCTGCAAGGCACGTGGACTGATTTCTTTCAAATTCAAAGTGATAGTATTGCTAACGACTTTCAAATTACATTGATTTCATTAATTCGACGTCTCTGCTAAGATTTGGTATCTAGTTCGATTCTTGTGCAAAGAAAAAGGAAAAAAAATGTGGCGGGCTCGAACACGCATGGTAGCACAAAGGATCTGGAAGAGGTGGAAATGCCCGCAGGGTGACTTCGGTCGCATGGAACTGGTCGTGTATAGGGTTGAATCGTTTTTTAATTTAATTATCTATGCATGGTAATTTTGGGAGTCTCGGCAATTCATCTGATCACGTGGATGCACAAATTTCATATCTGCGTTGGATTTTTCAGCTTTCTAATCCTTCTTGGCGAGCTGTTTATTCACAGACTTGATGTGACAACTCGCATTTGTTATTTTCTCTGGCATCTGAGACCTGTTTGGCATCTTCAAAGTAGCATATCATGACGTGGCATAAGTATCTATGTTGATACGAATCCATCTGGTGCTGTAGGACGAAGGAATTCATCAAATTATTTTTGGATCTGTGCTCCTCAGACACCTTATTATGTGTTGTCAAGACATATTCAGATCGCTTGAGGTGTATATTGAGTTGTTGGAGTTTGCTCTCTGAAACTCAGATTTACACAGCTGTGTTAGTTGTCTACCAGATCCGAAGGCGATCGAGATCACTGAAGGAATCCATTAAGGAACGACTCAGATACAAGTTTGAGTATTACAAGGAAAATAAATATTAATGTTTTCTCAGAGTTATACGCCAGGCGTCCATGTTTAAATGCATATATGAAGTTACCATATGTTCACATCCAAACTGTACACGTTCGCGTATATAGAGATATTTACGGATAGAGACATCAGTCTGAATGCTGAAGTGTTTCACATTGCAGGAGGGAAGAAAAGAATAAGATCAATGTGGAAACAAATACACTTCATGTTCACATCTTGCTGAGTTAGCAGCATCATATCGGAGGATGGAGGCACAGGAGGATGGAGGACAAGTAGCGTCCTCTCGTTAGTCGCCAACGACGGGGCCGCATACTGATCTGGTGACATGTGTGCAGTGTGGTGTTTTCATTTTCAGTGTTCTTGTTTTGCAGAGTGATGGTTTTCTGAATAAACCCTTTTCAGAACTTTTTGGAGGAGTCATGTTGTCAGAATACTCACTTTGGGGAGCAGAAGAATATTTCGAGGTAAACTCAAGGGATGGTTATCCAGCTAGTGTGAAGCTTGTGGATCTTGGAGATTTAGAATTCGAGCACCCAGAGAGGAAGGGAAAGTCCCACAAGAACCTAAAGAGGAAGGGAGCATTCCTGCATAATTCGGCTTGACACTACGCCTTTACGAGGGTAAAGAGATAATCTATGGAGTCTGTACGTGGTCTAAGAAGTACTTTCAGGAGGTGGTTCAATTTCTTCGAATATGGTTCTTCGCTGTGTTCACATTAAGGGGGTGAAGATTAGTGATTAATAATGTTCACACTAAGGGGGTGAATGTTAGGAATGAATAGTGTTCACATTATTATTAATGTGTGCAACTATATTATCAAGTATAATATATGAGTAAATTGTAATATTATTAATGATGAGTTAATATAACTCATATTAATAATATATGATTAATAGTTGTTACATTAAACAACTATATCTAATATTGTTTATACGTGATATTTGGTTATACAACCAACTCACATATATAGGAGTTTGTGAGGAGTGTTGTTGAACAACCTCCGTGAAAATAGGAGTAGACTCTCCTATTAATATGTATCAATGTATTAGCAAAATATATAGAGAATTAATAAGAATATTATCTATGCAGCTCGGGTTCTGCCATTTTAGATTAACCTTCCAATAACATTATTATGTAAGTATAATTATCTCCTTTTTCCACCTACAGGTTTGTAATTTCATTCCACATTCAACTTATAGTTCGACCATTTAAGTTTACTCTTTATGTAATGCCCACTTCCCTTCAACCTCATTTTGTTTTGTTGTTTTCGAGACTAATTACTGCACTTATGGATTTACTATGGCTTCTTGATTTAGCATGCTAGTAGATATCATAGACATTGGACTGTTATTGATTTGATCTTTATATGATGCATATGGTCTACTGGTGGACATTTGATGACGATATTTGTATAATTTTGACAGGGTTATTTATCTTTAATTATGACATGTGATATGTTTAATCATTTTGAGTAGAACTTGATAATTGGACTAATTTGATGATCGTTTTGACATAAATGAAATGTGGAATAGAAATGTGCTAGAAAGTGGTAGTGATATCGTACTTGCATTGATGATAGTAAATCATGTGTCGTTTATTTTAGATTATATTGTATATTTGGCATGAATGCTTTAATGCGGCCAACAGGCCGAAGGAGGTATCTTCTGCTTTGCAGGTATATTATATTCACAACAATATTGGGGAGTGGAGACCAACCACATCGGAATTCGAGAAGAATCCAGCTAAGGTCACCATGGCAACAAGTAATTGTGTGTGTGTTAGAATTATCTGGTAAAGGGAAAATTGTGACTTAGGGATCATGTGTTGTTTTGCTTTAATTTTTCCCTTTTATTATGTTAGTATGTGTTGCTCTTAGTAAGTGAAATTTTACTTGTCTTGTTATTCAAATTATTTGGATGGGAGTTTACCCCTTTGTTAGCCATGGGTTGTAGTGGGTTAATTAAGTTAATTTGAAATTTTCCTAAACTAATTAAAAGATGTGACCTAAGAGAGTTCATTTCTTAGGCTTGATTTACTTTGGATTTTGTGTGGATTGATGTGTGTTTGATTTTTGAGTGTAGCACACTCTACCCCACATGTGAAACTCGAATTTGGCCTTGGAGGCCAAATTTCAAAGCTTGTGGGACAAGTCAAACTTGTCCCACACCTCTTAAAACCCCATGCCAACCCTACCTATGGGTTGGAAGGCCAAATTTAGGGTCTTTTAGGTGTTTTGGGGGGATGAAAGGGTAAAATATTAATTGCACTTTCTTTCAAATTTAATTTTTTCCTTTGGGGGAGTGGGCTTAGTTGGAGTGTGTAAGGTGCTTGCCTTTATTTCAACCACTTATTAATGGTGCATTGGAAATTGATGTTGACAAAATGATGTGGAGTGGAGGGAAAAGGAGGTGGCATCCTACTTGGAGCCACATCATCCCTCCCTCTCTTTTCTCTATTTATTTGATCCTCTTGTTTGTTTTGGGGGTTGGAAGTTTCATTTTTAGTCTTGTGTATTTTAGAGAGGAGAGGAATTGGAAGGAGTTTGTGGATTTTTGGAGCTTGTTGATACTTGTGGGAATTTTTTGGGAGCTTGTGGATGCTTGCTTGATCTTTGGAGGGATTTGAGACTTCATACTTGGAGCAAGCTCTACCATGGAAAGGTAGGAGCTTCACCTTTGTTTGCAATATGTTTCCTTTTTGTTATGTGAATGTATATTTATGTTGTGTTGAATGTTGTTGTTTGAAATGCTTGTTGGGAATGGGTAAAATGCCTAAGTTGGGAGTGAGAGGAGACTATGGGGAGTCAATTGAGGGAGGCATAAGAGATCATGTTCTTGAGGAGGGAGTTTGGGTTGGGTGCCCACCTTGTAAGAGAAATGCTTGCATTTTCTTTTTGTTTTACTTTGAGGGAGCCATAAGAGTTGAGGGAGGCATAAGAGTGAAAGGAGGGATAAGGGGTACTTGAGGGAGGCATAAGAGTTGTTAGGGGTATTGTGTTTTGCATTGGAGGCTTTTAGGTGGCACCCATTCCCATTGGGAGGCATAAGTGGCCTCCCCATAGGTCTTACTCTTGTGGCTTTCTTGATAAGCCTTGTGAATTTGTTGTTTTGATGGTTTCCCTCTTGTTGAGTTGTTGATTCTCTTGTTTTGAAGGATTATGGAATGCATGTGAAATGTTATGTTTAGTTATGTGGAAGCTAGTAGTTGCCATGAGTTGGATTTTCTCCCATTGTGATGTGGTTAGGGCTCGGGGGCTAATGGAGAGGATGGCTTCTCTTCTCCATTGGGTATTTGGTTGGGATGAGAGAGTTGCCTCTCCCCTTATTTTGTTGTGAATCAAGCAAACTATGGAGGAGTCACCTTGTTGATATTGGAACATTGGAACCTTGTTGATGACAATGTGAAACCACCTTGTATTTTACCCACCTTGAGTGGAAGAAAAATGTAATATTGCTTTGTATTTTAGCTTCCATTATTGTAAAATGATCCTACATTAAGTGGAAAGTGTTATAACAAGATTTTGAAAGAAAGTTTTTTTGATCTTCTTTAGTAAGAGGTGTATTGGAAAAGTGGAATATTAATGTATTTTCTCTTCTTGTATTGTTGATGGAAAGATTTAAGTTTTTTTTAATTAGCCCTCAATATGCCAATGAAATCATTTAAGTTATAGCTCAATTATGCTCTTCCTCATTTAAGAAATGATTGAAAATCCATTTGCAAAGTATTATGGGAAAGGAAATCAGACCTTTTTGAAATCTCGTGCAATATTTATTAAATTGTGTAGAAAGAAATTTTATTATCAAGACTATAGACTCATTAAGATCATTACTCAATATTTTCTTAATGTTTAATAAGGAAACTAATATTGTAAATATTATTCATATTTGAGTAATATTGAAAGTAATGGGTATACTATTATTAAATCGTATTAATACTAACGTACTAATAATATTCCTTTTATATTATATAGTATATTAGTATAAACTGCAACCAAGAAATAAAATAAATAGAACCTACGTATGTCCACATAATTGCAAAGAAAACTGTGCTTCATGGATATTCTGTATGAAATAGATCCACCTCTATGAGATTCTTCCTCGAGCTGTATATTAAAACAGGAAGGGCCTCATTAGAGAACCGATGCAATAAATTTCATCTGGTCTTCGGGTAACACTCTCACTGTCCCTTAATCGATTTTGATATGAACATTTACCCTGACTTTGCATACGTTATATTATATAGTATATTAGTATAAACTGCAACCAAGAAATAAAATAAACAGAACCTACGTATGTCCACATAATTGCAAAGCAAACTATGCTTCATGGATATTCTGTATGAAATAGATCCACCTCTATGAGATTCTTCCTCGAGCTGTATATTAAAACAGGAAGGGCCTCATTAGAGAACTGATGTAATAAATTTCATCTGGTCTCTGGGTAACACTCTCATTGTCCCTTAATCGATTTTGATATGAACATTTACCCTCCCTTTGCATACGTTATAATAAATAAAAATTAGTCTAAAACTGACTGAATTTGGAATATAATTAGCACTTTGTATTTGGCTGAGATTCGTGCTACCCTGGATGACTTCCTGTGGTAGAGAGCTCGGACTGTAGACATTATTTGAGAAATTCCAGCAGAGATGTTCACGAGTTCTCAGTTAGAATATTGCAAGACAATATCAGGATGCTTTTAACCCCGCAAAGAAACACCACTTATCTGATCAAATATGTGCAAATAATTGAACAAATCAATCCAAATAATCTCATCGATTTGATATATATATATACACCTTGAAGGCAGATCCCGAGTTGTGGATGCATTTGATACTGATCAGATAGCAACATAGTTGGACAGACTGCTGGTTTTAATGCCCTCTCTGTCCCTTAATCGATTTGATAAAAATATATCTTGAGGGCAGAACCCAAATTTGAAGATGCATTCGATACTGAACAGATAACAACATAGCTTGACAACCTGCTTGGTGTAAGCGCTCAAAAGGGGGGCGTTTGTTTTATCCCTACTACCTGGCCGACTTCTGTATAGGCCGTGGCCAAGACTCACGCCAGGAGCATTCCCCACCAAGCACACACCTTGCAGCACCCAATGAAAGTGGAGGTAACTCGCCTAACCACCATCTACAACCTTCTTTCCACGCGCCTATAGCTTCTCACGCACCCGTAGCTCCTTCCATACCACCATTCCTTGTTCCACTCTGGCCGTAGCATCATCTGCAACCACCACATTTATCCGCGCGGCCAGGACAATATAGAAATGGCAGGTTGACTGTGAAGATATGGATTTGCAAAATCTAAATGATTAAATGTTATATGCGGCCGGTTGGGAGAAGCCTATATGCAAGGAGGCAAGGAGTCTTAAATTGTGACAGGTGGTTGTTGAGCCACCCACCGCCCCCAACCATAAAGATTTAATCTTAGTTTGAATACTATATTCTTGTCAAATAAGGAACCCTAACTTAGTAGGCCCTAGAACGTAATGGAGTAATTAATCAATTTAGTATGTGAAAATAATCGAAGATAAATGCCTAGCCATATTTTAGATAGAGGTATTTAAGATATCTAGACAAGTGGTAATCCCTTCCTCATCAAACACACATATTATATATGCACATTGATCATAGGAGATTTGAGACATTCCAATATCTTGTGACACCACAATGTTGCTTTGTGTCATGATCTGATTTCACCAATGGATTCAGCTTCACACCACGTGTACATGTGCATTTCATGAGGTCCTAGCTCTACGCCATTCCTAGTCTGTAACTTTGCAATGTTAGCATTGCACAACTTAGTTATGCAATAATGCCAAGTGAAGATGATGATTAGTTATGAAGTCGTTGTACCAGTTTAGGCAACACTTCATCTTCCTTCATTTAAGGCATCATTCTAATCTTGTAAGATAGATTGGGGTTATCCCAACGACTAAGGATTACATACACATCCTACTTTCATTCTACTCTGTTGTATAAGCACTTTGATATATCTTTCGCCCCTTGTCATTTCTTAATATTTTTTTTTAAACATAACACATATAGATTCACGTTTATATTGTTGTCCAATGGGTCTCCTTTTAGGTCTCAGACTAGTGGTACTAGAGGTATTATATTTTTTTGACTTACTATCAATCATCTTTTATATACGTATAGTATAAATTTTCGACCCAATAATCAACTATTGTCTTTCTAATAATTGACCACTAATTTTGAAAAGCCTCTTTTAAAATAATTTTGTATTTGCAAAATCATTTTTCTCTCAACTTGTTATTGTTTTAAATTTATATAGTTTTTATTTACTTATACCTATAGTACATCCTTGCAAAACAATGTAGTATCAGGGCTAAACTTAGAACTTGGAGCTAACTATAAAGAGTCTACAAATAAAAATTAGTCGCATTTTGGAGTTGTATGCTTGTGAAAGCAAGTTCTTGGCGCATCGTCATCGTCGTCATGAGCGTTGTCTTTTTGCGGCATTACACTTTATCCCTTATGACAATCTCCATAACTTACAAAGTTAATTTCCATATTTCAGATTGCATACAAAGTTCCTACTTCTCGCGTTCTTGTGCTAAAGGTTTTTTTCTCAAAATATGTTTAGTTGACGTTTAATTTTCCTTCATTAAGCAAGGAGACCAACCATGGAGTTGTCGAGGGAGAAATAATACACATTAAAAGTAGGTGAAGGTTTATATTTTCCCTTTCCTATAAGCTTCATTCCATTAGAAGCACAATTGTTCTCCTACTATGGTTTTTTTAGTTCCAAATTTTCTTTGATTCATTTCAGCCTTTACAAGACATAATTTTAATTTATTTTATTTTTAGTGGACTCGATATTGGCTCAAATGCCTAGTCCCACCAATGAACAATTTCTATCCATTCTTGAAAAAATTCAATTCTTAAATCAACCGTAAGGACTTCAAGCTGAAAATGTTTTTCTTAATCCATTTTCACATATATTCTCATTTCTCATTTCATTAAAAGTGTTTATTGAGGTCTTCTTTTTTTGGCGTTACATTATAACATAAAGAGTTACAAAAGTACTTGTTTACCATCTTTGAAGAAGTATAAATATTCAAGCATTATAACTACACATGAACCTCGAAGTTAACCTCATAATCCACTAGAAGTTTGGTTTTATTCCAATTGCACTTAAGTGATCTACACCTCAAATAAATGTGAATTTAAGGAGAGAGGACATATTTATGTTAAACCACCTTAAATGAAAGACCAAGGTGTTATGTTGGTAGTAACCAAGGTAGCACATTTAGCTGAGAGGAACTAATGAGATTGATTAACAAGAGATTAAGTAAAAGAAAAACTATTTCAATTTTCTCCATTTGTGTCGTGGGGGGGGTCCCACAAGGGGTTTTTTCGATGATAAGAAATAATTAATCTAGATCTAACTTTGAAATACTTGGTAGTACACTAGGATACTAAGACAATAATAGCTCTACTTACTCCATAAATGGTAAGGTTACACCGGATAGTCATGGCTTCGAACAATGAATCTTAAGGTGAATTCCAAATAGGCCTTCACAAATCAACATAGTGTTGGACCTGAAGTGAAGACATTCTGTTTACCTCACACATGGTTACTAGTTCTAGAAGGAAACCACATAGTATGGATAAAATTGGGCCATGTCATTTCCTAAAATAAGGGTTCACGACAACATGTTGCTGAACATACCGACCATGATGGCTAACTTAAACTAGGGGTCTTATTTACCTAAGCTATGAGGTTCCATCGAGCACAAGAGTTTAAGTTCATTTTACAGTTTAAATTTATTTTGGGCTAAGAAATATCATGAGAGAAGGATGACATCGAGAGTAGAGATTCAATTTTATGCTTAAGGTTTAGGTTTTCCACCGTAAAAGGATACACGCATGAAGGGTAATTATACATGATTCTTATAATGGGGTTGATTTTTTTATTTAGACACCTTTATTACAGGTTAGAATACAACACACTAATTAATTAATCACTTATTGAACACTAAAAAATGCACTACAATATATTAACTTCAAATTCATTTACCATATATATATATATCAAACTCTTTTTATCATACGTAACTATGAATCGAATTGAACCTATGATTAGATGCACATTTCCTAATGCATTCCCTAAAACTAGTATCTCATTCATATTAGCAAAATTGCAAAATATAACTTTTCCTGTGGAATTAGCAACTAAATTATACATATATTCATTTTACAACTAAACTTGTATAAAATTATAATAGATAAATAATGAATTACACATCGCCTTTTCGACTATCATTACTTGCATCCTGCAAAACCATGTGAGCATGAAATCAGTGATAAATCGCTGGCATGGAATCCACCCTAATCTAACATAATTAAATGTCTTTAGTTTACCATTTGCATATAATAATAATTATAATTTTCATTCGAAAGTAAAGGTTTAGAAACATGTACTCATTTCATTTCATTTCACTTCATTTCGTAACCAAGAAGAGAGAAAGAGAAAGGAAAGAGACAAAAAACACCATTTTGTCAAAAGTTCCTTTTTCACACAACAAGTTACACTGTAGATGTTTTCAAAAAATTATTTACATGTGTCAAAAACTTTCCACAGTGGTTTGGTAACCCAACATGGGTCCTACAAAATCTCTTTTTACATTTTCCTTCTAGCTACAAAATTGTTCGAATCAAGACTCGGAGGCAAAGCATTCACTTTTAAACGTTGTCTCGTGATAAGCAAAAAAACAAAATAATTTTAAAAAATGAATGCGTGGGCTGGTGGGTGGCGTATGGTTGTCATGTGGGAGGGAGGTTGAGTGTTTCATTTGGAAAATATGGGTACCCTTACACATGTTCACTCTAACCTGGTCAAGTCACTTGTCAAGCACTACAGAAATTGGAGAGACACATCCACAACATCCTTTCAGACCTATCACTTCCCTTGCATAATAATTTAATCACTTTATTGTGATCCCCAGAAGTATCCATGCTGAAATCCTCTCACATTGAAATTTAGCAGTATTTGGAAGGTTCCAGCGAGATTAATTAAACATAGTTATTGCATGGTTGGTGGAGTAGTTTTTGTGTTGAATAAGACATTAAAAGTTCCTTTTTCTATTGTCCCACTTATGTCTCTACAAGGTTTGTCTCTTACACACTTCCCTACCTACTTCTGCAACCAGGGCACGTCCATCTTCTCATTAAGTACACTCATTCTTTTGAGTAAGTAATAAAATATTTTGGCTTTGGCAATTGTGAGCATGGCTTGCAGCGCCCACTGTCCGATTCGTGTGAGACTCAACCTCAACCACTGTGCACTACCCACAAGTAGAAGCTTCAATTTCTCCAGACCATTTTACAACTGTAGATTAAGATCGAGAGCCAGTACGGAAGCCGAAGATTGTAATGAGGAAGAATGTGCCCCAGAGAAAGAGATTGGAAAGATGAGCATGGAGTCGCTAGCCGAGGAAAAGAGCAAAGTAATCGGAATATCTCCACCTTCATCCAAAATATGGACTGGCTATGTTGAGAAGGATATTGTAGGACACACTAATATTTACTCAGTTGAGATCTTGAAGTGTGGATGAGCAGCCAAATGATGAATTCGAAAACAAAATGGGATTTTTTTTCATATTTTGTAGTTGTAAGTGCCCTTGCAGATCTGCCTGCAAATGTGGGATCATATGAAAGGTATGCAAACTATTTTACAAAACGTCTCAGTAAAATGAAGCAATGTTAGTAACAATGAAGCCTACAAAAAATAAATTATGTTTTAAGAAAATACGGCTTCTTAGCTCAGTTGAAACACACATGATACATCTGGATATTAGGCATGAGAAATTGATTATTGTTGGTCTGACACAGTGCACCTCATTGTATTGTCAGGCTATATTCACAGATTGCTTTACATGGCATTGTGCATAATCTCTATAAGAATATTACCTTTTTTGAAATGATGGAACTGATCTGCACATCCCACAACAATTTGTCTTGCAATAATCTTGGAGATAAAGTTGGTTGCAGCGTGGTAGCCAACACATACATGGAGGTTCTTGACAACTCTGATAGTTGTTACAAGGGCATGATTTAACAATCAAAATGCAATTTCCAACTTCTCACTATGGTGGTAGAGGAATATTGTCATATGTTGTAGTTACAATGGCCTTGATAGACGTGTATGCAAATGTGGAAGCATAGACAGACACATGAACTGTTTGATAGAATGTCTTAAAAAATGTGGCCTTGTGGACAACAATAGCTTATGGATATGCAGAAATGGTTTGTTGAAAAGGATGAGAAACTTTTAATCAAATGGAATGAATAATGGTTTTTGTTTCCTCTTACCGCATATTGTAAAAAATAAATGGTGGGACATGGAGTTATGATCAGGGAAATGTTGCATGTAATGCTTCTCAAAAATGTTGCCTCCATAATTTGCACCATCTCTTTCCAACTGGCAGAAAATGGCATGTGTATTATCTATTATCTCTTGTTGGACTTTCGAATGGAGGGGAGCCAAGAGCATGCTCGTGGAATTGGAAAAATGTTTGGTTCGGATACGGAATCAAGATCCAAAGCTTAGAGTGATTCGTTTTCGCTCAGCCATGGTTCATCTCTCCTTATCTCTCATAATTTTTGTTCTTTAGTTTTATTTTGCAACGGCATAAAATTTTACACTGAAGCATTTTTGTATATTTGATGGTATTAAATAAACTTGTTTTAAAACAATAAAACGTTATACTGTAACTTACAGGATCTAAAATTTCCTTGGTAAACAATGAACTTAAATCATCACTTCGGGATGATCTAGAAACGTCCCAACGAAAATAGAATGTTGTAGTACCCCTTTTTATTGACAGGTTGAAGTTGAGTTCCTTGTTAATGAGTTGATCTCTCCCTTCTTAAAACAAATAAATTACAATTTTTGTAGACTTGTAAAACAACCTTCGTAACTCCGGAGAGGGGATGTTAAGCTTCATTCGTGTACCTTGTTATGTGAGAGTCACTTTAATCTTTGGATTATCAAATATATATTTTTGATCTTTTGAGGCCCTTATAGGATCCTTGTTACACTGTCTTAGAGCTGTAGGAAGCTACTAAATTTAAAAAGTTGGGTTTCGTTTTGGCTCGTCATTTCATCCCTGAACAATGAATTGTCTTTCCGCCTTCGCAAACCTCTAGTATTTTTACTAGACAATTCCCTAGAACCTTCAGTTTGAGGGAAAAAACTTTTCTTGATAGTTTGACAATGGCATTTTGTAGGCCTCTGGTCATAGTTTGACTAGGTCAAACTAGACCAATTATGACCAGTGGCTCTAGAAAACATGTTGCCGTTTGATAACCGTTTGCTAGTTCTTAGTCCTGTCGACTCTGGTGAATTCTCCATATATAGAGGAACTTGTAGGAAGTTTATCATTGCTCGTTTATCCAATGAACATTGGTTTTGGATGAGGTTTTATGAGCCCACGAGCTAACTTTTCTTCATTTGCATCTAGGCCAATTATGACCGAAGGCCCCGGAAAACTAAATCGTGTTCACCAATTCCAAATTCTGTCAGTTCCTATGGACTCTTGGTATATAAGTGGATACATATAAATTTAACCGTGGCATGTTTCCTCATTGAAAGACAATGTATGAAAGTGGTTTATTATCTTATTAGCCTGTTTTGAACATTTTTTGTAGCTAACAGGAAAATGTAAAAAGGAAGTTGTGGGACCATCTTCGGGTTATCAAACCCCTTTGGAAACTTGTTGACACTTGTAAATAACTGTTTTGGACTCTATCTCACGGCTTGTTGCGTGAAATCTAACTTTTGGAAAAAATAGTGTTTCTCTCTCTTTCCTATCTTCTCTCTTCTTGGTTACGAAGTGAAATGAAATGAAATGAATACATGTCTCTTACCCTTTTTCCTTTCCAATGCAAATTATTAATATTATTATGTAAATGGTAAATTAAAGACATTAATTATGTTAGATTAAGGTGGATGCCATGCCAGTGATTTATTGTTGATTTCATGCTCACATGGTTTTGCAGGATACAAGAAAGATGGTGAAAAGGCGATGTGTAATTCATTATTTATTATTGTAATTTATATAGGTCATTGTAAAATGAATATATGTATAATGTAGCCTCATGTTACAAATAAGTTATATTTGAAATTTGCTAATATGTATGAGATGCTAGTTTTAGGGATATCTTAGGAATTGTGCATTTAATCATAGGTTCAACTTGATTCATAGTTACGTATGGTAAAAAAATGTTTGATATATATATGGTAAATGAATTTGAAGTTAATATCTAGTAGTGCATTTTCAGTGTTCAATAAACAATTAATTAATTAGTGTGTTGTATTCTTACCTTGTAAATGTAACAAAGAGATTTAATCGAAACACTCAACCCTAGTATAAGATTCATGCATAACATGTCTTCATGTGTGATCCTTCTTACCATAGAAGAAATTGAAACCGTAGAATGAACTTAACTTTATCTCGATGGAACCTCTTAGTTTAGGTAAATAAAACCCCTAGTTTGTATTACCGTCATGGTTGGTATGTTTTTCCTTATCATCGTGAATCTCGTCGGTTAAGAACGACCTGAACAAACTTCTTATGGAGCAAGTAGAGCTATTACTCCCTTAGTATCCAAATGGAATACCAAGTCTTACGAAGGTAGATCTAGAAATTTTACTTTTCATCAAATAAATTTTCCCGGTGGGATCCAGACGACACAGTGGAGTCAGTGAAATAGTTGTACTATGACTTAAACTAATGTTATGATCTCTTTAGATCCTCTTAGCAAAATGTGTTACCTTAGTTTGTAACAACATAACACCTTGGTATTTCATGAAGGTTGTTTACCATTAATCTTTCATCTCACCTTAAACTGTTTATAGTTGGACTATAGATCTTTAGGTACAATTGGAATTAAAGTAAACCTTTGTTGATTAAGGGGTTAACTTGTAGGTATAGAAATGTTAGTAACTCTGTGTAAACAAATTTTGATTTGAAATATGTCGACTTAAAAGAGACCTAAAAAACAATGTCAATGAAATGAGGAACAAAAGTATATGTGATAATGGATTAAGAACAAATTATCACATGAAGTCCTTATGGTTGATTTAAGCTTTGACTTTTGTTAAGAATGGATACAAATTGTTCTTGGTGGGACTAGGCATTCGAGCCAATATAGAGTCCACTAAAAACAAAATAGAATAAAATTATGTCATGTGAATGATTAATAGAATCAAATGACATTTGGAGTCAAAACAACCATAGTACGAGAACACTTGTGCTTCTAATGCAAGTAAGTTTATAGGAAAGGGAAACTTTAACCTTTTCCTTCTTGGAATAGTATTATTTCTTTCCATCGAAAACTTATGGTTGGTCCCCTTGCATAATGAGGGTAAAATTTAACGTTAACTAAACATATTTTAAGAAAAAAACCTGTAGCATAAGAACAAGAGAATTAGGAACCTTGTATGCAATTTGAAATATGGAAAATAATAATTTAAGTTATGAAGATTGTCATAAGGGATAAAGAGAAAACTTTAAAAGGTCAAATTGTAAGTTGAATGTGGAATGAACTTATGAATATGTAGGTGGAAGAAGGAGAAAATTATACTTACATAATAATGTTATTGAAATGTTAATCGTAACGAATATCTAATCATGATAATGATGTGTTGTGGGGTTTCATATCCTTGAGTACATTTTCTTGTGGCTAAGTTATTATTAGTATTTGTTCATTGGAGAAAGTGTGGTATCAACATGTATATGGTGCTGTCGTGTGTCTATGGGAGTCGATGAATTATGTAAGTGCCTTGTGCATTGTGGAGTTTCTCTTCTTGGAGCCCTTGTGGTGTTGTGTGGTGAGTAATGTAAGTCAAAAAACATTATCCTAATATTTTTACTGTTGTATTTATGTGTGTAAAATGTAGGAGTTACACTTGGTATCAGAGCAGAGGTCCATACTCTTGAACCTCTGGGGTAGATTGGAGTTGAGATGGTGTTGCATTATAGTGGTGGGTATTGGAAGAGTAATTTGATATAAGCATGATGTGAACTATGTCATAATTGAGATATTTTGAACGCACATGTTGTGTATGTTACTTAGTGAATATTTGTTACCATGTTGATTTGCTTGTGATGAGATTATTGTCTCTCCTTTTCATAGCTTCTATGAAGAGTACATGTGTGATGTACCACCTTATTGTGTGTGAAAAAAATACATGTTATTGTGGATTGCAGAGTATTGGAGCATTTTAGGCATTATGTGATATGAAGGTGTATTGAGGTATTACATGATAAAATTGTTGTAAAGTGAATTGGATTTTATTGTGAGGTATCTACCATATTGTTATATATTGTGTGTGTCACCATGTTGTAATTGGAATTGAATATATGCTGTAAGGTTATAAATTATGTTCATTAGACATATAATTCATGAAGAAAAAAATGTGATGGTTCATGTCGTGATTTAGGGGCATATGGTCGGTGTATGATCCCTAATGTACAGTGATTGCACTTTGGGTTTTGAATGTGGTAATGTGATTTTTCGTAATCCATAAAAGTAATGATTGTATTATACCCTGTATATATACTATGCATAAGATGTTATGGCTAATGTGCATGAATCACCATTTTGTTAGTGATGTAGTTATATGTTATGTTGTGGACCCTACACTAACCAACCCTAAGGGAAATCAGTAAATTGTGTATGTTGGGAGTGATAAAATGTGTACCATTGACCAATCACTTGAGCCAAGTACGAGATAGGAAGTGGAGCCTTACATAGGTTGAAAAACCCAATTTTGTTAATTTGGTATGTGTGAAACTTGCTCAACAGGTGTCATGCATATTGTTTTTCGTGGACACCTTAAGGTTAGTAGATGATGAATTTTACTCTTGTTAGTGTAGAATCACAACACGCCTGAAAGGCCTGGGTGTGAAGTGGGGCATTTGATGTGATTACACAACATGGGATCATCTCTCAAGCTCTGGGACTTGCAAAACCTGAGATGGACCTCCAGAATAAAGCTGGTTCTTACTTCTTGATCTACCTGCCACAAGCTACTCTAGTGCAGAAAGAACCTATTCTATCCTAATATAACCATTGTAAGGGGACAAAGAGAGAGAGAGAGAGAGATAGGGTGAAAGAGCCTACACTAAGTGGTGATACACGAGAAAAAGAAGTGGATGGTCACAAACCCAACTGCATGAAGCGGAGAGAGGTGAGTAGAGGAGAGGGTGGAAAGAACGTGCCTTAGAACATATATAGATTTCTCAAAGAACACCTCTTTGAAACCCATTCAAAACACCTCCCAGGACCTTCAATAGACATCAAAAGTATGCAAAGTATACCTTGCGACAATGAGAGGTAAGGAGAGACAATAAAATAAGCCAAGGATGGACAAATACATCACAAAATAGATTTTATTGCTCCAAAATGTTGTATAGAGCATCATCATTAGGAAAGAGGTAAGAAAATTCCATTATAGAGCCATGAGAGGAGGATTAGACTCTGCATTCGACCCTAAGGAAGAAAGAGAGAGGGGGTAAAAGAGAAATAACGACCAACCGTTTGAATGTGCCCCTCTATTACAATATTTAGGAAGAATAAGAGATAGAGGAGGGAAGAATTTGAATCCTGCTATAACCACCCTGAGATACGTATTGAATCCCATTTCGAAATCTCAACCACTGAATATCAAATCCTTCTACAAATCCATGCACAATATGTCGCTTCTGGTTCCTCGAGCAGATCAAATCGAATCATATTTGGTAGTTAAAGAAATTGGATTCTCCATTAATGGCCTGGAAGAATTTTTTCCATTTTTCACCTACTAAAGCCTATTAAGAATGATATTTTATGTTTCTAAGGCATAAAGGGTGTCTAGAAATTTCCAGAAAGTCTTCTCTTGCCCAAATCTAATTCTCTAGTCAAAAGATATGGTCATTTGAATATTAGGGTTGCATGGTGTAATATTTTAAGAGTCTGCCATACAGGGTCCATGTGGTGGCCTCACGCTCATTTGAGATTTCATTCCTTCCCTTGCCCTTCAAACTACATCGGATTGACATGTGGCGGCATCCGCGAGATCCTTTGGATTCTTTTTATTTTTCCTGAGTCTCTTTGCTTGGTGGGAAAAAAATCTGACCCTGGACACGTGGAGGCTTGGCACTTGTTTTAGAACTCACCCCAAATTTTAGTCCTAAAATAGTGTCGTGTTGACACTTGACACCTTCCTCCACCCTAAATCGTCTTTGACTATTCAAACCCTGACTCTATCCCTTTTTTGGACCTGGGACACATGGCGAACCCACACTCATTTGGGAACTGCCTCCTGATTTTCCTTTAGAGAAGTGTCGGTTTGACATGTGGCAGCATCCGCTGAGTCGAAGAATTTTCAACAACTAGTGTAACTTTTGGGGCTTTGGATGCGTGGAGGCTTAGCACTTGTTTTATTTTGCCCCTTTGGATTTACCCTTTGGAGGTACGCCATTTAGACACTTGGCATATTTTATTGTCTCCTCCATACTTAGGTAATTTTGGGGCTCGTTCTGAGTCATTTCAGAGCCCGACGACTTCGAACCTTTGCTACTCCTTTTATTTGAGTGTATGTCTTCTTCTTGACACTGCCTTCTCCTTTCCCAAACCTCCTATTCCATTTTAGAGCTCGCCTATAACCTATTTTCTAGATTTGAAACATGGGATTTGTTCGATGGAGCCATTTATGAATTTCTTCACTACACAGGGTTGTGGGCGATCCAATTTTTTCTAGGAGAAAGAATATGGATAAAAATTTGGTGACTTGCACGGGAATCTTCATGTGAGATGAATGGACCAATGGCCTTGAAGCATCCATTGGTCATGGATTCAAGAATTATGGCCTTATATTGATCATGTTTGTGATCCATGAGTCTGACTGTTTGTGCTCTCAATTTTCATAAGAAAACTTGAAGCAAGGTTTCTGAGGGTAGAAAACTATTTTGACCTAGGGATTTTGTCCGTCTTTAAATGGAATACCTCAAAACGTCTCTTTAGTTTCTCTGTATTTTATTTATTTTGAAATTTGCAACTATTATAGGCAACTATGAGTCTCCCTGCCATAAATACTGAATATCCTAGCCTCTTACACCTTCAGAGAAATACAAAACTCATGTAGAAAGACCAAATCATACATGCCTCAAATGAGACATGGAGAGTGTGCACAAGAACTTCTTCTACTGGAAACAAAGTCTACTCCTACTCCTACACTAACCAGAGAGAAAGAATGCTAAACAAAGCCTGCTACAAGTAGAGACAAGTAGCTTGCCTTTCTCAAGAGGGGCAGCCATGCATATTATTTGACCTTAAATTTAGCTTCTTGTATGAGTGAAAGGCTTACAATAAGCATGCTCTCCACCCAAATAATCAAGGTATCAACATTAATGGAAAATACCTCCTCAAGCTGATTTGTGTTGGAATCCTGAAGGTGTTGATGATGACCCTTGGTACTTCGATGCTCATCCTCATGCCTTAAAGTAGGCATGACTAGTTCTATCTTCTCCCTTTTCTCCAATTAATCCAAGTACCTAATTGGGCATGGTCTAATCCTTTGGATGTGCCGATTTCTCTAAATTTCAACTCCAAAAATTGATTATTTTTGTGGACCTTCTTAGATGGATGATGGGAGAGAGATGATGAAATCATCCTACCTTTGCTCTTCGTTCTCCCGTGAAGAACATGGAAGACTCATATCTTTCAACCTTGGTTCTAGAGGGATGTAGTGGAGTGCAAGATGTTGCACTTGAAAGTTATCCTCCATGGAAACAAGTTCATATGCTTGGAAGGTGGTTGATGGAGGAGAAAATGATGTGATATCCTCTTCATTACAAAAATATTCCAAGTCTGACAGGTAGTCTGCCTCCTTGTTGTCCCGTTGCATGTTATCTACCTCCTTCATTATGTCCTCTTGGCCCGCAACTTGCTCACCATGGTCTCCCTCTTCCTCAAACATGAAGTTTGAAAGATCAAACTCCTTATCAAAATTAGAAATTGAAGGAGATGAAGTGGGAGGAAGAACTGAAGGTTCATCTATGGCCTGCTCCTCAGTTGGATCCTCTAAAACTAATGGTCCTGCTCCATCATGGGTTCATCAATCAAATCAGGCCCTCGAAATGAAAGGAAAAAATCTTCAATGATGTTGTCTTTATTGAATGCCCTCAACACTAATTTGATCTCTCCTAGGTTTTCCTCTTCAATGGGGCTTGGAGCTTATTGTTCCTCCTCTTTAACTAGTTGCGCAACTTGGATTAGATCATCATTCTCCTTAGATAGAGTGACATTAGGTACACTGCATTAGGTCCAAATAGACTATTGATCTTCTTCCTCTTATTCTTTCTCTTCTTCTACTGTGAACACAACCTCATCCACCACTTGCTCTTCAACCCTTACCTCCTTTATTGGCTTAACCATTAAATGGATTTTTGTAAAACCAAATTTGGCACACCAAATCTTCATATTGTTTATCATTTCTTCTCTGTTGGTATCCTCTTCTTGTTTTTCTCATTGACTAGATTCTTGGGTCTCTTCCCAACATGGACTTGGGAAAACAAGAGGAGTGATAGGTTGGGGTTTAAGAAGCTTTGCAACTGTTTGTGGTGGGGAGGGAAGTGGAACCTCTTTTTTATTTGGAGGGAATGAATACTTGGGAAAGAAAAGGGGAGAAGAGTTGAAATGGGATGGAAGATCGGGAGATGGAGAAGGAAAATCAACACTTGGGGCAACAGATGGGAAGCTTGAATCTTTCCTCTGGTGAAATGATAAAGATTGAGGAAGATAAAATGAAGGACAGGGAGTTGGTGATTGACTTAACCATTAACAAGGTTGTCTCAGAATTTTCTCATAAGCCTCAACGTACTTAATCCACTATGTAAGATGAGGTAGCAGTTTACCATGAAGTCAAGCTTCTCTTCTCTTGAGCGTTGTAATTTTTTGGAAAAGGGACGACCCATGGACAAGGTTCCCTACAACCAATATTTAATTCCTTCATTTGTGTTGTACCCCTGAATTACACCATGCTACCCTCCATTTTTTGTATCTTCTCCAAAAAAACAACATCCTCCATTTGACTATTATCATTGTATGCATACGCTTGTTCTTGATAATGTCCATGGTCAAACTGAATTTTACCCTACTCATATGGGTAATCATAATGAATTTGAATTTGATCGTAGTGCTAATCTGGAGGAGTTGGAAAATGCATTGGGGGTGGCTTGCACTGCTATAGGTGTATATTCCATGAAGGAAATGAAGTCGTGATTGCACAACTTTATGAATTGGAGGAAAATGGAAGAGATGAAAGAAGAGAATGGATAGAAATAAGTGGAAAATGATGAAAAATGTCTATAACCTAGAGGATGGGTTTTTGACTAGATGCAATTGTAAGATGTGGTCTGAAAGTACCTCAAAAAGTTGACCCTTAACAAGAACACATCAACTTGCTAACATGAAGTGGTAAGGTGCTTCACACCTATCCTATCGGGTGTGCCAAAATTGTTAGTGCAGAATCAAAGAATCCCCGAATGTCCTCGGTGTTAAGTGTTGTATTTTATGTGATTGCACAACATGGGACCATCTCTCAAGCTGTGGGACTTGCAAAACCTAACATGGACCTCCAGAGAAAGTCAGTTCTTGCTTCCTAATCTACCTACCACAAGCTACTCCAGCGTAGGTAAAAACTATTCTATCCTAATCTAACCATTCCAAGAAGAAAAAGAGAGAGAGAGGGTGAAAGAGCCTACAAAAAGTGGTGATACACCATAAAAAGAAGTGGATGATCACAAACCCAACTACCTGAAGCAGAGGTAGGTGAGCAGAGGAGATGGTGGAAAGAACGCACCATAGACTAGAGATAGATTTCACACAGAACATCGCTTCAAAACCAAGTAAAGAGAGATCAAAAGACCTACAATAGACATCAAAAGTATGCACACTATACCTTGCGACAATAAGAGGTAAGGAGAGACAAAAAAATAAGCCAAGGATGCACGAATGCATCACAAAACAAATTTTATTGCTTCAAAATGTTACACAGAGCATCATCAATGGGAAAGATGAAAGAAAATGCCATTACAAATCTATGAGAGGAGGCTTAGACTCTTCATTAGACCCTAAGGAAGAAAGAGAGAGGGGGGAGAAGGGAAACAATGACCAACCATTTGAATGTGGCCCTATATTACAATATATAGGAAGAATAAAAGAGAGAGGAGGGAAGAATTTGGATCCTAATCTAACCCTGAGATATGAATTGCATCCCATTTTGAAATCTTAACCAATGAAGATCAATTCATTTTGCAAATCCTCCAACAATATGTCACTTCTGGTTCCCCAGTGAATCAAATCGAATAAGATTTTGTTGTTACAAAAATTGAATTCTGCATTAATGTACTGGAAATCATTTTCCCATTTTCACCTACCAGAGCCTATTAAAAATGATATTTGATGCTTCCAAGGCATACAGGGTGTCGATAAATTTCTATAAAGTCTTATCCTGCCCAAATCTAATTTTCCAATTAAAAGATATGGTCATTTGAATATTAGGGTTGCGGGGTGCAATATTTAAAGAGTCTGCCATACAGGGTCCACATGGCGGCCTCACACTCATTTTAGATTTTGTTCCTACCATATCTCTTGAAAATGCGTTAGATTGACATGTGGTGGCTTCCATGAGTTCCTTAGGATTCTTTGTATTATCCCTAAGTCTCTTTTCTTGGCGGGCCAAAAATCTGACCCTCGACACGTGGAGGCTTGGTGTTTGTTTGTTAACCCACCCCAAAATTTACTCCTGAAACAGTGTCATTATGACACTCGGAACCTTCCAATGGCCTACCTCTGCTTTGAATATTCAAACCCCAACTCTATCCCTTGTTTTGACCTAGGGCACACAGCGAACCTGGGCTCATTTGGGAACTGCCTCCAAATTTTCCTTTGGAGAAGTGTCGGGTTGACACATGGCAGCATCCACTGAGTCAAAGACTTTTCAACAACCAGTGTAACTTTTGGGGATCTAGATGCATGGAGGCTTGGCACTTGTTTGATTCTACCCCTTTGGATTTACCATTCGGTGGTGTGCCATTTGGACACTTAGTAGCTTCCACTGTCTCTTCTATACTTAGATAATTTTGGGGCTTGTTCTGAGTCATTTCAAAGACCGATGACGTTGAACCTTTTCCACTCCTTTTCTTTCAGTCTCTAGCTTCTTCTTGACACAACCTTCTCCTTTCACAACCCTGATATTCCATTTTAGAGCCCACTTGTAACCTGTTTGCTGGATTTGAAGCGCATGATTTGTTCGACGGAGCGTTTTCTGAATTTCTTCACTGCACAGGGTCGTCGGTGATCCAATTTTTCATGGGTGGAAATATGGATAACAACTCTTTTCTCTCTCCTAATATGGTTTTTGTATGGATTTAACCTATTTGATTTTGACTATATTGAGCCTTGTCGAAGTGGTGATGGGATGATTCAGATAGAGATGATGATAGTTGTATTATTTGATATGTTATTTTATGAGATGAGGTTCGATGTTTCGAGTGCCAACAACTTGTTGAGTACCCCCACTTAATGGCCATATAAGGCAACATAGTTATTGTGATGTGTTATTTATCTACATGTATTTTATTCATAAATTGAAAACTTTGCCTTTTCTTGCTAGAACCAACAATTTTCTTGATTGACATGTTCTTATATTTGGGCATTTTAATTGGTTTTTGCACTAACATGCAAATTTTTGTAGTAACTATGGCTAATTAGACATTTTATTTTCTTAGTATTAAATTTATGTACCAATTTTAAAATCTTTATAGCCTAGCCCCAGGTTTTGGATTTTTCCACTTGGCATTTGAAATGGATTGTTACACTAGTTCTAATGTCGTAATGTGTTGGAATAGGGTCATGAGATTCACCATGAATGCAAGATACAAATGTTTTTACTTTGATAATGAAGTAATTTTAAGATATGAAAAGTGAGTGTATATACCTTCGGAAAATGAGTAAAGGAAAATGTTAATGATGGAATTTAATAATTCACCGTACTTAGGACATCTCGAGTGTTACAAAAATGCTTTTTGATGTAAAAAATCAATATTTTTGGAAGGGTATGAAGAGATACATACCTGATTTGGTTTCACATTTCCTGGAATGTTAGCGTGTTAAGGCTGATGCACCCAGCTTCTTTACTATATCCTCATAGCATACCACGATACAAGTGGCAATTAATAAGTATTGATTTTGTTCAAGGGCTGTCCTATCTCTAAAAATAAGCGTGATGTTATTTTAGTTGTGGTTGAAAAATTAACAAAAGTAGAACATTTTATTATTGGTAATCTTAAAGATGATTCACCTGTTTTAACAAAAATATTTTTGCATGAAATTTTCAAATTATATCGAGTACTTGAACTGATTATATCTAATAGAGACCCTAGAATGTCATCTCATTTCTAGAAAACACTAAATGTAGCCTTAGGAACAAAACTAAATTTTAGTTCTACATACCATCCAGAAACAAATGGTCAAACTGAGAGAGTAAATTAGGTTTTGTAGTATATGTTAAGAATGTATTATATGGATCAGTGGTATAAATATGAATAATACCTTCCTTTAGTGGAATTTTCTTGAAAATAATACTTATCATTCCTCTTTAAAAATGGCACCTTTCAAAGGAAATGCAATATCCCAGTTAGTTGGGATAACATTGAAGATATAGAGGTAATTGGACCTAAAATGGTTACTGAAATGGAACAGTAAGTGAAAATAATTTGTGATTGATTAAAAGAATCTGTGGATAGGTACAAACATTATAAAAAACTGAAAAGGGTTTATAATAAATTTGAACTCAATGAAAAAGTATTTTTACGTGTTAAGCCTAAAACGAGCTCCATTACCTTTGGCAAGGAAGCCAAATTATGACATCATTTTGTGGGACCTTTTGATATTGTTGAAATGATTAGCCTTGTAGCTTATCTCTTAGCATTACCTCCTACCTTGTCATGAATGCATGATGTTTTCCATATTTTGTTTCTTAATAAATACATTTCAGATTTATCACATATATTAAATTGGGATTCCTTCCAAGGTCCAAGACCTAGGAATAGTCATAGTTGAAAGCATAAGAGTGCTGGAAACTCACAAGTTACACTTATGAAATCATGAAATCAGTCAATGCAAGGTCCAATGGGACCAGTTTAATGAAGAAAGTGCAACATGGGATAACCTTGAGGATATGAAAATTGTTTTTTCTCATCTATTTGAATAGAATTAATTCTGATTTTTGAGATAATTAAATACTTTTTTTGAAAACTATCATTAATTTTTTCTATTTTTGGGCACACGTTATAATTTGTTAGTACTGAGACAACAATTTTGATGCTGTAATAAGTTATGAAAAACTTAAATTTCTGCAAATCTATTTCTGTTTGAAAATTATATGGATAGAAGAATTATAGTTATGATTATTTTTCTTTTTTATGATTATGGATCAAGTTAATCATCAGGATGATAATGCTTTTTAAAGGGGAGGTATGTAACGCCTCTGTCATGGTTGTTATTCTTAATCACTTCTATAATTGAAGTAACAATGTTGATAGGTGATTATCATTTTGAAGATGGTGTACTCTTTACAAATGATTAATCATGTTGTTGTAGATGATATGACTTATCTTCTAAAATTGGATAACATCATGCCATGACAATTCTGAATTTATTAATGAAGTATTTCATATACTTTTTATGTTGAACTTTTTAATGTATTCTGCATGTGGATGAAGGAAATAAATTCAGTCTAATTTTTTCATTTCCTATTTTTCAATACTAAACTTGTTTTTAAGGTTAGGTACAGGAGTAACCTCGCCTTGGATCAATTGTAATGATCTAAGGCATGTTTTTTTTATTTTTCAATGTTTCAATCATTGTGATTGATCCAGTCAGAATATTTGATATCTTAACCTAGGCTTGTATTGGGGTCACAGGGGTATCCTATAGCATATTTTTATTTTACCATACTATGTGATCTGATTCATTGTATTGATAAAATTTTCAAAGGTAATGCACTTTGACTAATTTATTGGGACCTAATTAATCTAAGTTCTTTTTATTATTTTATCATATCCTAAACCTATGTTAAGGTGATTATATTTATTGTAATGATTAATTCCTAAGGGGGATAATGAGGAACTATCCTAATTCTTAGATACTAATTAATCCTAAGCTATATGTAACTATTCCTAAGGTCCTAAGCTATGGTATTTAAAATAAAACTAAGGGAACATAACCTAAAGACATTGACCTAACCTAAGGGAAATGTGGATGGAGTTTTTATCAAGAAATTTGTTGGATTGCGGTGGTTGCATTCCAAATGCATTAACAAGGTTTAAATGTGGCATTTAATCTGTTTTTGCCACCAATTTTGGTCAACGCATAAAGGTTGTGGAAATTTACAAGCTGACAACTCTGTTATTTTCGATTGAATAAAGTTCTAAACATTTAGTTGTAACTAACAGAAGATAAGGCATGGTAGGAATTTTTGAAGGGACATTGTCAGTCCTGTTGGCATTTATGATCCTTGACCTAAGCAAAAATCACTCGGGGAATAGTAGAATGGGTTGGAGGAAAAATAAACAGTTTGGTTTCATTGTGCATTGGGATTTTTCAAGCTTATTAGATCTACATGTGGTAATTTAATTTCTGTCATCTTTGATTTTTATTCTATTGCATGTTTGAATTTTCCCTTGAATGGCAGAAATGATGGAAAAATTTGGTCTTGGGAAATATAAGAAGAAAGTGGGAAACATTTCAGAGGTTTTGTTTGGCATTTTCACTGGAAATATTTCTTTGGAATCCTTTCTTGAAGGATTGAAAAAACGAAGAGAAGGCAGGTGCACTACTAGGCATGATAAGCTCTATCTCTTTAAGATCTCTTTGTTTTACTTAAACATTTTGATAAAGAGAACTTTTCTCTTCATGAAAATGTCTTTGAGATGGTTTCCTTGTGTGTTTTTGTTTCTTCTTGCTTTTATGAGTTTTTTTATGGATATGGTTTCTTGTGGATATGAATGATTATGTGGAATGAGGTTGTTATACATGATTGTAGGTTTCAAATAAGGTTGGAAAACAAATGTTTCTGTAAAATAATTAACTGTGAATGGTTATTATTTACGATATTGTGTTATCTTTCTTCTGGTATTTGTGCCTTCTTCTTTTTGCTAACGGTTGGTGTTAAAAAATTTCATAGGGTCTGATGGAAGTATTTTTGAGTACTGGGAATGACCCAGGTTGTCATTAAACCATGTGTTAACACTAGGATATAACATTCACTTATTGCATCTAAAACGTGGCTATGGTTTTGATTTAATGGGTCATTCATTTTGGTTAAAATTTGTACTAATATTTTCTTTCCTTAATGAATTAAAGCTTCGACCCGTACTGGGTATTCTCGATGGTGGTATTTCAAGCACTGTAAGTGCATAATATGAAGGGGACTAATATGGGTTTTCCATATCTATCATTTTAAAGTTACATTTCATTGTTTTTATTACCTTTCTCAGAGGGACATTTTTGATAATCAAGGACTGGTAATCTCCTGTCTCTCTCTTTTGTGGTCTTTAATTTTCATTTTTTTTACTACCCATCTTGGGTCAGCTTGTATAGAAAGGAGGGGACAAATTGGGTAAGTTTTGTCCCTTCTTATTCCTTTAGTTTTTTTTTGGCTCCCATCACGGGTTGGTTCGTATACTCATATATTTTGGACGTTGTTCATTCCAGGTCTTCTATTATTGTTCAAGTCTTTCTCTAACCTTTGAGATTTTTTAGTTGCGAGAATTGTAAGTTAGATATTTTGGATCTGTCTTTACTTTGGTGAAATTTTGGAGTTTTGGATCATCATTGTTTCAGGGGAAACATTCTTTGAACTATTGCATGTTTTGTTAATTTTTATGATCCTACGAAACATCTACTTGAGAGTGTACTCACATATTTGTGATATTTTTAATGTTTACGTGTAGAATCTACCTTTTATTTTGATTTCATTTAAAATATGTTGGAATATGTGAGTTCTGCTTTGATTATTGTCAAGGAAGTTTTTAATCCTTATAACTTGGATCTTGGTTTTTTTGTGTAAGGTTGTACTCTATGTTTTTTTCTTTGAAACTATCCGATTTCAAATCCTGAAGTTTAGATGTGGAAGTTTCTTATGCATTTAAATGCTATTGACCATTTTAGATGAAATGTTGGTGCTATGTTTCTCTCTTTCTTCCTTGTCAAATTGTTATGAATTGATTAATGCAGTTTTGGATCCCAATTCATTTTATTAGACAGATCCTTCATGATTTTTGTATCTTTTTTTTAATTTTTCTTGTGAATGCTTGAGTAAACCTCCTGTAGAAATGTGCAATGAGTACTTTTTTTTCCTATTACGTTATCTCATGTGTTGACAGCATCCTCTTGGAATAGAGGTAGGGATTTGGAAAATAGGGTTGTTGTGGTAGTATGCTATCCATATTGAGTCATTCATGTGTTTATACCAAACCTTTTTATTAATTGATATGAAATTGATTGTGATATGGTGGAAACCCATTGCTTGGTGAATTAAATAGAAAGAAATAAGAGCATATCATGAAGTTTAGTTAATTCTCTTCTTGTAGTCGTTTGCATTTTGAAATGTTATCATGTTGAAATGATTAACATTAATGAAATATAGATGGAATTAAAGTTTGTTACATTATTTAACTTCATTTAAGGGAAATTATTCTTTAATATATTTATCAACTTCTTGTCTATTATGACATTGTGGCTCTTTGGGAAGTTTATTTGATTGATCTTATTTTTGTGTACTTGGATCCTTTTCATAAATAGCAGGTTTCCTTTTACGAAATATTTAGATAAAAGCATATGTTTTTAACGTTATAGCACTTAACATGCTCAGTTCTTGTAAAATGGCTCATTCTAACAATTTTGCAAATGGACTTTGTGAAAAATGAAAGGAGAAAGACTTACAGAAAGCATCATTTATTTTATTAACAAATTCATTTTATTCATTCAGATGCTTATGTATTGAAATTATTTGGAAATGAAATTGTTGGAGAATATATGAGGGTGTATTAAATTAGTTTGTAATGATGAAATATATTTTCTTATAAACTGATAGAATATTATTGATCTTGGAGTGAAGTGAACACTCTCTTTTTGATAAAGGAATTGTTGTGTAAAGGTTGTTGATTTCTGATTTATTCAAGGTTCATATATGACATATATTTTATCAATATCCTTAAATATTAACATGCATGGCTTGGTAAAATCTAAAGTGTAGAATGATACTTGGGATAAGGATCTATCCTTTTTTTTCTGACTCATTTCATTTCGGGAAAATGGTATGACTATGATAATTATGATTTATTGATCCCTATTTGGAAGAAGGAATGAGGAAATTTTATTTATAGTTGAATGTGGACTTCCTATTATGAATCTAAACCTTATGTTTTTTTATTTCATTAATAGGAAAATATTCCTTAATTGGGAAGAAAAGGATACTTTAGTTTATCATTAAACTAGAACTATGTATGTTATCTTTTTATGTGACAAAGTTTAAATCTTAATTTATGCTTGTTGATATGCTCTTCTATATAGAAACTATAAATGGAAATGGGAAAGCTTAAGAGAATTAATAAGATTGAGTTAGATATAATGATATCACTAAGTCTAATGAACAATATTTAAATCAAGATTGTTTACATTGTTAAAGTATAGTAAGAAACTCAATGATATTTCTTACTTGATATTGAATCAAATCTATCGATAAATAGAATTAATGGTTTAAGAATAAAGTTCATTTGCATGAACACATATTATATCTACATACCTTCAATTGTGGAAAATGTACATTTCAAACCATTTTTTTGGATTGATCGTACTTAGTGAACCCTTAGGTGAGTTGTTTAATGATTAATTAAATAAGATAATAAATTGAGGGTTAAAAATCTAATGTTTCATAAGTATGTTAGTTTATTTAAAAGAACCTAGTAGGTTGTTGTAATATAGGGGCTGCAGTAGATTACCTTCATAATGACGAGAGTCATTATGAGGATATTGTGATGTAGCTAGCTATGATCCAACACCCCACTTAGTTTAATTTACTTAATTGATATAAGTAGAAATTCAATTCATAGTTCTACTCGAAACAGAGATAGACACATTGACTAGTGTTTTCGTTAACTCATGTTGAATTAGGGTAACTAAACACACTCAATTGAATATGTCTATTTATCCTTTATCACCATGAGTAGACTACCACACTAGTGTATGTGAGATGCCACTATTTAGTGTGAAACTTTGACTCAGATTTGGTTCACAAAAGTAAAGGAAAACTAATCTAGATAACAAATAAAGTGGGGTGAAAGACATATTCCTTTAGATGAGTATGTTTTATTGGAATTTAAACATGGTAAAAAATTTTAAAAATTTGGCCAAAGTATTGCAAACTGCTGTTTGTGTTGTCTTACATCACCTAGTCTAAGTTGTGGGATTTTAGATGAATATCATAACAAATATTCATATAAGATTCTTAGAAAGAACACTTGAGTGACCCTTAATGGGTAAAAGAAAAAAATTATACATAGTATACACTTCAACAAGTTAAACATGAAACAACAATTTTATATCGAGTCATGAAATGAGAGATCAGTGTTTCATCGAGTCATTACAACTGCATATGGTTTTTTGTTATGAGATGGAATTGAAATGGAATGTGTGTTTTGAATTGTATAAATTTAGAAAATATAAAATTATTAAAAAAAATCCCTTGTTTTTAAGTCATAAAAAGTGGATGTTATATGGAGTGCGACCAGTTAAAGACATATAACCTAAAAAAATGAATTAAAGTAGTTAATAGTTTGAAACAAGTTAATATCTGGATGTAATTGTTTTCATAGAGTAAAATTCAAGATATTATTAATGATTTCTTGTTTTTTATTAGTGATATGAAAGTTTTCCTTTTATTACTAAAGTAGTGTTTGAATGCTGCCTTTTATTAATGATTTCTTATTTTTTATTAATTATATCTTGATGACATTATCTATAGCTTAGCAGTCAATAGGAAAACTGCAACTCTCCTTTAGTAATAAAAAACAAGAAATCGATAATAGAAGGTTTTTATTATGCATTGCAATAATAAATTTATAAAATAAATCGCTATGAAATATTTTTTGTTTGATGTTGTCAATTTGTTTCCAAAAGTGAAGACTAGTAGCCACTAGCATCTATATATTTGAGGATATCTTTCTGTCAATGTAAAAAAAACTAAGTATAGCTTTAGGATAGTGAATATAATAGTGGATTAATGGTTTTCTTCACGTCACTTGTTAAATAAAAATTTGAGTTACACTACATCATTGTGGAAACTTGGAATCCAACATGACTAATAATGATCGATAATTGAATATTTAATCATAATAAATATTACTTTTATAGTTCTCATATATATATATATATCATTAATAATTGAATGGTCTATAATTGAATCTTTTATAGTTCTCATAAGATATATTGTGAATATCACATAATTCAAATCGATTCCTTAGTTTTATAAACCGTAAGATATATTCCTAAATATTTTACTTGTCTTGGAATATTTGTTTTTTCCCTTATCTTGGAACATTAAAGAAAGCTAGTACGCATCCACCCTAGTGGTTGCTGGTCTTGTAAAATTAAAATATATTAATGGAAAATAGTTAGTTTTTTAGCTGAGTCATTGATACTTGTACTGTAAGAAAGACACTAAATATCTTAGGGCCACTAACCTCAAGATATTCTTACAAAATTTGAATATAATAACGGATCATAGTCAGTTTTCAGTCGAGTTGTTACATGTAATTATCTTCGATAGTAATGGCCGATAGGATTCAAATATTGTGTAAATATAGGAATATCATGTAATAGATTTTGAATACAATGTTGAAATCAGTGGCCACTGGGCTAAAATTTTCATTTGCTACTTGTCCTGTTTGTAAGACAACAAATATCCTAACGGTAGCTAACTTCATTTTTTTTTTAAATTGCGACCAGAGCTATGCATTTATCTTCGACATTAGCGACTGTTGGGATTATAATATAATGTTTAGATAGGAATATCATGTAATAAAATGTAAATAATATGTTTTTCTTAGTGGCCGCTAGGCTTAAAATTTGGTGTTGGACCTTAGTTCACCTTTATTTATTAGTAATTAGTAGATTCATTGCACATTATATTTAATGCAAGACAACAATTATCCTAGTGGCATATACTCACACATATTTGTTATGTTACACCAACACAATGAAATAATCCATGACCTTATTGAACTTATACGAGACTAGGCTTAAAATTTTGTTCCTAATTTTGTTTCTTCTCTTGTCTTGGAACCTTAAAGAAAGGTTGTAAGCACCCACCGTAACGGCCTCTAGTCTTGTAAATTTTAAATAAAACAATATAACATAGTTATTTTTTTAGTCGAGTCATTACTACTTGTCCTCATTGGCCACTAGGCTTGAAATTTTGTTTGCTAGTTATCCTATTTGTAAGACAACAAATATCATAGTGGTTGTTAACCTATAGTATTTACGATTTTCTACCCATGCTATGTAATTAGCTTTGACCTTAGTGGCAGATAGACTTCAAATATCATGTTAGGATAGAAATATCATGTAATAAATTTCAAATAACATGTTGATCTCAGTGGTCGCTAGCCTTGAAATTCTATTACTTATCCTATTAGTAAGACAAAAAATATTGTAGTGGCCTCTAACCTCAAGTATTTGTGATTTTCCATCCGTGTTGTTGAGCAGACAAAGTGTGACGCTAATAAGAAGGCACACAAAATATTCACGAGGAGAAATAACGCACGTTTAAATGATTGATAAGATAGGGAAGGAAACACGGGTGACGAAAATGACATATTTGGGACTCAACCATTTTCCTAAGTACTGGCTATTTTTGGAGATAGCGTGCAGAGCACACAACTAGATGGAGACATGTGCGGCATGCATAGCCTATTTTTGGAATAGTGCCTACTAAGTGCTTTGCATGGGTTTGAGTTAATAATAGAATTACGACTGTAAGTTAACTATAAGAGATATATTGATAACACACTTGCATGTGTGTCTATTATTGTAAAGGCATGTGGCTATTTTCAACATGCAACCTATTTTGAGAATTACATAACAATGAAGGGAAATTCCCCAGCCATATAAAAGATATATTAAGATGTGTAGTTGAATAGAAAAAAGTGTGTGTGTGTGTGTGTGTGCGTGTGTGTGAGCCATTATGGAGTTTTTCCACCAGATTTGATGTGCATTGGAGCCTATGATATAAAGTATTATAAGGAGATTCTATGTATTTATTATGTTTATTATAATGGAGTGTATTGGATGAATCAAGGTTGTAAACATGATCGTAACTAGTTCTTGTATGGTTGAATTCATTATGGATATTGTTTAAATCCATTACTCTTTAGATCTAGATCTGGAATATTATCTGTATGATGTTTATGCTATTTATGGATCTGTATGCATTAACTCCTCACCTTACTAACATCCTGCACAAGAAACCCTAAAGAGGGGACTAGTACCTTTGTGTGCTTCAGGCGAGTGCCTAGTCTAGGCTAAATGATGTGCTAGCCTACCTGGGTTATTCTTGGTAAATAATAGGCTACATCATTTGTTCCATTACCGGGAGCTCTTTTTTAGTTGTTTTCAGGATGGTTCGTGATGAAGACATATTGATTGACCCTAGCAAGTGTTGAGGAGTTGATAAAAGATCTAGAAGAAGATTATGCATGGAGGTTCAGCACTGGATATGATTTTAACGTACACATGTGGGTGGATCAGAATCTATATGACTGTTTGTATGAGAGCTTCTTTGCTATATTTCTGGTAGAGATGTATGAGTGGTTAGTTACTTATGCATCTAAATGGAACTAGAGGCATAGCACACTTGTATGGAAGAAGGAATAATTTCAGGCCCTTTATGATGCTTATCTTATTTAGACATGCACTGTGGATACTTGGTTTCATGGTGTTTTGAATAGTTATATTTTGGAGTACTCAATTTCCACTTATTATTTCTCGAAGGTGGCTGAGTTCCAGTTTTTACAATATCCTAGGGGAACTTACTTATAAAGAATTCCAATGGAATCTAATATCTTGATGGTAACCCTGAACTTGGAAGAAAAACCTATCGCTAGATAAATCCCACCACGTGCGGGGGTAGAAGCAGGTTTGGTGAAAGATTGTAGACCTAGTAGTAGAAAGGTCGAGAGAAGAAAGATGGCTTAAGTATAATGAGACATGTGAGAGGGAGATAGAGAAGTAATTTTATGTTGTAGAGTGAATGGAATTGAGGAGAGATATCTCTTAGGAAGGATTTAGAGCTCACCTAGGAGGTGTGGAGCCAGATCATCTAGAACTCCCCCATTTAGGCAAGCATGACAGGGAGCCCTCCCCAACCTTACAAGAAAGTGCATTAGCAGAGACAACCTAGGCCGTGGTAACGCATAAGAATTAACTTAGCAACCTCTCCCTTGTGCTTGGTTTTCAAGTATCTAGTATGACAAGTAGTCAGCACACTAATTTGGGCAGTAGGGGAGTAGGAGTAAGTTAGGTCACAAGTACAACTATAACAGGGCAAACATCTTCATTGTTTTTTGGAGGTACCTTTTAAGGCATATCATCCACACAGGATGTGAACGCACATAATTTTTGACTCACTTCTGGGAGTGGTACCACCTCACAGATAGTAGGGGTTCAGTTTAATACTACTGTTGGGACATAGGGAAGTACATCTTCTGGTTCGCTTCTTGCTACAATTGGAGGATCGAGAGGTATAGGTGGGTCTAGTTTTGATTGATCTGGTGGTTTTAGAGGTAGAGGTAACACAAGGTTATGGATCTAGTGGGCATGTTCTACACCAACCCCAAAATATTTACATGGATATGTCTCTTCATCTTCCAAAGTATAGGTAGATAGAAGATGTTGCATAACACATGCACATGTGTAACATACTATGGAGCATGAAAGGCATCACAACTTCTGAGTTCAAGGAAAGTCAATTTTCTAACAGCTTACAAGGATGAGAACACATTTAGTACATAAATTTTGACCTTGATCAGACTTACGTAAACTAAAAAGAATTAAAATATGCTTTCCTTAAGGATTTTCACATCCTTGAGTTCAAACAGAATAGTATAATTGTGCTCAAGGATATTAAACAAGGGACTACTGAGAGTGTCTGGGAGTATGATACCCACTTAAAAATTCTTTTTTCTAAGATTTCTTATGACATTCACACAAGCCAACATGCACAATGGTTCATTGGAGGTCTGATCAAACCTTTTAGAAGGGCATTTTCACATAAGACATATGCTGATCCTCGTGAAGCACTTAAAGTAGCTTTATGTACTGAGGAAGTTGAGAGTATAAACACTGGGGTAAGCCCATTCTTAGAAGCACATATTACAGCTAGGATAAAGTAATTGGTGTACAAATTGTTAAGTGGAAGGGCACACCAAGGATATTTATCCGCACAGATCAGTTCATTCCTTACTGTTAGACTATGCGATATGTCATTTGAACTATGATGCTAGCCACTTCCCATTATTACAATGTGTGATAAGGAAGAACATCCCTTGCTATTGTAAGATTTTTAGGTCCAAGACTCACGATACAGAAGACTGTTGGTTGATTGGTCTGATTCATGACGCTATAATATTGGTGTATGACAGACATACGCATCAAATAAAGGAAAGGGTGAGTATAAAAATCACAATCAAGCACGCTATGATTGGAATGAAGGGAGCTTTGAAGGAGGTTGTGGCAGAGGTAGAGGATACTGTGGTGGATTTGGAGGCCGAGGCCATGGTGGTGGACAAGGTGACTTTCCTCGTGGAACATGTTTTACATGTTGATCTCCTCACCAGTATAGGCGTGAATGTCCCCAAAATATTACATGTTCTTTCTATGGGAATAATCATAGTTATGAGGAATTCCCTAAAATATATGAGCATCTTAGTGAGCATCATAAAAAATGAAACAAGGGCGCAAGGATGGTTAGGATATAACACATTATGGAAAATCAATGGATGCCTAAGTTGACATCAAAACCTAAAGCATTACCTATAAATATTACTACATGTGCTGAAGCAGTGCATGCCAAAGAAGCATTACATCATAATCCTACCATCACTAAGGAGGAGGTTCTACATGCATGGTATCAAGATCCTACCCATTAGAAGGAGGTTTATCAAGAAACCATGGAGGTACTAAAAAACATTCAAGGTGAAATACGGTGTTTAAAGGAGCAATCACAAAAGATAGAAAAAAATAAGGCAGCAAAGACAGTCCAATGTGATATTGATGACTCAAAGGAGGTGTGTAAAATGTTGTGCCAGGAGAATATCATTCCATTGTTAGGGAATTGGCTAAAGGGAAACACTCTACACGCATGTATTGAGAATGAAAGACATATCTTGCATGCAAATCTTCCTCCCCATAGCTTGGACTTTGACAAGGAAATCACTTTGAATGTTGTTGTGGATGGATGGATTTTGAGTAATATATTGATTGACACAGGCACAAAAGTTAATGTACTTACCTTACATGCATGGGTATAGATGGGGAGACCTCCATTACAGCCATCTTCTAATGTGTTGTTTATGGCTAATTCAACCAAGGCCACACCTATAGGACTTTTAAAAGATGCATCCTTTTCTATACAAAGGGCCAAGTTCATAGGGGCCATTGAGGTACTGGCACTTGTAGAAGCAGAAAACTTCCCATATTTGCTTGGGCACCCTTGGTGCTATGCAAATAATGCTAATCTACGATTTAACAAGGGATATATCAGTTTTGATAATAAAGAGGAAAGGGTTATTATCTTGTTAACAGATGGAAAAATCTACGCCTTATGTTGAACCTTTAAGTGAAGAATACTTAAACTGGATCTATGTGCGTTCCCTTCGAGATCGAGAGGTCCTTAAGCCATCTAAGGAGGGTATCCTTCAATGGGAACATGCACAAAATCTTAGTGACACTACGAGCATTGCTTGTGAGAATTGGGCCCATGGTACTTATAAATTGGTTGGGCACAAAGTATGCACCAAATTTGCATGGAGGAGTAGACCTCGTTATATCAGAAGAATAGGTAACAACTTAGTACCTCGGTAAACTAGAGAAGGAGATCCTATGGTATTTTTGCATTCCATGGAAGAACAATGCACCAAACAAGTTAAGAGAAGAAATATGTTGAAATATACCCTACGTGGGATAGTAGCGTGCTCGTGGGTAGTTCACAGAGATAATCTTATAGAATGGGATGAAATAATGATTTCTCTTTCTACTCGGTGTTTTAGGATCCATGCACCTACTCAAATATTCACTTATCATGGTAATCAACCTATTCAGCACCATGTTCGGTAGTGTGAAATACTATGAATAGAAGGGTAGGAAGCTTTACCACCTTCATTATGGGTACACAAATTTTATTCCACTTTACAAGGTTGTGCGTGTGCTTGGTATGTATATGCAAGAAATCCATTGAGAAGACTGGAAATTGGCAAGATTTAATTATAGGAATGGACCTAGAATGTTTGACTTCTTCTCTACCAAGCCTCCGGTAGAAGAAGAAGCATTAAAATTCATAAAGTGCTTAACTATGGGAGATAGTGTCAAGGGCTGAAGAAATCCTTCAGGAGTTATTTGGATGAAGGACAGACTTAGAAGAGCACATTATTTTGAAAGAGATAGAGGGATAGACGTCACACTAACTTTAGTGTTCTTGCATTAGAGAAAGAAAAAGGTAAAGATGGTCTAGTTAGTGGATGACGAAGAAGGTAGAAGAATCTAGATATAAATAATTTAACAGGTAGTATGTTGAGGTGTTAGACAATGCAGATAAGACCACATGCGCCTATAATGAACCTATAATGAACCTATGAAGACAAAGAAAGTGAATATTGGATCAAATGTTGAGCCTAAGGAAGCCATAATTTGGAGACTATTGGTCAGACTTTGAAGTGGAAAAAGTCATAGAGTTATTATGAGTATTATCATGACTTATTCCCTCGAGGAGATACCATGAACTTAAAACGCGTGCATGATTCATTAGGGGAGATGAGGATAAAGCTTAAGGGGGGTGTGCACCCAGTTAGAAAAATACCCTATAGAATGAATCGTAAACTGTGTGTAAAGGTTAAGGACGAGGTTGACAACATGTTGAAATCTGGTATCATCGAACCCCTAGAAGAATTGGAGTGGGTTAGTCCCATGGTTATTAATATAAAGAAAGATGGTCGGATTTAGATTTTTGTAGATTACAGAGAACTGAATGTTGCATGTGTAATTGATCCTTTTCCTATTCCTTTCATAGAGGAAATATTAGAAGGCGTTGTGGGGCATTAAATCTATTCGTTTACAGATGGATTCTCTAGGTATCACTAGGTGCAGATTACACATGAAGATAAAGAGAAAATGACTTTCACCACTGAATGGGGAATTTTTTCTTATAATATGATGCCTTTTGGTCTAAAAAATGCACCTGATGTATTTTCACACATAGTTTTCCAAGTGTTCAAATAATTTATTCACAACTTCTTACAAATTTATTTAGATGATTAGATGGTGTATGGACTTGTTAATGATCATTGTGACAATTTACGTTTAATGTTTGAAATATGTCGCCATTTAGGCATATCTTTGAACATCAAGAAGCGCATATTTTCTACACCATTTGGCACTTTGTTAGGGCACATCAATTGCAAGGAAGTTTTTTTGTTAGATCCAGCTAATGTTGTAGTTATTGTCAGTCTCAAAGATCCTACCATTCACAATGGGTATTATAGAAAATTTATTAACGGGTATGCTAAGGTTGCCACACCCTTAAAGGAGTTACTGTATGTACCCAAAATTATAGGGTACTGCACCACTGTAAAAAGGTTACACATACCCCAATGGTGATACATGTCTCCTCGTAAGGTGTTCGGAATCCTGAAAATATCACCAAGTATATGTTTGCATCCCATGAGCCTTGTCCGGCCTTCGCGTGCTTTGTTCTACCCTCTCCCCCATTTTTCCTTGCATTTTTGTCTTAAGTGATGAAACTGCCACCATGCCTGTGTGGTGATCTTGTGACCGCCACACAGGACAGGGCAGCGGTCCTGTAACCACCACCCTACACAGGGTGGTGGCCCTGTGTAGATTTTCCAGAATGTTCCGTCGATATCGTCAAATGTAAATTTCAAATTTCTACCCGCATTCTTCAACCATTTTCCTTTTCATTTATGTTTTGACCACCCAATGAATAGTGTTTTCTCTTTGTTTAATGGTAGAAGAGTTCAATTCCAAGTTACCTTGTAGTGAATGTAATTTCTATAAATAGCCAACTTGTTTTCAAACAAGTAGCCCCTCGCTATTCCATACAATCAGGTTAGGATAAGGTATTTTCATTCTTAGATTAGGAATCCATTTAGAGTTGTGGGTTTTGTTTTTTAACAAAAGATAGTTTCTAGAATTCTCGGCATATTTGTGTTGTATTCCCAAAATAAATCTTGCTAGGAATTACATAGTCAAGCACTGTTCACTTGCATTATCCCTCTCTTACTTGCATTATATTAGGTCTATATCCAAAAATTCCATTGTTCAACTATCTTCTTCTACTGATGCTATCATATACACGCTTTTCTATATTCATGAGAACACGAAGGAATGACTAGATCACACTGAGGGGATGAAGTCACACACAATTGGATTTACCACTGTTCTTTAAATTCTAGGTTTGAGCGATCAAAGTTCTAGTTACAACGCATCAAATAGAGTAGTAAATTATTTCATTTTAGTTAAATTTTACTTTCAATATTGCCAGGGAAACTATGGGGAATGATAGTTTTTGAGAAGCTATGATTCATTCCTCACTTCTAAGGTAGGATTGAGAGTTTTTTTCGATTAAACTAGTTGGTTATTAAGATATTTAGGATAAACTCACAATTGCATAGGTAAATACCTACATCGGGCTACTTTGCTTGTTTTGATTCTATCATTAGATTAATTTTCTTCTTTAAATATATTAGAATAGATTATCTTTTAGTTTCATTCAAATATTTCATCGAAAATACAAAAATAAAAGAACATATGCATAGTGTAGATACATCTTTCATAATCAGTTTATTCATTTCAGTAAAAAATTCAATCATCTTTTCATGACAATCATGGGACCTAGAGATCCCAGAGAATACATATTTGAACCGATAGTGCCTCAACCAAATCTCCCCACAACACTAGTTGATATAGACCAAGACCTTAGGATCCAAGTATTTCGAACAACAGTAAACGTATGAGAAATTAGTGAACAATTGAGAGAGTTAAATACTGAAGACGACAAGGCATATACATTTTGGTCAAATCATCCTAACCATAGACTGCCTTGATAGGGTATCTGTATGACTGTACAAGGACTCGAAAGAGAAAAAATATTTGGTTGCAATCTTCTAGTTCCACAACCCAATGTAGGATACCTCCTCATCGACATAGACACTAGCTTACACATTCAAGTTTCTAGAACACCTGTAAGGTATTCTGAGAAAATTACACAAATCCTAGTTATAAACATAGAGGCTGAAAAGGTGTATGATTATTGGATAGTCGGAAGGAGAGATTAACTCTTCATATGACCATAGGAGGTCTGCCATAACCATGAAATTATAGTTGTGATCCACAGGTCCCACAACCCAATGGGCCTATTGATCAATCATACATTGATGCTAGTTTACGAACAGTAGTATTTAGGTCCTCACCACTTCCACTAGACATCATTACACAATTCTCCGTATTAAACATAATAGCTAATCAAGCTAGGAATTTCTGGACTAGATCAGAGAATCATCCATTAAACTCTAGAGGATCTACTACACCTCTCATCACCATTCTCATGACCTTGTTTGGAAATATACATGAAGCACCTATAGGTCACTTTCCACGTATCCAACAACTAATAAATAGGATCTCAACAGAGCTTGACCTTGATTGGAGCCTCCAAACAACTATTATATCAAAATGATCCGTTACACCAATTCAGGTTAGGAGGGCCTTCTTCACCTTAGATTCACAGATTCCATTATTGCGTATTGAGGATATAAGATTACCCAGCTAGTTTGTCTATATCCATATAAATTTCATTCTCACTGGTTGTCTTGGCACAACCTCGGGAGGTTGAGTATGAAGAAAAGTTTTTTTTAGATTCTCATACTCGCATGTCACTTTTCCATTATAAAGTTACTAAAAGGAAAAGGGTCATTTTATTGGGGGGAGCCGCAAGAACACACATTCGAGAAATTGAAGGAGAAACTTACCACAACACCTATTATGTGCTTTCCCTAATGGGACCAACCATTTCATGTGCATGTGGATACTTTTGGCATGACCATTTATGTGGTGTTAGCTTAGCTTCAAGAAGGTATTATAGATCATCCTATCTATTTTGGGTAAGTGCATGAAATTGGGGGGCCAAAAAGTAGACAAGAATGTGAAAAAATGCAAAACACGTATGTGTTTTGTTAAAACACACTCACATTTTAATTTGTTTGGCTCAGGAATCACCAAAGCATAATGCGTATACGTTACATAATGCATACACATTATGTTGACTATAAACAAAAAATGATTCCTGAGCCTCTATCACTTTTCGTCCCTCAAATGCGAGTTTCAAAGCTTGTTCGGGCCCTCATGTTTTTCCATTTAGTTGGATCTCAAGCTCAAAGGATTTTTTCTGGATCCCTTGGAAGATCTGAATCGACGATGGTGCCACAGAGAAGAGGTAAGCACATTTATTTTCTCAAAATTTCATTGAAATATGATAATTATAGATTAAAATTTGTATTGAGTACATATTTTTTATTGTTACAGTTAGAGGTCGAGAGAATCAACCAAAACCAAACCATGTTATTCCTGACATCCCTCCCGACACTCCCACAATTGCTCAACATCCCTTTGTTAGTCAAGAAGATTAAGCAGCCCAAATAGTTGAAAAAAAATTTGAAATTGAGGATTTAATCAAAATAATGAGGGATGCAAAATCTACAAATCCCCACCGTGCCTCTATTGCAAACACATTGGAGGCATTACTTGTTCAAATTGATGTGGAAACAGGGAAAATTGATCATTGGACAACTTACAAAAAGGGTTGTAGGGTTTATTATTCCAACAAATTGTCATATGTGGATGTAAAGAAAAATTAAATTTTAAAATAACTCATATGGGCATTATTGATGAACCCCTATACTAATCTTACTGTTCCATTGACATGTAAATGATTTCCCATCCATTGGTGTAATAATAATTTGATTAGAAATGATTTTTGGGACCGATGGTGGATGGTGTTTGATTTTCCACCTTGTAATAACAACAAGGCACCACTATACTTTCTGAGGAAACTCTATTGCGAGTTTATCCTCAACGAGATCCCAAATTATTTTGATTTCTAAGATTTCCAGGGATGAGGAAAATGATCTACACAGGATCAATCAGGTGCACAATGTGCACCTATTCAGCAGGGTAGATTCCCCACACAGAATCCTCCTCACCTTGAGATTATACCTCAAGCAGTGAAGGAGACATTAGAGATTGATACACTCCACGTGCTTCAGGAGCTATTTGTATCCCTTGTTCGACATATGAGGGAGATTTCTAAGCAAGATGCTCACAGAAGTACATAGAGTATTCCCTCAGGGAGTACTAGCATGAGGCCACATTTTTTCTTGTCATGTGGTAGCATATGTTTGGGGCTCGAGGAGGACGATACTTTCATGCGTACTGATTTTGGTGCACCTGGTGCTAGGAATGAACATGATAATGTCACTATGTCATATTTCCTTTTGAGTGATACATTTGGATTACATTCATCTGCGTCACCTTCACAGGTAAATTTGTTATGTTTTGTTATGTGTGTTACAAAATTTTTGGAGTACCTGATTTACTTATATTTGTTAAATTTTTGAAATAGTTGTATTTGTACATGTACATGCATTAATATTACAGCGCGCATGAGGCACATCTTCATCCCAACCATAGGTGATGAGCACCATGCATACACATACATTCACAGAGGTAAATTAGAATGTTAATTATGTAAAATTTTGACATGTACATGTGTATATATATATTTGCATATAGATACATATTAGTTTTGAAGTCAAATATATGTATGTTATTGTATGTCCATCTAACTCACATGATATACATGTTTGATAAAGATGTTGACTTCACTAGACACCCCAACATCTTTGTGACAAGTAGATAAAGGTGTTGCCGTTGCGATTTCATCTCCGTAGTAACTCGCTGAGGTATTCAAACAACACGTAATTTTTTTAAAATTTCTCGTGTAATTCATATTATGTTTAAAATTACATGTTAGTAATGTCTTTCATTGTAGAATTATTAAATAATGTTAATATTTTCCTTCATTATGTGTATGCAGAAGTTACTTACGATAGGGTACAACCCTATTCATTTGATTCACATGTGTGGTGGGGTAAAAACAATAGTTATATATTGATAAAATTAGTTAAAATATTGTCATTATGTAGATACATGTACTTAGCTCTATTTTTCGCTAATTCTGCTGTTATAATTTATGATCTTATGTGTATGTAGGGAACTTCAACCCCCTCCATTTTGAATTCGAGGGCATTGACTCCTCCATCTCGTCATATTCGTACTCCTGTTTGTACTGCAGGAGCTCCCGATGACTCATCTGAGCGTGAGAAGAAAATTCAGCGTGATCAAAAAATTGCGGTAAGTTTGTGTATTTATATAAATAATTTCATTTTTACATGGTCTTAAATACATGTTGTAAACATATATAAATTATGTTTTGACCAAAATAAAATTGTTTACATTTACAGGCTCATCTACAGGCGAGTATTCAGTGGAAGAGGACTCAAAGCATGGGCTCAGATGATCCAAAGTCATCTCATGGATCTCAATCTTCACCTAAGGGAGGGCCTTCTTTGAGCAAGGCCAAGAGAGGGATAGGTTTTGATAAGTAGGAAATATATATGTCTTACATGACATTGTTTTTGTATTCCTATGTGCATGGCATTGTATGTAAGCCTATATGGCATTTGAACTTGATGATTTATGACCTATTTGGGAATTTTTGTATTTATTATGCACATTAAAATACTATTTGGAACTTGATAATTTTGTATGAGACCTTACATTTCTGAGATTATTTTCACATGAATCTAATATGATGTGCACTTGACAATATTTAAGACATTATGGATTATTTTTTCATTTATTGGTGATGTACATGTACTATCATTTTCAATGTATAATATGCATCAAACTTTGGAAATTAATATTTATATAATATATGTGTATAAAGAGTTACCTAATCTGAATAATCATTCATTCAATTTATCAATGTGTATATGTGTATTTACCTTATTTACACTTGTTCTTGCTCATGGTATCGTTGTACTGGTTCTTATCTTATCATGAACTTACTACACTCTTCTATGATTCGTAGTCTTCTCCCCTATTAAAACACCCATTAGTCATCACAATTTGATTCCTTTCATATGTTGATAATTTGATAATGTCTCTCCATATACATTACTCCAATGCTTGAGAATGTCTCTAGATGCAATGACATTCTAATTCAGACACTCAATGATTCTTGATTGTCTAATCCTGTCCAATTCATGTTACTACCTTTAAATCTGTAGGCATTGTAAGTTATTTGGAAATCACATCACACCCTTCACTAGGCTTGATGACTACCCATATCATTTTTAAGGATATTTTGAAAACATCCATGGGTTTATCATAACATAAATTATCAATGAATGGAAGGTCACTAAGCCATGGAGTCGGATGACTCCCATCTAGAACTAAACAAGAAAGATTTACTAGGTGATTGATAAATCCTGTGTGTTCTTATACATACCCCTATACAATTCATTCTTAAGCCAATCTAGTCATTCATGGCTCTTAAGCGACTATGCCCGGATGGGGTAGCCCTACATTGACTCAGACTGCATTATTTCACGCATTTACAAACAATATGACAATGAGAGAACCGGATGGATAAAGAGAAAACCATGAGAAATTTTTTTAGAGGGCCCCAATGTGGAACTATTGGATCTAACAAGATGTCTCTAGGTGCCACGGAGTCCGAGAAATCACATGTGGAAGATATGGCATGTTTGGGCCTCAGGGCTCTTAAGCGAATACGCCCGGATGAGGTAGCCGGAAAGCACGTGGAGCATAGGGAATGAAAAAAATCCTCCACTAATGTTCACTAGGCCACCCTAATGTGTTAGCATAGTTGGTTTGGTCCCATAAACTTCTGTTTACAAAATATAGCCTTTGGCAGCGTTACACTGACTGAGACTACACTATTTCACGCGTTTACAAACAATAGGATAGTGATAGAACTGGATGGAGAAGGAGAAAACCATGAGATATTTTCATAGAGCACCCTGATGTGGATCTCTCATATTTGATGAGACATATCTAGGTGCCATGGAGTCTAAGAAATCACATGTCGATGATATGGCGTGTTTGGGCCTCAGGGCTCTTAAGTGACTATGCACGGATGGGCTGGCCCGATAAGACGAGGTGCATAGGGAACCAAAAAGAAGCCTCCAATAGCATTCACCAGGAAACCATGATGTGTTGACATACTTGGTTTGGTCCCGCAAACTTTTGGTTGTAAAATACGGCCTCTGGGAGCCTTACACTAACCGAGACTACGTTATTTCACGTGTTTACAAACAATAAGACAATGAGAGAACTGGATGGAGATGGAGAAAACCACAAGAGGATTTTTTAGAGGGCCTTGACATGGAGCTCTCAAATCTAAAGAGACGTCTCTAGGTGCTATGGAGTCTGAGAAATCACATGTCAAAGATATGTCGTGTTTGGGCCTCAGGGCTCTTAAGTGACTACGCCCAGACGGGGTAGCCCAAAAGCATGGGGAGCGTAGGGATCCAAAATAAATCCTCCAATAGCATTAAGCAGGCCACCTTGATGTGTTAATGCAGTTGGTTTTGTCCCATGAACTTCCGTTAGCAAACTACAGCCTTTTGCAGCCCTACACTAACTCAGACTGCATTATTTCTTATGTTTGCAAACAATAGGACAACAAGAGAACCAGATGGAAATGGAGAAAACCACTAGAGGCCTTCGTAGAGGGTCCTAACATGGAAATATTGGATCTTAAGAGATTTCTCTCGGTGCCATGGAGTCCAAGAAATCACATGTCGAAGATATGGCGTGTTTGGGCCTCATGGATCTTAAGCGACTACGCCCGTACGAGGTAGCCCAAAAGCATGAGGAGAATTGGGAACCAAAAAAAAGCCTCCACTAGAATTCACTAGGCCACCCTGACATTTTTCCGTAGTTGTTTCGGTCCCATGAACTTCTGTTTGTAAAATACAGCCTCTGGCAGCGTTACACTGATTGAGACTACACTATTTTCTGCGTTTACAAACAATAGGACAACGACAGAACTAGATGGAGACAGAGAAAACCATGAGAGGGTTTTGTAGTGGGCCCCAACATGGATATCTTGTATCTAACGAGAAATCTCTAGGTGCCATGAATTCTGAGAAATCACATGTCAAATATATGCGGTGTTTGGGTCTCATAGCTCTTAAGCGACTACGCCCAGACGAGGTAGACCGATAGCACGGGAAGCGTAGGAAACCAAAAAAAGGCCTCCACTAGAATTCACCAGGCTACCCTAACATGTTGGTGTACTTGGTTTGGTCCCACAAACTTCTGTTTGCAAAATACAACCTCTGGGAGCCTTACACTAATTGAGACTACACTACTTCGCACATTTACAAACAATAAGACAACAAGAGAACCGGATAGAGATGGAGAAAACCTCAAGAGTTTTTTGTAGAGGGCATTTACATGGATCTATTGGATCTAAAGAGACATCTCTAGGTGCCAAATAGTCCAAGAAATCACATGTCGAAGATATTCCGTGTTTGGGCCTCAGGGCTCTTAAGCGACTACGCTCGGACGGGGTAGCCCAAAAGCACGAGGAGCATAGGGAACCAAAATGAAGCCTCCACTAGCATTCAATAGGCCACCCCAACATGTTTCCATATTTTTTTTGGTCCCATGAACTTCTGTTTGCAAACTATAACCTCTGGCAGCCCTACACTAACTCAAATTGCACTATTTCTCATGTTTACAAATAAAAGGACAATGAGAGAACTGGATGGAGACGGAGAAAACAATGAGAGGTTTTTGTATAGGGCCCTGATGTGGAGCTCTCATATCTTAAGAGACATATCTAGGTTCCACGGAGTCCAAGAAATCACATGTCGAAGACATGGCGTGTTTGGGCCTTAGGGCTCTTAAGCGACTACACCGGGATGGGATAGCCTGAAAGCACGGAGAGCATAGGAAACCAAAACTAATCCTCCAATAGAATTCACTAGGTCACCCTGATGTGTTGGCATAGTTGGTTAGGTCCCACGAACTTCTGTTTGCAAAATAGAACCTTTGGTAACCCTACACTGACTGAGACTACACTATTTCGTGCGTTTACAAACAATAGGAAAGCGAGAGAAACAAATGGAGAAGGATAAAACCACGAGAGGATTTCATATAGGTCCCCGAAATGGAGCTCTTGGATCTGATGAGACATCTCTAGGTGCCACAAAGTCAAAGAAATTACATGTCAAAGATATGGCATGTTTGGGCCTCAGGGCTCTTAAGCGACTACGCCTGGACAGGGTAGCTCAAAATCATGGGGAGCATAGGGATCAAAAAGGAAGCCTCCACTAGTGTTCACTAGCCCACCCCGATGTGTTGGCATAGTTGGTTCAGTCCCACAAAATTCAGTTTGCAAAATACAGACTCAGGGAGCCTTACACTAACTGAGAGTACACTATTTCAAGCATTTACAAACAATAGGACAGCGAGAGAACCAGATGGATATGGAGAAAACCGTGAGAGGATTTCATAGAGGGCCCTGACATGGAGCTCTTGGATCTAATGAGACATCTCTAGGTTCCACAGAGTCTAAGAAATCACATGTCGAAGATATGGCATTTTTGGGCCTCAGGGCTCTTAAGCAACTACGCCAAGACGGGGTAGCCTGAAAGAACGGGGAACATAGGGAACCAAAAATAAGCCTCCAATAGAATTCACTAGGCCAGTCCGATGTGCTAGGATAGTTGGTTTGGTCCCAAAAACTTCCATTTACAAAATACAGCCTCTGGCAGCCTTACACTGAATGAGACTGCACTATTTTACGTGTTTACAAACAAAAGGATAGTGAGAGAACTTTATTGAGACGAAGAAAAGTACAAGATGATTTTGTAAAGGTCCCCAATGTAGAGCTCTTGGATTTGAAGATATGTCTCTAGGTGCCACGGAGTCTAAGAAATCACATGTTGAAGATATGATGTGTTTGGGCCTCAAGGCTCTTAAGCGACTACGCCCAGACGGGTTAGCCTGAAACTACGTGGAGTGTAGGGAACCAAAAAACAACCTCCATTAGCATTCACCAAGACACAACGATGTGTAGGCATATTTTTTTTGGTCCTAAGAACTTCCGTTTGCAAACTATAGCCTCTTGCAGCCCTACACTGACTTAGATTGCACAATTTCTCATGTTTGCAAACAGTAGGATAGCGAGAGAACCAGATGGAGATAAGGAAAAACAAAAGATTATTTTGTAGAGGGCCCATACTGGAGCTGTCAGATTTGATGAGATGTCTCTAGGTGCCACAGAGTATGAGAAATAACATGTCGAAGATATGGTGTGTATGGGCCTCAGGGATCTTCAGGGACTACACCTGGATGGGGTAACCTCAAAGAATGGGGAGCATAGGGAACCAAAATGAAGCCTCCACTAGCATTCAACAAGCCATCCCGATGTGTTGGTGTAGTTCGTTTGGTCCCAAAAACTTCTGTTTGTAAAATACAGCCTTGCACTGACTGAGACTATACTATTTCATGTGTTTACAAACAATAGGACAACGAGAGAACCAGATGGAGATGGAGAAAACCACGGGAGGCTTTCATCGAGGTCCCGACTTGGAGCTCTCAGATATGATGAGACATATCTAGGTGCCACGGAGTCTGAGAAACCACATGTCGAAGATATGGCGTGTTTGGGCCTTAGGGCTCTTAAGTGACTACACACGGATGGGGTAGCCTGAAAGCATGGGGAGCGTAGGGAACCAAAAAAAATCCTCCACTAGCATTCACTAAGCCACCTAGATGTGCTGGCATTGTTAGTTCCATCCCAAAAACTTACATTTGCAAAATACAGCCTCTGGGAGCCTTACACTAACTGAGACTACACTATTTCTCGCATTTACAAACAATAGGAAAATGAGAGAACTGGATGGAGATGGAGAAAACTACGAGAGAATTTTGTAGAGGGGTCTAACATAGAGGTCTTAGATTTTACGAGATGTCTCTAGTGCCACGGAGTCCAGAGAAATTACATGTCGAAGATATGGCATGTTTGGGCTTTAGGGCTCTTAAGCGACTACACTATCTTAGATGTTGTTATTTGCAAATGGAAGCTCATGGGACCGAACCAACTACGCCAACACACTAGGGTGGCCTAGTGAATGCTAATGGAGGCTTCATTTGTTGTTCCCTATGCTCCCCGTGCTTTTGGGCTACCCCGTCTGGGCGTAGTCGATTAAGAGCCCTGCGGCCCAAACATGTAATATCTTCGACATATGATTTCTTGGAATCCATGGCACCTAGAGACATCTCATGAGATCTGAGAGCTCCCTCTTGAGGCCCTCTATGAAAATCCTCTCATGGTTTTCTCCATCTCCATCTGGTTCTCTCGTTGTCCTATAGTTTATAAATGCATGGAATAGTGCAGTCTGATTCAGTGTAGGGTTGTCATAGGGTGTAGTTTGCAAACAGAAGCTCGTGGGACCAAAAAAACTACACCAACACATCAAGGTTTCCTGTTAAATGATATTGGAGGCCTCATTTAGGCTCCCTACACTCCTCGTGACTTTTTAGCTACATCATCTAGGCATAGTCACTTAAGAGCCATGAGGCCCAAAAACTCCATATCTTCAACATGTGATTTATCAGAATTTGTGGAACCTAGAGATGTCTCATCAGATCTGAGAGCTCCATGTCGAGGGCCCTCTATGAAAGCACTCTCATGGTTTTCTTCGTCTCCATCCGGATCTCTCACTGTCCTATGTATTTGCAAACACGAGAAATAGTGCAGTCTGAGTCAGTGTAGGGCTACCAGAGGCTATATTTTACAAACAGAAGCTCGTGGGACCGAACCAACTATGACAACATGTCGGGGTGGCCTATTGAACACTATTGGAGGCTTCAGTTTTGGTTTCCTAAGCTCCTCGTGCTTTTGGGCTAGCCCGTCCGTGTGTAGTCACTTAAGATCCCTAAGGGCCAAACACGCCATATCTTCAACATGTGATTTCTTAGACTCCGTGACACCTAGAGATGTCTCATGTCAGATCCGAGAGCTCCATGTTGAGGGCCATCTATGAAATTTTGTCACGTTTTTTTCCGTCTCCATCCAGTTCTCTCGCTGTCCTATTGTTTGTAAATGCGCAAAATAGTGCAGTCTAATTTTGTGTAGGGCTGCCAGAGGCTGTATTTTACAAATGGAAGTTTGTGGGACCGAACCAACTATGCAAAAATGTCAGAGTGGCCTGGTAAATTATAGTGGAGGCTTTATTTTTGTTCCCTATGCTCCCCTCACTTTCAGGCTACCTCGTCTGGAGGTAGTCGCTTAAGAGCCCTGAGTCTGAAACACACCATATCTTCGACATGTGATTTCACAGACTCCATGACACCTAGAGACATCTCTGTCAAATCTAAGAAATCCACATCAGGGCCTTATTTGAAATCCTCTCATGGTTTTTTCTATCTCCATCTAGGTTTTCTTGTTGCCCTATTGTTTGCAAACGTGAGAAATAGTGCAGTCTGAGTCAGTGTAGCGCTGTCAGAGGCTATAGTTTACAAATGGAAGCTCATGCAACCAAACAAACTCATGCCAACACATTGGAGTGGCCTTTCGAATGCTATTAGAGGCCTTTATTTTAGTTCCCTACACTCCCTGTGCTTTCGGGCTACCTCGTCTGGGCGTAGTCACTTAAGAGGCCTGAGGCCCAAACACGCCATATCTTTGAGATGTGATTTCTTGGACTCTGTAGCACCTAGAGATGTCTCATTATATTTGAGAGCTTTATGTTGGGGCCTTCTATACAAAATCCTCTCATGGTTTTCTCCATCTCCATTTTTTTCTCTCACTGTCCTATTGTTTGTAAACGCACGTGAAATAGTGTAGTCTGAGTCAGTGTAGGGTTGTTAGAGATTGTATTTTGCAAACAAAAGTTCATGGGACTGAACCAACTATGCCAACAGATTGGGGTGGCTTGGTGAATGCTAGTGGAGGATTTATTTTGGTTCAATATGCTCCCCGTGCTTTCTATTTACCCCGTTCGGGATTAGTCGCTTAAGATCCCTGAGGCCCAAACACACCATATCTTTGACATGTGATTTATCGGACTCTGTGGCACCTAGAGATATCTTTTCAAATCTAAGAGCTCCATGTCAAGGCCTTCTATGAAATCCTCTCATAGTTTTCTCTGTCTCCATCCATTTCTCTCGTTGTGATATTGTTTGTAAACACACGAAATAGTTCAGTCGGAGTCAGTGTAGGGTTGCTAGATGCTGTATTTTACAAACAGAAGTTCATGGGACCAAACCAACTATGCCAACATGTCAGGGTGGCCTAGTGAATGCCATTGGAGACTTCAATTTTGTTCCCTATGCTCCCCGTGCTTTTGGGTTACCCTGTCTGGGTGTGGTAACTTAAGAGCCCTGAGTCCCAAACACACCATATCTTCGACATGTGATTTCTCAAAATTTGTGGAACCTATATATGTCTCGTCAGATCCATTAGCTCCATGTTGGGGTCCTCTACAAAATTAATCTTCGTAGTTTTCTCCGTCTCCATCTAGTTCTCTTGCTGACCAATTGTTTGTAAACATGTGAAATAGTGCAGTCTAAGTCAGTGTAGAGCTGCTAGATGTTGTATTTTGCAAACAGAAGTTCATGGGACCAAACCAACTATGATAAAAAATCGGGGTGGCCTAGTGAAAACTAGTGGAGGATTATTTTTATTTCCCTATGCTCCCCGTGCTTTCGGGCTACCCTGTTTGGTCATAGTCGCTTAAGATCCATGAGGCCCAAACACGCCATATCTTCGACATGTGATTTCTCAGACTCCATGGAACCTAGAGACATCTCGTCAGATCTGAGAGATCCATGTGGGGGCCCTCTACAGAAATCCTCTCACATGGTTTTCTTTGTCTCCATCTGGTTATCTCACTGTCGTATTGTTTGTAAACGTGAGAAATATTGCAGTCTAAGTAAGTGTATGGCTGTAAGAGGTTGTAGTTTGCAAACGGAAGGTCGTGGGACCTAGACCAACTATGCTAACATGTGGGGGTGGCTTGGTGAACACTATTGGAGGCTTTTTTTTAGTTCTCTATGCTCCCCGTGCTTTTCGGCTACCTCATCCGAGCTACGAAATCCTCTCGTGGTTTTCTTCATCTCCATTCAAACTGAGTCAATGTAAGGTGGTCCATTGCCAATCACCTGAATAATATAGGTGGTTCATACAATATAGGTGGTGAAATGAAAATTTTAATACGATATTTTTACAATATAGGTGATGAAATGAGAATTTATAAATTTGTTGTTCCTTTCTAATATTTAATTTTTCTTAGCTTGACTTGCCTTTGAGAATAATAAATTCTCTACTGACAGTGTCCAACCATGTGAAGTTGGAAGCTTATTTGACACCACTAACCTACATAAAAATGTTAGTAAGAAAATAAATAAAATTTTAAATCATACAAAATTTTAAATAAAATCATTTAAGTAAATATTCAAATTAAATTCATAAAGAGCATACCTTTGCAAATTTAATCCAAGGAACTACAAGGATCAACTCTATTTTTGACAATAGCAAGAATTGCTTCATGATCTGATTCACAAACCTTCAAAATAGAATTTTGTTTGATAGCCGACCTCGATATTTGATCAATTTAATATTTTTTACAAGGACCAAATGTGAATAGTGAAGTATCTTCCGATGTACGTCATATCCTTAAAATAACCAAATGTTTGATTTTTTGATAGGATATCATCGAAGCCAAGTTTCATTGACTACCACTGATCCAGTGGGATACTCAAGGTCTTCACCATCAATGACTATGGAAGGCAACTTTATTTCCCCTCTGCACAATGAGATAAGAAGTAGTATGTTCCCTCTTCGTTAAATTCCATCGCAATAACTACCAAAACATGACCTATGTATCACAAAGTAAAACTATTTAGTGAATTTTTAAACACATTAAGAGTTGACCATTTAATAATTTATAAATCTAAAACATGGCATGTACAAATATGTATGTACCTTGTTTCAATAAATCAGAGACTTGGTCAAAGTCAGGTGATTTTGTAATTTGATCTGAAGACATTGAAAGTTGTAATGATTATGGAACTTGATGTGTGTCGAGTGGAATTAGAGGTCTATAATTCCACTCATCCACCCACTACTGTGACACATATTCACAAAATAAATGCATGATATACAAAAACATGTCATGCACCTAGTATAAATAGTCCAAGAATTTGCTTCTGAACTACGGAATGAGTGCATATCACTTGATCTTGCAACTATCATATAATATTCAAAGTTTTCATATGTTGTTGCTTTATCAGCCAAAAATATCTATGAACCGTTGATCTCTCCTGAGATTCATGGCCCATATTCTTGATACACCAATCAAAAATGCTTTTGGCATCTATAAATTTAGCACCATCCTTGAACATTAACTCTTCTCTTGCAATTGTTTTTTTCACACATGCTCTTGCACCATCATGCTCTCTTTTTCCATGCCCTTCCTCAATAAAACTCCAGATATGTTGTACATTTATTTCTTTGTGCATCCTACTTATCCAATAAAACATCCGTGCATTCTTGAATTGTGATGTGCAGTTGTTTGACCAAATGTAATGTTGATCGAAACTAATGTTCCTTTCATTTAAGTTCACATAAAACACTTGGAAACACCCTTGTACATATTTTTTTAGAATGTGTCCGATCATCACTGATGTGGAAATGATAGTCTCTCAATATTTTTAGATCTTTTTCAGTGCTTTCAAGAGAGTGCATGAATGTTATATGCATGAAAATAGAAACTTGCATTGAGTTATAATATTAAGACTGAACCTCCATTTGTGGCTGCAATGTGTAATTCTCTGCAAAGTCAACTACTGAAACAATAGTACCAAGTGGAAATGTGTCCTTTCTTAACATTTAATTGTTTATCCAACCATCGAGCTCTATGTGTGTGCCTTGCATACTCATAAAAAAATTTCCTCTCTAAATTTTACCATATATTTTGATACAGGTAATTGTTTTGTAACAAGCTCACACCTCTTAGATTCTTTTCCATCTTATAATTGATATGAAACCAATTTATATTTGGCAAAATCAACTAATTAGTTTCCTATTAAAGATGCACTCTCCTCATGGATACAACTTTTCAGATTTGGCAAGCCACCACATACATTACACGTTCCATCCAAACATGCTTTGTTATAAAAAAAATTGTCTTGTTGATTTTTCACAAAATATTGTCGGAATAAATTCCCTTGAAGATTTTTGTGGGACATTTATTCCGCACTCCTGCAATATGATCTTAGTATGCAAAACACTACGTATTTGAACAAAAAAAAATCATAATGCATTGAAAATTCAACATGATGCATGCAACAAGTGGTATGTGAGTGATTAGTTTTCACATAAAAGGGTTTGTTCATTTCATATAATATTTCGTTAATGTTAATTTGTGGATTTTCACTTTTAAAATTAGAGAACATTTCTGTTTGAGTCATATTTAAGAAATGTTTTGAACATGATTCACGATTACGAGAACCTATTATTATTTTTACTGTCTCTCTTCTATTCGGTGACACCCTTGTGTTCTCATTCCAAAGTTTTACAATTAATTCTTGTAGAATATTAGATGTAGTCTTGTGTTTTCATGGAATTTTTCTCGAGAAAGGCTAATAGTCAGTGTTATTGACTGACTTAAGACATTTACGTCTCTCTATTGCTTTCATTAGTGTTTTACTGTTTAGCTTCAAAGCACTATTTGTTCTTCTAATCAATAATTTATTAATTGTTTTATCACTTACTATACAATTATTTAGTGCATGTCATGTAGCATTACTATCTTTGGTGTGTTTTTTGCCACCTACAGCTTGGTATGCTTTATGTATGTTTTCAACAATTGACAGCATTTTGATCAACAACATGAGATGTTCTTAACCCCAAGGTCTTCATTATAAGTCTCATGTTAGTTAACTTCATCAATGAAACAAATAATTGACATCTTTGTGCGTCATTTAAATTCTCGAAGTAATCATCCCAAATTCAACTAGCTTTTCTTCTCGCATTTCTTTCAGACATTTTTTTAGGCATTGGTTTTATAATGTTTTCATCAATTTCAATTAAGTGAATTGGTTTTCTTCACTGAAATGGAAGGATGTTTTCTTAGAGGTGAAGATTTATTTACAAGGTTACTTTCTTCATTTAGTGCTTTCATACAAATTTCAGGTGTTAACTTTTGGATTCTCAAGTAAGGGTTCAACAATTGGATTCATATCAATTTCTTCATCCATACCGAACATTATCATTCAATTCAATATCATTTATTCATTACAAAATCATTATTCTTTACATTTTCATTATGTATTTCATCCTAATTTTCTAGTACATTAGCTACATTTGATATAGCAGATGTAACTCTCCCTGCTCAATGTTTTTGCATTCTCTTCAATTTCTTTATTCTCTTCTCTTACAATTTCTTCGGTGTCTTAGTCTTGTCTTTCCTCCTGTCCTTAGATCGATGTTTATCTCCCATGATTATAAAAAATCAACTAGTGAGTAGGGGACAAAATGAAATACAAATAAATCATGCAAGAATGTAGAGAATATTTCACACAAAATAAAATTTTTGTAGAATTCCCATGAAAGAGATGAAAGGGACGTTGGGCGGCCAAAAGATATAAAATAAAGCAAAACGTATACGCGTTATGTAACGTATACGCGTTACATAATGTTTACGTGTTTTTAATTTTCACTTTTCCCAAGCCATGCCTCAAGGCTTGGGATTTGGTTTGGATCCCCAAGCCTAAGGCATGGACTTGTAAAAACATAGAAAACAATAAGTTTTTACAAGAAAATGTAAAAATGACACTTCCTCTATGATAAATTAAAATAAAACAATCGATCCAGTTTAAAAAAAATTACCACGATGTAGAGCATAGTCTCTTCTTTATTAAAATATAATTTTCCAAAAGTTTTCACTGATATAAGGTATCCATATTATTTATTTTCTCACTATGACTTTTTATAGCTATTTTTTGAAATGTAAATATGTCTATCTTTCATGGTGTATCTTTTTTTTGCGTGATCAAAACTAAAAAAAAATATACTAGCCCAAACTAGGCATAATTCTATACATATTCAAAAAAAAATTCTAATTTTCGATATTTTTATGAGGTAGTTGAGGGGGGGGGCACGGTTGGAGCTCTGTTATTTTTCAAAACATAAAAATTTTGTACTAGAAAAATCATAAATAAATAAAATATTTGCTCAAAATGTTTTTAAAAAATGAGCCCAAACTAGATGCTCCTAGCTATCTTTCTACCAAAGGGTTTTCAAAAATACTAAATGGTGCTCAAAAAATGGTGGGGGGCATGAAAGTCACTCTATTATGTTTTTTAACCAAAAAAATACCATCTGTTGGTATTTGCATTGTTTGATCCACTTAAACTTATCTGTTTTCAATAAAATTTAGTAGCTTAGAAACTAGACTCAAAATGATACGATTCATATTTCTACAACATCTTCCAATTTTGAGTGTAATTATTTTTAAAAATTCGTAAAAGTTGATTTTTTTTAGAAAAATGTGTCCACTTAAGACCCCCTTTTGGCCCCCCAGATTGGTGCACTTACCCTTTTGCTAGTAGAAACTTGACCCATGTAGAGTAGAATTATACAAAAATAGAGTGTGAGGCCTTGTCGGTGATCTACGCATTGCATAAATTCAGATAGTATGTGCTAGAGACACCTTTTTTATTGTATGATGATCACATGACATTGAAGAATTTGGTCAACAATCCCATTTTACAGGGGCACATATGTTGATGGGTTATCTTATTCCAAGAATTTGACTTTACAGTTGTAGTAAAACTAGGGAAAAGTAATTATGGCCCAAGCCATTTATCGAGGATACAATCAGGGGAAGACATGCAAAAAATTAAAGATACAATGCCATATCCAAAACTATATAGTTACAACACATGCCATCAAAATTAGAGGGCATTTTTGTCTTTCTCCATATGGGTATGGTGCAAGAAGAAATGAAATCCTTATAGAAGAAACAACTTGCCATTCACGCGACACCATTTATATTGATTAGTAGTGTTATGTAAAAATTAGGTAGAGATGAAGTATTGCATTGCTGTGTCCTGGAGCATGAACGCACAACTATCATGGAGAGGATCATGGTGCTATTATAGGTGGGCACTATGTAGGTGATGCCACTACACGCAAGATTCTACTCGTTGGATTATGGTGGGAGACCCTGTATAAGGATTGCAAGGCATATTACAAGGAATGTGATGGTTGTTAGTGCCTTGGTAAACTAGGGAAAAGACATGAAATTCCTTTACAACCAATTCCAAGTGTAGAACCATTTGAAAAATGGGCTATAGATTTTTTGTGTTCTATTTATCCAACTGCGCATAGGAGTAGATCACTATACATCATCACTTTCATGGATTATATGACAAGGTGGGAAGAAGAAACACCTACAAAGGATTGTATAACAACTAAAATAGCCAGGTTTTTATGGGAAAATATTATTACAAGGTATGGATGCATGCTAATTTTGACAAGTGATAGGGGCACACATTTTTTGAATGATACAATCAGCATATTATTGAATGAATTTATGATTGCGCACCATAAGACTACACCCTATCATCCTCAATAAAATGGGACTACCGAGGCCTTAAATAAAATTTTGAGCCAGAAATTAACAAAAATTTGTGATGTTGGAAGGAAATATTGGGATGATAAAATTTCTTCCGTACTTTGGGCGTATATAAAAACATATAAGAGGTTGAACAAGCCACACTATTTCAATTAGTGTTTGGCACATAAACAGTTCTTCTTATGGAATTCAAGTTACCTTCTTTGCGCATTGTACACGTTGGAAGTCTAGCAGAAGAGAAAGTATTATAAGAAAGGATTGAAAATATGATACAGCTAGATGAACAACGAGAAATAGCACGTTGGAGTCATAAGCAAGAAAAGGCCAGGTAGAAAGCATGGCATGATATGCAAATCTACGACAAAAAGCTTGAGATTAAATAGATGGTGTTTCTTTATGACTCTATGTTTTTGTGCCATCTAGGAAAACTTAAAGTACATTGGTAAGGACTGTATGTTATCACTCACATACTTGGAACAAGAGATTTTTAGTTAGAGACACTTGATGGAATATAGCTACCTCGTTACTTCAACGGGAGCAGGCTGAAGCCCTATTATAAATAAATATTCTTAGTGTTTTTAATAAGGTTGTGTTACAATTTAGATTATGTTTTCATTTATGTATTCCATTAATGTATTTCCTTCTTCGTCGCTATGATTTGTCAATTTAGTTGGTGTTTTGTGTAATAAGCACATTTGCACACTAGAAGCTAATTACCATTTGCAGTATTTTTATGCACACATGACTATACATACCCTTGGTGTGGGGTGGTTGTTTTAAAAATGGGTACAAATCAAGGAATAAAATATTACATGTGTTATTTGAGTGTGGAAAGGAGTTGTTAGAAGAGATATTCTTCTAAACATTGACCATAAATGGGGATAAATGAAGGAATAGTATAACACGATGTATGCTGAGACCGTGGAGACTACGAGGAGAAGGTAGAGTGGCGAGATACTCAGGCGCATGAAAGTGTGCTGAAGATAAGTATGTAGCAAGAAGGTAAGAAGGTGTGCTATAAGGTTATAGCTGGGGTGCGAAGATGTACCATTTGGAAATTGTGAAAATGGTCAATTAATGAGATAATTGTTGGTAGGTGAAGGAACAATAAATGCAGTAAATTTTTTGAAATATATTTAAAGACATGATGCGAGTTCATTTTTACTATTGTAATAACAAGTATTTGAAATAACTAAGTGCAATCGAGCTGAGCGAAGAGTGTTAAGGTGTGATGAGTGTGAAACCAGACATGGAGAGTAGATTTGTGCACAAAAGAAGCTTATGTCCCCATTGGTTAAGGGTTTGAGTGAAGTAGACACGTTGCGAAAGAGCTAGGGCACATGATTTCAACTAGGGAATGTAGATTTGAGAAAGGATTTGTGCCTAATAATTATAGAAGATAGAATGCGAAGCATTTGCACATTACAAAGGATGGAAAGTTGAGTTTTTTAGATGGTAGTAAAGAAAGCACCTACCACAGGAGCCAAATGAAAGAATAAATTTGAGGCAGAAGTCAAAGTTGCACCAAATAGTAAATTCTTAATAATGTAGTACCTTGAAGGTGTTATAGTTGGACAAGAAAGGAACTCTAACATTCATAAGTTCAAAATCAGTGATTACAACCCCCTCACATCTGATATCAACAAAGAGTTAGATGCACTATTGAGTACAAAGACCAGTAAGAACAGAACCGATGACAGGTCAGTATATGATGATGCTGGAGAGAAGTTATTAAAGCAAGTTGGGGTCTATTAGTTATACGAGCTCCTATATTTTGGAAAATATGAACAATTATACTAGTGGATAATGAGCATAGTCCATGAGGACTTCTTCTAATTTTTCAGATGGAGGGTTACAATCACAACATCCTTGATTGCAACACTGACATGATTAAAAGGCTCAGGGGTAGACCTTTTCAGTGACCTAACTGATAAAGAAACAATAACGGAAACAAGTAAAAAGTTAAGATATACAAAGGGTCCATGTAGAATGTACATTGATAAGTTGAAGAAGTACCTAGTGGTACAAGAAGCTGCACATCTAGTAAAAAAGTTGAGTGACCAAGAGAGGTGGTCATAAGTAAATATAATGTGGCTATATATCACAAGGAAAATTTCTCAAGGAGTGATCTATAACATAGCATAAAACATTATCAAGGAAGATCACACAGGTGATAAAATTAGTTTTGGAGATATTGTAATTTCTTTATTATTTATGGAAATTGGAGTGCCCGATGGGCTAAAGAACAAGATCTGGGAGAATCCCATGGAGAAAAATTCCCTTGTAGAAAGGTTCGAAAAGAATTTATGTGAAGGGTTGATGAGTGGGCCATTTAAACAGAGGGCAGAGATGTGGTATGACAGGATTCACGTGAAATTTGACGAGGAGTAGTGCATCCCTAAAGATTTACCGTCAGTTTTGGGAAAAGAAGTACAATTCCCGATGTAGTATCATTTCTACATCACGTGATTCACTATGAGAGATAGGACTTGGAGCCCATGGTGTAAACTACCATATGCCTTTACATCACGCTACTTCCAGGCATCATTCCATCGATTTACTGATGCGAGTTTCTTGATTTTTAATGTAGAAAAGGTAGATTGTGACTACCATACTCTGAGAAAGACATATGTGTATCCATGACAGACTGCCTACATTGAGAGGTTCATCTTAGATGTCATAAGTATGAATCCTGAATGCTTGGATATTGGGAACATCATAGCAATGCTCATGTAACTTCAACTTAAGCCCAATCTGGAAAATAACAAGTATGTAAAGAATTAGTTCACGCTCCTAGGGCCGCCTAAGGGAAAACATACAGTGGAGAACGTGTTGTCTCCAAAGCCCACAGAAATAATATAGGTAGATGACGAGGAGGAAGGACATGAGGATAATAGTGGCTTGGATCAAAGGGGATGGAGGTAAGACACAAATAGGGTAGAAGCTGAGCATGCAAGTACTCCACATAAGGTGCAACAAGGAGATGAAGAATTAGAAGTAGGAGCAGTCCCTGCAGAATGCCAATTTAAGAGGATATTCAGGAGAACAAGAACCCAAGGCATTGGAACTCCACAATAAGTATGAAGATCACCTCGACTCTCTCCCTAGAAAGAGGTAGTTGAGAAAATAAGGAGAAAGATAAAGATGAATGAGGGAGTGGAGTCTGTAGAAAGCGCACCTAGAACTCCTCTACAACTAGAGGATGTGGAGGAACAAAATAATGAGGAAATGAAGGATGTAGAAAGAGTAAATTAGGTAGAAGAAATAGAACAAGATACTGCTCAGAACATAGAAGATCCAGCTCTACACCTTGGCGTTCAAGTTCCTAAGGGACCAAGAACAAAGAGGGAAAGTGAAGAGTATGCTGTACCAATCATGGACTATGATGAGGACACCAGTAAAATTGTCTTCACACAATTCTAGAATATAGTAGGCATCAAGGAGTTGTATGGATGGGAGTTGATGGACATATACATGGCTACTGTGTGCGTGATGAAATATTTATCCTATTCCATGAAAACTCACATGGACAAGCATATTTTTGATGTATGCAAGGAGTCATGTGTGTCAAGTAGAATGAAAAAGGCATAGAAAAATAGGCTCATAACTATCAAGCCCACTGTTATTTCTGATGAATGGGTGAGTAATGCCTTGGTGAAGGTATCTACAGAAGTGGCATGAAGAAACATAGATAAGGCTACCACTATTAAAGTGCTAAGAGAAGATATCAAAGATAAAGCTACAAAAAGAGCACATTTGAAAGGAGAGGACTTAAAATAGAAGAAGAATGAGGCCTTCATCATCATGGTAGAGGATATTAGTGATCGTGTCCTCAAAGAAAGACCGCACTTGGCATCTAAGGTTCCTAAAAGATTCCCTTTAGCTATGCATTATGTGTGTACCTTAGTTGACTTGGTGCTTAAGGATGGACCCATTCAGATGCCAGCACCAAAGGACCCTGAGTAGGAGGTAGAGAGAGCAAGGGCTGCAGTGGTTAGTAATATTTCATCATACGAGGTGTTACTCCAAACCTTTCATGAGGAGTTGCAGAAAGTAGACTAGGCATTAAATATCTGTGTAGCACTGGAGGTAGTCATCTGAATAAGAACAATGATAGAATACAATGAAGTCCTAAAGGAAATAAGAGATGAGACATTAGCGCTCGCAGAGATATTATCTCTAGTCAAGAAAAAGCACGAGGACCTTGCAGCAGTACAAGACCCCCATAAGGAATGACTAGATGAAATTGGAAAATTTATAGTGCAGAAGATAGATATGTTGGAAGGAATAATTTCTGTTATGTCCAACATTATTCTGGTATTACAAAATGTCAAAGGAATAAATTTCCCAATCTAAGTTAGTCTATTGCAGTAGATATTCCAAAGAAGATAAATACCACGCTAACTGATTAGAAAACTGTAGAGGCTGAAATTAGAGTAGAATATCCAGAGTTAATTCATCTAGCTGAGACAGAGGGTGATGTCGAATAAAAATCCATTCTTTATATAAAATTCATTACAATAATTCTATTCTTATTCTTTATTCTTGTCATAAATAAGAAATAACCCCCATTGTTGGGATTACAATATAAATTAGTATGAGGTAATGTTGAGAAGACAAAGTGCGACACTAAGAAGAAGGCACACAGAAGATTCATGCATAGGAACAAAGTTTATTTTAAGTCACAATAGGATAGGGAAGGAAACACACGCGAAGACAAGGAGAGATTTGGGACTTAGCCATTTTCCTGAGTATGGGCTATTTTTGGAGATAGCATGTAGAGCACACAACTAGATGGAGACTTATGCGACACACATAGGCTATTTTTGGAATAGCGTCTACTAAGTGTTTTGCATGGGTTTGAGTTAATAATAGAATTACTAATGCCAGTTAACTATAAGATATCTATTGATATCACATTTACATGTATGCCCATTATTTTAAAGGCGCGTGGCTATTTTCAACATGAGACCTATTTTGAGAATTATATAACGGTGAAGGGCAAGTCACCACACCTATAAAATATATAGTAAGATGTGTAGTTGAAGAGAAAAAAGAGTGTGTGTGTGTGTGTGAGCTATTATGAAGTTATGCTGCCATATTTGATGGGCGTTTGAGCCTATGATATAAAGTATTATAAGGAGGTTTTGTGTATTTACTGTGTTTAATATAATGGAGTGTATTGTCTGAATCAAGGTGTTAAACATGATCACACCTAGTTCTTGTATGGTTCAATTCATTATGGCTATTATTTAAATCAATTACTGGTTAGATCTAGATCTGTAATATTTTTTGTACGATGTTTATGCTATTTATGGATCTACATGCATTAATTCCTCATCATGTTAACATCTTGCACAAGCAAACATAAAGAGGGGCCTGGTGCCTTTCCGCGCTTCGGGTGAGGGCTTAATTTAGGTTGAATGTTGTGCTAGCGTGCCTGGGTTATTATTTGTAAAGTATAGGTTGCATCATGTGCTATGCAATTATATTCGACCTTAGCAGCTGTTAGGCTTCAAATGTCATGTTAGAAAAGGAATATCTTGTAATAGATTTCAAATAGCATGTTATACTCAGTGACCGTTAGGCTTAAATTTTTTTTTTTAATTACATGTCTTCTCTTGTCTTCAAATATTAAAGAAAGGTAAAATAATCGACCATAACATCATTACTACTCGTCCTGTGTGCAAGACAAAACATATCATAGCCTCCCCTAGCCTCAAGTCTTTGTGATTTTCCACTTGTGCTATGCAATTATCTTCTACCTTAGCAGCCACTAGGATTTGAAAATCCTATTAGGCTAGGTAAATCATGTAATAGATTACAAATAACATGTTGAACACATGTGCTGCTAGGCTTAATTTTTTTTTCCAACTTTTCCTTTTTGCAAGACAATGAGTATCTTAGCAGCTGCTAACCTCAAGTCTTTGTGATTTTCCATTGGCGCTATGAAATTAGATTTGACCTTAGTGGCCACTAGGATTAAAATATCCTATTAGATTAGGTATATCATGTAATAAATTTCAAATAGCATGTTGAACTCATTAACTGCTAGGCTTAAAATTTATTTTGCTACTTTTCATGTAAGCAAGAAAACAAATATCCTATCGTATGATAACCTCAAGTATTTTTAATTTTCCACTAGTGTTATATAATTATCTTTGACCTTAGTGGCTGCTAGGCTTTGAATATCTGGTTAGGTTAGGGATATCATGTAATAGATTTCGAATAGTATGTTGAGCACATTGGCCGATAGGCTTAAAATCTATTTTTCTAGTTGTTCTTTTTGCAAGACAAAAAATATCCTAGCAACCACTAACCTCAAGTATTTGTGATTTTCCACCTACACTATGCAATTATCTTTGACCCTAGCAGTTGTTAGGATTTGAATATTATGTTAGGCTAGGTATATCATGTATTATATTTTGAATAGCAAGTTTAATTCAGCGACTGCTACGCTTAAAATTTATTTTTCTACTTGATATTTTTGTAAGATGGTGAATATCTTAGTGGTCATTAACCTCAAGTCTTTGTGATTTTCCATGAGCATTATGTAATTATCTTCAACCATAGTGGTTGCTAGGATTCAAATATCATGTTAGGATAGGAATAAAATATAATAGATTACAAATATCATGATGATCTCAGGGGCCGCTAGGCTTAAAATTTCATTTACTACTTGTCCTATTTACAAGACAATAAATGTCTTACTTGTCCTATATGCAAGATAAAAAATATCCTACTGGCTGCTAACATCAAATATTTTTGATTTTCCACCTGTGCTATGCAATTATCTTTGATCTTAGCATTCGTTAGGATTCGAATATCCTTTTACGCTATGAATATTATGCAACACATTTCAAATAACATATTGAACTCAATGGCCGCTAGGCTTAAAATTTGGTGTTGGAGCTTAGTTCAGATTTCATTTTTCATTTTTTGTACAATCATTACAAATTACCTTGAATGCAAGACAACAATTATCCTAGTAGCCACAAATCTCAAGTATTTATTTATGTTACACCAACACATTGGAATAATCTATGACTGTAGTGGTCTCTAGGCTTTTAATATCTTGTGATAGACTTCGAATAACATATTGAGCTCAACAGTAGCTAGAGTAAACAACATTTTTCTTGATTGAATTTGAAACAACGTATATAAATATACGAGTAAAATCTTGTATTAATATATTTCAACAAATTCTAAACTCAACCAATGATATGTAGAATAATAAAAGAATATATGACATAACATAAAATCCGTAAAATGAAATATATGTTTGTAAATAGCGTTAATTTTATTATTATTGGTAAATGGTTTTTTGGGAGGGACCATACCCCAAGAATGGTTTTGAAGGGGAGCACACTCCAAAAGATAGAAAGGCTCAAAAGTTGGAAACGACACGAGGAGCACAGAAAACAAAGGCCTAGAAGCTAGGAAGGACAATGAAGCACAAATGTAGTGGAAAAAATACCACATGAATCCCAAAGACAACCAAAAAGCAACTCCATAATAGCTTCCCAACCCACAACAAAAAAAATAGCACCCAAAATGACTTAAAAAAAAGACTAAAATAGGGATTTCCTAAAAACCATAAAAAACAGTTAAAACCCTGAGACAACCAAGATAAAGATACATGACTAGAATCATTTTCCCCGACTACAGGTCATGAAGGAATGAACCGAATGCGGATCTTTCAGCTTATAAATTTTCCGTCTATCCTGACCTTTATTCATGAAAAATATGGCCACCTTCCCCAAAATCTCATTGTGAACAATGAATAATTTTTCATCCATGGGGAGGAGAATCACCACCTTGGTAGCAATAACAGTGGTACCAATTTATATTTCCACTTTTTCTAGTTCCTCATATTTTCTCTCCAAATCATAAATCAACGAATCAACCATAAATGCTTCATAATTTTTCTTCATAGTCGAGTTGTCATTACGGATAGTGTATTGATTCCCACCAAATTCTTCCTTGGGATTTGGCCCACCATTCTTTGGAGTATTTGAATTAGGTCTGGACGGTATTTTCTTCGGTGAATTTGAAATGAATGGTATATCTTCCTCTCAAAAATTGTTGTTAGCTAAAACCACATTCTCTATACTATTATTTCCTAGATGTGGCTTGTCATGGCAATGGTTTTGCAGTTATAGGGTATTATCACCCTTTGTCCTCAGTTTTTCCTTATTTTCCTGTCCCTACAAGATCTCAAATCCAGTTATCTTGTTAGAAATAGGGGCTGGAAGCATTTATTTTGATGAATATTTTTGTGACCCCTTATGCTCCATTAGAGCCACGTTCGAGCCACTCTACATGTAATCATTCTGTTGCATTTGATTTATCTCCCTCAATTTTTTGGGTTGTGTCCCTTTGTTGGGATATGTCCCTTTGCATCTATAGCTTCCATGGCCCACACACCCAAAATTTATGAGATATACATGAAAATATTCATAGCACATTTTTTGTTTCCATACGCCATCCCTGATTAGCAGGTTAATGGCATCCAGAGGTATTGAGCCAATAGGGACATTTACGCAGGTTCTAGCTGCAATGACTCTTTCCCTAGAAACAATAATTGGGTCTAGTACTAATAGCTCACTGATTACTTTTGCTATACCCATCAAAATATCCATTTCCTAGAACTCCAATGGTAGTCTAGGAAGCCTGATGTAGACCAGGTATAATGTTAGAGTGTGTCTTTTAGCTCCAGAATTCTATCTTACGATGGAGAGTGTAATTATACCATAGAACCATGGACCCCCATTCATAACATTTTCAATAGAAAAAAATAAACAAGAATATTTTTTTAGAGAGGGAAAGGTTATTGAATTGTCCCCACATCATCCATTTCTTCTTAACCTAGCTTCTTACCTGGTCGATATTTGGTTGGATTCTAGCAAAACATCCAATCAAAGAAAAGTTGTATCTTTTTCATGATCTCTCTATAACTGTGTCTGGGATATTTAGCCATGAAGAGTCATATCTCCATTCTAGATGCAACTGCTGCACTGGTTCTTGTGACTGTTCATTAAAATTTATATTTAACAATATTTATGAGTACATATAATGTTCTTACCTTTTATTAGAAATAAAAAAAAATTCTAAATACATTACATTTAACTACTTGTATGTGGAAAAATCAATATAATTAACTACATATATCTTTGCGGTAATAATGTAAGCATTAAAAATTGAAATAATTACTCATGAATATTTCTTTCATATTGAAAAACATTAAAAGAATTCAAAATGATTACCTAAACTATACAAAATCAAACCATTACAATTTTTTTCTAAAAATGAACATGGGACTCATGTTTTGTAATTGGGGTTAGATGCAACCGTTTACCAAAAACAATAAATGCAAGAAGGAGAATGAAAAATCCATAAAAAATTAACCAGAGAGACATATAAAATGGATAAAAGGGAACCCGTTTAACAGACATGAATACGTGTGCTACGATTGAAAATAAATATGGTTCTTCAGAAAGAAAAAATATTGTAAAATGGATCACAATTTCTTCATTCAGGGCAGGAAAAAAATTGTGGTTTCAGATAAAGCAATGCATTTTGTCAAGGAGATGAAATAGAACTATAAAGGCGAGGGAGGGAAATGCAAGGATGGATCAAAGTGCAAAAAATAAAAACTAGGTGAATATAGAATCATTAGAAGTTCTCACCATCAACTACAATACACATACAATAACATAGATACTTTTGATAAATACTTTTTTTAGTAGTATATGAATTTTTTATGTGCTTGATAATGAATGTTAAATCTCTATATTCTCTCTTAAAAAAATTATCTACAAGATTCTAACCACAACCTATTTTTCTTGTCTCTTTTGATTCCGTCCTCTGTGGTCCTTCTAATCTGCACTCATACCCGTGATCTAGCCATAATCACTATTTTTTCTCAATTTTGCACCCTCAAATGATATTATAATCACTGCCTCAGATTTCCTTTCCAAAAATGGCCAAGGATCATGCACTCAGAACATTAACTTAGTGCCTGTGTGTGTTGTATTACAATTTCAATAGCTTCTTTTCTGTGATTTCAAAATAAAAAAGAAACCATCATATATATTTCTCTGGTGTATTTAATTTTCCCCTGTACTTTCAACGAAAGAAATTACAAAAATGGGAATAGGAGGGAATAGGAAATTTTCAAAATTTAAATTTCCCATTGGTAAAGTGAAAGTGCGGGATTTCTAAATTTCAAATATTTGAATTTAATGTGGGGATTTTGCAGATCAAACTTTGAATGTACCCCTCACTAATATTTTCATTTAATTTGGGGAATAACATGGGCTATGAGGAAATCAAATTTATTGATTTTACTTTATAAATAAGTGGGATAACGATAAATGTTTCTTTGCGAAATTACGAGAAAATGAAAAATATTGCTTTAAGCATCATAATAAAACAATTACTAAATAGAAGTTGTCAGAGCCACGTATTTACTATAATTTTAAAAAAATACCTTTGACAGATTATGATTTTGTCATTATATATATTTTCTTTAGAACGTTATAATTTTGATGAAATTGTATTTTTACGGCATTAAAATTATGTATTTTTTACTACAAAGAAATTTAAGGTGACATATTACTTGGGAATAGAGTCGCCATTTATGGAATGCCTACATGTCACCATTTCATTAGTTACCATTTTGATGTAACTATATGTGGCTTGCTTTATTGGTTGGTTTATATTTAATTTATAATTTTTAAAATGACATGTGGTCACTTTAAGTGAAACAAGTAATGGTACTTTTTGATTCACGATCATTGGCTCAAACATCGTCATTATCTCATTTATTATTAATTTTTATCGAATATGAATATGATAGTTTTTAAATATCGTTCATGTTAATTAAAAAAAACCAATAAAATGTGATATCTTGGATGTTTAAATCAGTTAATTACACAAATATATAATTGAAACATTTATTAATAAATTTTTAATTAGCGATAAATTTAACAAATACTTTTACTTATAAAAAAACCGCCATATTAAGTTGTAAGGGTAATTCATTAAAAAGTTGGCACGTGGCATGAAATTTCTAATATGTCTTAAGATCGTCAATATTATAATTTGAATCTCTAATTTTAAATATTTATTATTAATTTTTATCAAATTTGAATTTGAAAATTTTAAATATAGTGCGTGGTAATTTAAAAAATATATTTTGATCAAATGTAACATGTGGCAAGCTTGAACCAGTTAGTTACGAAACTATATAATTGACATAATTTTTAAGAAGTGTTTAATTAGCCCTAGAATTAACAAATACTTTTAACCTCTAAAGACCCGCCATATTAATTTGTGAATGTCATCCACTAAAATGTTGGCATGTGGCAAGAAATTTCTAATATATCTTGTGATCGTCAATATTTTGGTGTTATTTATGATGTACTCTAGAAATGATAAAACATAATTTTATGATTCATAAGAATTTGTGAGTATCTTAAATATAGGAAAGAAAATAGCTACTGCTAAACTATATTAAAATGACATTTTTGCAACACAGAATTCAAAATAATAAATACTTAAATTTAATAGGGGACCCGTCTATTATTTTTAGTACATGGTAATAAATAAATCAACATGTCATATATAGTCTATCTATTTGTTGAGAAGAAGCCTAGCAGTCGTTAGCCTCTATAACTCCACGGTTTCCTTTCCAACAATCTACAATTTTCAATTGATAATATTCTTCATTAACTATAATCATTTCTTTATTGGATATAAAATCCCTTGCACAACCAAATGCATCACTACATAGTATTGAAGGATATCACAACTTCTATACTATTCATACATTTTTTGTATCTAACACATAATTTATATCAATTCGTATCTAGTAAAATAATTAGTAACTGCTAAGCTCAAATACTTATAGAAATGAATGATTGTGTGAAGAATAGGGTAAACAATTTCTTATTTTTAACATAGCAATAGAATAACAAATCATAGTAATAGATATTAACGGCCACTAGGAATTTTCCATTATATATTTAGATGAAAAATATGTGAGATATGGACAATTTTTTTTGTCGAAATCTATGGAGGAGTTTGCTTAGTTAGCAAGAAAGATGGTTATTAGAAATGTTTTCAAGGTGCTCAAATAACATCATAGTGACTGCTAATCAAACACCTTTTCATCTTGTCTATTTATTACACATCTATGGCCATGAATGGAAAATATTAGAGGCCATTAAGCTCCATTACTTATTATAAAGATTAGATTAATGACCTCTAGGATCAACTAATTTTTAATTCTAAATATAGAGATCAAACAACAATTCATATTAACGAAAATTCTTAGCGACCGCTAAGGTTGAATACTTACATAAAGCAATGATATGGCAGAAACTTGGCTAATTATTTTTCCGAACGTAACACTATAACGACATATCATAGTAATAGATATTATCAGTTGTTATGCATTTTAGATAATATATTTAGATGATAAATATGTGGGATACGAAAATTGTTTACTCTCGAAAGCTGTGGAGGTATTTGAGTGAGTAATAGATTAGGGACATCAATGCTAAACTGTTTATTACTTTTGAAAATAGAGATAAAAAATTGTTCATATTAAATAAAATTCCTAGCAACTACTAAGCTTGAATACTTACAAAATATAGCACTCTAGGTATATTATTTATTATTTATTAAGAAAGGAATAAATTAGCAGCCTCTATGCTAAACTGTTTCTTAATTCTGAAATATAGATCAAAACAAAGTTCGTATTAAAAAATATGGTTAGTGACTACTAAGCTTGAACACTTACAGAACGTAGTGCTCGGAAAACAGATCATATGAATGGATAAAATGTAATCGTAATTCATTTTTCATGTTGGTTCCTATCAAATAAAATGCATACCAACCGGTAAGCTACGTTGCTTACTTAAAGGAGTTGTTTGGCACTTACTAGGCTCTAATGTTTCTGTTTTTTAAAAATATTGACCTAATAAAAACCATTATCTACCTTAGAGACAAAGAAAAGAGTTAGAGCATAGTAATAGAAGTACATATTTTAAACCTGAAGACATATCCTGATCATCTTGGCCTTGCATATTTCAAGAATTAACCCATTAAACAAAATAGTCCTAGACGATTTCCTAAAAATCAATGGTGAAGATGAAGAGTAATATTTCTTAGGGATAAATGATCATAGGATGTGAAGAGAAGTGCATGTTTTATGTTTTCTAATTATTCATTGATGAGAATGCTAGTGATCACTAGCCTCTATATTGTCGATGAATCCATTTTTAAAATGAAAAAAGAATTCTTAACAGGTTTGTTGTCATTATTTCTAATTATATTATATTAGATGGACTATCCCCGATAGATCCAAGTTCTTGAATAAATACCATCTAGAAGGATGATGACTTATGTACTTCTCATTTTATATACTTTGCATAAAACGTAATTAATATATTTTTCGTATAAATAAAAATTCTTTGTAATTGATAAACTTCATTAGTTAATGAAAGGGAATACTTTGTTATTGCAATGATCAACAGTTTCTGGTAGTAAATATAGCCACATAGTTTGGAAGGGTTAGATCATCGTAAAAAATGTACATCATTTAAACTTGAAGAAATATCTAGTCTATCTTGGCATTGCATATTTTCTTAAAATATATGGAAGAGGGACGGAAGTCTCACAAGTATTATTGATGTTTAATCAAATCAAGTACAGTAGTTAAGGCTACAATATATATACATATATGTATATATATATATATATATATATATATATTTATATATATACATATATGTGTATACACACACACACACACACACACACATATATGGGATAGCCGAGTACAAAAAGAGAATAATTTGCACAACTCCAACAATAAACCATAGGTGAAATAATACAAATAAATATGTTGTTGAAACAATGTAACAATAATCCTACAACAACCTCATGTATGCATAGTACAAGCAATACAAATGGTTATACAAACATAACCGTAAAACAATAATATTAAATCACCTAATTACCTAAGTAACTACCTCAGTAAATTATAATTAACTAAGGTATAATGCATAATTACTTATAGTAAACTATGTTTACCTTAATATTCCCCACCCCCTTAACTTTGTATTTCCTCAAGGGAAGATGAGAGGAACTCTTTGAACAAATAAAACTTGTCACGTGCAAGTGAATTTGTGAAGATATATTCTCGTTGTTCATCTATTGGTGAAAACATAAGTTGTATGTTGTGTTTCAAGACATGGTCACATATGAAATAAAAATGTACCTCGATGTGCTTTATTCTCTCATGAAATGTACTGGATTGTGAACAATTCTGAGAACACCTTCATTATCTACATACATGGTGTAGGTTTTTCCTGTGGCATTCGAAGTCCTTCTAGTATGTGACATAGCCATATCGCAACATAAACAACTTCACCTGCAACATGATATTCCACCTGTGTAGAAGAGAAAGAAAAAATATTTTTTCATGCTTCCTCATGATATCGGTCCAAATCCCAAAAACAATAAAAATCCAAAATCAGATTTCCTCTCATCAATGTTACCTACAGAATTTGAATCCGAATATCCAGTCAAGAATAATTGATCATTATTCTTGTATTATAGACCAAGATCCAATGTACTCTTGAGATATCTCAAGATCCACATTTTTGCCTTCCAATGACAAACTTTGGGTTCCTGTATGAACCTGGAAAGATAGCTCTCTGTAAATATGAAATCTGGTCTAGTGTATGTTAGGTAAAAGAGACTCCTGATTAATTATCGATAAAGAGTTGCATCTACCACAAGAGATGGAACTGAATGAGATAATTGTAGTCTCGTCTCTATAGGTGTGTAATCCATCATCCTAATTTTTTTGAGCATTTTTTTGGTATACTTCAACTGATAAACAAATACGTGATTCTCTTTCTACCATACTTCCAATCCAAGACATCAATGCATGAGCCTGAGATATTTTGTGTCGAACAATTAGTTAAGATATTTCATTATTTCATTGATAATCTTCACTGAAATGCTAGTGATGACTAGATCATCGAAATAAAAAAAACTCACATTCTTCCCCCTTATGTTTTAAGGTAGTGATTGGGATCATTTGCGTTTCTGATGAATCCATGCTGAATGAGATGCTCATTAATTTTGCTATACCAATCCTAACGTGCCTATTTAAGGCCATACAGAGATTTAATGAGTCTACATACCTTTGTTTCTTCTCTAGGTACTACATATCCCTTAGGTTGAGTCATGTAGACTTCTTCTTCTAGATATCCATTTAGAAAGGAAATTTGCATGTCCATCTGATAGAATTTCCAACCAAACTATGTAGCTAGAGATAAGATCATCCTAGTAATTTTGATCTCAGTTGTGGGAGAAAATGTCTCCTCATAATCTATTCCTTCCTTATATGTATACCCCTTTGTAAACAATATTTCTTTATACTTTTCTATGGTAACATCTTCGTTGTACTTTGTTTTGAATATCCATATGCAACCAATGGGTTTATTCCCTGGGGTAAGATCGACAAGATGCCAAGTTTTTTTTATATCAATGAATTATGTTCAACATCCATGGCATATTTCCAATCTTTTAACTTCATGGACAGTAGAGGACTCATCATATTCAATAAATCTACTCATCAAAGTTAATTTTATGTAAACAGAGGGATAGAAGCATGTAGGATTTTATTAATTATCAATCAATCATACACATAGGTGTAGGCTACAATATATATATATATATATATATATATTGGACAACTAGATACAAATAAAATAAGATGTTGCATAGGTCCAACAATATTCCTTAATACACAAGCTTCCAAAAAAACCATCTGGGAAGCATAACAAAACTAAATACAATAGGCATATAGTAAAAATAAATAAATAAATAATATGGTTAAAGAACATAAGCATATAAAAATGTAACTAATTAAGTTACCTATAGTAATAGTAAGTAGTAGGAAATATTACTATTTACCCTAACATTCCCCCCCTTAATTTTGCATTGCCTCAAGATATGAGGAGAGAAAATCTCTGAAGAACTCAAACTTTTCACATGCAAGTGAGTTTGCAAATATATTTTCTTGTTCTTCACCTATTGGAAAAAATTGAAGCTATATATTGTGCTTTAAGACATGCTTGCATATGAAATGTACCTATATCTAAATATGTTTTGTTCTTTCATGAAAAACTGGATTGCGAAATTTTTTGAGAACACCTTATTTGTCAAGATACATGGTGGTTGGTTTGTCTTGAAGTCCTCCTAGTATGTGGCATAGCCAAATGGATTCATAGATAGATTCTCCTACAGAACGATACTTAGCTTTTATAGCAAAACAAGAAATAAAGTGTTGTTTCTTGCTTCCCCATGATATTGGTCTAGATCCCATAAAGAACACAAACCCTTAAGCAGATTTTTTTTCATCAATATTACCTGCATGATCTGAATCAGAATATCCCAACAAGAAGATGTTGTCATTCTTTTTATATACTAGACCAAGATCCACTGATCCTTTGAGATATCTCAAAATGTGCCTTGTTTCCTTCTAATGAAAAACTTTAGGTCCCTGCATGAACCTAGATAGATAGCTCACAACAAAAATGATATCTGGTATAGTGTAGGTTAAGTAAATGAGACTCCCAATCAACTGCCAACAAAGAGTGGAATTACCTCAGGAGATGGATTTGAACAAGATAACTACAATATGTTCTCCACAGGTGTAGCAATAGGTGTGCAATCCATCATCTTGAATTTCTTGAGCGTTGTCTTGGTATATTTCATCTGAGAAACAAGTATGTGATTCTATATCTTCCATACTTCCAATCCAAGACAATAGTGCATCAGCCAGAGATTTATCATGTCAAACGATCGATTAAGATCTTTCTTCAGAACATTGATCATTCTCACTGAACTGCCAGTGATGACTAGATCGTTGATATAGAGAACGATAATCACAATATACCCCCCCTTACTTTTTGAGGTAAATATTAGGGTTGTATGTATTTATAAAAAATCCATGCCCTTCGAGATGCTCATCAATTTTGTTGTACCATGCCTGAGGTTATTGTTTGAGGCCAAACTGAAATTTCTTGAGTCTACATACCTTTGCTTCTTGACCATTTACAACATATCCCTTAGGTTGAGTCGTATATACTTCTTATTGTAAATATCCATTCAGAAAGAAAATTTTTACGTCCATTTTATGGAATTTCCAACCAAACTATACAGCTAGAGAAAATATCATCCTAATCATTTTGATCTTAGCTGTGGGAGAAAATGTCTCCTCATAGTCAATGCCTTATTTTTGTGCATACCCCTTTGATACTAGTTTCAATTTATACTTGTCCACTATCCCATCTTCTTTGTACTTCATTTTAAATATCCATCTGCATCCAATGGGTTTCTTCCCTGGTGGAAGATTAATGCACTACCAAGTGTTATTTTTCATTACTGACTGATATTCAGAGTCCATGGCATTTTCCAAGATTTGGACTGTAGGGCTTCCTGGATAGTAGAGGGCTCATTAGACTCAATAACACTACTCATCAAAGAAAATTTCACTTATTCTCTTGCTTTACTGTGAGTCCGTACTCTAGGGGTGGATGTATTCCATTCTTACATCTCCTAACGTGCTAGTATACCACTTGAGCATATGCTAAACTATTCCCATGGGTTATGGTTCTATCAGATCATCACTATCATCACTTTCATCATCTATAGGAACATCAACTTCATTTTTTACAACTAGTGAAGAATCTACATCAGGTGAGTTTGGAGGAAGAGATTTTTTTTCTTTCTTCTAAGAAAACTCAACATCTTTTCTGGTGTAGAATTTTTTGGTCTTTAGATCCATCAATTTGTACCCAAGAGTTTCTTCACTGTACCCAATGAAGATGAGTTTTTGTGACTTCATGTCTAATTTTTTTATGTTTTTCTTGGGTATGTGTATACTTTCTTTATACCTGAATACTTTGAGGTGTGAAAAATATGGTTTTTGCTATGACCATGCTTCTTGTGGTGTTACTCCATCAAGAGCAATTGTGGGAAATTTTTTCAACAAATACATTCTTGTCTTTGCCGCTTCTTCCCAGAACATCTTTACAAGTCCAAAATCATCCATCATACATTGCACCATTTCCATTATAGTAAAATTTCTTCTCTCAACAACACCATTCTACTGTGGTGTGTGTGGAGGAGGCATTTGTTGACAAATGCTGTGATCTTGTAGGTAGTCTTTGAACTCATCACTGGTGAATTCCCCCCTTTGATCTAAGAAGAGAGTTTTGATGTGATGACCAGTTTTGTTCTCAACAACTACTTTGAAATTATTGAAGGTTTGAAAACCTTCACTTTTCTTGCAAAGACAAAAAATCCACAATTTTCATCAATAATCATCAACACAAAGCATAAAGTACTAATTTCTAGAACGACTTTATTACATTGGACCACAAAGATCAGTATGAACCAAATCAAGATTACCATGAGCTCAAAAGGTACTCTTCTATAATTAAGCTTTGTGTTGTTTTCCTGCTAGGCACTGATTACATTTATCGATATCCTTTTGAAGAGATGGTAACACATTTACCATATTGCGCCGAAAAACTGTATCGAGATAATTGAGACTAACATGACCAAGTCTCTGATGCCACAACTGTGCAGAGGTAGAGTTATTAGCTACAAGTGCTTGATCATCTTTATGGAAAAAATCAAGTTGTAACATTCGTCCCACATTGGAGGATTTTACAACTATTTTTGTGCCTCGTGATTTGTCTCAAATTAAACACGTTTTCTTGTTGGAATTACTATCAAAGTCAATTTTCAAGTTGCAATATAGGAGTTGAATGAATGACAACAAATTTTTAGTCAGCCAAGGGACATATAATACATCTGAAAATCTACAGTTGTGTGAACCAAGTGGTAGAGAAATGTTCCCAATCCCGTGAACTGTGTATGAAGAATCATCTCCTAATGAAACATGGTTTTTCAAAGTTGTGTTCCTCATTGAAGTAAATGAATATCTTTGGCCGGTCATGTATCAAGTGGCTCCTGAATCAAAATATAAGACATCACTAGATGATGTGGAAGGTTCACTTGATCGATTAGTGTACAAGTAGTCTTCATTATCTGAATGTTCTTTTTGCTCAACAATATTTCCTTGCTGATAGGGTTTTCTTTTCCATTTCCCCTTTTTCTGCCCTTGACTGTAGTTCATATGTCCCTTATGAGATTATTGGTGTTGAGGTCCAAAATTACTTGAGGAACCTTTCTTGTATGTATTATACCAACAATATTTTAATTCATGTCCTCTACTGTAGATTGGACATTGTTTCTTTTGTTGCTTGTATTATTATTTATCTTGATTCTGATTTTGGGACTTTTGATAGGAATTAGGTTTTCCTTTTCCTTTTCCTTTCCATTTTTGATGAGAAGAAACTACCTGCTCCTCTTCACCATCATTTTTATTCATGGCTTCCTCTTTTTGTAGTACGTTTACTAGTTTGTCAAAAATAGCTATCGTATCTGACAAGATTAGTGTTGTTACAAAAATGCGGGAAGAAGAAGGGAGAGATCTCAGAACAATGGGAATGCGAGATTCATCTGTGACCACTTATCCTAGGGCTAGAAGTGAATCCCTCAACTCTGAAACTCTTCTTAAGAAAGCTTCTATTTTCTCATTTTGATTAAACTTTATTGTGTGTAACTGAATTTGCAAATTTAGAATGACATTCTTGTTTTTGGCCTCGTATATCATGCTCAACTTATCCCATGCTTCTTTGGCCATTTCAGAATCTTGAATGTGGGGTTACACATCGTCGGAGACTCCAAACAAGATGATTATCTTGGCCTTCTGATCAGATCCATCAAACTCTCACTATTGTGTTGAATCAGTAGTTGATCTAGTTAGAGTACCATTCACAATAGACCAGATCTTTTAAAAATCAAGTTGTGTCTTGATTTTTGTCTTCCATGCAACATAGTTGTTTCCTCTGAGTAGTTATGAATATGGAAGAAATAATTTTGGGGCATTGGTGGCTATTTTGCATAATCCACTGATAGGGTTAGGCTCTTATCACTCACGGTATCAGGTCTCCAAATCTATATAACTTCAGTGTGATATATTAAGCCTTTCTATATACGTGCCATTCCGATATACCCGTTGGTACATGGAATAAACTCACCCTTTCTATATAATCGACAGTACGTAAAAGAGGTGTTAATGTACCTAAAATAATTTGATACATGGTACCAAGACAGTTCTGAAAGGGGTCTATGTGATTATTGACACTAAATCAAAGAAATATCCTCATAAGTGTGTGTAACTTTTCTATACACTTGGATAATTTCTTAGTATGGATTTAATTCATGCAATCGTTCACATACAGATGGGATGACTCATAGTGTGTGCGATGTGACCTTATTACTCCCTGTCAATTTAAAGGGTTTATGCCTAAACAACGTTATTCTAGCTATATTAGGTGTTAAGTATATTAGTAGTCACAACGGCTTTACCCGTAAGCTCTTCCCAAAGGCACTGTATATATCGAACATTGTGAATGAGATCTAGGATCTAGTAGGTGTTTTAGAGCCAAATTTCATTGTCTTTTATTACAATTCTTTGCTATTTTGAGTATTTATAATGTTTACAGTTGACTATGGGAACCTAAAAATTAGTACAATACACTAAAGTATAAAATTACATTAAAAATTTTGGAAAAATTGAATGGCATGCAATTTTCTTTGTTTTTCAGGGCCCTGGTGGCCTCTGGAGCCCAATATGGCTTGCTGAGACAAAAACTATAAAACACTAGCTTAAAATGATTTTTTTAGGTAGGCCTCCTTTCGAAAAATGTGCTCAGAATGCAAAAATATGTAGAGTGGAGGAAATTTTTTGTGCTAAAATAGGGTTTTTCTCACTAAATTTAGTTAGTTATAACTAAATTTGAATTTTCCGCTAAATTTAGTGATTCCACTAAATTTCCCACCAAATTTGGTAGTGGGTGAGGGTGGGGGATTCGACCCATTGACCTCTCTTGATGGGAAGTGTCTTACAAAAGTTATGCTAGCCACTTGGGTAGCTAAGCTAAACAATTACATATGAAGAGCAAATTGTAATTAAACACTTCTAAACGATAAAATCATACCTCTTCAAAAAACACAGTTTGGGAAAGATGGTTTTGAACAAAAATTATAGCAAAGAGAAAAATTAAAGGTGGTTTTAGTGAGAATGAAGGTGGTTTTAGGTGTCTATGGTGCCTTAGAGAAAATTTTCTTCCTTCCTTTGAGCTTGTAATCTCTTCCTTGATGTATTTTATCCTCATCAACCTTAATTGCAATGAATAAATGCATTTTTGATGAATTTGATGGTGTTTTTGAGGAATTTGATGATGGTATTGCAGGGGATGTGGCTGGGAAGTTGCCGAGGAAACTTTGGCTCTGTTTTTCTTGCACAATCTTCTCCAATGCTCCTCAAACTCTGTTGCAATCCTCTAATATCCTTCAACCTGCTCTGAAACCAAATGTAAAATAGGGACAAAAGCTTGTATGATTTTATTAATTATCAATAAATAATATACATAGGTGAAAGATATAATATATAAATGTATTAGACAACTGGATATAAACAAAACAAGATGTTGCATAGGTCCAACAATATTCCTCAATACAAAAACTTCCAATAAACCATCTGGGAATCAAAACAAAACTAAATGCAATAGGCATATAGTTACAACAAATAAATAAATAATATGGTTAAAGAACATAACCATATAATAATGTAACTAATTAACCTATTTACCATAGCTACCTATAGTAATAGTAAATACTAGGCAAAATTATTATTTACTGTAATAGTTTACTTCTTCTCGTGCTTTACTGTGAGTTCATGGTTAAGTGGTGGATGTATCTGGTGGAGCATCCAATTTTTCATTTCATATCATGCTATTATACCACTTGGGAATACACTATACTTATCTCATGGGTTATGGTCGTATTTTATCTTCACTATCATCACTTTCATCTTTAGCAAGAACATCAACTTCTGTTTTTACAAGAGGTGAGTACGAAGGAGGAGTATCAACTTCATTTTTCTCAAAGAAATCAACATATCTTCTGGTGTAGAATTTCTGGGTATTTGTATCCATCAATTTATACCCAACAATCTCTTCATTGTAGTTAATGAAGATGAGTTTGTGTGACTTCATATCCAAATTATGTTTATTCTACTTGGGTATGTGTATGCTTTCTTTGCACCTAAATACTCTTAGGTGTGTAATATATGGCTTCCGCTTCAACCATGCTTCATGTGGCGTTACTCCATCAAGAGAAATAGTAGGCACTCTGTTTACCAAATAAACTATTTTATTGGCTTCTTCATCAAAAAGTATCATCACTAGTCCATAATCATTGATCATGTAATGCACCATTTCAATGATAACACAATTTCTTCTCTTAATGACACCATTCTACTATGGTGTTTGTTGATGAGGCATATGTCAACAAATCATGTAAGCTTGTAGGTAGGATTTGAACTTATTAATGGTGAAATCCCCCCCTCGATCTAAGTGGAGAGATTTGATGTGATGACCAGTCTCATTATCTACAGTAACTATTAATTTCTTGAATTTCTCAAAAGCATCACTTTTCTTATGAAGACAATATATCCACATTTTTCTTGAATAATCATCAACAAAAATCATGAAGTATTGAAATCTAGAATGAATAGGTTGCATCAGACTATAAATATTTGTATGAACCAGATCAAGATTAAAATGAGCACGATAAGTACTCTTTTGGAATGAAGCTCATTATTGTTTACTTGTTAATCAGTTAGGACACTTATGTTTATCCTTTTAGAGAGATGGAAATCCTCTCACCATGTTGTACCAGTGAAGTATTAAGAGATATTTGAAAGTGATGTGACCAAGTCTCCTATGCCACAACTATACTGATGAATAATTCTTAGCCACAAGTGCTTGATCATCCCTATGGAAAATGTCAAGCTGGAACATACGTAATTTTAAGCCTCTTGATTTGTCTCAAATTAAACACACTTTCTTACTGAAATGACTATCAAATTCAATCTCAATATTGTGATCAACAAGATGAATTACTAATAGTATATTTTTTGTTAAGCTAGGGACATATAGTACATCGGATAAACTACAATTTTGTGAATCAAGAGGAAGAGAAATGTTCCCATTCCCATGTACTATGTAAGAGGAATAATCACTTAATGAAACATGGTTTTTCAATGGTGTGTCCTTCGTGGTAGTAAATCAATATCTGTTCATGGTAATGTGTCGAGTGGCTCCTAAATCAACATACAAAATTTCACTATATGATGTGGATGGTTCAATAGAATGAGCAGTGTACAAGAAGTCCTTGCATTCTGACTGTTCTTGTTACTCAGAAATATTTCCTTGGTGATGGTGTTTTATTATCACGTTCCCCTTCTTCTGCCCTTTATTGTAGGTGATTGTCCCTTATGATATTTCTGATATTTAGGTCCATAATTACTTGATGAACCTTTCTTGTATGTATTATATAAATAATCTTCTACATCATGTCCTCTATTGTAGAGATGGCATTTATTCTTTTTCATGTCCCGATGTCGATGCTGATGCTATTTTGGGGACTCTAGAGAGGAATGAGATTTTTATTTTCATTTTCCTTGTCATTTTTCATGAGAAGATAGTGCCTACTCCTCTTCATCATCTTTATTCTAGATTGTTTGTTCTTGTTTTGGTACATTCACCATATTTTCAAAACTAACTATCTAATTTGACAAGTTGAGTGTCATCACAAAAATGTGATATGAAGGAGGGAGTGATCTTAGAAAAATGGGAACAAGAGTTGTATCATTGACCTCCTCTCCTATGGATAGAATTGAAGCCCTAAATTATATAAATCTTCTTAAGAAAGCTTCCACTTTTTCATTCTGTTTGAATTTCAGTGTGTGTAACTGACTCTAAAAATTCAGAATGGTGTTCTTGTTTTTGGCCTCTTATATTGTGCTCAACTTATCCCATGCTTCCATGTCTGTTGTAGCATCTCAGAATTTGGGGTTCCACTTCTTCAAACACTACAAACAATATTATGAATTTTGCCTTCTGATTGGCCCTTTCAAACAGTCTCTATAGGGCTGCATCATCTAGTTATCTTGTTACAAAACCGTTCACAATAGGCCATAACTTCTCAAACTCAAGTTTCATTTTAATCTTAGTCTTCCATGCAACATAATTATCTCCTCTTAGGAGCTATGAGTTTAGAATAAATAAATTAGGGGCATTGATGCCCATTTTTTTATTTCACCGACAAAGGGTAAGACTCTTATCACTCCAAGTGTAAGGTGTCCCAATATATATAAAGTTAGTCCAATATACTAAACCTTTGTATATGCATGCCCTTCTGATATACCCATTGGTAGGTGGAAGAATCTTTCCCTTTGTATATACTCGGTAGTACGTGAAAAAGGTGTTAACGTATGTGTAAGAATTCAATATGTGGTACCAACACAATACTGAAAGGTGTTTGTGTGATTATTGACACTGACTCAAATAAATATCCTCATACACGCACGTAACTTCGTTGTATACTCGGATAATTTAAGTGTCTGAATTTACAACATGCAATCATTCATAGATTGATGGGATGTCTCAAAGTGTGTGTATTGTGTTCTTATTACTCCTCGTCTATTTATAGGGACAATTCCCAGATGACATTGTTGCAGCTATATTAAGTGTTAAGTGCAGTACTTGTCATGACGGATTTACCCGTAAGCGCTTATTAGAGGCATTGTATATATCGAACACTGCAAAAGAGATCTAAAGATCTTGTGAGTGTTACAGAACAAACTTTTTTAACTGAGTTTGTTTACAATACTTTGCTAGTTTTTATCAATTACAATGTTTGCAGTTGAATATGGTAACCTACAAATTAGTACAATCCACTGAAAAAGTAGCATTGTATCTAATATGTAGAAAATTTGAATGGCAGACATTTTTTTTTGTGAGGCCCTGGTGGCCTTTGGAGCTCAATATGGCTCTTAGTGCAAAAAACAAAAAATAGCAAAAATTGTAGTTTTCAGATATCCCCCCTTTGGAAAATGTTTCTCAGAATGAAAAATGAAGTAAAATGGGAGAAATATTTTTTTGCCCTTTGATAGGGTTTTCTCTGGTAAATTTAGGGTGGGGTTTGGTTGTGGTTAATTAGGTTACCATAGGTTATTGCTGCTAAATGTTAGCAAACCAAGAAAAAAAACCCACTAAATGTAATAGTTTAAAAGTTTATTATTTGCAGGGGGGTCGAACAGTTGACCTTTCCACCCCAAAGCTTCCCCACTAACCAACATGGCATGTATAACACTTGAAATATAAATTGAAGAAAATTTTATATAAATGGAAAACAATGTGACTAACCTTATAAAAGGTGACATGGAAAATGATGGTGAACCACATGGAATCTAATGGGAAGAGGTGGATTATGTATTGCGTAGAAAATGGATCTAGGATTCTTTGAGGAATTGTTTGTCGTTTGTTGATAGTTTGATATTATTTGGCCGCCGTTATGCTATCCCATTTCATTTTTTTTGTTGTGTGCAGTGTCAGGAACCATGCTTGGAGGTGGAGGCTTGCAACTTACCCACTCATGTTTATTATGTCCACCACTTTTATTGCTGACTGTGTTTTATAATGCTTGTATGCAGGATCCTACTTGGGCTCTAACTTTGGAATTGTTAATCAATGCATAACTTAGGTAAGGGATCATTTCGATGAAGAACATGTCACTTTATTTTTATTTTTTGGAGGTTCACAGGATGGTAGGGGGAGGGTATTGAATCGTATAGCAGTGTAAATACCTCATCTCACCTCCAATATTGCCCTACTCATGGGTTATGGGGACATCATTTCCCGAGCTTAACACTCTACAATCCGATCCAACATAAATTACCTATGAAACAACTCGATTTAGAGCTCTGTGGAGAGCTCAGAAGTCAACTTGATACAAACCAAAGGAAGATACTCCTCTAAATATAGAGGTCTACTAATTGTAGGAGAGAATAAATAGTTTTCTAAATTAGAGGAAAAGCCCCTAAAGGGGAAAAAATGATTTGTTTTTCTTTTGATTTTTTGATTCTGATTTTTTTAAATCATAATTAGCTCCAGAAGAAAAAATGTCCTAGTACAAGGGGCACCATTGAAAAAAAAAATTGCATTCTAAACATCTAGAACTAAACACGAGGTTGTGGGGACACATGAATAAGACTTGGAAGTTGTAGGAGGTTGTACAGGGTCTCCAACTACTGCAAATGATTATCCAAGCTCATCTATTTCTTCTAAATTATATCTACACACCTTCTCTACTCACAGGGGCTCTAACCTGCTCTAATACCAAATATGGAAGAGGGATGAAATACACACAAGTATTATTGATGTTTAATCAAATCAAGTACAATAGTGAAGGTTGCAATATTTATAGATATTGGACAACCAAGATTTAAAAAAAAGAATAATTTTCACAAGTGCAAAAATAAAACATACGTGAAATAATACAAACAAATATGTTGTTGAAATAATGTAACAATAATCCTATAACAACCTCACGTATGCATGATAAAAGCAATAAAAATTGTTATAAAAACATAACCATACAACAATAATATTAAACCACCCAATTACCTAAGTAACTACCTCAGTAAAAAATAATTAGCTAAAGTACAATGCATAAGTACTTATAATAAACTATTTTTACATTAAAAAAATCATCCTTCAAAGAAAATAGACCTAAATGATCTACCCCATACGCAGGTCGAAGGTGAACATGATTCTCGCGTAGGATTAAATAATGAACTTATGTTACAATGATCTAATATTGCTAATATATTATTGTTTTATTTCCATTTATATGGTTTCTATTCCGAGGATCCCTTATTTTTTGTTTGATAAAATCAACAAAATTTTGTTGGCCTATCTCTAGCAAGGAATAAATGAGACCAGGAAAATACATACTGTTAAATGGGTTGACATTGTTACTTTTTAAAGATCTTGGGGAAGCGGGGATTTTGATCTTAAGAAAACACAAATATCAGTGTAGGTGCTAATTGTTTGTGACAAGCTCTCTCAAATATTCAAACCATGTTTTATAAGATATCCATGAAAATAAATGTAAATTAATAAATGTATAAATCAATAAAATAAAGTGTTGGAACATTTTTCATCCATGGATAATGAATTAAGTAGTAATGAATTAATTATTGTATGAAAATGTCATATTAGTGCTAACGTCACAATCAAAATTCTTATGTGAATAAAATTACTTTTTATTGTTTCATTAACTACAGATTGGACCTTAAATTTTACATATTGGAAAGTTACTAAATAGGTGGATTTATAGAACATCAAGGGACTGACCAAGTGATTTGTGATAATATTTTTAATAAATATGTTTATTGAATAGACTCACCACCTTTTACAATGAATGTTTATATTAAATCCCCTAGCAATCTTGTATTAATTACAAGTATGTGAAATCATACTCACTCCATATATTTACTAATCCTCTCTCCCATATTTTCAAACCTTTCAGGTTTATTTCACTAGCTTTCATTTCATATGTCATGGCCTTTCCAATGTTTCCTTTCATGCAATTTTCTGCGTCGGTTCGTGAAATGGGATTTTATACCAAAATTTCACAACACCAATTGAAATGCATTTTTTATTGAATCAGAGAAAGACATGGTTTCTATTAAGGGATTTCTTGGAGAATATTATCATTATCTTGAGGGACATGTGATGGTAAATTCCAAAGTTAATTCTACATTCATTTGTCATCTTCTTATCATACATCCAACAAAGAATTGGGATTTGGAGATTGGTCGTCCCTAGATCAAGGTAGTGTATAGGGTTAGCACAAAATCAGAAATGTTAAAAATGTCAAGTCTGTCGTGGTCCTTCCTTTGTCAAGATCGTTATTTACACAAAGTTTTGATGGATGTGAAATTTTTTGGAGAGTTTTATTAACTGTTTGATGTCCTAATGCATTTCATGTTTGGTGTGTCCAAATGGGGTGAGATAATGAGGGTGGAACTTAGTTCTCTCCTCTTTCCTAGCCTGGATGATATGTTTTCTCCACTACAATAGGAACTGACACATTAGGATATTCTTCGCAAGAAATTTTGTGAGGTGTATGATTAGCTAAAGAGTCGAGCTAGTGCTGAAAAAGAGCATTGTTTCTCGGAACCGCCTATGGAAACCATTTTCATCCCCGTAAAAGTGGAGGTTACGAATGTGTCATCTAATTCATTTAAATAAGTGCTTCTAAAATCAGTTAGTCTATATCTTTGTTTTAGTTGTTTTATATTTTATTTAGTTTCGTTGTTATCGAATTGTCTTCTCTGTCTTACTGGCTAGGCATTTTTTTGTATTCTCAATCAGTTGTGTATTTGGCATTGGCCCTTGTGTGTTTTTAGCAAAGTATTAATAGATCATTTTTGTTTATATATTGATCCTCTGGTTATATATTTACTATAAAGGGAAAGGGACCCTTCATTCCTCATTTAGTTATAAAAACAAGAAATTTTTAATAATATTTTTTGTTATTTTTTGCAATAAGTAATTTAAACAATTAATCACTATTAAATTTTGTTTTTTTAAAGTTATCAATTAGTTTCACAATTTTTCTCTGCGGACGAATTAAGTTGTGTTTCTTATGTTTTTTGGATATCATTAATTAATTGATGCAAGAAATAGTAGTTGTATTTTAAATGACTCAAGTTCCAAATAAATTCTTCTATTGTTATAAAAAAATTGGCAAATTTGGATATTTATGTTGTGTTACAAAATTATGGCCCATTGCAATGAATAATATCCATCTCAAAACTATAAATTTTTTTGCATATGTATGGGTTCAATACTACTTTTATAGATGTGTACCACTCAAACCATCCAAACGCATTTACAAAAGTCTCTGCAAACAAAATGGAGAAAAGGTGTTAAGACTAATATGAGTAGGCATGGTTTCATATTGTATAGATTATAAGAAAACAAATCAAAAAGCAATATATTATTTCAATTTCTTTATTAAAACATATATTTGTTACATTTAGACTCTTCAAGGTTGTACGATGACATAATGACAATCACAAAAAATATAAACAAGAAATAAGTAATTAGCTATGGTTATAAAAGCATTGTTTATAAATGTGATCTAAAGAATTCTAAGCCAATTTATATAAATAGAATGTACATTCGCTACCCACTAAGCATGCTTGCATTTGAAATTAATGTGGAAATGGTTGGAAGCATCAAGCATCGAAATATTAACATTCTTCATGAATATTAATTTTCTCCACTTGGAAACCTGTTGTTTTATGATTATAGGGTAAACAAGATTATGTAGGACATCCTACATGGTGAGTAAAATGATTTAATGTTATGAAGAATAATGGATTTATAAATTATAGATTCATATTTTGAAATAAAAGATCCAATCAATATCTAAACTTCAGATTAAAATAGATTGATGGAAAATCTAGCAATTGTTTTATTAATTTTTATTTTCATATAGAATCATCAAAGAAGATTAAGCTAGACTAGAACACTCAGCTAAATATTTCTCATGTTGCTGAAGAAGGATAACCATATCTTCATTATGTTGGTAACCCACACATTGTTCATAGGGATGTGAAGACTTTCGAAATTATTTTGGATTATAATTTTGAGGCACATTTGACAGAATTCGTCATTGACAAGTGCATTCCCTCAACCAAAAACCACACCTCTTCATATGTTATGGGTACCATTGATTATATTGACCTAGAATATGCAAGAACATCAACACTTGATGATAAATATAATGTATACAGTTACAAAATTTCTCTTCTAGAGTTCTTTACTTAAAGAAAGTTGTGGCTAATAAGTCAAAGTTGCAAAGGGCCTAGAAATTTTACAAGGCTAAGGGAATGGGCAATGCTGGACCCATAAAAAGTAACTAAGTACATAGGGCATGAAGCCTTGTGGCACGTGATGAAAGGGAATGAAGTGACGTACAAAAGTAATCCTTATAAAGGCATGAAGGGTCACGCCAAGTCATATTGGAGCTAGGACTTAGTGAAGTTTTGGATAAAATAGGAAAAGATGTGCATATGGAGTGAACAGAAAAATGACTAGATATAGATGTGGATAAGATTTGAAGACTTTTAGTCCGAGTAAAGGATATTCCATGGAATTATTACAACTATCATGGAAGGATAATAGGTCAATGTTGTTAAGGATTAGCTAACATAAACATGTGAATGACACTTGATTGAAATAAATGGATGGAGACACCTAACAAGTTCCTAGGTAGTGGTAGAAAAAACGTGAGAAGATTCTAGTAGGTCTTCATAGGTGATGATGAACGTTTAGGAGAATATTCCTTAGACTGCCTAATATAAAGGATTATTCCTAGAAGAAGGGAGAGGGTGAGGAGTAAGAAATAAGAGAGAGAGGAATAGGAGAGAATAATGTGGTGTGTATAACAGAGAGATCTAGAATGTAAAGAATTTTTTTTATTATAAAATTTACTATGGATGGAACCTCTAAATGTAATCTTGGCTACTGTAATTGATTCATCAATATAATGAAGCAATTTTGTAATACCCTAACAAGGAGTCCTGATGTGTTTTTCCATTTTTTCATATGGGTGTTACTAGTTTCCTCAATGTTGTTTCATGATTGTTTCTACTTTTAATTGATCATGTTAAATCTGCATTTAGATTATATGTTCTAGGAGTATAAGATTACATCTAAAATACTATGGATAAATGCACTCATTCTCTTGTGATACTATATCATCATGTTAATAAAGCGCGTTATCATGAAGCTCACATAAAGGAGGGGCTTGGCACCTAACCGTGGCTCGAGTGAGCTTCTAGGGTAGGACTAGATGTTATGCCAATGCACCTAGGATTGGTTACTGAAATAGGCTATGGTATTTTGAGACTATATTTTGGTTCCATTGTCAGGACCTCTTTTTGAAGTTGTTTTGAGAATGATGCATGATGACAAAATGCTTGACCTTGGAAATTGTCGAAGCATGATTTAAGAGCATGGAAGATGAATTTTCTCAAATATTTATTATTAGACCAGATTTTGATGCACACAAATGGGTAGAAAAACATTTGTATCATGAGCTATATAAAACCTTCTTTTGTTGTTTTCCAATAGAGTTGTATGAATGGATTTCAGCATATGTATCTAGATCAAGGTTTTACTATATATCTCGCATGTTGACCCAAGATGAATATTAGAGGTTACAGGATGTTGACTTAACTTAGATGCTTGTTATTGATCATTGGTGGAAAAGAGTGTTGACTAGTTATACCCTGGAATATGTTATTTCTACATATTCTTGTTCTAAGGTTGTTGAGTTTGAGTTCTTAAGGGAGTCTAGAGGATCATTTTTGTACACTATCCCTTTAGCTATGAAGATCTTTATCCTTAACCTAAGTTTGGAAGCATTTCCTATGGTCAGCTAAGCTTCTTCTGAGTGTTGGGTGAGGAAGATAGGGTGGAGGAAGATGACACACATTGTAGCTAAAAAATGAGAGACAAGAGAGACGACTCAAGTACAATAAAGCATGTGAAAGGGAGTTGGATAGGTAAACCAAGGTTGCAAAAGTGATGGATTTATGGAGGCAGACATTGTGGGAATGAATTGAGGTTTGCACAGAGGACATGGAGCTTGAGCAGTCTATGCTAGCCCATCTCGGTAAGAACATAAGAGATATCCCTTCAGCTTCTGATGAGATTTCATCTCTTGGAGAGAAAATAACCATTGATGCACATTTGAACCTGCATAGTGACCAACCCATAGCCCTTAGTCTTCGAAATAAAGAGATAAGTATTAATAACATAGTTGATATTGGTGGAAGTCACCGATCTATACCTAGGAGATATAATTTGTCATTTGGTACATCTATGGGTAAATAATCATTCCCTGTGTTTGGAGGAATATTTTTTGGAACAACATTTGGGAAAAGTATGGGTATATAAATTTTGGGTATTGTGTCATGAAGCGATGTGGGAAACACATCTGGTAGTGGTGTAATATCACAAATAGATGGCACACATTTCAGTGGGAAATTGGGGACACTAAACGCAACCACTTTAGGCCCATTACTAGCTACAAGGGGTCGATTTGGTGGTATAAGAGATGGAGGGCCTGGTGCACTGGATGGATTCGGTGGATCAAGAGGAATGGGACCTGGTGGATCTAGTGGATTTGGTGGTGGAGGAAACACTAGAGGAAATCAAGGTTTTGGGTCAGGTGGAAAACGGACTCAACCACCTCAGAAAGTATTCTTCGAGATGTCTTTGCACATAAAAAACTACAAAGGTGTCGAGGATGCTACAGAGCATGTACACAAGTACGAACTACTATAGTGCATGAAGGATATCACTACCCTAGTGTAGAATGCAAGTAAAGTTACAACAATGTTGCTAGGATATGCACATAGTTGGTACCAAAAATAGGATCCCCATCAGACAATGGTAGATTACACCGCATTGAAGAATGAATTCTTAGATGAGTTTCATATCCCTGAGTTTGAACAAAAGAGCATTAGCACGCTGAAGGAGATCCAATAAGGAATGGAAGAGAGTGTGTGGGAATATGATGTCAATTTTAAAAATCTTTTGTCAAAACTATCTTATGATATTCATCCTTCTCAGCATGCTTAGTGGTTTGTAAGAGGATTGATAACACCATTTAGGAGAGCACTTTCGCACAATATTTTAACAGACCAATGTAAGGGCTTGGAGTCTACCCCATGTATTGAGTTTGTTGGAAGCGTGGATACTAGTGTTAGTGCCTTTCTTGAGGCTCAAATTGCTATAATAGTGAAGCATCTAGAAAATTTATCTATGAACTCAGTGCATGAAACTTACAGTGGTATGTGGTGCACAAGTTATAAGGTAGAGAAGCACACAAAGGACAGTTGTCCTCGGAGATTTGTATGTGCCATGACGATGGAATCTGAAATTTTCCATGAAGATCATGATGCAAGTAGATTCCCATTACTACAACGCATGATCCTTAAAAATGTTTCTTTCTATTGTAAGATTTACACCTATACTACTCATGATAGCAAATATTTTTAGATTGATTGACCAGATACATGATTTCATTGATATTGGTGTCCACCAAACCAGCCTTGTAGATGGTTTCAAGGACAATATTCGTCACTATGAAGGGTGCATAGATGGAGGAGCGCGTGGAAGGATTTTCCGAGGAGGATTTCATAGTCATGGTAACCGTGGAGGAGGAAGAAGTAAGTTCCCATGTGGAACCTGTTATAATTGTGGATCTACGGAACACTATAACCGTTAGTGCCCTGATCTACTACAATGCTCTTGGTGTGGGAAGAAGCATAAATATTAGGACTTCCCGAAGCTATTTGAATATATGACCCAGCAACACCAAAAGGACAATATTTTTAGGATGGTAAGCATAAAGAAGGATAATTCACAATGGATGCCAAGAGTGGCACATGAATTAAAACTAGATCCTGAACTAATTACAATGCGAGTTAAAGCTATGGGATCAAGGGAAGAACCAAGGCAAAGAGCATTGTTTATTAGAGAAGAAGTGATGCATGGAAAGTATCCAGACCCTACTCATCATAAAGAAGTGTATCAAGATACCATGGATGTGATTTGAAGCCTACAAGGAGAGATACGGTGCCTGAAGGAGCAGTCAAAGTAGTTAGAACAAAGGAAGAACGCGGAGGCTCCATAGAAGGACCTACATGAAGTTAAGGAATTATGTAAAATGTTGAGGTAAGAGAATATCATTCCATTGCTAGGAGATTAGTTACAAGAGAAGGTAATGCACGCTGGAGAAGGGCGTGAGAGACTAGTTGTGCATGCTAACCTTCCTCCTCATAGCCTTGATTAAGATAAGGAGATTACCTTTAATGCTATTGTAAATGGGTGGCTTTTAAGAAATATTCTGATTGACACGGGAAAAAATGTCAATTTTCTCACTCGAGATGCATGGAATCAAGGGGAAGGCCCTCATTACAGCCATCTTGAATGTGATGTATATAGCTAACAAAATAAAGGTAGTTCCCATTAATGTCTAGAAGGATTTTGTTATCACTATCCAAGGGGAAAATTTCACTGGAGTTTTCAAAGTCTTGGTGCTAGCTAAGGCAGAAAACTTTCCAGTGTTACTTGGGCACCCCTAGTGTTATAAAAACAATGCTGACCTACGATTCAACAAGTGGTATATAATTTTTGAAAATAAAGAAGAACAGGTCATCATCTCTTTAACTGATGGAAAGTCAAAACCTTATACTGAACCCTTGGGAGAAGAAGTTCTTGATAGGATCTATGTGCGCTCTATCAGGGACCCTGAGGTGATTAATCCTACGGAAGGAGTTATTTAGTTTGAGGACACTCAATCCCTAAGTGATAAAAATAGTGTGTCATGTGACAATTGGGTGCACATGACTTATGAGTTAATTGGGTGAAAGATAAGAGGCTCTATGATAAGGGTAACGATGGTGCGTTTAGTCAAGTTCCTAAGAGGGAAGAAGTTACATAGTTATTCTGGAGGAGCCAATGCTGAGGATTTATAACAAGAAATGAAGGCTCAATGGAAAAATGAGGTTGAAAGAAGAGGGATGATCAAGTATAAATTTCTTGAGAATGCAACTCATTTTTGTGTGACACACCACATTAGCCTTAAGAATCACATTATCTATTATTTTTTCATGAAGTAATGAACCCACTACAATAAAAGACTACCATGGAAAGGAACCCACCTTGTTTCATGTCAAAGCATGTGAGAAAACATGGATGGGAGGCATGGAGGCCTTATCACCTTCTTTATGGGTGCATAAGCTATATTCTACCTTACAAGGTTGTGCACGCATATGGTACATTAACTCAAAGACGTGACATCAGATAGGAAATTGGCAGGAGTTCATGAATGACCTCTTTCAAGATTTCAAATATTGGAACACTAAACCATCAGTGGATAGGGCATTTCAGGATGATAAGTGACTAAAAAAGGGAGATAGTGTCGTGGAAGAAGATAAAATATGAAAGTTATTAGGTTAACCTGGTTTGAAGACATTCTTTAATGAAGAGGAATCAAAGGAGACAGAGATTAGGCACGCATGCATGGAGAAAGTAAAGGGGAAATTCATCTATCTGATAGATGGTGAAGAGGTAGAAATTTTCAATGTCAACCATACCGAAGATACGTGAAAATTTAGGGATAACGCTGATGAGAAAGAAAGTGCCTAACATGAAACTCTAAAAACAAATATGGTTAACATTGGTTTGGAGGTTGAACCTCAGGATGCCACTATTGGAGACTATTGGTCAAATAAGGAGGTTTTAAAGTTCATTGATCTATTGTGCAAATGTTAGGATTTATTCCCATGTGGGTACCATGACCTTAAAGGCATTCGCCATTCCTTGAGGGAGATGAAAATCAAGCTAAAGGAAGGTGTGCACCCAATTCAGAAAAGGCCTTATCAAATGAATATGAACCTTCATATTAGATTCAAGGAAGATATAGACAAGATCATAACATCAGGCATCATTAAGGGCATTAAAGAATCAGAATGGATAAGTCCAATGATCATAAGCATTAAGAAGGATGGAAGGATAAAGATTTGTGTTGACTATATGGACCTGAATGTAGTATGTGTCCTTGACTCTTTTCCAACACCCTTCACTGAGGAAATTTTGGAAGGATTAGCTGGGCATGAAATCTATTCCTTTACAGATGGATTCTCAGGATACCATCAGGTTAGAATTGCTAAATAAAACCAAAAGAAGACAATTTTTTCCACTGAATGGAGAATTTTTACCTGTATGGTCATGCCTTTTGGATTGAAGAATGCGCCTGTTGTGTTTCCGCTCATAGTGGTCTAGGCATTTTAGGATTTATCCAAAAGTTCCTTCAGGTCTACCTTGATGACTGGACGGTATATGGACTAGTAAAAGATCATTGTTACAATTTGAGGCTGATTTTTGATAATACTTGAAGTTTATCAATGGATATGCAAAGATCTCCGCGCAATTGGAGGAGTTACTAAAACACAAGATTTCATTTCTTTCAGGATAGGCATAACATATGCCATTTGAAACTCTTAAGGATAGGCTTATCACTACGCCCATATTACGCTTTCCTTTTTGGGATAAGCCATTTCATGTACATATCAATGATTTAGGAACGAGGATTGAAGGAGTCTTAGCACAACCTAGAGAAGGGATTTTTTATCACCCCCTTTTCTTTGCAAGTAGGAAGTTGACACCAGTAGAGTAGAAGTATGTAGTACCCACTTCCCTTTGGTACCTTTTATTACTGATCATGATATTGTGGACTATGTGATGGACATTTTTATATTTTTGATTTAGTATGATGTTAGATGTCAGATCCTGGATTACTATTGAATCTGATTCATATATGATGCATGATGATTATTGGAGACATTATATATATAATTGACATGTTTTTGGACATGGTTATATATATATATATATATATATTTATGGGTGTTGTTGGGACATGTGATATTTAGATATATTGAGTAGACTGAGAAAATTGAATTTAAAATTGATGGTTTTATAGTTGGTGATGAAATTATAAGTGATATTGTTGATTGTCTGGATGTTTTTGTGAATCATATATAAATATTGATAATTTTAAAATTATATTATATTCATTTTGGACGTTTTGATATGGCCACGAGGCCAAAGGAGGTATTTATGTTTTGCAGGTTAAAAATCACAACAAACATCGGGGGATTGGAGACCAACCACAATGGAATTCTAGGTGAATTCAACAAAGTCACCATGGCAACTTGTTTTATTGTGTTGTGTTTTTTGTTGTTAGGGATTCCCATGGGGGGGGGGGGGGTCACCTTTATATGTTACCATGGCTTTTGTGTATTTTATTTATGTGGTTACTTTTTATTATTGTTGTATGTATTTTATTAGTGATGTGTCCATTTCTTTTATTTAATTAAACTGTGGTAGATTAATGTGAGAAAACATATGGCTAAAAGATAAATAAATCAAATTGGGATATGGGAAAGTAATTATAGAAGTTTTTGCCTTTGTATTAAATATGTAAGAGATGTGTAAGTTTGTTTAAGAATTGTGTAAGTTAGATTTGGAGTATGAAATAAACCACCTCCTTGATAATTCGAATTTCTCCTTGGGAGCTGTTGTTGGAGGCTTGTGGGACAAGTAAAACTTGTCTCATGCCTCTTAAAGCTATTTACCAACCATACCTATGGTTGGATGGTTGATTTTATCCCTTTTTAATGCATTTTATTAATCATGTTTGCATGTTTTATTACACTCTTCTTATATGTTATTTAATTTGCAGTCCTTTGGGATGTTCAAATAAATTTGTCTTATTTTCACCCACCTCTTTATTGTGCTTGGGAGAATGAAATTTTTCTTTTGTGTTGGAGTTGAGGATGTGAGAGGTGGCATCCTACATGGATCCACATCATCATCTTCTCTTCCATCTTGTATAGAATTCAAACTCTTTTCTTGTTTTGGGTTGTTGAATATTTTGTTTCTTGTTTAATTCTTTGGGGTGCATTTTTGCTGTTGAGAGATCTTGTGGATTTTGGAGGAGATTGGAGATAATTTAATACTTGGCATTGCTATTTTGGGACTGTTTTGTTGGCATTGAGAGCTTACTATTTGAAAACAAAAGCTACCAAGGAGAGGTAGGAGCTTAGCTCTTCTCTTATGCTGTTAATTATTGTTGTGTTTCTTTGAATGGTGTATGTTTTGTTTATTTGTTGGCTATTTGGGTAGACTACCATAGCGATGGTGTAGGAGAAGGCTATGGGGAATCCAAGTGGGGGGGCATAAGGGAATTCTAGTGGCATCATATTTGGTGGAGGAATTTTGGGTTTGGGATCCACCATGGAAAAGAAATAGCTCGTATTTCTTACTTTGTGGGGAGCATAAGGATATGCTTGGTGAATTTTATTAATGGTTTGTTACAGGTGGATGCCCAATTCCCATTAGGAGGCATAAGTAGCTTCCCTCATATTCCTTGATTTTTTGGCTTGCATGATAAAGCCTGAGTTTTGTTTGAATTTTTTAAAAGTTGTAAATTGTTGTCTTGTGTTGAACTGTGTTTTAATTTGATTATGAATGTTGAAAGAATGTTGTGTGTTGTGGAAGCTTGTTGTTTCCATAGGTTGCTATCCATTTCTTATTTCGTTTTGGTTGGGGCTCAGGGGCTAATGATGGAGGATGGCTTATCCTTTTATTGAATTTCTTGGTTAGGTGGAGAGAATTTCCTTTCCCCCACTTTTGTTGTTATGAAAATGAAAGAAAAATGAAACTTGGCATGTTACTGTTCTAGAGCAGAAGAGAAAGATATTTAACTATCCCTTGTGAAATATATTATATTATAAACTTTCCCACTTTGATGTGGATGAAATTGTAATGCATTTTGTGAGGTAAATATGTATGTAATTGGTTGTGAAAATGTATATTCGAAATGTGAAAGATATTTACATTTTGTTCTGTACATTTGAAGAAAGAAGGTGAAATTTGCTAATTGCATTCAAGGAATGGAGAATGTGAAGATTTATTTATTTTTGAATTAATAAATAATTTCAAGACTTTCCTTCATATGCATTGATGTGTTGAACTGGAATATCAAATTGTGGTTGAAATCCCTGTTTTGGAAAGTGGAAAAAAAAGGAAGAAACACATGGGATGTAATTGTATTATTCTGCTTTGTTTCAAATGTATGATTTTGGGAAGAGACGAAAACTAGATTCTTGTTTTAATGATTGATTGAAGAAGTGAAAACAATCAAGTATGGTATGGAATGAAGTCAATATTTCATTGTATGGTAAAAGAGAAAATTAAATCTTTGTTTGAAAGGAAGAAATGTGTGTGGGAATAATATAGTATTTTGTATCTTTTTGGAAATGTATAAAATTGAATTTCAACATTGCTTTTTGATTTAGAATGGTTTATATAAATCACTTAAATGTAGTAGATTGGAAAGGAAAGGAAATTTCATACTTGGAATTAGAAATGACAGTAAAATCCCTCAAGAAATTGATCTTTGTTGTAAATTTACAACTGGAAAATAATTTAATTAAGATGCATAGTTTGAACCTGCACTAAATAACCAACATTAAAACATTGAAATCTAGCATGTTATGACATCATGCTTTCATTTTGACAAAGAACACTTAAGAAATAATTTTTAAACATTGCAAAACTTAAGCCCAAACCTTTTCACAGTCATTTTCTATCAATTATTGGAAAAATACAGATTAGAAATCAAACAAGTAAAATTCACCTTCCTAAAACATCTTAAATCCTTCCTAGAACAATCCTCCATGTCTGTTTGGCATGTTGAGTGAAGGAGAAGATCAAATTCAGCAAAATTTATAAATTAGATTTTACCAATTCAATTTTTAAAATCCTATAGAACGTTTTATTAAAAATGACCCCTCAAACTTTATCAAAATGTAAAATTGATGGTTTTTTTGAAAGAGAGCATCGAGAGCTTTCCAAAAATTCCTCGTTTGTGCACAACTGAGCTTCCTAGCAGAAGTTATAACCCTTTGAAGTTTTCCTTCCCTGGTAAGAAAATTTGGGAAAATAATCCCTGGCAGGCCTGCAGTGCATAAATTTCCCTTAAAAAAAAATCCTTAAAATTTTTTTTCAAAAAAATCTTGGGGAAATTTTTTAAAAATTTCCTACAGTGGCCTGCAACCAATCAGAGGCTACCACGTGTCCTCACAGGGCAACGATAGAGGTGTGATATCATTTTCTCCCTTGGGCCTTTTAAAAATTTTGGAAAATTTTACCTCTTTACCCCACCAGCCTGTAATCTGGCATGTATTAGGTACTACCACGTGGCAACATGGGAGATAGTAGAGGGGGGGTGGAACCCACGTGGCCTTTTTATTTTTGGAAAAAATGTGGGTTGACCTCCAATGCCCCACACTCCCACCCTCACCTTGGTGTAATCGCCTCTACGGATGCGCAGACCCATGTTTGTCTCTTACCCCTTATCGCCCCCTTGGAGAAATCTCCCAAACTCTTATGTCACCCTGCCCTTCCCTCACTTGCTTACCCACTTGGCTAGTTGAGTGTCACGTGTCCCTGACAGACCCATGGGCACATGGGTGTAATTTGGATTTTTCCTCCTGCGTGAGAATAAAATATCAACACCACCCTGTGACCCTCCAACCCAACAAAGGTCCTTCTTCCATTCTCAACACATGTCCCCTCGAGGGAAAATTTGATTTCCAAAGCCCGTTGGCCCATAACGGGAGTTTTGCAAGGAGTTAGGAGGACTTATTTACATCATCGGAAAGGTGTGAAAATTTCTAATCCAATGGAAATCATTTAGGGAAATTTTGAATGTGTTACATGTGAGAAAAATCAAGTTGAAATCCTGATCCTGTTAGAGATTTGGTATGGTGATAATTAACCCACTGAACCTTATAACCATAAAATTTGGACCTTGTGACCTCTGTGAATTGTTAGTAAAATAAAAGTATGTTCTAGTAGATCAAAATTGTCCTCGAACTTGTTAGTGACAATTGTGGTCTCGTAACCTAGTTGTAGACGCTCTTAACCGAGTCCTGGGAGTGGGTAAGTAAGACTTTACTCTGATGATTTTGAATATGTATTCATTTTCCTACTGTAATTTAACCCTGATCTTGTCTTAGATCATGTGTAATTAAATACCTTGGGTATTTAATTGTTTTGGGTCCCTTAATCCTAAAATTGTATTCAAGGAATATTTAGCTAAATGTCAATGTAATCAGTGATTAATTTAATCCCTAAGGAGATTTGAGCTAGGTGTGGACTTATTACACTTGTTGCTTTATAATTTGGTATTAGTAATTATTATAATGGGAAAATTTATCAGATGAATTTAATTGTCTTTGAGACTTTGGTTATTAACTCCTAACACCTTTAAAAAATTAAAAATTAAAATTTACTCCATAATTTTGTAACTAAACCTAGGTTGTTCATGATTCTCAAGTGGGTTGTTTTAGTGCACATTAAAAACTATACTACTACCGAGCATGAAGCACTATCAATGATCTAGGCGTTGCATAATTTTAGATAGTATCTGCTCAAAACACCCTTCATATTTTACACAAACCACATGGCATTGAAGTACTTGGTAAAAAAAAAAATTTTACAAGGGCACATATACCGATGGGTTCTGTTGTTTCAAGGTTTTAAGTTTACGGTGGTTGTGAATCCAAGAAAAAGTAGCTTAGGACCTAATCACTTATCAAGGATTGAATCAAGAGAGGACACACGAAGCATTGAGGATACTATGCCAGATGCACAATTGTTTAGGTTACGACGCACACCCTCTTAGTTAGAAGATATTGTTGTGTTTCTCAAAATGGGTGTGGTACCAGAGGGAAAGACAAATTTGGAGAAGAAACACTTAGCTATACACTTCGTGCCTTACATGATAATTATTGGAGACTTATACAAGTTAGGATGTGATGAGATTTTGCACCGATGAGTGTTAGAACATGAGCACGTTGCAAACATGGAAGAAGAAAATGGTGTTATAGTAGGAGGGAACTATGCAGGGAATTCCACCGCGTAGAAGATTTTAATCACAAGGATTTGGTGGGAAAGTATCAACCAAGGTTACATTTAATTTTGTAAGTCCTTTGACCATTTCCAATGCCTTGGCAATCCAGGAAAATGAGATGAGATTCCCTTGAGACCTATGACCATGCATAACCATTTGAAAAATGGGCAATGGATTTTGTAGGACCAATTTCACCTACCGTACGAACGAATGGTTCACATTGTATCATCACTTGCACTAATTACTTAACAAGATGGGAAGAGGCAGAGCATACAAAGGATTACACAATGGAAATAACTACTAGATTCTTTTGGGAGAACATAATCAATAGGTATGGATGTCCTTTAAGCTTTACTAGTGATAGGGGAACACATTTTTTGAATGAGATAATCAAAATTTTGTGGGAAGAATTCATGATGGCCCATCATATCACTACCCCATATCACCCACAATCTAATGGACTTGCTGAGGTTTTTAACAAATTTCTAAGCCACACACTAACCAAAATTTACAATGTGGGATAACAAGATTGGGATGACAAGGTATCAGCCATTTTATAGGCATACATGACAACCTACAAGAGATTGAACAAGGCCACACCATTATAATTGGTATTTGGCATGGAGGATATTTTATCAGCTGAATTTATGCTACCTCCGCTAAGTATTATGCACACAAGAAGGTTAGCTGATGAACAAACAGCTCAAGAGATCATCGAGAAGTTAATTTAGTTGGATGAAAGGTGATCCCTTTCTAGGTGGAATCAAAAGACTGAAAAGGCGTGACAAAAATCATGGCATGATCGTCATATCAAAAATAAATAATTTGAGGTTGGGCAGATGGTTTTGTTATATGATTCCAAATTCATGCGCCATATTGGGAAGATGAAAATCCATTAGTTATGACCATATGTCATCTCGTACATCCTCAATTTAGGTTCATTCCAGTTACTGACACTGGATGGGATGAGGTTAACTAGTTATTTCAATGAGAGTAGGTTGAATCCTTACTATAAATAAGGATTTTGTGTGATTTGAAATAAGATAGTTTTGCTAATTAGTTTAGATTTATGTCTTTGTGTCTGTTTCCTTTGTTGTATGTTGGTACGCTAGTATCTAATTACATTTGTAAGAGGTTCATACATAGCGGACTGTGCATACATTTTTGTGTGGGGTGAGGTAGTAGCTATTTTTTACATGAAGGAAGCTGAACGAGCAATGGGATAAGCTTGGGAAAATAGATGGTAAGGGTGTTTAAGCTTCATACAGCTAGGAAGGTGGGTTGAAATAACAATGAATACCACAAGAAGGGAAGGATCGCATGGTATACCTTGAGTTAGGCAACACTATAGGGAAATACTTAGTAGACAATGTAGAGGTTATGTACTTCAGTGTGCGGATACATACGAAGGACATCTGTGACAGTCTAAGTGGTGTTAGAGAGACTAGAGGTTATATCTACGAAGCATGAGGGGAATTTGTGAAAGTTTCCTTAAGTGAAGGAATGTGTTGTATTGAAAATAGAATTACGACGCATCATCGGAGGTACTCTAAGGCATTGATAAAGTATAAATAAGAAAAGGCTAGTCATTTTGACTACCTTGCCTTAAATAATTTCTTTGTGCTTCTAAACTCAAAGTGTGACAAGGGATTTTTCAAAGAAGAGAAATGTTAAGTACATTCAGGAACCATTGAACTTGTTTGAATCTATAGTAAGACATGTAGTGTAACATGGAGGGAAGAAGACAATGGAATGGAAAGGAGGCTCATTGAGAGAGAAACAAGGAAGCTATTGAGTTTGGACGGGAAACAAAAAGAAACATAACGCCTAGGGAAAGAAGGAGAGTAGAGAGATATGGCACCAAAGAAGGCACACACAAAAAAGTGGTGGTGGAAAAGGAGGAGACAATGGAGATCTAGTTAGATATGCAATACCCCCTGGAGTGATCAAGGCCGAGAAGTGGAATTCAAACCTATACAAGTGTAATATCAGTGATTACAATCACAGGACGAATGAAAATGAGAAGCTGATGACGAAGAATCTAGTGTCAAACACTCCGATGGTAGACAAGCTCGAAAACCCTATGGTGGATGACTCGGTGAAGCAAGAACTACAATAGACTAGGATTTTACATCTATGGGAGCTACCCTTCTTTTCCAAACCCTCCCTACTTTTAAAGTAGTTAATGTCATGGGTACATGAAGAATTCTTATACTTTGTGGGAAGGAGAATGTGGATCACATACCAATTAATTCAAATGGTAATAGGCCTTCAAAATACTGAAGAAGATATTACACTGGATTTATGAGCCACTACCAATATCGAGGAGCCAGAAAAGGAGCTATATTACAAGAAGGGGGGTAGGACACAAGTAACTGTAGATATCCTAAACCTATCATTGAGGTCCACCTCTTGACTCAATAGCTAAAAATTGGGGGCATCGGAGTGGTCCAATAGGGCACACTAGAAATTTTCCCAATTCATCTCAAATGGCATTATCGAAGAGGCATGGGTACATAACGAGGTAAGAGAAAAGATCACTTGGGGCTCCAACTAGCTTCTTATTGTGTTCTGGGAGATTGACATCCCAAATGGACTAGATGGGAGAATTTGGGCACACCCACCCACGCACGCGTCCTTTGAAGTCCAATTCGCATGATTCACTTGCAATGGGATTATATCAAATGCTTACTAGGGGCAAATGAACATGTGGTTTGAGAGGATGCACAAATCCTTTGAGAATTTGCCTCAAGTTTTTGGAGACCATGTAAAGTTTTCCATCACATAACACTTTTATTTGGAAAAGTTCATGATGGCTAAAGGAGAGATGCATGGTGCAAGCTCCCCTTTGCATTCATTGCTAGATACATGAAGTGTTCCATTAACATAATTAAAGATACATAGAGTTTATATTTTAGTGTAGATAATTTTGATGTTGATGTACACACATTATGGACCACGTATAATTATGGTGCTCGGCATACCATGTTGAGCTGTTGGAGAAAAAATTCCTCAACTTACACCCACAATTTTGCATTACAATCAACGGGTATGTCCATCGGGTGTTTGTGAACTTGATCCCTAAAACATAGGGAGGAATTAGGGTGGAAGTTACAGAATGTCCCCTTCCTAAGCGATGGGAAACACCATCCTACCCATGAAGTTAGTACAGGAAGAAGAAGAAGAAGAAGAAGAGGAAGGAAAGATATATACTTCAAGGAAGAGGAAGTAATACACGCGTTGGAATAACAAAAAGGGCATCAACACTTTAGAACAAGGTGGCGCCAACACTGCATCACTAGGTTACAAGGAAGAGGAAGATGAGGAGGGGCCTAAGGATAAGATGTAGAATGCAAACAATACATCAAGCCCCACAGCAGGCTTAGAGGAAAGAGAGGAAGAAGACCCCACCACATTAAAAGTAAAGTTAGAGGTGTAGTTGGAGGGGTAGGAGGCTAAGGCACAAGAAGAAAAGCACTTAGTAGGAGCTGGGGAAAGTTTTACGCACAGGGCCACTATGCTATAGGCCACAATCCCATAGGGAGATATGGGGGTTCCCTTTATTATAAATAAGGATAAGGGAATCACCCCTGGGGAGAAAAATCAAAGGATAAAGTTTAAGGAAACAAAGAAGAAGTGGATGCTAGTCTCCCCACACATGGAATTCAAGGATGACCCCAATAAGATCCTATGCATAAGATTCAAGGCCACCCTCCCACTATAGAAGTTACATATTTAGAACTTATTGTATCAAGATGGGGGTGTGCCCAGAACCAAAAAGATGCTCAACTTGACTATACACTGCCACACCGAAGAACCTGAGTTCAAGGTCTCTGATCTTGCAATCGAGACCATTCACTAAGGGAAGAAGGGATGAGACACATATAAGATGGTGGATCCTAACGACCTTACAGATGAGAAGGCTTGTAATACCTTGAAAAATATGTCCACAGATGTGATACGACAAATTATAGATATGAGGGCCATTAAGCGGACCTTCATCACAGAATGGAAGAGTAAGGAGAAGGATATGGACAGGTTGAGCTAAGGGTGGAAGGGAGAACAAGTGCAAATGAAGGAGGTATATGACCAAGATTGAGCCTTCGTCAAGACCATTCTAGGACAATCTCTAACATTAGTAATCCAAGTCAAGACAGAGTCTGAGGATGAGATGCAATATCTTGAGGACCTTTTAGGGATGATATCTGCTAACACCAAGGATGGCACGTTCCCGAAAACTACGGAGCTCTCAAGAGAAAAGGATGAAAACAAGTCACCATTAAAGCCCAGATCAATGAGTTGGAAGACTTTCTCTCCCAACTCAAGGAAGCAAATATAATGGTAGATAGGGGCTTCAATAGCTATAGGAAATGAGAGCATATAGTCAATGCATGGATAACAGAGGAAGAGGAAGTGCTTAAAATTTTGTAGGAGACCACCCCCACCAATAAGGCCGAGCACAAAAAACTAGTTGTTAACACAACAAACCAAAAAGAAAAGGTAAATACTAAGCGTGGGAAACTAGAGTTTAGAATTGAATAACTCCGAGAATCCATCATTAGGAGGATGGATGAGTTCGAGGGTGTTTGCATAGAGTTGGGAGTGGCCATCAGCACATTAAAGGGAATATTTGGAGATATCATCCTGGAACAGGTTCCCAATATAATTGGAGACATGATAGGAAGGGCCTTATTAGAACTAGAGGCCTAGGAGAAACTGAAGGATGAGATAAACTTGGAGTTCCCTGATCTCCTAAAGTTGGCCATATTAGCATCCCCCTGATTCTTGAATTATTTTCTTAGATACTTTCTAACACTATTACTTATTCCTTGGAATAACATTTTTACCTTCCCATTTTTCATGCGACAAGATTGATCCGTTTGTTTTTCTAGCGCGAAGGGTTTCCGGGGTGGTAACCAGTTTAGTGTGGGATGATGTTGGACCCCTAAAAAGTAACTAAGTACCTAGGATGTGAAGCGTTGTGGCACGCGATGAAAAGGCATAAAAGTAGTCCTGAGAGAGGTGCGAAAGGTCACTCTAGGTCAGATTGGACTTAGGACATAGTGAATTTTTGGATAAAATAGAAAATGACATGTATAAGGAGAAAATGAAAAAGTGACCAGATAAAAATGTGGATAAGATTTGAAGACTTGTGGTCCAAGTAAAAGATATTCAATGGGATCATTATAGTTATGATGGAAGAATAAGTGGTCGAGCTTATTAAGGATTAGCAGGCATAAGCATGCTAATGAAACTCGATTGAAGGAAATGCATGGTGACACCTAGAAGGTTCCTAGGGAGTGGTAGAATAAATGTGAGAAGATTCCAGTAGGCCTTCACAAGTGATGATGAACGGCTACGAGAAGATTCCTTAGACTGCTTGATATAAAGGATTATTCCTAGAATAAGGGAAAGAGTGAGGAGTAAGAAATAAGAGAGAGAGGAATAGGAGAGAATAATTTAGTGTGTATAATAGAGAGCTCTGGAATGTAAAGAAATTATTGCTATTATGAAATTTTCTATGGATGGAACCTTTAAATGTAATCTTGGCTACTGTAATTGATTCATCAATATAATGAAGAAATTCTGTAATACCTTGACAATCTGTTCATATGAGTGTTAGAGTTTTGATGTGTTTTTCCATCTGTTCATATGAGTGTTAGTAGTTTCCTCAATGTTATTTTGTGATAGTTTCTACTTTTAATTGATCATGTCAATTCTGTATTTAGAGTATATGTTCTAGGAGTATAAGCTTACATTTAAAATACTATGGATAAATGAACTCATTCTCTTGTTATATTGTATCATCATGTTAATAAAGCACATTATCACAAAGCTCACATAAAGGAGGGGCTTGACACCTATGCGTGCCTTGGGTGAGCTTATAGGGTAGTACTGGATGTTATGTTGGGAAAAGTTGCACGCCTAGGATTGGTTACTAAAATACACTAAAAATATTTTGAGACTACAGTTTGGTTCCTTTTTCGGAACCTCTTTTCAAATATTTTGTGAGAATGATGCATGATGACATAACGCTTGACCTTGGACATTATCGAAGCATGGTTTAGGGTTATAAGGAAAGGACAAAAAATCTAAAGATGCAAGATCAAGTGCTACAAATAGGTGCGTCATGATCCAAGAACAATAACTAAGGAAACAAGTCAAGGACATGAGATCTAAATAAATAGGAGTGCCTCGATCCAAGAAAAGCCAAGGTAACAAGGCAAAAACATGAAACCTGAAGAAACATTATCAACATGTAACAAGGAAATGACATGAAACCCAAAGAATTAGTATCAACACCACACCCTCACATACTGCTGAATAGGTAGAGTGACACAGCATATCTAAATGAGTTGCTAAAATCAACTATTCAAAAACTGAACAACTAACACTAGGCTTCACTAGAATAGCTCCCACACAAGAGAGATTTTCAACATGCCAAAAATAAATGTTGAAAATATAGATTTATAATATCTCAACAAAAAAGAGAGATAAAAATGTATACACCCATAGATACAAGAATGTAAGGCCCAACATTTTAGGACGTTAGGCTCAGCAGAAATTATGTCCACAAGTGATTACAACACCCTACCAAATTTGGCGATTTATAATTAAGTTCATGTAAATATTACAATGATTAAAAGTAAATTTTATATTTCAAATATGTTTATCAAAATTTTACCAATGTATAGAGCTCAAAAAAATACCTAATTTCAAAACAAAGATCACCTTAATATGAGCTACGGATCAAAATTTATTAGCTCTAGAAGGTTTTTCTATTAAAATAATATTTTAAGGTTGATGTTTTTTTAAAAGGTACACATGACACCCAAATGTCTAAATGGTAAAAGACTACATCCACATGATATAGGATTGCAACCAAAGGATAAAATCCTGCTCCCAAAATCTAAATGTCCAGAAGATAAATCATTGCATTCGGAGGGTACACATCTATATCCAATGGATAAAATATTGCACCTAGAGAGTACATATTTGCATCCAGTGGATAAAATACTGCATCAAAAACAAGTATATGCAGAGGGTAAAATAATGCATCTAGAAGGTACACACTTATATGCAATGGATACAAGAATGCACCCGGAGGGTTTAGATTTGCATCCAGTGGATAAAAGACTACATCGAAAAAAGAAATATCCAGAGGGTAAAATAATACATCCAGAAGGTACACGCTTATATCCAATGGATAAAAGAATGCACTGAGAGGGTAAAAATATGTGTCTAGTGGATAAAATATTGCATCCAAAATATAAATAATCAAAGGGTAAAAGAATGCATCTGAAGGATAAACACTTATATCCATTGGATAAAAGACTGCACCTAGAGGGTATAGATCTGCGTCTTGTGGATAAAATAAAGCACCAAGAGGGTACAAATATGTGTCTACATTTTATTGTCTCAAAACATGGTCAATTTTACAATCAATTCTAGGCTCTTGGCACCTTCCAAATCTAATGGCACACTCTGTTTTTCATAAAAATGCATGTTGCAGAGAAGTGTTGATAAATTCCGAATACATGAAAATAATAAACCATTGCTTTTAAAGAAAAAATTAGAGATGAATGTCTACATCATCTAGCGCTCTGATACCATGAAATGAATGATAATAAAAATTTTCCAACACACGATTTCAGATGATAATAGCACACCACATTATATTTGCAAAATAGAAGAGATAAAATACCATTTATGGAAATCCATCATATTCCATAATTCTCAATACATTACAATACAATCACTTCAATTACTCAATAAGAAAGATGTACATATAGGAGGAGGGAAGTGAAAATACTACCTAAATCAGTGATGAAGAAATCCCGCTAACTGATACTGGTAGTTTAGTTAACTATAGAAGACTAGTAAGCTAGCTCCACATAACTGAGAAGTTAATTCAACACAACTAGTAAGCTATCTCCACACAACTAGTACACCTAATCAAGCTAACCCAACAAGTGTAGGGATAACAGAAGTATAAAAATATCCTAATAAATAAATAAAAGGATAAATAATAACCTACACTAACATGTATTAATATGTGATGTGATTGTTGTTGTTCGTATGTAATTATTTGATTTATATTGTGTAAATGATTGTATTGAGTAATAATAATGATGTTTGAAACAGATAGATATGTAATGTCTGAAAATCATTAATAGACAATGCATGAAATAAATAGTTGATTGAGTAATATAATAGATAAATGTTGAATAATTGTATCGTATGCATGTATAGTGATAAATGGTAATGAATATATTTATGACAATGTGAATGAGATTATTGTTATAGTATATGTGATCATGTGTTATTATGATGAAGAAGGGGGAAACAAGAGAAATTTCCCCAAATGTGTGTGTATGGGTGATGAGGTTTAATTATATAAGACCCTCAGTAATCAAGAGTGAACCATAATACAAGATTGTGGCATTGGCAAGTGGTTTGATAGTGTATGCTAGATAGATAGATAAATGAAGCTTGTAGCCTGAAGATCAAGCATATTTTTTATTGTAATAGATTCCTTGAGAATTATGTAATAACCATATTAATATGAGTGATTTATCAAGGGGTGAGGTGAGAATAGTCACCTACCAAAGATTAATCGGGTGAGAATATAAGGAAGCATGTAGAGTGGAAACAACAAGAGTGTATGGGATGAAATGAATGTTCGATTCAATGATGCCAATAAGAGGATATGCTAATGGATTAGGAAGTGAATGCGAAGTAGGAGAACTACACAACATATGAAATTTTGCAGTTGTGGATGAATGAGATTGAGGACATGCATAAATGATGACCTAAGGTTATGGATAAATAACCACCTTGAAATTAAGAGGAGACAAAAAACTGGTGTAAAAACACATTTGCACAAAATAAGAGTAATGGATCACTCACGAGAGAGATATCCAACTGAAATGACACCCTTATCTTAAGTGTTGCAATTTGTAATGAAGGGCACAATATTAATTATCTCAATGGCCATTGATGCAATGAAAATTGAAATAAGGATGGTTGCACTTGCAATATAGGTGATACAAAGGATGATGTTGATTAGGAGACAAGAAAATTACTTGATTATTAATAAAATCACATAACACATTACGATGCCTAGAAAAATGGAAGAAATGCAATGGCTCCCAGGTAGGAGGTTTCAATGACTTAGGTGTAGAGAGACACGATGACGGGGATGAGAGACGCTTTTGAGGAGGAGGAGATGGATACCTTAGAGGATTCTTGACAGATGGAAGTGCAGAAGAACTAGAAGAAAATACAACAATAGAAGGGGTATCTATAACATGTGTAACAATTAAATCTTATTCTTGGTCGCTAACGTTATAACATAAGAGTGTAAATGATTCACATGTATCATATTGTAATTTTTATTTTAGAGTAGGGATTAAGCCACAAAAAAAGATGTATTTATTTTCTATTTCTATAGGATGAACTATGAGATGATAAATGCATGCATTGAAGTGTAAGATATAGTCGTTAATGGGCTTTAGTTTTCCTTTATGTAAGGTAGGAAAGTGGTAATGTGTAACACCATAACCATTGTTTTTAATATAGAGTGTATGAGAAAAGTATCTTCCATTTCAAAAAATGTACTAATGGACCCAAAAGGTAAATGGGTGTACCACTAAAGAGCTTCATCGATAAAACTATGACGAAAGGATTTTAGCTATAAGTGGTAATATAAGTAAGAATTCATAGCTAAATGATAATTCTTGAGATGTAAGTATCTATTTCCAGTACCATCAAAGCATGACAATGTAGGAATTGTGAAATCCTTAGGAAATGCCAAGTTATGAATTTTATTTGTAATAGGATTGTCGAGTAGGAAATTATTATCAATAGAAGCATAATAGGATTTGCTTCCAAAAGTGATACATTGGACCTAATATTACAACTGAGTTAAAACATACATGAGTGATAGAATATCATGTGGAGGAATAGTAGTAGACATGAGAGGTATATGGAGTGGTTAATTCTTTCTATTATGAGTGATTAGAGGAGTATCAGAAAAATAAAAAGATGATGAAGCCACTATAGGTACACTAGATGTGGATGTAGAAGATATAGGTAGTAGAACACTAGATGGAATAGAAGAAGAAACATGAGTATCATCATGAGAAGAAGAAGAGGAAAGAGGTGAAGATGAACATGGAATAATATTAGAAGCATTAGTAGGATAATTAGAAGAAATCATATTAGGTAAACTAGTAGGAATAAAAGAATCATCATTAATGCTAGAAAGAGAAATATCAAAAGTAGATGAAAGCGGAATGGAAAATGTAGATTCATCAGTCTTAAGTGAAGTAAAATTTGTACTAAAATTCTCATGTTGAGAAATATCATTAAAAAAATATTCACATGCAAGTAGTTCATTAAGCGAGTCATCAATATGTTCTGAAATAGAAGATGTAACATGCTCATTTTAAGACTTTAGAAATAAGGGATTTTGTAATATTACGTAATGTTCTTTATTCTAAATTGATACAATTAATAACACACATTCCAATGCCAATCCATATTATAACATACAACCACATGCATTTGTAAATGACCTAGTGAAACAACGATCTCTCATTCCATGACTCGGTATTAAACCAATATCTCATGTTAACTTAGTAATGTGTATATTATGTATATTTTGTTCCCTTACCCTTTTAAGGGTACCTAAGTGTTTTGTCTAAGAATCCTATCTAAATATCTCTTACCAATATTCATCAAAATTCTTACATCTTAGACTCGGTGATATAGGACAACGTAACCAGCATCTTGCGATACTTTGGCTAAGGTTTTTAAACATGTTTAGCATGTCTACGATCCTATATGACATACTCGTAGAAAGGAATATGTCCCTCGCCACAATTATTTTTTTATCTAGAATGGTCTTTCCTGACTTCTATGAGTTCAATATGATTCAAGGTTTCACATTGGATGAGGGAAACAACATGCACTAGTCTAGAAGACTACTCGTGCTGACTAAGGATATATAAACATAATCAATTGACTTACATTGATTCGGTGTGTCTAGTTACCCTAAGTCAACATGAGTTGACCTACACACTAGATCATGCTTCTATACCTATTTAGGGTGGGACCATGATCCAGTATTCCACTTATGTCAATCGAGTTAATCGAACTAAGTGGGGTGTTGATGCATAGCAGGTTGCATCATAGTATCCTCGTAATAACCCCTGTCATTATGAAGTTACTATGCCGTAACTACTATGTTCCATCATCCAACTGATTTTCCTTAACTAGACTAGCATACATAAGACTATAATTTTACTAAACCAATTAATCATTGTCTTAAAGATTAATGACAACAACGCTTTAAGAATCAACTAAGCATCATTTAACCTAAAAATCTTACAAGGTGTAAATTACACGAGAGGTAGGTATACAGATAGAATCTACTTTCCTAACCATTGTAAATACATGTTTAAGTTTATCTGAAATGTATAAGCTTATATCATATAATGACATGATTGATCTCAATGTTACGAAGGTGTGTTCATTAGATCTTTTTACTGCAGTTTTAGCTTAACATGAGCTTATTTTAACTTTTATTATAGAATTCATAATGCAAAATTCTAGATCCCTTTAGTTCCCTTTTTAAGCATCCATGTTTTGATTGAATAAATTAGTCTATCAAAGAACATAAGCAACCATCCTTATAAACTACTCATAACACCTAACAAGATCTCAATTAAATCCCTTTGATTAATTTCAAGGAAAATATTCTTTTTCCTTAACAAGGACTAATGTCCTAATTATGAAAATAGATCACATATGCTTTAATACAACAAATATTACATACACACACATATATAATTCAATTATAATCCCTTTCTACTATTTAAGGATCTACTCAGGAGTATCAACTATTAGTTGTGCTCTTTTACATGTAAATAGATCAACTAATATTTCAGATCCTTAATCCAAGAGTCTTATATATATAAGAAATATTGAGTTTTGAAATCCCATATCACATAAATATATAAACTCCCCCCCCCCATCATGCATGATATTACTCAAGAATGCATCATAATTTATGTCAATGAAAGTAACATAAGTAAAGCAGTAATCAACAATCATCAAGCAATTCTTTTATCAAAAAAAGGAGTGATCCACTCACTGAATATGGAAATATTTTAGAGTATTACAAAATTTCATTTCATCGATATGAACTATTTTAAATACAACATATTTTTCCAATGAAGTACATATCAAATAAATGTCACTACATAGTCAACATGATAAATAAAAAAAATTTGTAGTAAAAAAAATTTAACTATCTATGTCTTTTTCCTTTCATCTCTTACAAAATCAATCTGTAAAACTATTAGCATGAGTCAGCTCAAATGAACTGATAATGATAAGTGCTATAACATTAAAAATTTGTAATTTTATCTAAGTGTTTCATTAAAGCAACCCTATTGTTTATGAAACAGTTTCGAAATCACAATACAAGATTAACAGAAAGCCATTCCCAAAAGATTACAAACCAAGAAGGAGAGAGAAATATTATGGAATCTATAAGTAATGTATAAGCAAGAACTAATTAAATCATCATAATTAATTCTACCTTCACATCCATATGAACTCATTTCAACATGCTATAAATCAAAACAACACTATTAAAGAAGGGAGAATTTCATATTTCTAATCCTAATCTTATCTTCTCAATCATGTTTCCAACTTAAGATCCTCAACTCAACCTATTATGAATTTTCAAGAATAATTATAAAGATATAAAAAATTACCTTTCTATAATAAATATATTGTTATGTTATTCAAAAGTTAACAACCTAAATAATAAATTAAATGATCAACCAAGAGTCCAAATACATTCCATAAAATAATATTAACTATATTAGGCTCAACACAGAGTCTAAAAATTTGATTGATCAAGAATAAGTCTCAAAACTAAAGGTAAGAAAGGTTCTTAATCACATATAACAAGACCAAGTAACTCATGGTTCAAGTTCTCATAGTCCTACATTCATGTCCAAATCCAAACTAAAATGTAACAGTCATAGCAACACCATGATATCCTAAGACATCAAAAACTACTTGATCTTTGTTTCAAAAACCATAAAGAAGGATGAGATATAATTATGAATAAAAAACAAATCAAATCATTCATTCCCAATTCAAGAAAAGGGACAGGAAAAACTAAATTTTGGAGGAAGTCCAACCTATACCATTCCCAATCTTATCTTAAAGGTTTAACTCATCTTAATTAAAGGATCATAAGAATGAATGAAATAACTAATTTTATAACTACTAAAGACTCCAACCAACACAAAGGAATGTCTTATAAGAGACCCAACAGAGTCACGATCATGAAGATAACTTGATAACTCGAGGTTCTAAGTTAGTATGCACTACAACAAGAAAATAATACCAATATAAACCTGCATAATTACAAGTTCCAAAAACTCAAACGTTGGAAACAAATCTCAAAAGAGAGTCCATTAAATGATGAATAATTCCCATCAAGAAAGGAAAACAGAGTTATCCAAATCACCATAATATAAATCATTAAGATTTACGTCAGAGCTTCGAACAATCCAACCTAACAGTTCATCCTTATGCACACCAACCCAATAAGGGTTTAAATTCAAAATAAATCAATAAAAAAACAAATAAGGAGAAGAGTATCAATAATAAATTCTATGTTGGTTCACCTGATAAGGTTGTAACTATCAAAAAAATAAGCGTGGAGAGAGATACCGTAATAACAATCTATATTCAATGAAAATCTTACAAAGGTTCAACCATCCTTGTAAACTTTCCAAGATCAAAATATCTAATAAGGAAATCACAAGCCCAGAGTGGCTTTATAAAACAAGATTAAATCATGAAAGAAAAAAACCAAAACATTCAAAGGCATACTTTCATGTTCCAATTCCGTTTAGATAAGGTTCTATAAAAGAATCAAATATTTAATATAGTTCCCTTTTGAGGAAGAACCAAAAATAAGTATAAATAATATGTAAACAAACTAGATATTCCTTGCAAGAATGAAAATACAATCACGTAACAAGTCAAAAAAAAAAATGGGTCCTCACTACCATCAAAAAAACTACAAACAAAACGCTGAACACAATGATTTTTGTAAGTCACAGGCTTAAGTATGAATTGCGAACTGAAGTCTCTATAAAGTTAGTCTCCAATGAAAAATAATAATGAGGCATTCAAGCCAAAATCCATGGATTTCAATAAAACCAAGCTACTATTAATGCATATACAATCTTTAGTCCAAATATCCATTTAACAGAGAACAAAAAAAGATCTGTTCCAATGCCAGAGAAGGCTCTACTCCAAATAAGCTAATCACAAATGCAAATAATAAAACCCATATTTTTTATTCCACACAAAAAGCATAAACTCATTATGCATCCAGAAGAACCAAGTAAAAATCTCAATTGAAGAAAGGAAAATAAAACAAAAAATCCAAAACCATAATTTTCAAAAATGAGGAGTGTTATTTTAATGAAGACATTTAAATAAAAGCAAATGACTTAAAGAGATAGGGCCTATTATGCCTGATATAGATCTCGTCTTCTGTTCGTTATTCAAATCTTCCTGCAGGGCCTCGAAAGTAATATTTACATGAAAACGTAAATAAATAGCTCTAAAAATTTCTTTTCCTTCTTCTTGTAACTTTCTAGCCTTATCTCCGTTACCATCACTTCCATGCAAGGCAAAAAGAGAATGCACAATCTCGAACTAGAGGTCTAAAAATGAAAAAATACATGTAAAGCTAAAATCTCACAAAAACTAAATGAATAATGAAAAACCAAAAACCATCCTTTCTTCCAAGTTCCCCTACTTTCTATGTAGTTTTTCACAATTACCAAGACTAGTTAATGCAAATAGGACTAACAGATTCCTGTCGTTTTCCCCTCCTTTGCCAACTCATGTTTGGTTATTACAAGGTTTAAAATTCATGCAACTAAAACTTTAGTAGATGTGCCAACTCATCATCCATCAAACCTTCATGCACTCACCAAAATTTTTGGAAACCATGAGTTTGAAGTAACATTAAATGCTCATAAATACTCAAAGGTTGGTGTCAACGACATCCCATTATATGTCATCAATTCCATCTTTTTATGTTAGTCCAAGTATTAGGTTAGGTTCATAACCTTAGGTTAGAAACCAACTTAGGTCCTTAGATTAAAGTCTATTAATTTAGTCTTAGGTTTCCCCTTCTAATAAAAAATCCTCATTAATAAAAGAACCTAGTCACTTAGGATAAGATTGCAACTTAGGAATTTATATTTAATTAGGTTCCCTTAATAATTGTTATAATTATCACTTCAACATTACCGAATAGATAACCAATATGATGTTATTGTATTGTTTGTCAACGGTGTGAAAAATAGTCACTCAAGATCTTGTGGCAATCTTGCATTAAGAATAATAGCATTCTGCATAGCTTGGTCAAGATAACCTCAGCATCATGAAATTGAAAGCATACCTTGGATCAACAAAAATGATCAAAGGTATAATTATCCTACATCAGAGGTCTTAAATAATGAAGCAAAAGTTCACATGAAATAAAGACTATGAACGAGTTTAAGATGAATCATTTTCTTTTATCCACATGAATTGAATCATTCAACATAAGTAGAAATGGAATACTTCATTTAAAATTTAGAATAGAAGTGGAAAAATTGTATCTATTTCAAAAGATACCATATTATGTATAGCAATCATGATTACTTAGTTCCCAAGAGTACATCGTCTTTAGACAAGAATCACATATCAACATTTGCAACTTCGAGTACAAAAGTCAATATAGATATAAACCATGTTAGAGGCATTACATACCTCCCTCATAAAACGCATCATCGTCCTGATAATTAACTTAGTCCGTCATCTTAAGCAAGAAAAATAATCATAATTATAGTTCTTTTATCCATAAGTTCTCAACCACAAACTAGATTTGAGAAATTCAATTTTTCATAATTTATTACAGCATTAAAATAGTTGTTATAGTACTAATAAAATATAGTACCTGCCAAAAACTTAACAAAATTAATGACAACATAAAAGTAAAATATTTAATTATTTCCAATCATCAAAACTAATTTTGTTCAAATAAATGAGGAAAACTAATTTTCATGTCCTCAATATTTTCCCATGTTGCACTTTCCTCATTAAACTGGTCCCACTAAGCCTTTCATTGAATAGTTTCATGATTGAACAAGTGCAACTGGTGATTTTTCATCACTCTTATGGGTTCAACCATGATTATTCTTGTTTCTTGGACCTGCAAGGAATCCCAATTTAACACGTGATAAATTTGAAACGTATTTCTTAAGAAAATAAATATGGAAAACATCAGGCATTTTTGAGAAAGCAGGAGGTAATACTAAATGATATGCTACAAGTTATCTTACTTTAACAATCTCGAAATGTCCCATAAAACGAGGTGATAATTTGGCTTCCTTGTCAAAGGTTATAGAGATATTTTTAATCTTAACATGTAAAAAGACCTTTTCACCAAGTTCAAATTTCTTATCAATCATTTTTAGATCTGCATAAATTTTCTACCTATCTGTATCTTCTTTTAATCATTCACGAATCAGTTTAACTTGTTGTTCCAATTCAGTAAGGATTTCAGGTCCAATTACCTTTCTATCTTCAATGTTACCTCAAGTAATTGGAGTTCTGCATTTCCCTCCGTATAATGCTTCGAAAGGTTCCATTTTCAAAGACACATAATATGTATTATTATAAGAAAATTCAACTAAAGGAAGGTATTATTCCTATTTGTATTGTTGATCCATGTAGTACATTTGTAACATATCTTCTAAAACCTAATAAACTCTCTCATTTTGCCACTCAGTTATGGAAATAATCTTTGATGGATCAACTGTTATTCCATCCTTACTTATGATATGTCCTAAATAGTAAACTTATATTTCATAAAAGGAACATTTGAACAACTTAGCATACAATATTCTCTTTCTTAAGATTTTAAGTACTATTTCCAAATGCTCATCATGATCATCAATGCTTTTAGAATAGATAATAATATCATCAAAGAATACAAGTACAAACTTGTCTAGGTACTCTTGAAAGATATTATTCATTAAATGCATAAAAGTTGCAAGTGCATTTGTCAAATAGAAACGTAAAACTATGAATTCATAATGTCCACACCTTGTTCTAAAGTTTGTTTTATGAATATCTTTGTCTTTGATTCTGAACTGCTGATACCTAGAACGAAGATCTATCTTAGAATATACTGATGCACAACACATATGATCAAAAGAATCATAAATTCTAGGAAGTGGATATCTGTTTTTGATTGTTGTTTTATTAAACATCCTATAATCAATACAAAGTCTAAGTGTTCCCTCTTTCTTTTTCACAAAAATTACCAGTGCTCCCCAAGGTGAGACACTCAGTGTTATCAAACCCTTACACAACATTTCTTGTAATTATTCCTTAAGCTCTATCAGTTCATTGGTAGTCATTTGATAAGGTACCTTGGAAATAGGCTCAGTTCCCAGTTTGATTTCAATCGTAAATTCAAACTCTCGTTTTGGTGGAAGACTGGGTAGTTATTTTGGAAACACATTGCTGAAATATCTTAACAACAAGAATTTTTCTAGGAAATGACTATCCCCTTCAACTGTTTCAGAAATTTTTACAACATAAAAAGTGCAGCCCTTATTTTTTCCTTATTAAGTTACATAGCTGATAATTTCCTAACTAAAATTTCTCATTTTTACCCCATGGATATCTGTTGTCTTTTATAGATCATCAGATTTTTTTATTATATTTTTAAAAACTATCAAATTTTTCTATATGATCAGCAAGCCAATTAATAACTATTATGACATCATATGACACCCAAAGGAGAAACATAAAGATCTACTTCAATGGAAAAACTAGGTAATTCTAGGATTGCTCCAAAAAAACATTTAGTAACAGTATAGAAATCATTATTTCCATAATATACAGTCAAATATTTTTCCATTATTACAGCTTTTATTTTTATTTTTGCATCTAATTTACTAGAAATAAGTCATTAAGTAGCTCCAGTATCAAAAAGTATAGTAACAGGCATACCAGATAATTTACCTAGAATTTCTATGGGTGTAACTTGCTTTTCAGCTTGTTTACCAACTAATGCAGCATGTATCTTATGTTGTTAATTGTTGTCATCTTTCTTTAGAGTTCATTGATTTACATAGTGATCCTTACCATAGTTGAAACAGCCCCCTACAGGTCCTCTTTTTGGTCCAAATTTATTTCTAGCCATGAAATTATTGTTTTGTTCTCCATAGGACTTTTGTCCATTGTTATTGTTCTTTATAAAGTTATTTCAAACATTTGAAATAAGTTTATTTGTGGATGTTTTCTTACTATTATCCACTACAAAATTATTTTTAGTACCAAACTTTTTCCATGCCCTCTTTTTGGGTAAAAGAGATGAAGAAGAACTAAGCATTTTATCATGGTTTTCTTCCTTATAGGAAAAAAAATTGCCTTTAATTTCTGTTCCTGCCGAATGGGTTTTTCTACAACCCCTTCCATGGTGGTTGGGTTTTTAACATCTACTTCACCCCCTATGATAGGTTTCAATCCCATAATAAACTTATGTATCTTAAACATCTCATTGGTTTGATACTGAGGTACGTACTTAAGAAGTTTAGTCTCATAGTACTTTATTACAGTTAATTTTCCCTGAATTAAATTCTAAAATTCAATCATCTTGTCATCATAGTAGAGATGTGGAAGCCAAAATTTCCTAAAGTAACTCTTAAACTGATCCCAAGTGATTCTTGATTCATTAATGTTTAATTCAGCCTTATGATTGTCCCACGAGGAGGATGCCTCTTGGGAAAGTTAATAATCTCCCCATACTTCTTTTGTTTCCTCTCAGAATTTCCTTATTGCAAAGTAATTCTCCATTTCACTGAGCCAATTCTCAGCTCCACATCCCGATGTAGTGCCATCAAACTTTGTTGGAATTATCATCTTTATTTCATTTGTGAGTTCAACTACTAATCTTTCCTTTTTATTTTCAGGTTGTTGTGTACACTTACATTTGCATTTGCAACATTGTTATTATCAACGCACAAATTTTTGACATTGGCATTATCCCCAGGAGGTGGTTGATTATTATTACCAACATATTCTTCCTCCTCATTACCCATAACTTTTTGTTCAAGTACAACCACATGATCTCTTTTGTCCAACAAGGCAGCAACAATCTCATCAATGTTTTCTGTGGTAGCTACCTCTAAACCTAGAGGTGGGTTATTTGTAGCACCCTCCCTTATTATAAAAATTTTTTTGTTAACAATAAAATTAAGTGTTTATCAGATATGGACTTGATAGGTCAAAGAGTTGAAACCTTCATCTCTTATACAAAGATGTAACATACTCATTTTAAGACTTTAGAAACAAGGGATTTTATTTTATTTTATTTTACATAATGTTCTCTATTCTAAATTGATACAATTAAAAACAAAAATTCCAATGTCAATCCATATCATAAATGAAAAACCATATGCAATTATAAATGACTCAATGAAACACCGATATCTCATTCCATAACTTGGTATTAAATCGATCTCTCATGTTTAACTTAGTAATTTGTATACTATGTATACTTGGTTCCTTTAGCCTTTTAGAAGTACCCAAGTGTTCTTTCTAAGAAGCCTATCTGAATATATGTTATCAATATTCATCTAAAACCATACATCTTAGACTAGGTGATACAGGAAAACGTAACCAGCAACTTGCGATACTTTGGAAAAAGTTTTTAAACATGTTTAACATGTCTAATTTCCTAGATGGCATACTCGTCAAATGGAATATGTCCCTCACCACACTTGTTCTATTATCTAGAATGGCCTTTCCTAACTTCTATCAGTTCGATATTATTCAAGGTTTCACACTAGATGATGGAACAAACATGCACTAGTGTGGAACACTACTCGTGGTGACTAAAGATACATAGACATGCTCAATTGACTTACATTAATTGGGATTTTTTAGCTACCACAGTTCAACATGAGTTGACCTATACACTAGGTCATGTTTCTATCCCTGTATAGGGTGGGACCATGATGCATTCTTCCACTTATGTGAATCAATTTAATCAAACTAAGTGGGGTGTTGAGGCATAGCAGGCTGCATCATTTTATCCTCGTAATGATCCCTATCATTATGAAGTTACTATGCCACACCTACTATGTTCCCACATCCAACTGAGTTTCCTTGACTGGACTAAGATACATAAGAATATATGTTTATTAACCTAATTAATCGTTGTCTTAAATATTAATAATAACAATGCTTTAAGGGTCAACTAAGCATCATTTAACCTTAACAGGTTACACAGTGTAAATTGCATGAGAGGTAGGTATGCAGATAAAATCTTCTTTCCTAACCATTCCGAATACATATTTAAGTTTATCTTAAACGTATAATCTTATAGCATATAACGACATGATTGATCTCAATGGTATGAAGGTGTGTTCATTAGATTTTTATATTGAATTTTGAGCTTAAAACAAGCTTATTTAAAATTTTATTCTAGACTTCATAATTTTGAATTCTATATCCATTTAGTTCCCTTTTTAAGCATCCATTTTTTGATTAAATAAATCAGGCTATGGAAGAAAAAAGTCAACCATCCTTATAAAATAATCATAACACCTAACAAGATCTCAAATAAATACCTTTGATTAATTTCAATGAAAATATCCTTTTTCCTTAATAAGGACTAATGTCCTAATTATGAAAATAGATCACATATTATTCAATACAACAAATATTACATACACATATATATAATTCAATTATAATCCCTTTCTACTATTTAAGGATCTACTCAGGAGTATCAACTATTAGTTGTGCTCTTTTACGTGTAAATAGATCAACTAATATTCCAAATCCTTAATCCAAGAGTCTTATATATATACACACACACACACATACTATTGAGTTTAGAAATCCCATATCACATAAATATCTAGACTCCCCCCATCATGCATGATATTACTCAAGAATGTATCACAATTTATGTTAATGAAAGTAACACAAGTAAAGTAGTAATCAACAATCGTCAAGCCATTCTTTTATCAATAAAGGGAGTGATCCACTCACTGAATACAAAAATATTTGAAAGTATTACAAAATTTCATTGCATCAGTATGAACTAGTTTTAAAACAACATCTTTTTCTCATGAACTACATATGAAATAAATTTTGCTACATAGTCATCATGATAAAGATACATTTTCTTTAGTAAAACAGATGTAAATTTTTATATTTCTTTTGCATTTCATCTCTTATGCAATCCATCTGGAAAATTGTTAACATGAGTTAGTTCATATGAACCGAGCATGATAAGTGCTATAATATTAAAACATTTTACTTTTATCTAATTGTTTCATAACAGGAACCTGTTGTTTATGAAATAGTTCTAAAATCACAAAAGAATATTAACAAAATTAATTTCCTAAAAATTTACAAACCAAGAAGGAGAGAGCAAGATTATGGAATCTATAAGTAAATTATAAGAAATAACTAATTAAATCATCATAACTAATTCTACTTCCACATCCATATGAACTCGTTTCAACATGCTAGAAATCAAAATGAAAATATTAAATAAGGGATAATTTCATATTTCCAATCCTAATCTTATCTTCTCAGTCAATTTTCCAACTTAAGTTCCTCAACTCAACCTTTTCTAACTTTTCAAGAAGAAGTACAAAGATACACAAAATTACCTTTCTGTAATTAATATATTGTTTTTTTATCCAAATATTAACATCCTGAAGAATAACTGAAAAGATCAACCAAAATTCTAAATGCTTTCCACCAAACATTCTTAACTATAACATTCAAAATATTATTCTGGAAGAATACTCACTAAACATCATTAATCATCTAAATCAGTCTTCGCCTGCTAGCTGGAATATCAAGGATTTCATCACGGGAATCTATAAGCATTTGTCAAACCCTTCAAAAATAACCAAATTGAGCATACATATCGAGAGGGAAATAAGGTTTCTGATTCATTGGCTAATCATGGCATAAATTAATAATCTAATTATTTGGGAATAATGTTAATCACATCCCTGAGAAGGTACAAAGTCGCATAAAAGTGGATATTTATGGGCATTCAAGTATAGAGTAATGATAATGATAAAATGGAGTGGGCTTTAGAGGGGATAAAATATCACACATGTAGGAATTTTCATGTAAGCTACGGCCACATTAACTTTAATTTCTCCCACCAAGTTTGTGGAACTCTTAAAATCTGGGACAGGCAGAAAGATAACTGCATTTCAAACAAAACAGTTCAAATAAGGGTTTTGAAGGACAAGATTTACGAGTAAATTTCAAACAGGAAAAAATGGGAGGAGCCCCATGTACCAGTTAGAACCCAGTAGATGACCCAAAATGAAAAGAGCAACACAGAAGCTATGTAGATACCTCCTCAAGAAGGGTGGAATCAAAAACTTCATTGATCGAATTCAGGGACACAATTAGAGCATTTCAGTCTAGTTCACTATAGATATGAAAGATGGAAAAGTGTAGTATGGAGGACATAAAATCACTATTAAATGAAGAGCTAATTACTGAAGCTACAGTCGTGGAGATGGATGTCTTCCATTTCTTTAATAAGAGGATCGACATAAATGCTGAGGTGAAGAAGTTTTCTTACTGATAACGAGGAGCCAGTATTTTACTACTGTGGGATTAATAGGTAAGTTCTATACCCTCACCCTTTAATGAAATCACCCAAATGATGGTCCAGTATATATCTTTGGAAGGGAGATATTTTACAGTTCCTATTAAACACCTAGTTTTCCTAAGCCATTTCTGTAGCAAAATCACTGTCTAATTCCCACATTATCTTTTGAATGCCCTCGAATGCTCCATCTTAGATTTCAAGAAGCATTCCCATGCTATTCCCCTACATCAAGGCCTTATCCTTTCACTGCACAAGCTCTATATATCAAAATACCTCATGTCTCCCATCATCCCCTAGCACCATTCCACTCCTTCCTACCACCATTACCCCCACTCCCATCCCTTCCACCACATGACCAAGCCTAAAAACAAAGAACCATAAGAATCCCAAATTGGACACCCCTATTTCAGGCATAGTTATTCATGCAGCAATTAGGATTTGGAAGATGTCCAAAAATTATTGCACATCAGTAGAGCAAGCCAAGAAGAGACCTTACAAAAAGAGGGAAAATTTACTTCCCAAAGGCTGGAAGATCTTTGGAAAATGAAATGATGCAACTAAAAGAAGAAGTGCAACATGTTGACCAATCAAAAAGGGAAAAGGAAGATGGATGAAGATACTGACCTTGGCAGTAAGCAATTTGAGGACATCTACAAAAATATAAACTTCTTGGATTAATCATCTGGGGAGAGCAAAGGATCGCCATGATCACAGCATGGAAATTTTTAATGGCAATCAAGTGATTTCCTTCAACAACATGTTCATAGCGTTTATGTGCTTAGTGAGATCCTAGACACTCTTTGGGGAACAGAATAAGGAAAGTAGTCAAACCATAGAAAAATTGGATGCTAAGGACCACACACACATGAAAACGGTGGCTCTTTTCACCTTGCTGTAAACTATTAAGTCCAAAATTAACAGAACTGCCAAGAAGTAAAGGAGGTCTTCATTGCAGACGCTACTTTTCATCGTGACTTTTTGCTATTTTTTTTCTATTTTTTGGCTACTTTGTTGCAGGGCATGCTCTGTTTTGATTTTCTTTAGTAACTCTCTTTTGGTTACTGTTGGCTTTAACGCCTATTCTGGATGTTGGTCCTTTTTTAGTGGAACCTCTTCATGTTTTATCTGGTTTTTAGGCCCTCTATGTAAATAGGGTATAGTCCCTTAAAAACTATTTACCAATAATAAAAAACTATATCAGGCTCAACACATAGTCTTAAAATTAGATTCATCAAGAATAATTCCCAACACTAAAGGTAATAAAGGTTTTTAATCAATTATAACAAGACCAAGTAACTCATGGTTAAAGTTCTCATAGTCCTACATTTTTGTTGAAATCTAAACTAAAATGTAACAATCATAGCAACACTATGCAATCCTAAGACATCAAAAACTTCTTGATCATTGTTTCACAAACCACAAAGAAGCACAAGCTATCATTATGAATAACACACAACAAAAAATCATTCATTCCCAATTCAAGAAATGGGACAGGTAAAACTAAAAGTTCAGAAAAATTCCAAACTATATCATTCCCATACTTATCTTAAAGGTTGAACTTATCTTAATGATATGATCATAAGAATGAATGAAATATCTAATTTCAGAACTGCTAAATACTCCAACCAACAAAAAGGAAAATCTTACAAGAGACCCAATAGAATCATAGTCATGAAGATGACATGATAACTCAAGGTTTTAAGTCAGTATAAAATGCAAGAGGAAACTAATACTGATATAAACCCACATAATTCCAAGTTCCATAGACTCAAAAGTTGGAAACAACTCTTAAAAGAGATTTCATTAAATGAAGAATACTTCGTGTCAAGAAAGTAAAACAGAGTTATCCAAACCAACAGAATACGAAACCATTAAGATTTACCTTAGAGCTTCGAACAAACCAACCTAACAATTCATCCTTATGCATGCCAACCAAACAAGGGTTAAAATGTCAAATAACTCAACAACAAAGAAAATAAGGAGAAGAGTATCATACTTAACCTCTATACTGGCTCACCCAATAAGGTTGTTACAATCTAAACAAGAATGGAAGAGAGAGATAGAGCATAATAAAAATCTCTATTCAATGAAACACTTACCAAGGATCAACCATCCTTTCCAAATTTCCAAGATAAAAATATATACTAAGGAACCCACAAGCCCAAAAAGGGTTTACAAAACACGATTAAAACGTAAAAGAACATAACCAAAACATTCATAGGCATACTTTCCTATTTGAATTCCATCTCGATAAGGTTCTACAAAATAATCAATGATTTAATATAGTTCCCTTTTGGTGAAGAACCCAAAATAAGTATAACCCAAATCTAAACAAACTGGATATCATTGCAAGAATGAAAATACAGTCATGAAATAATTTAAAACAAATAGTGGGTCCTCATTGCCATCAACAAGCCTACAGAACAAATCCAAAACACAAACATTGTCCTAAGTCACATGCGTCAGTATGAACTACCAAACGAAGACTTTATAAGTTAGTCTCAAATCAAAAATAATAATGAGGCATTCAAGCAAAAAATTATATATTTCAACAAAACAAAGCTACTTTAATGCATATACAATCTTCAATCTAGTTATCCATTTAATAGAGAAAAAAGAAAGATCCATTTTAATTCCAAAGAAGTTTCTACTGCAAATAAACTAATAAAAACTGTAAATAATACAACCCATATTCATCCAAAAGAACCAATTCAAAATGCCATTGAAACAATGAAAATCAAACTCAAAATCTAGAACCAGAAGTTTCCAAAAAGAGAAAAGTTTTTTAATGAATACATTTAAATAAAAGGATAATACTTAAAGAAATTGGGTCTATCATTCCTGATAGAGCTCCTATCTTCTACTACTTATTGAAAATATTCTTGCAAAGCCTCGATAGTAATATTTCCACGAAAACACCAATAAAAAACTCTGAAACTTTATTTTCCTTCTTCATATAACTTTTTAGACTTCTTTCCATTACCATAACCACCATGGAAGGTGAAATAAGCATGCACAGACTCAAACTGGAGGTTTGAAAATGAAAAATGGCATGCAAAGATAAAATCTCACAAAAACCAAATGAATAATGAAAAACTGAAAACCATCATTTTTTCTAACTTCCCCTACTTCCTAGATAGTTTTTCACAATTTCCAAGACCACTTAATGCAAAGAAGACTTACAAATTCCTTCCTTCCTTCCTTCCTCCACCAACTCCTGTTTGGCTATGAACAATTTTAAAATCCATGCAACCAAGACTTTAGCAGAGGTGCCAACTCATCATCCATTAAACCTTCATGCAATCGGCAAAATTGGCAACAACCATGAGTTTAAAGCCACATTAAATATTCATAAATACTTAGAGGTTGGTGCCACTTACATCCCATTGTATGTCGTCCATGCCATATTTTCAGGTTAGTCCAAGTATTAGGTTAGGTTCATAAGATTAGCTTAGGGACTAGACTAGGTCTTTAGGTTAAAGTCTATTAATTTAGTCTTAGGTTTCCCATTCTAATAAACAATCCTCATTCATAAAAGAACCTAGTCACTTAGGATAAGTTTGTAACTTAAGAACTTATTTTTAATTAGGTTCCCTTAATAATGGTTAGAATTATCACTTCAACATTACCAAATGGAGAACCAATATGATGTTATTGGATTGCTTGTGAAGGGTGTGAGAATAAAATTCACCTGAGATCCTATGGCAATCCTACTTTAACAAAACTAATTTTTTTCCTAGGTCGGTCAAGATAACCTTAGGGTAATGAAATTGAAAGCTTACTTTTGATCACTAAAATTGATCTAAGGTATAGCTATCTTGCATCAGAGGTCATAAAGACTCAAGCACAAGTTCAAGTTCAATAAAGACTATAAATGATTTGAAGCTGAATCAAGTTCCTCTATCCATATGCAATGAATCATTTAGCATAAGAAACAATTAAATACTTCATTTAAAATTCAGAATAGACATGGTAGAATTATATCTATTTCAAAAGATAACAAATTACCTACAACAAACATGATTACTTAGTTCCCAAGAGTACATTGTCTTCAGACAGGAATCACATATCAAAGTTTGTAACTTCGAGTACAAAAGTCAACATAGATATTAACCATGTTAGAGGCATTATATACCTCCCTTCTAAAAAGCATCAGCGTCTCGATGATTAACTTAGTCCACCTTATTAAACAAGAAAAATAATCATAATTAAATTTCTTTCATCCAAAAGTTCTCAAACAGAAACTAGATTTGAGAAATTCAATTTTTCATAATTTATTACAACATTCAAATAGTTGTTCCAGTACTCTTAAAGTATAGTACCTTCCAAAAACTCATAGAATTAATGATAGCTTAAAAACAAGGTCTTTAATTGTTTGCAATCATCAGAACTAATTATGTTCAAATAAATGAGGAAAAGCAATTTTCATGTCCTCAAGGTTTTCCCATGTTGCACTTTCCTCATTAAAATGGTCCCACTAAACCTTGCATTGACTAATTTTAGGATTTTACAAGTGCCACTGGTGATTTTTCACAACATTCATGGGTTCATCCATGATTATTCCTATGTTTTGGACCTACAAGGAATCCCAATTTAAGACATGTGATAAATTTCAAACATATTTCTTAAGAAAATAAATATGGAAAACATCATGCATTCATGACAAAGCAGGAGGTAATGCTAAAAAATAAGCTACAAGGTTTATTACTTCAACAATCTCAAAAGGTCTCACAAAACGAGGTGATAATTTGGTTTCCTTGCCAAAGTTATAGATATCTTTTTAGTATTAACACGTAAAAATACCTGTTCACCAAGTTTAAATTTATTCTTGATCATTTTTAGATATGCATAAATTTTCTGCCTATCTGCAGCTTCTTTTAATTATTCATGAATCATTTTAACTTCCTATTCCATTTCAATAAGGATTCCAAGTCCAATTACCTCTCTATCTTCAATGTTATCCCAACTAACTTGTGTTCTCCTTTTCCTTCCATACAATGCTTCGAAAGGTGCCATTTTTAAAGAGGCAGGATATGTATTATTGTAATAAAATTCAGCTAAAGGAAGGCATTATTACCATTTGTATTGTTGATCCATGCAATACATTCATAACATATCTTCCAAAACCTTATTAACTTTCTCAGTTGGACCATCTGTTTCCTGATGGTATGCGGAACTAAAATTCAATTTTGTTCCAAAGGCTTCGTTTAGCGTTTGCTAAAAACAAGATGTAATTCAAGGGTCCCTATCAGATATAATCAGTTCAGGTACTCCATGTAATATGAAAATGTCATGCACAAATATTTTCGCTAATACAAATGAATCATCCTTAATATTACCAACAATAAAATGTGCTACTTTTGTCAGTTTATCAGCAACTAAAATAACATCATGTTTATTTCTTTACATTGGCAGCCCCTGAACAAAATTCATGCTAATTACCTGTGACTTATATTGCGGTATGCTATGAGGATATAATTAATCATCTGGGTGCATATGCTCAGCCTTAATACGTTGTAATTCTAAGCAGTGTGAAACAAAATCAGTTATGTCTTTCTTCTTCCCTTTCCAAAAATATTTCTCTTTTACATCAGCAAGCATTTTTGTAATACTAATATTTCCTAAGTAGGGTGAATTATGAAATTCCATCATTAACTTTTTCCTTAACTGATTTCTCAAAGGTACGTACACCCACTTTTAATATCTCAAAATTCCTTTTTTATCAAAGTTAAAACCTTTATATCTTACATCATTTGGATCTACAACAAGTGTTGTTTTTACCTGCTGAAAGTAAAAATAACACTCCATGATACTTTTTACCTTATCCTTAAACCGAGTTCTCAAAGTTATACGTGTAGAAATATGCTTCTTACGACTTAGTGCATCTATCACTTTGTTTTCTTTTCCTTTAATATAACTTATGTCAAAATCATATTGTGACAAAAAATTTAACCGTCTTTATTGTCCTGCATTTAGATTTAGCTGAGTGAAAATCCCAAGACGGTTAGTATTTAATTCAAAATGACTTACTAGAAGATAATGTCTCCATAATTGAAGTGCATGAATGATGGAAACAAGCTCTAGTTCATGGGGAACATAATTTAACTCATGTAACTTTATTTTTCTATGCTCATACGCTATAACATGATCATTCTGTAACAAAATACCTCTGAGTGCTTCACCAGAAGCATCTATAGCATAATACCTTCAAGGCCTATTACTTATAGAATAATGAGGTTTTCAACTAGAAAAACTTGTTGGGTCGAAAACAATGCTGATAGAAAAATGAGTGAAACAAGTAGGGACATTACATTAATTGGCCGAAAGTCTTATTTGTGTATCATCTTCAAGGGTAAGATTGTGATAAAGAGTGTGAATTTTAGTCATAGTTACTTCATCATAGAGACGAATAAAACTCTCATGATGCATATCTTTTCTTGGAGAAGAAGATCTATCCTTAACCATTAAAATTTAGTGGATCCTAGGAAAATCATTCTGAGATATGGGTTCACCAAAATGATTTAATAAAATATAGTATTATTATATTGAAATCTAAATATAGTTATGATACAAATGATATACAATGAAATACAAATGCTAAGAAATTTTATGGATGTGATTATGAAAAGTAAATGAGAGAGTTATGGCATGTACCTTGATTTTTCTTGTCCTAAAGTATGTCTGTAGTGGCAGGATTGATGAAACAAAAACTCATAATGTCGCTAACAAACTCATAAAAATATAGGAGTGTCAAAAATTTTGAGAGTAGGGTACAAATGTAGGGGCCAGAGAACCTAGGGTGCCAAGGACCTTCCTGACTACCTATGACTACTCAAAACCTTCAAAAATAAGTTTTGCAGGGTCACAAGGTCTTTATTTCTTATCGTATTTTATCTCCTATATGTTTTAATTAGATCATGAATGTACCTATAATTCTGTAACACAAATAATATCCTGTGAAACCCCCAAAATACGATTGAGAATTTTTCTAAATAGCATACTCCATGTAGTTCTATGTGTTTGTGTGTGTAAATAATTCTCCTAAGTTTCCCTTACATTGCTGACACCAAGATAGGGGGATAAAATCTAAATAAAATGTAGATGAGTAAATGGAATTCAAAACTTCCCCTTCCTATGCAATATATGCAGAGTAAAAATCCCAAAATGTTGTCCCTTTCATAGTATGTAGTGGATAGACCTTGAGAAAATTATCTTCCCTTATAATGGTATGTATGTTTTGTTTATGTAAGGATATATTGATTGAACTTTAACACTAATGACATGACATGTTGACTAGTATCTCGAGATAGGAGTAAGAAAACCAAAAAGGAAGAATACAAGTATAAAAAAAGTGACAAAGAACAAATAGGACATGACCATTCAGGTTGAATGAGAGCGCTTGGGTGCTATTTTCTAGCTCTGGGTGTTAGTGTCTGGAGAATACTGATGACAAGTGTGAAAGTACTCACAAATAGGGATCCATATGACCTGACTAGAATCGGGTGCAAATGTGAGAGAGGTGAGACATAAAAGAAATAGAGACACTCAGCAAAAATACTGAATAGGCAGTGTGTCATCAGTGAATACTTTTCTTACACAAGATCCATATATAAAACAACATACTTAGCTGTATAGTAAATAGTAGTAAGTGCGTTATTTTATGTTTACAAATATAAGATCCTGTGGCAATCAGAGCATATAAATGGGTGGATAATGATAAATTTAGGGGCCCTTCATAGTTATTTTATTTATTGACATTGGTAGACATGATAGCTCAACCTTATTAAGATATGATAGGCAAACGGGGTGAGGATGATACCATATTTATTTCTTGCACCAGAATGATTCACATAGTTTATCAGAGTAGCAAAGTAAAGTCTCACCCAGTACTCTAAGTACCATAGCAGTTTGGGATGTCTTAGATAGATTCACTCCTGGTAGCAGTTATAGTTTTATAGGGGATACAATAGTCTATAGCTTCCTTGAAGGGAAAAATACAATTGTTAGTTGTTATACCTAGGATTTTGATTAGTACACCATGAGTTACACTAGTCCCCATAGTAGGGGCCACAATTAGGCCTAGATAGGTAATTCAGATAGAGGTGGGCCTAGTTGTTAGAAAGGATGAGGAGGAGGTGGAGATATTTGTGGAGGATAAGGAGGAGTAAGAATTAGATTGGCATGCTACTGGAGAGGTCTCAACAATTGCTAGAGCTAAGGCATAAAAAGAGGAGGAGACAATGCACATGTAGGAGCCCTTTCCTATAAAGGAGGAAAACTAAGAGGACCTAAAGTGTGAGGAGGATTTTAGATTAGAGGAACAACATGTACCAACTCATGCACCAGTACAAGCACCATTTGTTGATCCGAGATGGATTCCTAGAGATCCTAGTGAGTAAAACACTCTTATGCTTTGATTTATTTTCTAGACTAGATGTTAGTAATATAAAAAATTTAGTTTTTTATTTTCTTAAGAGTTCTTAACTCACCATTATTTTCATGTTATAGATACTACAGATGGATGGTTAGATCTTATTTGCTACATGAACTTGGATATATTTTCGATCCTTATGTGGAAGATTAGAGAGGAACTACTTATTGACTCTAGACATCCAACACTAATCGGTCAGTACAAAAATCTATTTTCTCCATATTAGCATGTCACAGAGGAATTATCTTGACTGAGGAGAGATATTTCCATTCATGAGGATAGAAAGAGACGTCAACGAGGACACTAATACAACAAAGTTACTACTATTGGCCATTCACCTATACAATCTCACAGACACTCGCATAGATCAACACACTGAGGTTCTTAGGCAGAGATGAGCCGCTATCATCATAGTATTTTTAGTAGGATCTCTCCACATGCCACTCTTTCCCCACCTCAAGGATCTAGGAGGGGGGTATAGGCCTAGGGCATTTACTATTTTGAGACATTTGTTTATACATATATCATTTTTTGTATTGTAATCTATTAGAGAGAAATTTTGGCCACACTTATACTATACTGTAATGAAATTACACAAGAGAAAATTTGATATATAAATATATACATATAGAAATATTTTTGGTTTGGCATTCCTTGGCATAGTTGACTTGGTTATGGTTCATTTCATCTATGTATTATTAGATGTTTTGGAATTTTTGATGTTTTTTTCTTTAAGTATATGTTATGGATGATGATACAATTTTGTAACAAAAGAATTATGTTTTTTATTCATATGACAAAGAATTGTAGCTTATATACTTTATTTCTCAAGTAAAATTTAGTGATTCATTTTTCTTGTAAAAATGTGTGGAATATAACATGATGAAAGGAGGAAATCACTCCATTCTTAACTCGACGTAACTAGTAGGATGTAAGTGCTCACCATCGAGATTAAATAAGGATGTGATCTATATGAATTGAAGAATTTGAATGTGAATCGCGATCAAGAGAAAAAACTATTACAAAGATCGTGTTAGAGATCAAATTTTCACCCATCCCAGATCAAGTTGGACAGGGTCATTGAGGTAATAATGGGATTGTTTGCAAGTTGTGGGACCTTACGCACTTGTGACAGACCTTCGTAGAAGGCTTCTTCATCTAACTATTTCTATTGTTATAGCTACTCCTAATACTAAAAATAAATCATGAGCTATTCATACTAAGGAACAAGAGTTAGAAGGATGTGTAGAAATGGAAAACTAATCTAAAGGAGGTGATAACACTAGAAAGAAGGGGGATGAACATGACCAAATTTGAGTGAAGAAAAAGGAGAATGCACAGAGGAAGGCTAGTCACACGTAGCATAGACCGTAATGCATCCACATAATTATTTTCATGATGCACAATCAGAAAAGGAGTTTCAAGGGATACGGGAGAGAACAACAAGCACACAATGTAAGGGAAAGTAAAGGACAAGTAATAAAACTAGGTAAGGAAGAGAATAGCCACAAAACAAAGATTCTATTAATTCTGAAAATGCATAGTATAATACAAGGGCATATGGGGATGATATCCACATGCAAAGACTAGATCTAAAGGCCTACAACTCAAAATGTAAAGCACCAGATTCCTTCGTAATACCAAGGGGTCTAGCTATCCGGCCTATTAAAATGAACAATGCTCTAAAATATATAGAAGATGAAGGAAGAGGAGAAGAAGAAGAGGGAAACTTGAATTTTAATTTCAACCACATACAACAAGCATTAAAATCCTATAAATCCACTTGTAGAACTGACAAATATGCCTCCCCATGTCTGTTTGGAATGTATGAGAAGGAAGGAGGTGAGATTTGAATAAGATCTTATGGATGGGGAGATCAGATCCTATATTGACAGCTGAAAAAGTTTTTCCTAGCTTCTTGCCTACGAAATGTTGTCAATATTTGAACTTGAGCGATCAAGAGTGTATCTTGCATCATGAAATTTACATCAAGACCAAGAGTTCCCAAATCTCATCCCATTGGAAGAATTTATGGTAATTTGAAGTCTACACATTGATATATATGTAATAAAACGTTGTGTGGACATATTAGCTAAAATATTAGCCAATTATTCATTTGTCTTTTCATTTTCTACCATGTGTCATGTGGTAGTTGGTCACAAGGATTTGGCACCCTATCAGATAACTTTTATAGGTTTTGTGTAACACACTCAAATCTAAAAGGTTTCCACATGGCACCATGACTAGCGTAAAAGAAGGCACAAGGGTGTGTGTGAAAGGAAGAAGTACAAAAGGGTAAAGTAAAGGACATATGTAAAAAGTAATGCACACTAAGAAATGGAAACATACATGTAGAATACAAGTATACAAGTAGGGCGCAAGTATCAAATTGAATGATGTGTAGTAGAAAGGTAAGAAAGGGGCATAGGAAAATGCACCAAGTACTTAGAAATTTTAAAAATAAAGTCAAGGGTGTGTGTAGAAAGGGTGCATGAACTATTGGGAATAAAATGGGTGAAAAAAGAATGCGAGTAAGAGGATATGGGAAAGATATAGGAAAGGAGAGGGAAAGTGGAGTGCACATAAGGGGAGAATGGCATGAGAGTGCATGCGAGGAACAAAAACTAAGGAAATTATGCCAAGGAGACAAGTAGAATACACTCCACCTGCAATATTTAAGTTCAGATCAAGAATGGGGATGTAAGTTGTCAAAATAACTAGGGTGGTTGTTTTAGACAATAGTTAGGAATTTTTTTGGGAAATATGCTTACTAGATGAAGGATATCAGTATTTTTTTTGTATCCATTGGGCGTGGAGGCATCTTGGAATCATAAAATTATGGTCTACAACTTTTAATAATCACCCTTGAAGTCATTTGAAGAATTTTTCCGAACTTTGTACTAAATCCTACAAAACTGTTGAAAACTGCTGGAAGATTATTGAGATTATTGAAGAAAAATAAGAGTGCACGCAAGAAGCACGTGAGAGGAAATAAATATGTACATAATAAACAATGTGCACACAACACACTTGGAGGAATTGAAACTAATCTAATATTTATAATGATTCAGAAGACTTAATGGAATTATTTGAGATAAATCCCATTGATTAGGATTGTTAGCGTGCCTCCATCAAGGTGATACAACTCAAAGGATTTAGCCTCCTTATAAGAAATGATGATATATGGGCCACTTCAATGTACATAAAAATTTGAATGGAACCCATGCTTAGCTCTGTCAGCATCCCATTTTAAGACCAAGTCATTAGTTTTGAAATCTTGAGGCCTAGCCTTCCTATCAAACCACTTCCTTGTATATTGTTTATGTTCTTCTAGCTTTATCATTGTATAATTTATCGATTCTTCAAGTCCAAATAGCTCTACAATTATTATTTATCTCTAGTTCATGCCCTAAAACTCTAAATTCTGAGAAATATCTAATGAAGGAAACTCAAGAGATAAAGTAATTCTCGCTTCATTTCCATAAACAAGCTTATATGGTGAAGTTCCTATCGTCTTCTTCACCATGATACTATCTTCCCAGAGAGCACATGATACATTTTTATGCCAATGCTTCATGTTATATTCATTGTTCATTTCATGATCTGATCAGGTTCTTCTGTTTTGATTCTCCCAAAACATTGCCTCAATGGTAGTAGTTGAAGGAAGTATTCAAATATATGCCAAGGCTAAGAGCTTAATCAAAAAATTTAGTACCAAAGAAGGATTTTAAATTATCGGTGATGATGGTCTGAGGAATTGAAAACATTGTTACAATTCCCATGAGAAAGTCAAGGATGAATTAATTGGTTAATTCTTTGAGCGTGATAGCTTCTGTGTATTTGGTGAAGTAGTCCATAGCTGTTATCACCAATTTATTGTTTGCGATTGAAGGAGGATAGATCATTTCTATAAATTCAAGACCCCATTACACATTATTCAGAGGGGAAGAATTTCCGATTTCTTGTTTCCTACAAATAAAACAAAATATTTTCATTTCATCACCCACTTGTGTGTGTCTGTGAATAGGGTAGGCCATAAGTATCTTGCCTTAATGATCTTCATCGATGTCACATTGGTAAAGAATTGTCCACCAAGGAATCCATCATGAAATTATACTAAATTTTTTTCAATATGTGCATCCTTGATACACCTTAGCATCAAACCATCAATATCACTTTTGAAGAGCGAACCATCAACCAATGCATATGGAATAGATTGAAGCCTTAGATGTCACCTCTTTTCTTTCCTTTTCGTAAAGATTTCCCTTTTCTAACTTGAGATGATGAGAACTTGGTTCACATGTGAATGAATATTTCTATAGGTTTTTGGAAGACTTTATAAGCCTCATCAGTAACTTCTTTCTAATTCCAACGTGTCCCCAAAATTTTAGGACTCTACTCAACTAACAACTCCTTGTGCTTTACTTTGTTCATTTTTCCTTCTACACTTTTACTAGGTCTGTGTCAAGCTACTGTTATGAATATCTTAGTTTGTAGGGAGATTCCATACACAAGTAGGGGATTTATAAACACCCACTAAATATTTATCATTCTTTGAAATTATCATTAGATAACTTTAAGTATATATGGAAATTTCTTTGAAAACCGGTTCACTAGAATAGGTCAACACTGTGTATAGTCCTTCTATATGAAACCGATAAGAATATATCTAGTTTTGACAGGTGAACTTTTCAATTTCTTCTTGAATATAATTTACAACTTCACTAACATCATTATTTATAAATTTTAGGTTATAATTTTATGTATTAGCTCATTACATGGTAAGATGTAGAGAATATTCCTTAAGACCTTCCTAACACACCCAAGATAGGTCATTTGACTATAAATTTTTAAAAACATCAATCAAAGACTTGAAAGTTGGCACACATGTGCAATAAAACATCCTCTAGAATCATTTCTTACCAATGAGAGACAAACTTCATAAGGAATATCCCTTTCATGCCATTTTAAATTGTGCTGATCGACACATTTCAACGTTAAGAAATTATCGTTTTCCTAGAACAAAACATGGTAAACGTTTCTCATTGAGAAGTAGACTTCTTCAAGACATAGCCTACTCAAAATTGTCATTGGTAAATCCTTCTCTGGGTCATATATAGGTATGTAATGAATTATTCATGGAAATATCATATTCTTATGAATCATATCTATAAGGTCATATCAATTAGACAGAGTACACCTTGAGCTACATATTGAACTTCAAAATGAGATACATGTATCACACAAGAATCATGCTTCTTTAGTGTATTCATGAGTCTCTTATATTCCCTCAGCTTATCTTAATGGCTTTCAACATACATTCCTTAGTCCTAGTCTTCAAAAACAAAGACTTTATCTAGTTTTCTCATATAACCTATCTTCTATAAATAACACTACGTCATATCTTTTTCAAGTGAGCCAAGTTGACTTGAAGTAACTCTTTCAAGTACTTGATACTATAACTCAATTTTGAGAAATTTGTAACACTGTATCTTCTAAACACTAACTTGTAGAGTATCATATTCACCTCTTGTAGGGCATGCCCTCAAATCTACTACAACCTTACATTTAAATCACTTGGATTATATTAAGAAACATTCAATAGTATGCCCTTAGTAGAATCATTAACCTACTTTATGACATGCTCTTATCCCACTCTTGGTGGGAAAATGGAATAATATTGAGTATCATACCTAAATACTCCTATAATATGGAATAATTATACTCTATATTAAGAGCATTAACTGAAGATACCTAAATATTCATATAATAATATCAACAAATCCTCTAATTTATTCTTTATGAATCAAACCCTATATCTCTCTAACATGAATTGTATATCTAAGGTATCTTGTACTTATGCTCGTTGGTAATAATGGAATGTGATCATTATATGGGATGGGGGACATTTTCCACGAAAGGATCAATCCAATAATACCGCTCACTACTAGTTATTCCTTGTAAGTTATTGAAAGAGAAGGATTGATTTGAAGAAAGGAATGAAGAGTTCAGATTTGAAATCGAGGCACTTCACCATAAGCAAAAAAGGGTGTTCAAATATGCTAACACTTTTTATAAGTCAGTTGGAACCCTCTTGACCTTGAATGCTCTAGACACTTCATTCTCAAGAACTCTTAAAGACAGTTTTGTGCTCTTATGGAAAAAATGAACAACATTTTGATATTTAACCCTCTTGGTAGTTGAGGTAACCTTGTGTTGCAGTCTAAAGATCAAAATTTTCTTATAATTGGACTAGAGAGTGAGAAGATAGATGATGGAACATGGAGGCAAGAGAGAGAAAATCTGGTTTTACAAGAAATTTAGTTAATTTAGTAGTTGAAGTAGCATGTGTACATGGTGTGAAGGTAGGGTATTGTATTTTTGGAATGTTATTTTTCTTACAAGACCTAATTTCTGAAAAATTATCCATTCAAAACTCTAGAACATGACCACTAAAATAGTGAACTAGATCATATAATGCTTTTGAGTGTTAATAACATGATGAATTCATGCAAATATGAAGGAGGTCTGAATCATTTCATATCAGAGCATGATAATGATCCTGTAAAGATGTTTTGATTAATCTAACAAGTGTTTTGTGAATATAAGGATTTTTTTGTGATGTGAAAAGTGAAGGCAAGAGATGAGATGGATAGAGAAGAGTTCATGGAAACATTAATGAAGCTAATAAACAAAAAAAATAAAAGAGAGAGAAACAAGAAGAAGAGAGAAAAATAAATAAGATACGAGGCATAGATGGAGAGAGAGTTAAAAACATTGAGATAAGATGTGAATAAATTAGAAGATTTGTTGATGAGAGGAGATAGAGAATTTATATTTGTAGTGAAAATGGGTTTCAAATGGCCTATAGCTCAAATTGTCAAGATAAACCAAAGGTTGTGGTTGAAATAGATTATCAGACAAGAAGATGAAAAGATAATACAAATAAGGAAGAAAGCAGAGAAGATAGAAAAAGAAGAATTCAAGGAAGTTGTTTATGAACGATTTCAGAGGTTGGATTAGCATAAAGAAGATGAAGCGATAACAAAGCATGTTTTTCACTGAGGTATGAAATCCATTTCAAAGGAAAAATGAAAGTTTCTTGTTTGTGAATATTCAAAGGGATGAAGAAAACCAATTTTATGGTTTTGTAAATGATGAAGAATGGTGTTACTAATATGTTGAATTTAAGAAATAAATGAGTGTAAGTAACGTGACAATGATGATGGCTAGTAAGAGATTCTTTTTAAGAAATAAACAAATATGTATGCAACTAGAAGAGATTTAACCAAAGCAATGTAAGATGACATATCAAAGGTGTGAAAAAAGGAAGAAAGAAGAAGATAAAGTCCTAGAAGAGGCATTGGACATATTTTTACATTTTGAGGACAATAAGAGAGGCATAGTGCATGAGAAAGCACTTGAAGATGAAAGTGAAGATAGAGAAGAAAGAGGAAAACAACAAGTGGAAGGAAAAAATGTGGTTGAGAATCAAGTTTTTGAAGAGATAGAGGTCGAGAAAGAGGAGGAATATAGTGAAGTGAAAGGAAATAAAGATGAAAGTGATAATGAAGAAGCTCATAATGAAGAGCTTGTGGACATAGAAAAGGGTCTTAAAGAGGAAGATTCAGTTAGTGAAGTGGATAATGATGATGAAAATAGGAAATATGAATCTTGTGTGAAGCCTACAATCCATTTAACAAATGAAAATGATGGAATCATGTGAAACAAATGATATGGAGAGATGGAAAACATAAATAATCATGAAATATTATGCCTATTTGTTTATTTTGTGCTTGATTTTTCAAGTACAACTAAGAAACATAAGGGGAGATGGAAGAGATGAAGAATAAGATCAATAAAGAAAGGTTCCATTTCAAAGAAAATGTAAAGATCAATGACCAAACATGGGATTTAGGTGGTTAAAGGATTAGTAGGGATAGTGGGTGTTGGTGCTCAAATTAGTCACACCCCATTTGTCATTGAACTTCACTAGTTTGTGGGCTATGTTGTTTTCTATCTCCCCGTATTGGTTCTTGAAAACTCTGTCCTCCATTAGGTTGCCATGATAATCCCTTCCTTGGTCGAGGATCACTTAAAGATCTAGAATTTGTTGTTCATTCCTTTGTACATCTAAGGAAGTCTGTAACTTGGGCGTAAAACTCGGGTGTTTCCTTTCCTTTTGTTTTTCATAGTCATGTTTTGTTGTCCATATCATTTTTGTACCAAATACCTATGGAAACTTGATTAGATATAGCTCAGAGGATCATATTTGAGGCTTATAAAATTTCCAACTTCTCTTTCCTTGAAGAACGATTCATTTCCGGGCTCAAATGGTGATTTTCCTGCATTTTACAGTTTGACAGGTGTATTTTCCTGTTCAAATTCACATCTCAGACATCAGTGGAAACGTGGCCCTTTTTGGTTAGATGCAGCTCAACGTGGCACTCTAAAAGACTATAAGTCTCACTTCAACCCAAAACTTGTCCACATGGAGGAATGAAGCTCATTTGAAAATTCACCTTTTAGTTTGGCCTTGGAGTTGCATCGGTGGTACATGTGGAGGTTTCCATTGCTTTGCCCAAACTTAGACAAATATTTCATGCAATTGGTATAATTTTGGCGGGCCATGGACATGTGGAAGGTTGGCGCTCATTTGAGGATCTACCTCAGGGTCCCACCTTAACAATTGTGATAGGGGGACATATGGAGTCTTCTGCTGGCTCTGCTTTTTACTTAAACTTTTCAAAGTAATTTTCTAAGGCCTAGGACACATGGTGAGCCCACGCTTGTTCAGGGTCTCCGCTCTTGGGAACCATCTTGAAGTTGAACCATGAAGACACGTGGAAGATTTCGCTAAGTTTTCCCATACTTATACTTTTCAAACACTTTTGAAAGGCCTAGAACATGTGGAGGGACCATGCCTATTTGGCGACCGGCCCCTAAATGTTTTTGGAAAGAGTGCCAGGAGGACACTTGGAGGCTTTTTCTCACTCTACGCTTTGCTTGGAATTTTCAATGGCCAAGGAAAACTGTCGCAGACCATGGACACTTGGCACCTTCCATCGATCCTTTAACTTCTTAAATATACCATGTCAAACTAAGACACATGTTGATCCCGTGCTTGTTTAGAGTCTTTGGTTTTGGGGACCATCTCAAAATGCACCATTAAGACAAGTGGAGGCTTCTACTGGTTCCTTTTTACAAAAAGACTTTTTTAAAGGATAAAAGGCATTTTTTTGGGCCCAGGGTATGTGGAAGGCTCGCGCTTGTTTGGGACTTGCCTCTGTGAATCTCCTTTGTAGTTGCACTAATGAAACATGTGGATGGCTATGATATAAAGTGGAAAACAGGCAAAATCAATGGTTTTTGTGCATTTCACCTCTTTTTTCCACCATTTTTTCTCCAAGACTCCTGGAGACATGAGTACGCACTTTTTTTCGTCATTCTTTGATGAAATTCCTTGTCGTCTCTATCTATAAGGTACCATTGAATGGATTTGAAACTTAAATTGTGAGTCCAAGGATTGTTAAGGTTGATATTTTGAGGTTGGAATTGCTCAGGGACTCACAAAGATGGGAATTACCAGAGGAAAGAGAGGGAAAAGGGAAAATGGATGAAATGATGAAAGTGTAGGCATAAAAGGTGAAAAAGGGTGATTCCTTGAAAGTGAAAAAGATTACATGTCATATCCAACTATGCAGAGTCTCCAGAAAATTATTAAAAGAGGGATTTCTTGCATGAAAAAATCAGAATGATTAGAAGGACTGCCAAAAAGTTATGGCATGGAATCCTAGTCATTAGTCGAAGGCCCAAGAAATGTGATCAAATTCACAATTGGTCTACTTGCCATCTTTTGGATCTGAATTTGTTAAACATCACTTTTTGAAGTAAATTGTTAGCAAGAAAATATCCCTCGAATATTCTACTTATTGGGGCAAAATTTAGGGATGAATGAAATGTATAAATGCAATGAGAATACTCTTGCAAATGGTCGGAGGTTGAATTATTAAGAGAAAATTGTCTTCCTGAGAGACCAATCTGAGATAACCTGTTAATTTATTCTATGTTAGATTTTATATCATGTCAAGTTGGTTGCAAATGTATAGAAATTGATGAGAATTGACATTTCTGAGGAAGCTTTCCCCTATTAATGAATCTAAGAAATTTTTAATTTAATTTGTGTCAAATCTCTAGCAATTTGTGTCTTCTTTGTTTGAGAATGTATGCAAATAGTTTCTTTCTTTCCTATTGCAATCTTACATTAAAATATTTTTGAAATCACACAAGATCTCATCCATGTGACAGTTTAATGGTATTTGCAATTCAATTTCAAGAAGATCCTTCATCTTGGATGAGATTTAAACAAATTTAAAATAAATTCACTGTCATTTGTTGATAAAGATGGTTTTTAAGTCTTCAGGTGTACCTTAGGTGTGTTTGATCAGAGACTTTGGTGTTTAATTGAGTCTTTCAATTCGAGCCTTCATGATAGAGTCTCAAATATTATGTGAAAACGTGTTGATTCGGGCATCCATTGAAGCACACCTTCAGGTTGAAGGAATGTATTAACTGTTTTGAAGCTTTCTGTTGTTGAGTTATTTATTGTTGTGAAGTCCCTTTGAAGATCTGGTATAATCAACTTTACGTTACTTCATATCCCACCAAAATTATTCAAAAACCACGAATCCAACCGGAACTATCCCTGTTTTCCCTGTGTAACAAAAAGGAACAAAATATACTTACTAAAATATGTAGAACAATCAGGTTTTCTTAATGTCTCAAGTAACCTTAGCCTTGTGTTGAAAGTATCTCCATCATTTAGAAGTGACAACTCTTAAGAGTTAAATCATGGAGTATTGACCATATTTCCCCAAGTTTTTCTTGATATAATTTGTGCAAAAGAAGGATATCTCCATGTCCTTCATCAAACAAAGGTTACACCAAGGGTCCTCTCACCTTGGTTGGAGAGGCACGGCCTAAAGTAATGAGGATAGATCAAATCCTCTTAAAGGTGTTATCCATCTATCCACAAATCTGGGTAACAAAGGGCCAGTTAGATCCCATCCCCAGCTATAAAACTACAGACACTGATCTATTTGTCTCTAACATCTGTTCCCAATCTATGATTCTTCTCATCTTAAAAGTGAGAAAAAAAATGGATACCAACATATAGTATTTCCTTTTTACCATGTTTACAGACGCCTTTTTCCCCTTTCACAAAAAAACCTTCCACTTCCTTTCTATCACGTTATTTTAGGCAAAATTATGCTGCGGGCATAATTACTTCTTCATAGCACTGTATTATTTTATGTTCATCATCACGTTGAACCTATACATAATGGCCTTGGGTCCCACTTCTATGCATGAATATTTTTCCTTTAAATACTCCCACCTAATCGTTGGGGCATTTTTACATCTTCACCTTTCTTGTACACATGGCATTTAGCCCATGTACATGCCATCTATCACTAGGGTCATCCATGTTTCCTAGTATTCCTATACATAGTTTCAAAAAACTTTCAAAATCACTAAAAACCTTTAAATATGTTATAAAAATCACAAAAACATTCAAATATGTTTCGAGAAACATCAAAAACAATATAAATCATCCTATTAAACGTCACTCTTTGGTTCTCACATGTTCATGTGCACGACTCATGGATCATATTGATCTACCTCCATCAACAAAAGCTAAGCTGCTTAATATTTGTGTACTCTGTGGCACAACGAGTTTCCTAGTACTGTGTTATAGTGCAGAATTTGTTTATCATTGGACCCAAGTGTCCTCTGTTATTCCCCTCACATGTATCCTTTCTTAGGGCACCATTATCAACTCTTGTTGTTAATTCACATAGGTGGAAACTGCGACTCAATAACAAAAACATTACATTACGTTTCTCTGTTAGTTTGGCTTGTTTACTTTCTCGTATTAGATTACATTTTTTATGTTGCATGGAGTTAGGCATCTTTTAATTTCTTGTATTGTATTTCCTTTTTTATGTTGCATGGAGTTGGTGTTTTTAGCAATGGACATTCTCTCGTATATGGATTTTCATGTCATACTACACTTTTGTTCACTCTTTTTAAATAAGGACTGATGATGAAGATCATTACCAATATGATGAAAAATAAAGTTGTTTAAAAGGTATTGGATGGATATGGGCTCATTCCCCCTTATTCATTCTATTTTTATTCTATATTCCCTTTATTCCCTCCATCTTCTATCTATTTCCTTCATCATTTCGATTGTCGATCATCCTCTTTCATCACCCCATCGATAATCGAGGGGGCATCCTTCATTCTACTCATTTTTCTTCTATCCCTTAAAAATTTTCTACTTGTTTATGCTTGTATACTTTCTTTAAAGTGACGTCACTTATGCCACCCCAAATAGGGGCAAATGTAGACACCTAAAATATTCTTACACTTAGAATTTCCTCCAATTTAGTCCATTAACAACACTTTGTTAATTCCCCACTCTTCGCTCCATTCTTAGATTCCCATTTATGAAACTTTCTTGGTCATATTCTTCCTATATTCAGATAATGGGTTTAATATGTCTCTTATTAACCAAACATTCCTCCTTTCAACCATTTATAACCTCCCTAGTTCTCTTTGAACCAATTATGTAAGCTTCCTAGCCTATCTATCAGTCAGAAATGGTTAACCAGACTCCCCCCAACTCTCAATGAGTCTCTAATCACTCTCTAAACAAGCTTAACTAGCCTAAACCCTAGTTTAAAGGTTAAACCAAGGTTAACTAGCCTAAAGTATGTTTACTTAGCTCCTAATCCTAAAATTATTTTTATAATTTAATCCCACATGCACAAGAATTCCAAACTCTCCCAAGTGGAAAACTATAAATACAAGGATAATCCTACCCATTCAACTTACACATTCACACTAAGGATATCTTATTAACACTAAGAAAACCTAATTTTTACATTCTATTTGTATTAGCTTTAAGTTAATTAGACATTTGATCTTCAACTTACTCCCTCCATTGATCTTGGGCAAATAACCTTCATTTGCATCCATAATCCTATTTTTGAGTAAATATAGAGAACTATTGGCCTTGAAGCCATTAATTGTGATACTTCATTATTGAAAGCTTGAGAACCATAAAACAACTAATCACACCTTTGATTTCTAGGTTTATCTTCTTAGGTTTAATGTTTAATTAGTCATGTAAAGAGTAGTGAGTAGATTTATCATGTTAGTTTAGATTTAATCTAGTTCATACAATGATAGATTTTAGTCTTGTTTAGCTCTTATCATGATGGTTTAGTGTAGATTAGGTTCATGCTTTGAGGTTATATACATTTTAGCTTCTTTTCCATTGCATATCTGATTTATCCATGACCACAATATTTACATCTAATATTGAGATTTGTTTTAAACCAAACTCTAGAGTAGGGTAAATAGAGCTAAAATATACATAATAGATTAAATAGATTTGAATCCCTTTCCAATCTTTCCCTTCCTCATCCATGGCTTCCTCCTCTGCCATATTCCCTTAACTTGCAAACCAAAAAACAAAAAAATGAATTAAATGAGCAAAACAAAAGAATAAAAGCCTTCCTTAAGGCTTTTTAGTGTTGTTTGAATTATTTCATCCAATGGCCTAGGTTAGATCCATCTAATGGCCCAAAATGTCTCCTACACAAGTTAGGTGGGGTTAGGTGAGGTGGTCATTTGATCACATGGGTATCTTTTTTGAATGGGGACACTTGTGTGGGTTGTAATCTAATTAAATTGTTTGTATTTTCTTTAAATTATTTTTAGTAGCTTCTTTCCCTTAAATGTATAGCCATCATTGATATTTTAGATTTAAATTTAATAGTTGTGTAAATGGGTGAACTATTAGACCTTGAACTTTAATTAATATATTATTCCAAGACCTTGGAAACCAATGTATTAAATTAATGCTGGATTAATCGAATGAAACATTTTAAACCTAATAATAAATTGAATTCATTATTTTTTTTAAGTAACATTACTTAAGTTACTTTAACCTTTTTTATGAAACCTAAGATTAACATTTTTTGAATTCATTGTTTTATTTAAGTAACATTATTTTATTTATGAAACCTAATATTAACCTTTTTTGTCGACTTCAGTTCCTTTAACACAAATACATTATTCCATGATTTTTCTAGTATAACCTATGTTTGTTGTTGGGTTTTGTGGGAGATATTTTCTTAGGTGTTACATTTGGTATTGAAGCCATGGGTTAAATTCTTGGACCCCATGAACACCTAGAAAACATGAAACAAAAACAAATACACATGACTATGCATGATGATTTGAAACATAGAAAATTTAGAAATTGAAAAAAAAAGCTTAAATGCATATAAAATAATTATCTCCTTGGTTTGTGCAGGAGGTGCAGACCAGAAGAAGGGTTCTTACATATGGACCGAGATTTACCACCCCCAGATCAGGAAGTAGCTATTATCCTACCACAAATATTTCAATGTTATAGGAGGTTAGTGTCGTTATATGCAGAGGATCGATAGGTAGGATACCTAGAAGGAAGGATAGGGAGCAATGAGTGGAGGCTCATGTGCCTTCATGTCATAGTACATAGGAGAGGGAAGATAACTCTCATGTGGAGTCAGTTAGACATGAGTCACCTACTAGAGGGATAATAGAATGAGATGTGATGTATAGGGACAATTCTAGGATCCATATGTGGAGATATGATCATGCAGAGAGACCCAGAGTTTGACAGTCATCTACAGCGGAGCACATCAGAGAGATAATAAAGTTGCACCCACCTCATTTTGTTAGCAACATAGGAGGATTTCATGTTGAGGCATGGTTAGTTATCCTAAGTGGATGCTTCAAGTTATGCCCTTGTTCTAGCAACACGAAATCTTGTGTTTCCATCCACCTTCTTAGAGATGGAGCTGAAGTATGGTGGAGGAATGAGGAGCAGAAGCTACATGTAGACTATGAGTCAGTCACTTGGGAGCTCTTTGAGGAGTGTTTCATGATTAGATACATTTATAGGAGATTCATTCAATAGCGGATTGATGAGTTTCACTATTTTCGTAAAGCCTCCATGATAGTAGCAGAGTATGAGGGAAAATTTCTAGATCTACTCCAGTATATAGACTACATGCAAGATGAACATGTTCGAGTTCACAGTTTCATTAGGGGCCTGAACTTGGAATTGGGTGGGGCAGTACGCAATCATTATTCACAGACACTTTCAGAGGCCATGGAGAAGGCCTATAATACAGAGGAAACTAGGGGGATGACATAGCAGACATGTGATAGAGTGAGGAGTTGCATACAACAGCTACATGATAGTCGATTGAATGGATTAACACCTCCCCCTTATGGTGGACACACTACAACACAGTCTTCCTCCCAACCTACTCTACCTCCTCAGTAGCAGTAGAATCGACCACCCTTTTGACCTCCACAATGCCATTATGCTCAGAGAGGGTGTTGTATGGGACCTTTTTCTAGGGTTCCTAATAGGACACATGCTCCAAATCGAGCAAAGTCAGCAGGAGTGCGTCCACTGCAGTAGACATAGAGGTGTATATGAGGGTCATAAGGTCCTTGAACATGTAATACTGGGCCACCTAGCATACTTTCTGCACAAGGTAGAGGACTAATAATTTTTTATGGATGTGGAGTACATGGACATCATTATAGAGATTGTCCTATGAACCCTTCTAATCAGGGTAAGGAACTTGTTTCTGAGCCTACTATTGGCGACATAGCTAGGATCCATAGGATATATGCAGCAGTCGAGAACAACCAGGTAGAGCACCAGGGCACTGTGATGGAGACCACATATAGCATTGGTGGTATTTCTATCCCTATTTTATTTGACTTAGGCTCATCAGACTCTTTCATTTCACCATCTTTAGTAGAGTATTGCAGGCTTGTGGCACTTAGGTAGGGCCTTAGTTGGGATGTCGAGATGGCTTCTAGAGATAAGATATTAGTTGAATCCTTATTCAAAGAGTATGTAGTGGAGCTAAGACCCTTTACCACTACTCTGGATCTTCGTATCTTTCCTTTAGGTTCTTATGGAGTGATTTTGAGCATGGATTGGTTGTCTACAAACAAAGCCAAAGTTGATTGCTATATTAAGATTATATCTTTTACAGATGATTTGGGTGTGGAGTTAGTTATAGTAGGATTCAGGAGGCCCATTTCTATCCACACTATTTCCACTATACAGCTGAAGTGGTGTGCGCAATGTGGTTGTCAGCTGTATGCTATCACAATTAGTGATAGGTCAAAGGATGAGGCGAATAGACCTTCACTCGATGATTACCCTATATTGCAAGAGTTTTCAGATGTGTTTCCTAGTGAGCTACTAGGGATGCTTCCCCCACATGAGATAGACTTCCACATTGACTTGGTTCCAAGTGAAGAATCTATCTCACGTGCTCCTTATAGGATGCCCACACTCGAGCTATGTGAGCTCAAGTTTAACCTTAAGGGCATTTTTGAGAAAGGCCTAATCCATCATAGTGTATCCTATTGGGGTGCACCAGTTTTTTTTGTGAAAAATGATGATAGATCCTTACGATTGTCTGTGGACTATCGTTAACTAAAAAATTAATAATCAAGAATCATTACCCCCTTACTCGAATTGATAATTTGTTTGATCAGATGAAGGGGGGCACAATATTTTCAAGCATAGATCATAATTCAGGATACCATTAGTTGAGGATCGCACAGGAAGATATCCGTAAGTCAAATTTCCACATGTATTATGGCCACTATGAGTTGACAGTGGTTCCATTCGGTCTTACGAACGCCCCTGTAGTGTTCATGATCTTGTTAGATTGTTTTGTACTCATGTTAATTGATGACATTTTGATCTTCTCACATATGCATGAGGAGCTCCTTCATTAGGTTCTACAATTTCTTTGTAACAACTTTATGGGAAACTGAAGAAGTGTGTGTTCTTTCAGTCAGAGGTGTAATATCTTGGTCACATAATTTCTAGAGAAGGTATCATAGTTGATCCTTCCAACATTATAGCCATTATGGATTGGTCAGAACGTATTAGTGTGACTGAGGTGTGTAATTTTATGGGGTTTGTAGGATACTACAAGAGATTTGTTTAGGACATCTCTCGGGTAGCACACCCAATCACTTCCCTTCAGCAGAAAGGGAAGAAGTTCATTTAGTCTAATAGATGTGAGAAGGCCTTAAGGAAACTAAATGAATGCCTTACGAAAACACCTATTCTTGTAGTTTCGGATCCTCAAGGTGAGTTCTTCATTAATATAGATGATTCTTTGGTAGGGTTAGGAGTTGTGTTGATGTAAGAGGGCCGTGTTGTAGCTTTTGAGTCTTGTAAAATCAAATATTATGAGCTCAATTATCCAACTTACGACATTGAGCTTACAATATTTCTTCATTCCATTGTTCGGTGGAGATACTTACTTCTTGGCAAGAGATTGATACTCAGGATTGATCACTTGAGTCTTCACCACCTCTTCATGTAGCCCAATCTCACCGCTCGTTAGAGGAATTAGATGGAGTTGCTTTGTTATTAGGACATGTAGATAGAGCATGTGAAGGGGATGGAGAATGTTATTGAAGATTCCCCGAGTAGATGGAGACATGTGGCTACAAATACCTCAGTGAGTATATATTTACAGAATAGGATCTTGCAGTAGCTTCCTCACAATATTTTCTACGTTGTATCTAAATCATATATTGAGTATCTAAATGGTTTATCATTAGAGTCAGATGGTCTTCTCAGACATAGAGGCCAGATTTGTGTTCCTATAAATTGAGACTTAAGATAGGATATTTTGGCAGAGGCTCATCATGCACCTTATTAATCCCACCCAGGGGTGAAGAAGGTACACGCCACCCTAAGAAAAATTTGTCATTGGAGAGGCCTTCGGTAATTTGTAGCTTATTTTTTTCACGTTGTTTAGAGTGTCAGAGGACAAAGGTCTATTATCCCGTGAAATTGACAAGGGAAATCTTACCGATAACCATACCGAAATTTTTGTCCCGATCCCTAGTTAGGGATCCCTTGCGTTTGAAACGTTTTAAAATACCTTCCCGGGAAATCTGGTTTTTCGAACTTAGACTTTTGAGCCTTTTTTGGCTGGGCGCATGAAATTGCTTTGTAACACCAAATTTTGGTGTGCCCCCTTTAAAACCTTTGGCGCATGATTTTCAGTGTCAACACACCTTTCGGTGCGCCAAAGTATGTTGAGCCTTCCCTGCGTGCGCCAAGGCGCATGCGCCTTCGTGTTGACACAAATTTTGTTGCGCCACTTTTTGGTGCGCCAATGGGCGCACATAATCTTATTGCAACACAACGTTTTGGTGCGCCAAATGGCGCACATATCTTAATGTCGACATAGCTTTTGGTGCGCCAAAGGTGTTCTTAATTTCCTGCTAGCAATTGTTTTCATGCGCCAAAGGGCGCACGCTTTTCCCTGTTGACAGCAACTCTCATGTGCCCTTTAAAAAGTGGGTGGCGCATTCATGACCAGCTCACCTATATATATACATGTTTGCGCACCCAAATGTCATTTTCACTATTCGCAGAGCATGTGATTTCCTTTCTTTGAGCCTATCAGCCCCTGCCTCGTCATTTTCAACACGTTGTGGACCCGTTCTCAAGATTTTCTCTATTTATCCGGGTAAGTGCTCTCGTCTCTTCCATGTGTTTTGTCTCTGGTTCTTCTTTCTTGCTGGTTGGTGTTTCAGTGCATGATTTGAGCATGCTTTCCCCCCCCGTGTTGTCTTTCCCTATCTTCCTCTTTCCAGATCTGCTGGAAGAGGATGTTATCCTAGAAATAGTGGTTTGTGACCCTCCTAGTTTTAACCGTCTCATTTACCCAAATGACCTATCAAAAAGGAAAAGAGGAGAAGAATAAATCTAAACCATGTAGGACCCCTTTGAGAGTGATTTAGTTCACTATTTATCTCTTGCCTTCGGCGCATCTGTCACCGCTTCAACATGAAAAAAACCCACGCCAATGGCGCACCCATCATACTTGTTGCATCATGAACTCCTGCGCCCTCATGGCGCGCCTCTTTCACATGCTACAAGTGCTAAACCTGCACCCATTTGGCACACCATCCTTCTGTGCTGCATCGCATTTCCATGCGCCAATGGCACACCCAGCATCCATGCAACACAAGCTTATCTGCACTAAGTACAAGTCTTTGAAGGCGCATGCGCATCCCTGATTACAATAACATCATGTTGTGTAAACCTTTCATGCATCGCGCCATGCTCCCTTTGGCACGTGAAAAGGTCTTGTTACACGAACCATCCATGCGCCAAAGGGCGCACCAAATCTCAATGCAACATGAAAATTCCATGCACCAAAGGGCGCATCCTGTCACTATGTAACATGTAATTTTCATGCGCCCTGCACCCTGAGCCTGGAAATAACTAACTCTTTCTTCTGTTAGCACTTCAATGGGAAATCAAATGACTAATGCAACCTTTCTACATTGGGTTTCGGTTCTTCTTCATGCAGATCAGCAGATAAACTCAGAAGAACATATGTCAACATCCAGCAAAAGACCTATCAAACTGAAAGGAAAGGATAAGCTGACGGAGGTAGAAATGAAATACAAATATCAGAGGGTCAGAATGCCCGAGTCACAGGCCGAATGCAACATGGACGTCAGAGACTCAGAATTGGGTCATATCGACATGGAGGAATTCTGGGCCAGAACTCAAAAAGTTACAAGGAGTCCATGGATGTAAAAACTAATATGCAGTGCCCTGCACTTCGCTGGAGGAATCCCCATCAGCGCCGTCAACAATGAGTTTATGATGGTGGTTTCCCAGTCTTACAACAAAGACACGAGATGTGTCGAAAACAACAAGGGCGAGGTAGTCATTAACCTCACTTCCCGTCATTTTGAGATCATACTCGGCATCCCACACCACCGGCACTTTATGGCCGTTAGCCAAGCAGAGTGCATTAAGGCCTGGGAAGACAATGAAGACCAATGTATGCAGCTAATGAACGAAGTATATCTAAAAAACAAGAAGGTAGTAACCCGGTGGCCCCAAATCATCCACCGCAGTGACTTCTTAGAAGAACTCAGTGATACCATTACCTTCCTGAGCAGGGTCTTCGGGCTTTCTGATGCCCATTACTTCCATAAATGGATGTTTCGCTACTTGGAAACAATGAACAAGAATCTGCCTGATCAATGCTTTTGCTGGGGGGAAATTATAAGCAGCACCATCTCTGAGCAGCTACAACAATTCAGCACAATGGGAGTATTCCATATGAGCTCCTACGTGGTCTACGCTGCAGCGTCAGAGAGGGATTATCCAGGCCTAACACGAAGTGGAATTTGGCCTCAGGTCAAAATATATGAATATTATCCAGAACTGAAGCTGGAGAATAGCATCGCCCAATTCGCCAAAATTAACGATGCATTCTTTTATCACATCATTTGTCTGTTGAGGCCAAATCTGACTCATGGTCGTACGACCAAAAACATAGTGGCAGCCACAGAGAAATGGGGGGCCCTGTTCACCCAATTTCCCACATTCACCTATCTGAGGGCTGTCAACTTTTTGGGAGAACCAACCAGGCTACCGAGGTATGCTGGGCCTAAACTGATTCTACTAGAGCTATCAAGGCAGCTGGTCACATACCACGAAAAATGCCTTAAAATAAAGAAGGGTGGAACTCCTTTCCCCCTCACAGTGGGCCGATACACATGCTCCACCTAAAACAAGGAGAAGGAAATGTTCGCAGAGCTGGAGTTACTCAATTTGAAGCATGACTTCCGAGCCAGGCCTACCTTCGACCCAAGGAGCTGTCTGCCAAGAGCGAAGCTTGATCCGATCCATGTCCCTCAAATTGAGGATATTTATATTGACGTCCTCCATGAGGTAGAGCTCAGAAGAAAGGATCATTCTCGCCTAGCATTGGCAGAAATCATCCAGTACGGGATAGCCATTGTCCCCAGAGGCTTCCAAACTACGGAAGATGAAACTGAAAAAGTATATAATGATACATATGGGGACAATTGGCCCTTTTCGGCTATTGACAGAAACAAGGATCCTCAGACAATTGAGGAGAGGGCCAAGGAAACTCTGTGTAGGACAGAGCACTGGTGCCAGATGAATGGGCTGATCTACCTCGAGGTAGATTTCACAACCTCCCCATTGGGCAACGCACCTTCACGGTCCAAAAAGCAGCTTAAGGTAAAGGTGTAGAAGGTGAATCCAGCACCATTCAGGAAGAAGCCCCTGAAATTCCTCCTTCCATAGCGCCAGAACAAGTCATAACTCTGGAAGAAGAAATAACAGAGGATATTCCCATAGGCTCATCCACTCAGGATGTCGGCATTGCTACCACAATAGAGGTCCCTTCTATCCCTTCTTCTTCTCTTCCTTCCCCTCCTCGAGTGACTCAAACGACCATCCCTTTGGTCATGTCCTCTGCCCCTTCTTTTACTCTTTCCCCTGCTTCTTCGTCTATCTTCTCTTCCCTCGCTGATCTGTCTTCCTCTATTTCTGCCCTCATCTCCGGGCTCCCTTCCCTTCCTATGTCTTCCGCAGTTGCAGCTTTCCTTCCTCCCGTGGACACTTCTTCGGCTATTCTCTCAATGCCGCCGCCGCGTGTTTCCACGTTTTTCCCCTCTTCTACTGTAGCTGCCTCCTCCTCTGTTTCTGGTCCTTCTTCCATAGGACCAGCCTGGATCTCTCAGCAGCTGAGCCAACAAAAGAGGAAAGTTCCCATCACTCTGATGGACTTTTCAGTGATCCCAGCCAAAGGGGCGAAGAAGCAGAAGCCTGTTACATGCTTCTCTAAGAATGCTGCAGGTGAGAGAATCATGGAAATTGCATACCCCGATCCCCTCAAAGAGAAAAAGGATCTGTCTCCGATAGATTTCACTGTGACCCAAGTCACAATGGGGACATCTTCTAAAATTCTCCAGGGGGAAGCTCTTTCCGTAGTTGATGCCCTCTGCCAAAAGCTTCAAGAAACGAAAGAAGAGAAAAGGCTACTGAAGGAGCAGAACAAATATCTACTTCAAGCCTTACAGAAGATGGGTAGTGTGCCACCCACGACTGCCGCCGAGACTTCTCAGCTTCTCAGCCAGGAGAAAATCAATGAATACGCAAAGATCGGTGAGCAGGGTATGGCCGTTTCTGCTTGGAGGAGCCAGATCCTCAAGGACAGTGAAAGAGTGATCACCGAGTTTGTCAATTTGTATATGAATATCAATAAGGCGAACAAGGAGCTCCAAGCGTTAGCAGGGCCCATATCAGAAGAGTTGGAACATGCCAGACTGCGACATGAGACCTTTCAACAAATGTTTGACTGTTCAGTCAAATATATGGTCAAGTTCGGTGTCTTCGGCCATCCAAGGGCCCTCAACAAATCCATGTCCACTCTGGACTATCGGGTGGATCAGCTTGAATTTGTTTTGGAAAATATCGACAAGGTAAAGGAAGAGGCCCTGGATGTAATGCATCAAATGGAGCGAATTGTTCTCAACATGTCTCCAGGGTTTCTCACTCCTTCCTTTACCATAAGATCAGCTGATGAAACCATCCGGATCTACAAGGAGATCGTTTCTCAAGGAACGGGGCCAGAGGTCACATTTGACACTGAATCTATCAACAACCTGCTGGCTTGTAGGGACTTCATCGGGTTCCTCATTGAGGTGGAGAAGGACTATTCCAAACTCCCAGAAAAGCTCATATATGAGCGGGAGACTTGTGAGGCGATCAGCGAGCGACACAAGGATCCTTCCCAGGATCAATTTGCGCCAATGATTAAATTTTTTTTGGAATACCGCACTCAGTTCCATATCTCATCACCTGAGCAGCATCAAAAGCAGGCTACCCCTTTTCGGCCGCAGGATGATGACGACAAGTAGCTTCTTCTTCTTCTTCTTCTTCTTCTTCTCTCTCTTCTCCAATTTTCTTGTTGGAATGTCTAAAATATGTTGGCACAAATGATGACATCATCCATGTTGCATCATGGGATGATGTCACCCATCAAGTTGTCAAAAGTCAACATGACTTTTAGATATTTTGTAAATATCTTTGTAAATAGCTGGTTGGCTCCTTTTTGCCTTCTTTCCTTCTCATCTTCTATATATATTGGAATACTTGTTGTATTCAAGGTGGACATTTTTTAGATTAAAATAGAAGTGAGGAGAGAAAGACTTTGAGCTTTCTTGTAACAGAAGAAAACAGTAATACAAATATTAAGACTTTGTGCTCAATAGGTGTGTTATGCATCATACCTTTCTTATGTTAGATTTGTATGTGTTTAATCTATTAGATTCATATCTACTTTTCTGTCTTTTGCTCATCAGTATTGCTTTGTTTATTTATGCAAGTAGGTTTGGCTCTGTTTACTACCAACCCAAAAACATAAATCTTCTGACCTTTCTGCTTTGGAATTCATTTCTTTTCTCCCTTCGGACCTGTTCTTTCTTCCTCCTCTCTTTCATTCCTTTCTCTTCGCAGCCTGGAATAAAACTACTGGGATGAGATCCCAAACCCCCGAAGGCAGAATACTGTGAGATTTGCACAAGATTCCTGCTGTTAGAATAGCAATAAACCAGTTTCACTTTGCTGACTCTAGAGGGGCTATGCCCTGCACACTGTTGGCTCGTCTATCCATAGATCTGTCCAGGCGACAGATTTTCGGACCAACAGTTTTTGGCGACTCCGCTGGGGATCAAACGGATCTATCAGATCTATGAAGGTGGTAGGATAAGAAAATTAGAAAAAAATCAGAAAAATCACTACCTGTTTGCAAAATTGAACTTTTTGTTAAAAATCCAAAATTTTGCAAAAAATGCTTCAAATTGAAAATTTTCTTCTGAGATCCATAGATCGGGCCTAGTTAAAGAGCTTTAGTTCGCTGAGTTTTTATAAAAATCAGTATTTTTCTGTAGATCTGAATTTTTGGCTGTTTATCAAAAGTTTGAAACCTTCTGAAAAAGTCAAAACCAGATCTGAAAATCAGCTTACTAATCTTCTCTGTCATTTTATCCTCGCTGTTATTTTTCATTAACCGCAATCAGTTTTTTGAAGAGGATAGTTTTTAAATATTTAGAAAAGTACATGCTGCTGGTTTTTGACAGAAAAACCAGAAAATCAGGAAGTACAGCCAAAAATAAATTTTAAATCTGCACCACAGTGTTCCAGATCTGGAAGGTACGCTGGCAGGTGAGCCATTTACGCGTGGCAGGTGAGCTCGTGGATAATTCGATCCTACTTTAGATCGGCTTCAAAGGCACAATTTCAGTGTAGCACCGACGTGCTTTTTATCACTAAGTTCAGCTGATCAGTCAACTAGAAGCGCCTCACCCCCACGGAAGAGCCAGTTTTCACAAGGAGCCTCCACGTCCCTTTGTAGCGCTTTGCTGCTCAGTGGAACCACCCTTCCAGCCCGTGTTCTCTTTCCAGCCCTTCAAATGGCAGTACCATGGGGAAATGCTATGGGACCTCTTGCACTGCCACATCCAGTTCATGCGCTCCCTCACGGAAACCGAAAGAATTTTCCCAAATTCGATGGGAGCGTAAATCAAAGCACAGATTCCCACATATCTTCATTCATTATGTCATGCATTATTTTGGATGTGACCCACGAAGATGTGTCGGTTCGTCTTTTTCTGGAAACTCTACAAGGGTCCGCAGCTGAATGGTTTCAGCATTTTCCGGCCGGATCTATCACCAGTTGGGCCACCTTGCGGGAGGCTTTCGAAGACAGATACAAACCTTTAGAGGATGCGTTTGCATTATTATCACGGATCACTCACCTGAAGAAGGAGGCCAATGAGACCATGCACGATTTTATCACCTGGTTCAATGCGTTAATCAATCGTGTCCCTATTGCCATGCTCCCCACACCAGAAAATCAGAAATGTTTCTTCGTGAACGCCATGAGCTAAAAAGTTAGTTTCTTGCTCCTTCAAGAGCAAGTAGCTACCTTAGTTCTCACTCAGGATGTTGCCATTCGAATAGAAGATAATTTGATAATATCTGGTGAGTTGAAAAAGGAATCATCCAAGTCCAGATCTTCAGACCCTTTGCCTACTACTTCTTCTGATCCAGCATTCCAAAAGATGGCGAATGATTTTCTAGCATTAAAGAAGTAGTTGGCCCAGGATCCTAGTTCCTCATACCGGGATGTTCCACGAAGGAGTTTCGTTCCCAATAATGTTTCACAAAGGCCGCGTCTACCTGCAACTGCTCCACGGTTGGCGCTTGAAGCTCCTCTGGTCAATGCTCTGGCCGAGATTGAAGAAGAAGAGCAGTAATATGAAGAACCTTTGTCTCAAGGAGAAGATGATCAAGATGTCGGTGAGCCGACTGGCGACTCTACTATTGGATATATGGAATTTGATGAGGAATAATCTGATGAAGAGGAGGGTACTCAGGGCTATGCAAACAGACAATCATATGTTGTTTTTACCCGCTCGTAAGGAAAAGAAGCAGAAGTGGCTGCCCATGTGTAGAAGGTGAAGGCCATGTCAAACGTGCCTCCAACCATTGCTAAAAGAGGTAATCCTCTTCCTACTCAACTCCCTGTTAAGTCTTTTACAAAGAAATCTTTTCCCCCCATCTCTCCTCCAAATCAGCCCCCTCATATTCCTATCAAGATCAGTAACCCTGTTCCACCATCGCGAGGAGAGGGACTCATTCCCTCACCAGCGCAACCCTTGTCCGCGTTTGATATCATAGATCATGCTAAAAAGACCAAGATCCAAAATGTCTGAAGCTGAGTACCTTCAGTCAAATCCCGAACAGTTTGTAAGATTAACTAAATATATTCAGAGTCAAGCTATTATATCTAAGTAGGTTTCCTCGAAAGGAATCCTTTCCACTCCTCCTGAATCTCGCATAAATGTTGCCTCAACATCTGCATCTGGCAAGATAGAGCCTTTTTATCTCTCCCTCCTAATCAATGGCCATAAGTTGAGTAACTGCATAATTTATTCCGGAGCTTCGGATAACGTCATGCCGGAAAAAGTCGCCCATGCTTTGGGTCTCGCCCTTACCAAGCCTTTTAGCAGATGTTATTCCTTGGAAACCAAGCAGGTGCCGTTGATTGGTCAAATCAAAGACGCGCAATTTGCATTTGCGGCATTCCCTGATAAGAGGGTAAACATGACCGTCCTTGTCGCTGACATTCCAGCAGCTTATGGAATTCTGCTGGGGAGAAGTTTTTGCAGCGAAGTTGGTGGGGAAATTCACATGGACTGGTCTAAAGCTAGAATTCCCTTCGAAGGTGTAATGCAAACATTAGATCCGGAATCACAAAAGAAATACTTGGTTACTAGCTCCGAAGACCCCAAAGCTCAGATCCTTTTTGAATCATTAGGGATGGGGAATTATTTCTTTTCTACTGAGACAGATAAAACGGGTTTTCTTGTTCAGGAAAAATATCTTAATGAGATCTGGACCTTGCAGTTTGATGGCAGTTGCGCAACTAGTGGATGTGGCGCTGGGGCTGTGCTGATATCTCCCGAAGAAGAGGTAATTCCTCTCTCTTTCAAATTGCATTTTTTCAACCCCAACAATACTGCTGAGTATGAATCTCTGTTACTCGGTATGCAAGCCGCAAAGGAAAGAGGAATTAAAAATCTAAAAGTGCAAGGTGATGCGGAACTGGTTGTAAACCAAGTCAAGAGGATTTATCAAGTAAAAAATGAGAGGCTCAGGCACTACCGTAATGCAGTATGGGACAACATCGAAGAATTTTATGCTTTTTCCATAGAGGAAATTCCAAGAGCTCAAAATGACATGGCCGATTCATTGGCCATTTCAGCATCTCTGATGCTCCCACACCCAGGTTTGAAAATAGACAAATACACCATTGAGGTGGTTTTCTGCCCAAGCGTGCCAGACAACTCTCAACATTGGCAAGTATTCAATGATGATAATCAACTCATTGCCTTTCTGGAAAAATCGAAAAATTTTTAAGGAGTTGCATTTCGAAGGATCCACTTCTGAGTGGCGTGAATCAGTCACCGGTCAAAACCACGAATCAAAAGAGAACGACGGCATATGTCAGCTCAAAGGAAATAAAATTCCGAAGGGCCTGGTTTCTTTCGAACGGTTGTTTGACAGGCCTGATCGTTTTGTGAAAAAGAAGAGGCGAGATGATCCTGACTCATCCCCAGAGACCAAACCAGTCAATATAGGTTCGGAGACACATCCGCAATTTGTGAACATTGGAAAATGTTGCACGCCAGAAGAGAAGCGGAAATTTGTCAAGTTGCTGAATAAATATATGGATGTATTGGCATGGTCCTATGCCGATTTAAAGTCTTTTAAGCCAAAAGTACGTTCAACATGATATCCCATTGAAAGAAGAAGTCAAAGCCTTTCACCAGAAGCAGAGGCACTATAATCCTAAGATCTCAGGCACTATCCAGGTCGAAATTCAGAAGATTCTGGATGCAAGAATCATCTTCCCGATCCATCACAGTACTTGGGTAGCAAACATTGTGCCAGTACGTAAGAAGAACGGTGAAATACGCATATGCGTAGATTTTCGAAACTTGAATCAGGCGTCCTTAAAAGACAACTACCCACTTCCAATAATGGATCAAGTTCTGCAAGCGGTGACTGGATCAGAGATGCTGTCCATGCTTGATGGTTTTTCAGGCTACAATCAGATTGAAGTCTCACCTGAAGATCAATTCAAAACAGCATTCACTACTCCCTGGGGTACATTCACCTACAGCAGAATGCCCTTTCGGTTTAACCAACGCTGGTGCCACTTTTCAGCGGGCCATGGACCTGGCATTCAAAGGTATGATGGGGAAGGTCATTGTGGTTTATTTAGATGACTTAACTATGTTCTCTAAAAAACGAAGTGATCATTGTGATCATTTGGAGCAAGTATTGGCCAGATGCTAAGAGCATGGGATTTCCCTAAACCCAAAAAAGTCTGTTTTTTGGAGTCACAGAAGGAAAGCTTCTGGGGCATGTCGTTAGCAAGGAAGGAACAAGGATAGATACTGAAAGAGTTAAGGCTATTCAGAGCCTTACTTTTCCTACAAGCAAGACTGGCGTTCATTCTTTCTTTGGAAAGGTGAACTTCCTAAGGCGTTTTTTTCCCAATTTTGCTGAGAAGACTCATCATATATTGAACATGATGAAGGGGACACCAACTTTCAGATGGAGTGAAGAGGGGAAAAGGTCATTTGAAGAAATAAAAGCTTCTGTTGCTCATGCACCGGTCCTGGTATGTCCCGATTTCTCCAAAGATTTTATCATGTATAGTTATGCATCTGAGCATACTGTGTCTGCAATATTAATGCAAAAGAATTCAGAAGACGTTGAATCCCCGATTGCATTCATGAGTTCTCCTCTCAAGCCTCACGAACTAAAAATGACTCAACTGGAAAAGCATGCCTTTACCGTTGTCAAAGCAGTTAAGAGTTTCAGGTACTATATTTTAAATTCTCATACAGTAGTGCTGGTTCCTGACACAGCAGTGAAGTCAATCCTAACTCAACAGGAGTTAGGGAGCTTGCGAGGAAATTGGATTGCAAAGGTCCAGGAGTACGATCTGGATATTAAACCAACCAAGCTAGTGAGAGGCAAGGACCTATGTCAGCTTATGGCTGAAAACAAAGATTTTAGAAATCCCTAAGGATAAAGATGATTGTACCAACGAAGCGCAAAGCCCTTTGGAAGAAACCCTTTCTCTGCCTCTGGTCCTATTTGTTGCAACCGGCGATGAATGGTATTCAGATATTGCTTTCTTTCTCACCTACGGTGAATGTCCAACCCACCTAACCACTAAAGGAGAAGCGCACTACAAAGCTCAGGGCAGCCAAGTATGTCCATCTGGGATGACGGTTTATACAAGCGCAGAATAGATGGTGTCTTCCTGCGATGTGTCGACAAACCCTAGCAGGTGAGACTACTAGAAAGCTTTCATAATTCAGCCTGTGGAGGCCATTTCTCTTCCTCCGTAACTGCACACAAGATCATTTGAGTCTAGGTACTATTGGCTGACGCTCTTTCAAGATACAGCCACCTAGGTAGCAAAGTGTGAACCTTGCCAGCAGTTCGTCAGCAAGCCCAAGCTGGCTGCCTTTCCCCTAAGGGCCGGGTTATTATCAACGAGCCATTCAGACAATGGGGAATTGATTTTATTGGCGCACTCAACCCCCAATCGAGTGCCAGACATAGTTATGTCGTAACAGGCAATGGATTACTTCACTAAATGGGTGGAAGCCGTGCCTGTCAAACATGCCACTTCTGAGGTTGTTTGCAATTTCATTAAAGAAAATATTATTGTCAGGTTTGGCGTTCCCAACAAGATTGTTGCTGATAATGCTTCTAACTTCCTCCTCATGAGAAGTTATTAGTTTTTTTTATGAATATGGAATAACTTTGGCTCATGCTTTGGATTATTACCCTCATGGAAATGGGCCAGGCAGAATCCAACAATAAAAAACTTGGTGACCATCATACGAAAACTGGTGGAAGCAAATCAACGAATGTGGCACAAGTTCTTATACGATGCTTTGTGGGCAGATCGCATTACTCCTAAGAGGTCTCTTGGTATGTCACCTTTTCAAGTGTTATATGGCACTGATGCCGAGCTTCCCATTTTTCTGTTGAACTTCCCTACTCTGTGCTTGGCATGAGCTATCGAAGATGAAACTTTCCAGAAGTTCTCTTGAAAAGAGGATCATGTATCTAACAGAACTTGAAGAAAAGAGAGTAAGGGTGGTCGACAAGATCACCAAGCATCAGAATCAAGTCAAGAGACTATTCGATAAGAAAGCCAAGTAGAGGGATTTTCAAGTGGGAGATCTCGTTCTTTTGTGGGACAAGCGAAGAGAGCCAAAGGGCATGCACAGAAAGTTGGATTCCCTGTGGAGGGGGGCCCTTCAAGATCAAAGCAGCTCAACGGAGAGAATAGTTTTCTATCTCTCATATCTTGATGGAACTAAGCTCCCGCTTCCCTATAGCAGGCAGCATCTGAAGATCTTCAGGAAGTAGAGCTTTCTCTCTTCTTTGTACAGTTTTCTTTAAGTTGTGTGTTTGTCTTTCATCGTGTGTTTTCTTTCGGTTTGTTGTGTGTTCCCTTTGTTCTCCCTCCGGTCCCCCCTTGTTTTTGACTCTGTTACCCAATGGATAGGCTCAAGTGATCTGGGATTCTCTACCCCCAAGTTTTGCTCAGGGATAGTTCCCAGAAAGAGCCAGCTGTTATCCCGTAAAATTGACAAAGGCAATTTTACCAATAACCATACTGAAATTTTGTTCCAATTCCTCGTTAGGGATCCCTTGTGTTCGAAACATTGTAAAATCCCTTCCCGAGAAATCTGGTTTTTCGAACTTAGTCTTTTGAGCCTTTTTTTCGCTGGGCACATGAAATTGCTATGTAACACCAACTTTTGGTGCACCCCCTTTAAAACCTTTGGCGCATGATTTGCAGTGTCAACACACTTTTCGGTGCGCCAAAGTGTGTTGAGCCTTCTCTGCGTGGTGCGCCAAGGAGGCGCATGCGCCTTCATGTTGACACAACTTTTGTTGCGCCAACTTTTGGTGCGACAAAGGGCGCACATAATCTCATGTGCGACATAACGTTTTGGTGTGCCAAAGGGTGCACATAACTTAATGTCGACATAGCTTTTGCTGCGCCAAAGGCGCGCTTAATTTCCTGCTGGCAAACGTTTTCATGCGCCAAAGGGCACACGCTTTTACCTGTCGACAGCAACTTTCATACGCGCCTTTAAAAAGTGGGGTGGCGCATTTATGACCAGCTCACCTATATATATGTGTTTGCGCGCCCCAGATGTCATTTTCACTATTCGCTGAGCACGTGATTTCCTTTCTCTGAGCCTATCAGCCCCTTGCCCCATCGTTTTCAACGCGTTGTGGACCCGTTCTTAGGATTTTCTCTATTTATCTGGGTAAGTGCTCTCGTCTCTTCCATGTGTTTTTGTTTCTGGTTCTTCTTGCTTGCTGGTTGGTTTTTGAGTGCATGACTTGAGCATGCTTTCCCCCCCGCATGTTGTCTTTCCTTACCTTCCTCTTTCCAGATCTGCTGGAGGAGGACATTATCTTGAAACAATGGTTTATAACCCTCCTGGTTTCAACCGTTTCATTTACCCCACTGAACCTGTCAAAAAGGACAAGAGAAAGGAATGAAGAAGAAGGGGACTGTCTAAACCCTCTAAGCGCATCGGCGCCTTCCTGCAAGTGATTCAGTGAACAGTTTCTCGCTTTCCTTTGACGCATCTGTCAACACCTTGTAACATGAACAAAACCCACGCCACTAGCGCACCCAGCTTGCTTGTTGCATCATTAACCTCCTGCGCCCTCAAGGCGCACCTCTTTCCATATGCTGCAAGTGCTAAACTTGCGCCCCTTTGGCGCACCATCCTTCTGTGTTGCATCACATTTCCATGCGCCAATGGCACACCCCAGCTTCCATGCAACACAAGCTTTATCCGCGCTAAGTATGAAGTCTATAAAGGCACAGGCGCATCCCCGATTGCAATGAACATCATGTTGTGTAAACCTTTCATGCGCCGCACCACGCTCTCTTTGGCGCACCAAAAGGTTCCTTGTTACACGAACCATCCATGCACCTCAGGGTGCACCAAATTCCAATGCAACATGAAAATTCCGTGTGCCATAGGGCGCACCCTGTCACTATGTAACACGCACTTTTCATGCACCCTTTATAAAATGCAATCTGTGGTATGCATGCACCATGCGCCTTTGGCGCCAGCTTTTATCCTTGCAACACCCTCTTCCTGTGCGCCTTACCTATTTAGCCCCTGTAAGCTGCAATTTTCATGTGCCCATGCGCCCTGAGCCTGAAAATAACTAACTCTTTCTTCTGTTAGCACTTCAATGGGAAATCAAATGATTGATGCAACCTTTCTACGTTGGGTTTTCGCTTCTTCTTCATGCAAATCAGCAGATAGACCTTAGAAGAACATATGTCAACATCCAGCAAGAGACCTATCCAAACTCAAAGGAAAGGCTAAGCTTACGGAGGAAGAAATGAAACACAAATATCAGAGGGTCAGAAATGCCCAAGTCACAGGCCGAATGCAGCAGTGGACATCAGAGACTCAGAATTGGGTCATATCGACATGGAGGAATTCTAGGCTAGAACTCAAAAAGTTACAAGGAGTCCATGGATGGACAAACTAATAGGCAGTGCCCTGCACTTCACCGGGGGGGTCTCCGTTAGCGCCTGTCAACAATGAATTTATGTTGGTGGTTACCCAGTCTTACAACAAAGACACAAGATGTGTCGAAAACAGCAAGGGCGAGGTAGTCATTAACCTCACTACCCGTCATTTTGAGCTCATACTCGGCATCCCTCACCCATCAGCACTTTGTGGCCGTTAGCCAAGCAGAGTGCATCAAGGCCTGGGAAGACAATGAAGACCAATGTATGCAGCTAATGAACGAAGTATATCTAAAAAACAAGAAGGTAGTAACCCGGTGGCCCCAAATCATCCACCGCAGTGACTTCTCAGAAGAGCTCAGCGATACCATTACCTTCCTGAGCAGGGTCTTCGGGCTTTCTGACGCCCATTACTTCCATAAATGGATGTTGCGCTACTTGGAAACAATGAACAAGAATTTGCCTGATCAGCGCTTTTGCTGGGGGAAAATTATAAGCAGCACCATCTCCGAGCAGCTACAACAATTCAGCACAACGAGAGTATTCCATATGAACTCCTACGTGGTCTACGCTGCAGCGTCAAAGAGAGATTATCGAGGCCTAACACGAAGTGGAATTTGGCCTCAAGTCAAAATATATGAATATTATCTAGAACTGAGGCTGGAGAATAGCATCGCCCAATTCGCCAAAATCAACGATGCATTCTTTTATCACATCATCTGCCTGTTGAGGCCGAATCTGACTCATGGTCGTACGACCAAAAACATAGTGGCAACCACGGAGAAATGGGGGGCCCTGTTCACCCAATTTCCCACATTCACCTATCTGAGGGCTGTCAACTTTTTGGGAGAGCCAACCAGGCTACCGAGGTATGCTGGGCCTAAACTGATTCTACTAGAGCTATCAAGGCAGCTGGTCACATACCACGAAAAATTCCTTAAAAGAAAGAAGGGTGGAACTCCTTTCCCCCTCACAGTGGGCCGATACACATGCTCCACCCACCACAAGGCGAAGGAAATGTTCGCAGAGCTGGAGTTACTCAATTTGAAGCATGACTTCCCAGCCAGGCCTACCTTCGACCCAAGGAGCTGCCTGCCAAGAGCGAAGCTCGATCCAATCCATGTCCCTCAAATTGAGGATATTTATATTGACGTCCTCCATGAGGTAGAGCTCAGAAGAAAGGATCATTCTCACCTAGCATTGGCAGAAATCATCCAGTACGGGATAGCCATTGTCCCCAAAGGCTTCCAAACTACGGAAGATGAAACAGACAAAGTATATAATGATACAGATGGGGACAATTGGCCCTTTCCGGCTATTGACAGAAACAAGGCTCCTTAGACAATTGAGGAGAGGGCCAAGGAAACTCTGCGTAGGACAGAGTACTGGTGCCAGATGAACGGGATAATCTACCTCAGGGTAGATTTCACAACCTCCCCATTGGGCAACGCACCTTCACGGTCCAAAAATCAGCTTAAGGCAAAGGTGTAGAAGGTGAATCCAGCACCATTCAGGAAGAAGCCCCTGAAAGTCCTCCTTCCACAGCGCCAGAACAAGTCATAACTCTGGAAGAAGAAATAACAGAGGATATTCCCATAGGCCCATCCACTTAGGATGTCGGAATTTCTACCACAACAGAGGTCCCTTCTATCCCTTCTTCTTCTCTTCCTTCCCCTCCTCGAGTGACTCAAACGACCATCCCTTTGGTCGTGTCCTCTGCCCCTTCTTCTACTCTTTCCCCTGCTTCTTCGTCTATCTTCTCTTCCCTCACTGATCTGTCTTCCTCTATTTCTTCCCTCATCTCCGGGCTCCCTTCCCTTCCTATGTCTTCCGCAGTTGTAGTTTCCCTTCCTCTCGTGGACACTTCTTCGGCTATTCTGTCAATGCCGCCGCAGCGTGTTTCCACGTTTTTCCCCTCTTCTACTTCAGCTGCCTCCTCCTCTGTTTCTGGTCCTTCTTTCATAGGACCAGCCTGGATCTCTAAGCAGCTGAGCCAACAAAAGAGGAAATTTCCCATCGCTCTGATGGACTTTTCAGTGATCCCAGCCAAAGGGGCGAAGAAGCAGAAGCCTGTTACACGCTTCTCTAAGAGTGCTGCAGGTGAGAGAATCATGGAAATTGCATACCCCGATCCCCTCAAAGAGAAAAAGGATCTGTCTCTGACCGATTTCACTGTGACCCAAGTCACAATGGGGACATCTTCTGAAAGACTCCAGGGGGAAGCTCTTTCCGCAGTTGATGCCCTCTGCCAAAAGCTTCAAGAAATGAAAGAAGAGAAAAGGCTACTGAAGGAGCAGAACAAATATCTGCTTCGAGCCTTACAGAAGATGGGTAGTGTGCCACCCACTACTGCCGCTGAGACTTCTGAGCTTCTCAGCCAGGAGAAAATCAACGAATACGCAAAGATCGGTGAGCAGGGTATGGCCGTTTCTGTTTGGAGGAGCCAGATCCTCAAGGACAGTGAAAGAGTGGTCACCGAGTTTGTCAATTTGTATATGAATATCAATAAGGTGAACAAGGAGCTCCAAGTGTTAGCAGGGCCCATATCAGAAGAGTTGGAACATGCCAGAATGTGACATGAGAGCTTTCAACAAATGTTCGACTGTTAAGTCGAAGATCTGGTCAAGTTCGGTGTCTTCGGCCATCCAAGGGCCCTCAACAAAACCATGTCCACTCTGGACTATCGGGTGGATCAGCTTGAATTTGTTCTGGAAAAGATCGACAAGGTAAAGGAAGAGGCCCTGGATGCAATGCATCAAATGGAGTGAATTGTTCTCAACATGTCTCCAGGGTTGCTCACTCCTTCCTTTACCATAAGATCAGCTGATGAAACCATCCGGATCTACAAGGAGACCGCTTCTCAAGGAACGGGGCCAGAGGTCACATTTGACATTGAATCTATCAACAACCTGCTGGCCTATAGGGACTTCATCGGGTTCCTCATTGAGGTGGAGAAGGACTATTCCAAACTCCCATAAAAGCTCATAGACAAGCGGGAGACTTGTGAGGCGATCAGCGAGCGGCACAAGGATCCTTCCCAGGATCAATTTGCGCCAATGATTAACAAGTTTTTGGAATACCGCGCTCAGTTCCATATCTCATCACCTGAGCAACATCAAAAGCAGGCTACCCCTTTTCGGCCGCAGGATGATGATGACAAGTAGCTTCTTCTTCTTCTTCTTCTTCTTCTTCTCTCTCTTCTCTGACTTTCTTGTTGGAATGTCTAAAATATGTTAGCACAAATGATGACATCATCCATGTTGTATCATGGGATGATGCCACCCATCAAGTTGTCAAAAGTCAACATGACTTTTAGATATTTTGTAAATATCTTTGTAAATAGCTGGTTGGCTCCTTTTTGCCTTCTTTCCTTCTCATCTTCTATATATATTGGAATACTGGTTGTATTCAAGGTGGACATTTTTTAGATTAAAATAGAAGTGAGGAGAGAAAGACTTTGAGCTTTCTTATAACAAAAGAAAACAGTAATACAAATATTAAGACTTTGTGCTCAATAGCTGTGTTATGCATCAGACCTTTCTTATGTTAGATCTGTATGTGTTTAATCTGTTAGATTCATATCTACTTTTCTGTCATTTTCTCATCAGTATTGCTTTGTTTATTTATGCAAGTAGTTTTGGCTCTGTTTACTACCAACCCAAAAACATAAATCTTCTGACCTTTCTGCTTTGGAATTCATTTCTTTTCTCCCTTCGGACCTGTTCTTTCTTCCTCCTCTCTTTCATTCCTTTCTCTTCGCACCCTGAAATAAACCTACTGGGATGAGATCCCAAAACCCCGAAGGCAGAATACTGTGAGATTTGCACAAGATTCCTGCTGGTAGAATAGCAATAAACCAGTTTCACTTTGCTGACTCAAAGAGGGGCTATGCCCTGCACACTGTTGGCTCGTCTATCCATAGATCTGTCCAGGCGACAGATTTTCAGACCAACAAGGTCGAGCATCAACATCCAACAGGTCTTCTCTACCCACATGCCATACCAGAATGGAAATGGGACACCATTTCCATGGATTTCACTATAGGGCTACCGATGTCGAGATACCACCATAACGCCATCATCGTCATGGTGGATAAATTGATTAAAGTAGCTAATTTATATCTAGTCATATTGCACGGGATTACACAAAAGATCATTTATGACTACGATCCCTTGTACACTTCACACTTCTAGACTATCATGCACTATTTTCTTGGTACGAGTATCAACTTTAGCAAAAATTATCATCCAAAGACATATGGACAGAAAAAACGGGTAAATCAGATCTTGGAGGATATGTTACGGATGTATGTCATGGACTAGTAGTCTAGGTGGGAGGATTACTTGTATTTGGTAGAGTTTTCCTACAACAACATTTTTTAGAGTTCGATTGGCATGGCTGCTTATCAAGAATTTTATGACAGGGAGTGTAGGACATCCTTTAGTTGGGATAGATTAGAGGACAAGGTTTCTCTTGGGTCGGCTTTGGTATAGGATATGGAGCAGAAGATTTTCTTGATTTGTCAAAGGCTTTAGAAGGCTTAGTTTAGGTAGAAGAATTATGTAGAAAAAATCATAGTATTGAGGTGGGCATGAAGGTGTTTCTTCATGTTAGACCTCATAAGAGTCCTATCCATTATGGAAAATGCTCTAAGTTAGCTACTAGATTTTTGGGTCCCTTCAAGATCTTGGAATGTACTGGTCCTTTGGTCTATCATCTAGCATTGCCCCAGAACTTGTCTCACATGCACGATGTAATTCATGTATGTATTCTTAAGATATGTATTCTAGATCCCTCTCATGTTTTGGATTGGATCGAATGACAGGTGCAGGAGAAGGACCAGGTATTAGTGGAGCCCATGTGTGTCATAGAGCACAAGACCCTTGGCCTTCGAGGCTACAAGATTTACTAGGTGTGGGTCAAGTGGGATAGGTACGAGGAGACTGAAGCCATATGGGAGGATGCCACTATTTTTTAGCTCGTTTTCTTCATCTATTCCAGTGGCTTCCATGAGGAAGTCGAGTCTAAGGGGAGGGTGATGTAGTGCCCAATCCTCGTGGACATTGTTTCATCTTGATATTGATACTATTGGACTGATGTTTAGACATTTTGATTTTGATACATTGATCAATAGATGCTATATTTTACGGATATTCAGATTATTAACATTATGATCCTACACTTTATTATGATTCACTAGATAGTGATGTTAGACAATTGATGTATGTTTATTTTCATGATGTGTATTTTATACTGACATATTATGTTTCGAGATGTTTGAGTATAATTGTAATCTCATGGATGCTATGTTTAGATGTTGACATATTGATGGATAGTATAATTGATAAGTGTTGAATGATGAACATTGATTTTATATGTATATTTCCTTGATTTTTATAATATGGCCAAAAGGCAAGAGAGGTATTTAGTTTTATGTAGGAATTTTATCACAAACATCAAAGGGGATAGGGAACCAACCACGGAAGGATGTTGAGCATTGAGCAACATGGCCAAATTTGACAACTTATGTAATGTTGTTTTGTGTGTGTTTTCATGTCTTGTTTGGATGTCTCCAATGGGGTGGGCGGGGGGGGCGGAGGATGATTTCACATATGTGGCCATGGGTTGCATTGTGTCCCTCTCTTTAATTTTGGCATGTGCTAGTTTATGTTTTGTGTATTTTTAAAATTTGGAAATTTTGTCACTTTATTAGCATATGTAGATATGTCTTATTTAAGCTTAACCATTGTTATTTTAAGTTAACCAAGTTTGAGATGTGACAAATGGTTATAATTATTTTTTGTAGTTCTTCTCTAAGAAAAATTTCATATTGATTGTGAGTGTTTTACTCCACCCCAAGTTAAAAATTCAGATTTTGACTTGGGGGGCATTTTTGGAGGCTTGCAGAAAAAGCAAGGCTTGTCCCATGACTATTTAATTTACTCAACAACCCTACCTATGAGTCAAGTGGCTTACTTTTGAATTATTTGTCCATTTTTGAGTGTTAAACAAGGGTAATTATTGAACTTTCTTTCTACCCCAATTTATTATGTGCCTTGAAAGTATGGTGTGCAAGTTTTGAGCCATGTGGGTTGTCATAGTCCTTGCATGTGCATTGATTTTTCTTGGTCTTGGTGTGTTGAATTGAGTGTGGGAATGGGGTAATGATGAAGTGGCATCCTACATGGAGCCACCTTATCATCATAACATTCCCTTTTTATTTATTGGTGATTTTTTGTTGGAATGGGGGTTACTTGCTCATTTTGACTTCTTCTGCACTTTTGGATTTTGGAGCTTTTGGAGTGCTTGGAAATTTCTTGGCTTGGATTTGAAGAGTCTTATGAAGGTTTTCTTCGATCTTGATGGAGAGGTAGGCTCTCCACCTTTTTATTATTATGCCATTTTGTTTTTTGTAAGAAATGTTGTGCTTATTAAAAGTATTTTTGTCTTGTGACGGTGTTTGTGTGGGTTGGTTGAGTAGTCGGCCTTAGCTGGGTGTGTGAGAAGGGCATATGGGACCATTGGGGAGGGAAAATAGAGTTTATGTGCGGCATGCAATTGGTGGGAGTGTGAATGGGAGTCTTACCTATTGGGAGAGAAGAGAGATTCATGGATTTGTTGCATGTTGCAAGGGAGAGATAATGATTTGTGTTATTATTTTATGCACTTGGAGGCTTGGCTAAGATTCCCACTTCACTTGGGAGGCATAACGAGGTGGTCTCCCATAACCCTTTCTCTATTTGGTTTGATCCTCAAACCTTTGCGTGGTTGTAATATTTTAATTTTGTGGATTATGTTGTCATGTTCGTGTTGCATGCCTTGTGTGTGTTTGTTGTGAAGCCACCTTGTTGAAGTTGTCATTGTTTCTCAATGATCTGCATGGTTCCTTGGTTGGGGCTCTAGGGCCATTAAGGGAATTGCTTCTTCCCTTCATGTATTTAAGGTTGGGCGGAGAGCGTTGCTTACTCCCCCTTCCTTGTTTTGTGATTCCTTTATGAAGTTTGAAGAAACACAAGTTGGAGCTACTATTGGGATGAAGTCATGCATTTTGGAAAACATTTAACTTTTCCTTCTGGCAAGCTCTCTTGTTGTATATTGTTTAAATATATAATTTCCCAGTTTGAGTGGTTTGTACTGTAAAGTTGTAAATTGTGAGAAAGTATTTGTATTCCTAGGAAATAAATTTATCTTGTAAACTCTTTTAAGAGTGTGAATTAAGAAAATGAAAATTTCATATGAGTAGTTTTGTGTAAGAAATTATCAAGATTTATATTGTCCTTGAGAATGGGAGTTTTGAATATATATGTAATGGATATACACTCCTTTTAAGTTAAGTAGCTTCATCATTTTTTTATTTTTAAAAAAATGTGCATACTTTCACCGCCAAAATATTGTAATGTTATTAGGCTCTATTTTGAAAGAAACAAGTATCTTTCTTTAGTTGCACTTTCTTGTGAAATGAAAATGGTTATTTTGTCCTTCTTGAAAGAAAGTAAGTTGAAGCTCTAAACTACAAATGTATTATTAGATTTGTTAAGGGGAAGGAAATAGTGTTTTTAACTATCTTGCATATTGTTTTTGAATGATTAAGAAACCTTAGCACTTTGTTCAATTTTCTTCCTCCTCATATGCATATTTAAACATCCTCATAGTCCTCATTTTTCTCTACTAAGCTACAAATGACTAGTTTTGAGTGACTAACTAAATTAAATTGAAAGAAGGTAGGTACCTAATTATAATTTAAGTTATATGTTATTATAAACTAATCACTAAAGTTTATCCATTTAGTTCATTATTAATATCTACACAAAAGAAAAAGATAAGAATTCAAAAGGAATTTGACTATATCGACATTATTGATATATTAATATAATCAATATATTAACATGGTTGTTGTATCCTTTAATATTTTCTTCTTATAAATTACTAACGAAATTAGAATAATGCAAATATGGCATATATACTAATCGGTGTATATATTAATGTATCATACTATTATATATATATATATATATATCAATATCATAGTATTATTATGATTATTATTATCATAAATATTAAATATTAATTGTCAATAATAACAGATGCCTATTGATAAGATAGTTGTTAATAAATATTAAAAAAGGGGTTTGTTGATAAGTGGCTTGGCCGCATAGGTGTGTTTTTTTTGTTTTTAAAAGGGGGTGGGAGGGGGCCGCCGACCCCCCGCACATTGTTGTTTAATATATAAGTTTGGTGGGGGCCGATCCCCCACAAAACCCAACCAAAATTTAGTCAATGCTAAACTAAAGACTGCGCAGCCCTTTTAATCTATCTTGTGCGCGGTCTATGGCCGCGGCCATGAATTTTTCACTAGTATAATAAATGATATTATCCCATTTTCGGGAATATGGCATTATAAGAAAATTGGTATTTATGCATATATTATATGTATACATATATACACAAGTGTGTATATGTGTATATATATAAATATACTTCTATATTTAAAGAAAAAGGAAATTTATTTGTGTATATTTAATTATATAAGAAAATAGAAGAGATGAAACTTTAAATAGAAATAAAATTGGATCTATTAGAACAATGAAAAATACCCAAATGGGTATTCTATTAAATCATATTTACATATAATATTGAGATTTCTCCTAAACCAAACCCTAGAGTAGTGTAGAAAGAGCTAAAATATACATAATTGAGTAAAATGTATTTGGAGCCCTTTTCAGGATTTCCCTTCCTCTTCCATGGCTTCCTCCTCTTAAATCTTCCCTTAACTTGCAAAGAAAAAAAAAGAAATGAATGAATTGAGCAAAAGAAAAGAATAAAAGGTTTCCTTAAGGATTTTTAGGGTTGTTTGAATTCTTTAATCCAAATGCCTAGATTGGATTCATCCAATGGACCAAAATGTCTCCTGCAAAAGTTAGGCGGGGTTAGGTGAGGTGATCATTTGGTCACATCGGTCTCTTTTTTGAATGGGGCCACTTGTGTGGTTTGTAAGCTAAATAAATTGTTTTTATTTTCTTTAAATTATTTTTAGTAGCTTCTTTCTCTTAAATTTATAGACAATTGATATTTTAGATTTAAATTTAATAGTTGTGTAAATGGGAGAACTTTTAGACTTTGGAATTTAATTAATAAATTATTGCTTGACCTTTGAAACCAATGTATTAAATTAATGCTGGATTAATCAAATGAAACATTTTAAACCTAATCATAAATTGAATTCATTCTTTTATTTAAATAACATTACTTAAGTTATTTTGTGATGACCATATGAAATGTAATATTAACCTTTGTATCACCTTTAGTTCCTTTAACACACAAAACACATTATTCCATAATTTTTCTAGTATAACCTATGTTTGTCATTGGGTTTCGTGGGTGATATTTTCTCGGGCGTTAAAGATTAACATATGGGAAAACTATTCTCAAATATGCAGATACCATATGGATATCATTGTATGAAACATCATGTAGAATAGTCGAAGAATATCATTCACTAATAAGTTTTATGCATAAATATTGAAAGGGTGTAGATAAAGATAAAGATCTGTTGTACCATCTAACAAACATTGAAACTTTAATCACACTATGTGGTATTTTTTCTATATTAAAAGAGATTTTTTTTTGAAAAATCATGCACAAGATCGTTATATCTACATAAGAGACCTGATAAGACTAAGAAAACGTGTGTGCTTGAGTCTAGATAAGTTATATTTTTCATATGGAAGATTTCAGGATCCTGTTTTTGAAAGCTGTAATGCATTAACATACCTTAAGAATCCCCGTTTCTTCTTAAAATTTAATATACATGATCCTATTTGTATAAAAGCACATTGAAAAGAAATTCAACTTCATACTTTTCAGAAAAGAGTAGATTTGGCTACGTTATAAATAGAAGCAGTAAGAGCCACATGTAATTTATTTCAAATAGTATTATTTGACACTCGAAATAAATTGAAAAGGATTTCTCAATATTTATCTACAGAGATCCATGAAATATTCAAACATGATAAATTACTTGAAGGAATGGAAGTTTTCAATCCACAATTCTTGAATACAACTTGAGGCATACCTCATACATCCATCAGTAATTTATTTATCAAATACATGAATAGTTTAATTGACCATTTTTTTTAGCACGAATAAATAAACAGAGTTGTTGTCAAATTTATTGTAAAAAGGGCTTACTTATTTCTTAGTTAAATGATTTTTCTATGTAATTCCCACTCCTCTTCAAGATTGATTGAACTATGTTTTCAATTTCAAAATTTTTATAATCTTGAACCTTGCTACTGTATTATAGTTAGTGTACTAATAATATGCACGCAAGACATCATGATTACTGTTGTTTTCTTATTGTTATTGATTGTATTATTATAGTGTGGAATCTGATGTACATTACTGTATATGATTTGATTAACCTACTTGACAGACATTATGGAGGTGTTGGACTCTTGACATGATGTGACTTATACGATGGATTTTGTATGCTTGATTTACATATCAGTATTGATGTTCTAAGTGATACTATTGTACTTAAACATTGGTATTATGGATATTTCTAGATTATTGCTGGTGTTTTGATCTTAGTAAAAATTGATGGATTGATTGAATCGAAACGTTATAAATTTGAACAATTTGTGAATTACTTCACTCTAACATTTTTTTAATTATGATATTCGATGATGTGAACTGTTATGAAAATATGTATGTGTTTTATTATGTCAAGATCGTTAATGTGGCCATGAGGCTAGAAATGTATTGTCTGATTTTGCAAGAAATTATTGCACAAAAATCTACGAGGTATTAGTAACAGGTCACCATGGAAACTTGTGTAATTTTATGTTGTGTTGTTACATGCCTAGTTAGGAGGTTTCCCATGGGAGGTGACCCCACATGTGTGGCCATGAGGATAATGTTTCTCTTATTTTAATTTGGTGTCCATTTTATTTTGTGTTTTGCTTTCAATTATTGGAAATTGTAGTCATTTTATTAGCAATTATTAATGTGTCTTTATTAGTTAATCAAGATTAATTTGTTAACTAAAATAAGGATGTGACAATTGCATAGTTATGAGGGTAGATGGTTCTTTAAATCTTGTGGATATAGATTAGATTTGTGTTAGATTTTGTCTTGTGTACCCTTCCTCAAATTAAAATTCAGATTTTGACATGGGAGGCCTTTTTGGAGGCTTGTGGGACAAGCTAAATTTGTCCCATGCCTCTTAAATTCACCAAACAACAATACTTATTGTAAGGGGAGTTAATTTTAGGCTTATTAATGCATTTTATAGAGTAAATGGGTGAAACTAATTGCACTTTCCTACGTACCACAATTAATTTGTCCTTGCCAGACTTGGTATTAAAGTTTTAGTGTCATGTGGGAGTTTCATAAGTCTTACATGTTCATTTGTTGTCTTGGGCATGGTGTTTGACTTATGTTTTGGAATGCAAGATTGATTAAGTTGAATCCTACATGTAGCCACCTCATCATTGCCACATCTCATTTATATTTATTCATGGAATTTTATGCATTTGGGGTTACTTGTTCTTTTTTTTTTCTTTGCACTTTTGGGGATTATGAGATTGTTGGAGTTGTTTTTGGAGTATACTTGGCTTGAAGGTGTCAAAAATCTTGAGGAGTGAAGTCTCTTAGACATTTGATGGAGAGGTAGGCTCTCCACCTTTGTTGTTTTCTTATTATATTTGTAGATGTAAAATAATTATGATTGTTGAGTATTGTATGAGTGTGGTGAATGTGTTTTTTTGTGTGGTTGGGTAGTTTCCTTAGGTTAGGTTTGGGAGATGGATTTATGGGACCATTGGGGAGGGAAAATGGAGATTTGAGGCATGCATTTTGGAGGGAGTATGATTGGGAGTTTCACTTATGGGGAGTGAAAAGGAAAACATCGACATATTTTTGCATACTTGCAAGGGGAGAGATAACGATATTTTGTTGTTGTATTGTGCACATGGAGGGTTTGGGTGAAACTCCTACTTCTATTGGATTGAAAAAGGAGGTGGTTCCCATATTCCTTGCTCCTTTTTGGCTTGATATCAAGCTTATGTATGTTTTTAGAAAGTTGTAAATTGTGTTGAGTATGTCCATTTATATTTGTTGATTGTCTTGATTGAATGTGTATGTGGAATCCATTAGGAGATATCAATGGTTGTTTTATACCCTTCATTTAATCTTTGTTGGGGATCGTGGGCCAATGAAAAAGATGCCTTCTCTCCCTCATTGGATATTAGGTTGGGTGGAGAGTGTTGCAAACTCCCCCATTTTTTTGTTTGCTTGACTTGATAACAATGGTGTAGTTCAATGGAAGAAGTGCTCTTGTTGGAGAAAGTCAAGTGAAGTTGTAGATGGTTCTATTATGACTATATAACTTGTAAATTTTACAAATAGTATATTGGATGTAATCTTATTTCATTGGTTAATTCTTGTAAATGAGTTATTATGACTGACATAGTTTGAGATGGAATGTAAATCTTGTAATGGCTTTGTAATGGAAATAAAGTTCTCTCAAATCTAAATTTTTTCTTAGAAGTTGTATAGAAAATCTATTATGAAAAGATTAGTGTATTGGGTCAAAGTGAGCGCTGATTTTTTTTTTGCACTATTGGCAATCCTGTTTGAATGGGGGTAAAATTTTATTTAGGCATGTTTTATATTCTCCTATTCAAATGATGTATAAAAAAGATTAAATAGAATTGATTTTATAATATAATTCCCTCTTTGTTGCAATAAGATTTGTATTTAGTAAATTTATGAATCACAAAAGATTATACCCTTAAAATAGTTATATAAATGAAATTGAAAGTGATAATTTGTTTAAATTTGATAAATGCACAAATATTTATACTACCATATTTAACTTCATGTACACAGATTTATATCCATATAAACTTATAAATACAAAATTCAATTCTCCCACACTAATTTACAACCTCCTAATTAATAGAAAACTTATTTAATAAACAAATGCTTATCATTGATATACAATAGATGTATTTTAATAATCTATATTGATTTTATTATAAATTTATAATATCATTGAAATAATATTTTTTTAATAACTATTAAAAATTACGTTTTATTAGATAATATTAATAGATATATAAATATAAATATATATTATAAATATATATGTATTAATACATACTAACAATTAAAAATTTTTAATGCAATATAAACCGTTTGAATCGGCTAAGTGAAAAAAAATAAAAAAATTATTAAATAAAACAAAAAAATTGGGAATGTGTTTGGTCATCGGCCAAGTGGGCGATGACCTGGTGGAATAAAGTTTTTAATTAAAAGGTTGGGGGGAGGGGCGCTGACCCAACCCCCAACCCTTATTTTATTTAAGGGGTGGGGGTGGGGTCGGTGCTCCTCCCCCCAACACTGTAACCCCACTACCTTTACAACCGCAATGACTTATATTGTACACCGACCTCTTAAATGCAATGAAAACATAAATATTGTAACTAGTCTTAGATATTTAACGTGACCCATGTATTTTGTTTATATAAATAATAATATATATAAATATATATTTATACTTATTTATTTTGTTTATTATTTTTATATTCAATAAAACCCTCTGAAATTTCGGGTTATTTAAGATGAAATAAAAATATATGTATTTACACAAAATAAATATGTAGGGTTTTTTGTTTTTACCCAAATCGGTATATACTCATTTTATATGCATTTAAACTGCAAGAAAAATACTATGTAAAAATAAATAAAGAATAAAGATCAATACCCACAAAGGGAATGTGTATAATCTTTTCTTAAACAATTTTATTTAACAAAATAAGAGCTTCCAACCCTCTCAAATGGATTCCATGGCTTCATATCCTTCTCCTTCTTCGATAACCTACAAATCAAACATGAGAAAATGAGAAAATACGTTTAAGAAATGAATAAGAGATCCCATAAGGATTTATAGGGTTTCATTACCCTAAAATAAATCTAATGGCTTAGATAGATTAGATCCAATGGTGTGGGATGATCCCTACATCACTTAAGTGATAGGGAATTTTTTGGGAATGTTTTAAATCAAAAGTATGGGTAATGTTTTTAATGGGGCCTAAGGGGGTTACTCCTAGATGTGCAACCTCGACCCCTTTTACGAAATAAACAAAATATTAATGTACATAATTCTAAACTTGAGGATTATTATTCGTACCTAATTAAATTTGGAATTTAATTGGGGGTAATTAATTAAATAAATAAATTTAAAGGAAATTACTGAGGCTAAGTAACGCAAAGCAAGACGAGGATTACTAAAATAAAATATTGGTGCTTACTAAGAGAAATTAAAGCATAATTCTAATTCGGGATTGAGTAAATTTTAATTAGTCATTACTTTAAATTCCAACTGCCATATATTTGTCTTAAATTGTATAATCAGGATTTAATTAAAAATAGCCTAATATATTACCCTTCAAAAAAGATTCATAATTTTCTCTGAGTATTTATTGAGTTCTATCATGGGTTTCCGTGGGGAAAATGTGGGCATTACATGCTACCATTATGTTAGAGCAATATTGGTGTCTTGATGAGCCAGATGAGAATTCTTGCATTAGAAGACTTTGGAAGAAGATTTATTTTATTAGTATTTTGCCAGAGCATTTGAGCGATCATAATTGGTTGTATGAACTTTTTCAAACAATGATTCTATGTTTTGACCAAGATGAGATGATATTAAATGCACTATCCTTTGTAAAGTAAAAATTTCGAATCAAGTCAGATAAAAATTTAGAAAGATATCTTTGATTGTATGTATCGCACTACTTTGTGGAAACGTTTCCTTAGGAGAGAACACATACATTAAGGAATTCAATCATAGAAAGAAGAGGATTTGGTCACATTTTGACTAATCCAAGGGATCTAAAAATATCCACAAAATATTCTTCTAATTCAATTAAATTCCATGACGTGAAAGAACGTGTTACTATATGACTTTCCAATTTCCAGACTTGTAATGTTTTTGTATACATTGTCGACGTTATTGAAAATGATTTGATATATTCATATATATTTTATATTCATTAATGATAATCAACTATTCCTAATAGATTGTTATTTTCTTGGATCAAATTTGTATTTTATATTTAATTTTATGCCTGAAATAAAAACTTATTTCTTTAGATCCATATTTTTTATTGTTGATTAATTTTGTACATCTACATGAAATGTAAATATTTTTTAAACAAACAAAAAATAAGCATCTTAAACCATGATTTAATGTTTACATATCCAAATGGTAACATAAAAACAATTCATAGTAAGCATAAATTCAATTACAAGTTTACATTTTAACTTGTCGAAAAATGAAAATTTTCAATAAATGTGATACAACAATAAATATAGTTCTAAATCCAAATTAGTTTTATATTCATTATATCAAATGGTGGATTAATTTATGAAGACATGCATCTTTTCATAAAGCATCGTTGGTTAATACAATTACAAAATGTTGGGTTGTAAATAATATTTCAAAGCTTTTGGGAAAGTTCTGTCATATAAGAACACGTTACAAGGGAATTATCTTTTCTGCATATGATTCTAAATCATGGTTTTCCTTACGTTTGCTACATGAAATAGAAAAGAATACATTAGCTAGCCACTATATTTTAATTCCTATGCCATTGTCGGAATTGTGACAACACATCTATCACATAGTGAAAATAATTTTTTTAAATTTCTATTGCATGGTAAGTCTTATCTTTTTCTTTCACAATAGATGGATTTGGATTGGTCTGTAAAGTGATACGTGATATAAATCCTAATGGCTGCAAATCCTGCATTTAGGTGATGTTATTTTTAAGAACATTCTTTTCCTCCCTCACAACATCTCCTAATGACAAAAGTGATGGATTTTCATCTTTCTTTTCCTTCAGTAATATTTCTGGATCTATCTGATACTCCTTGATTATCCTTTTTAATGTATTATTTTATTTATTAATACAAGTTTTCCTTTCAACTATAAAAATTTATTTAAGATTTTTTTGCATTCTTTAAATGTGCATCAATTACAAGTGCTTATTTATTTAAATTTTAATATTTTGATTGAAAAATAGAAATACAAATGTATTACCAGTCTATTAGATAACTCACACAAACAATAATTTATTGCAATGTCATAATATCACAATTATAGGTTTAAAAGATGCCATACCACAACTTTCTCTTTCACTACATTTGTAATTAAAACATTGATTTTTTCATTAGCCCATTTATTTTAGCAGGCCTAGGCTTCTACATTGAGAGTTTCCAACTTGTTCCACATTATGTCCAAAATATCATCATCATACTCATTATCATAAAAAATTGTGCCTAAATAAGCTTTGTTTAGAAAATTGTGAAGCCTTGTTGGTTGGCTCTCATAGGTAGTGAACAATAAATTCCTTTAAGCATGATTATGGTATCTGGTATTTATTTATTTGATTGAAATTTTATACCTTCTCTCCCAAGTGCGTACTATTTCCACATCTAACATAACAACATCCTAGATTTTGGCCACCAAACTATCTTAAATCAGATTTTGGAATGAAACTTTGGTATTCTGATCATCTATGAGTGGAGTATTACTTTGACGAAGAGGAGATTCTAGAATCTTGTGCACATATTTTTGTGCTTGTGGTTGAGTAGGTGGGGTAGAATTTATCATATTATGCATAAAAAGTATCTACCCTTCTCTATTTTGCCACTATCAGAACCCAAAAACGTGTCATTGAGCTCGATCTAGTTGAAAACTTAGGTCGTAGTTGTTACGAAATATATCTTAGTGCTCCATTTGTATGTATGGGTTAATAATAATTACATGTACAATTATTATTATGGTAAATTAGTGAAAGTACATTTACTATGTAAATGTAAATAGTAAATGGAAAATGTGGCTAGTATGTGGTAAGTTAGTAAGTTAGAATAATAAAAAAATTAGTATTGTTTTATTATTATATTGGTGAGAGGTTGAAACCATACGGGTGTATGGTTATATATGAAAATAAATGTTGTTGTGAGGATTGTTATTATACATCTCCTATATAATGGAGTGTAATGAAATAGTGAATTAAATCAAATATAATATAGAGTTGTTGATTTCTATTATTGTTTGTGTAGCTCTTTCATGGATTCTTTGTATTAGATCAGAGTAATTTCTACAGTAGTCATGTTGACGACACCACCTAGGGAAAAATAGGGAAATTTAGAAAGTACAGGATAATGTGTTCCTACATAGTCTACAAGAAACCTTATACTCTTTCCTAGACTTTTTCTTGTTGTTTAAACATTATGTGTCGACAGTATTGGAGGCCTTGTTGGAATGTTCTGTGATGGTCTCACTGTAAGAATCAAACTATAATGTATTATAATAATAATAAATAAATATTTAAAAATAAACAAAAGATGCCAAATATTATTAATTATACAATACCTTGCATGTTTGGAGGCATGATGACTCAATCATGATACACAGAATGAGTTTTAACGATATTCATATTTTCAAACTCAGAACTTTATGAAAATATAAAATCTTCCAATAATATAAAACTTACTATTAGCTCAATTAATTATTATAAAGAGTGAACAATACTATTTATACCTTTAGATATGTGTGATGGTATAAAATATTGTAGTTGTGGAGGTATTGACACCCGTGGTCTTTTTTGACGAGTAAATCATAAAGGGGTTGATTTCGTCGAATCCATATCACAATTGGTATAAAAATTGGGAGGGGCTCTACCCTAAGAAATAATATCCTTATGAGTTCACGAGCATAATTATTCTCTGCAAAAGATAACATTACTGTATGTATTACATTAAAAAATAAGGAATCTATTTAATGTGAAAATTAATTGTAGCATGTTGTTCTTCAAGAGATAGAGCAATAAAATTTTCAATAATTACATACAGAACTTGATCATTCTGCAAATGGAGGTAATATTCTTGAAAGAAATCATGCAGATAATTGGCATAAGAGGGAAAAAATTACATTTATCGGATGTATCCATACTGGTAAGGGAATTCCTTACATCTGTTTTAATTCAATTGGCTAAATATGTGCACCAATCATAGTGTTGTCCCGTAAGCGTACGCAATACATACTGAACCACCCAAAGAGGAATGTCTACAGATCTTCCCTGCAACACAATGATTTCCAGAAATAGAGATATCATTGTATAAACTAAATTAATTTATAATTCCTTGTATATCAAGGCCTATTTTGGAACAATTAGAAGGAATTGTAACAAGAAAAAAGATATTTTAGAAAAACAATTGTCAAGTAAAATTAGAAAAACAAACAATTGAAAATACTTCTAAAGTTACCATCAACCTCCACATTATAATCAGACTCCAAAAAAAATTCTTAATATATAATGATCACCTTTGTAGTGACGGGATGCTACATCCAAAAAGGTAATCTGCAGTGCCACCATAAATTAAACTTAAATAAAAATTAAAAAATTAAACTATCTATTTTGTTAAGTGGTTGGGAATTCATTGTGTTTGTATAGAAGTGGCGAGGGAAAGTTGAAATTAATGGAAACATATGGTTGAAGGTTGGATATACCTGACAGGGAAAGGCATGGATGTCCCTTCCTAAGTAATCATTCAGACCTATCACTTTCCTTGCATAATAATTTAGGCACTTTATTTGAGATTTGAGGCTTTGACCATGGTGAAACTAGGTTAATGTACGTACCTGAAATTGTAGTGTACTACACCGTTGAAATAATGTTACACATGCCCTAATCATGATACAGGTCTCCTTGCAAGGTGTTCAGAATCTAGAACAACTCACCAAGTATATGCTTGTATCTTGCATGCCCTGCTCAGCTTTTGCATGCTTTATTTTGCCCTTTTCCCCCTTTCTTCTGGCATTTTTGTCTTTAATGAATAAACTGCCACCCTGCCTAGGCAGTGGTCCCGTGACCGCCACCTACGACAGTGCGGTGGTCCCATAACCACTGCCTTGCACAGGGAGGCGGTCATGTGCGCATTTTCCAGGTCCTTCCAACGATCGCGTCAAATGTGAATCTTGAGTTTTACACGCTTTCTTCAACCACTTTGGCTTGCATTAATGTTTTTGGTCCCCTGGTAATAGTGTTTTTCCTTTGTTTATAGTAAAAGAGTTCTAATGGGAGTTAACCTCAGTTAAATGCATTGGTTATAAATAGCCAGCTTGTTTTCAAGCAAATGGCCCCTCATCTTCTCAATTCTTTTATTCAGTCTTTCAATTTCTTGTTTTGCTTCCATTGTTGGTCTTTTAGAGGTCATATAGTCTTCTTATTTCATGTCTTGTTTCATTATTGCTTCATACAATTGGTTTAGCATAGAATAGCTTCATTTCTAGACTAGAATCCATTAAAGTTGTAGGTTTTGTTTTGTCACAAGGATAGTTTCTGAAACTCTTGGTACACTTGTGTTGTATTCCCGAAATAAATCCCACTAGGAATTGCATATTCAAGCTTTGTTCACTTGCGCTATCCCTCTCCTACTCGTATTGTATTCGGTCTATATCCAAAGCTGTCATTGTTTGAATGCCATCTTCTGTTGATACTATCATATACATGCTTTTTTGGATTCACGAGGACACGAAGGAACGAGGAGATCAAACTGAGGGGAAAAAATCACATAGAACTAGATTTACCACTGTTCTGTAAATTCCAGGTTTGAGCTATCAAAGTTCTAGTTACGACATATCAAATAGAGTAGTGAATTATTTCATTTCAGTTAAAATTTCACTCTCGATATCACCAAGGAATCTGTGGGGATTGATAGTTTTTGAGAAATTTTGATTCATTCCTCACTTCTGAGGTAGGATTGAGAGCCTTTCAATTTGATATATTTTTTCGCTTAGATATTTAGGATAAAATCACAACTGCACAGGAAGATAGCCATACCGGGCTACTTTTCTTATTTTATTTTGTTACTAGATTAGTTGTCCATTTTATAAAATATACTGGAGAGTTGTTCTTTAATTTCATTGAAATACGTCATTGAAAATACAAAAATAGAAGAATGCTTGCATGAAATGAATACTTATTTTATAATCAGTTTATTAATGTTATTTAGAAGTTGAATCATTTTTTATGACAATCACAGGACCTAGATAGCCTAGAGACTATATATTTGAACTCGTAGTGCCTCAGCCAAATCTACCCACAACATTAGTTGATATAGATCAGGACCTTAAGATACACATATTTCGAACAACATAAAACTTACAAGCAATTAGTGAGCAACTAAGAGGATTAAACATCGAATATGACAAAGCTTACACATTCTAGTCAAACCATCCAAACTATAGATTGCCTTGATAAAACATCTAAATGAATGTGCAAGGATTCAAACTGAGAGCAAACATTTGGTTGCGATCCTTTGGTTCCATAGCCTAATGTAGATAGACCTCATCATCGACATAGACACTAGCTTATGTATTCAAGTTGCTAGAACACCTATTAGGTACTCTCGATAAAATCATACAGCGTTCTAGTTATAAATATAGAGGCTGAAAAGGGATACGATTACTGGATAGTTGGGATAAGGGATTGATTCTTTGACATGACCATAACAGGTCCACAACAAACATGAATTCATGGTTGTGATCCCCAAGTCCCACAACCCAATGGGCTTACAAATCAATTAAGTATTGACACCGGCTTATGAACATCGGTATTTAGATCCTCACCACTCCCACTACATATTATAGTACAATTCTCTGTATTAAACATAGAAGCCAATCAATCTAATATTTTCTGGGCTAGACCAGAAAACCACCCATAAGTTAAACTGCAAATCCATTAAACCACCTATCACTATTTTTATGACCTTTTCTGGAGATATATATGAAGCTCCCACAGGTCACATCCCACGTATCTAATAGCCAAGAAATAGGATCTCGGTAGAGCTTGACATTGATTGGAGCCTCTGAGTAGCCATTATATCCAAAAATACCATTACACCAATTCAGATTAGGAGGGCCTTCTTTGCCTTAGATTCACAAATTCCATTATTGCATATTGAGGATATAAGATTACCCGATTAGCTTGTCTGTATCTATTCACATTCAACATTCACCGGCTGTCTCGACATGACCTCGAGAGGTCAGGTATGAGGAAGAGGTACTTATAGACTCCCACGCTTGCATGTCACTTTTCCATCATACAGTTAACATCCTAAATGTAATATATAATAGATAGATGCAGTGAGGGAAACATGAAAGGGGGGATATGTTAGATGGATATCTCTTCCAGTAGACATCCTAATACCAATCTTCCTTTTGGGTAAAAACACCCCCATGTATAGAGTTAAATTTGCACCTCTAATATTTCCTTATTCTACAATATACAAAGTGATTGATTTGGATCGATTAACGAGTCTGTAATGGAACAAGTGCTTTATGTCATAACTCATTCTTCATATCTCTCCAGATGGATTCACAATTGATGTTTTTGGTGCCATCAATGGTGACTATGATTGTGGATGTTAGAGTTGAAGGTTCAGTGCATGACTAAAAATGTCTCAGTTTCAAGGAAAATGGAAATGTATATCTTCTTCCTGAGAAAAAGTTGAGGTTTTGGAGGCCATGGATTAAATGGGTGGGTGTGAAACCATGAAGAGATTAGGTATACAAAATTTAAACAACATAGGCCATGGTTGTGCTTGACTTGAGATTGACACCCACATGGCCATATGATGGTAAAAAAAAAAACAATTTTTCCCTCCTTTATTCTTGTTTTTTTGTTCATGGCTGGAAGTTTCTGAAGCCTATGTTTTAATAAAACACAATCTTAAGATGATATCAACATATCAATGTTCATATCTTCTCGTGTGGGTTCTAATGTTAAAATTTTATAGTAGATGTATGCAGTAATATCAAAGGCATGGGAAGAGCTATCAATAAGGTCGTCACTATAGCAGAGATTATCAAAAATAGGATACCTGGTCTGCAGAAAATTACTACTTCTTGAATGATTTTCATCACTGACTTATGGGAACCTCTAGAGGAAAGTATTCTTCCACTAGAGACCATGAGATATTTATTTATTATTTAAGTTATGTTGTTAACCGGAGAAATGGATAAAAAAATACCTATACATATCATCATGCCTCGCAAATTTATCATGTTGCACAATCGCAAAAAATTTATTATGATGGATGAGGGGAACCTAGGGGCAAAGGAGGAGGAAATTTTAAGATGGAAAGAAAATTGTTCATGGAAACCCATCTGAACATTGGCTCTCAAACTTGGTTTTTTTTTCAGGTCAAGAGAATGTAAAACAAGTTGTCTTCATGGAGGGGTTGTGGATGCACACGAACTGTTCAAGGGAATGTTAAATGCAAGTTTAAGCCTTGTACAATGTGGGCGAACCTTCCTCAAGAACCTCTTACACTACAAATGATAATTTGTCTAGGCATGGTTCATCTCTTCTTTTCTTCCATAATTCTTGTTCTTTAATTTTTCATTTGAAACGAAATAAAATTTTAAGCCATAAGATTATTGTACATTTTATTTTTGTAAATAAACTTGTTTTTTTTAAAACAATAAAATGTTATATCATAGCTTAGAGAACCATGAATTTGAACCCTCACTTTAAGAGGATGTAATGAACTTCCTGATTAAACTATATTTCTACATTACCAGTGTTTATTGATAGGTTGAATTTGAGTTCCTTGTAAATATTTTGACTACTCCTATGTTAAAATAGATAAATCATGATTTTCGAAGACTTGGAAAGTAATCTTCGTAAATTGAGAAAAGAGATGCTAAGACTCTTCCTTGTTCCTTGTTATGTGAGGAGTAACTTAGAAGCTTATATCGACCTTGATTCATCATCTGTGATCTTTTTGACGCACCTTTGGGAGCCATGTTACCTCGTTTTTCTATTTTAGGAAGCTATCAAAACTGAAAAGTTGGCTTTCATTTTGAACCACCATTCGAACCCTAAATAATGAATTTCTTATCCACCTTCATAAACCTCTCGTATTTCTACTAGATAATTGTTTGTAACCTTCAATTTTTTTTTAAAAACTCTTCTTGATATTTTTAAAAAGGCATTTTATAGGCCTTTAGTGGCAGTTTGACTAGGTAAAACTAGATAAATTAGGACCGGTGGCTCTGGAAAACCCATTGTCGTTTAAAACCATTTTTGTTAATTCTTATTCCCGTTAAATCTGATGAATTCTCCATATATAATGAAACTTGTAGGAAATTTATCATTACAAATTCATCCATTGAACGTCATTTTTGGACATGGTTTTTAGAGCTCTCGAGCTAACTATTGATCATTTGCAACTAGTCCAATAATGACCGATGGCCTCAAAAACATGACCGTCAATCGTAAGTCGTTCACCTGTTCTAAACTCCGCTAGTTCTAGTGAATTATTAGTGTATTAGAGGAAACATAGAAACTTACGCTTGGTGTGTTTCATCACTAGTAGACAATGTTTGAAATTGGGTTTTAGCCTCCGAGCTTGAATTCAATGTTTTTGCAACTAGCAAGAAAATGTAAAGGAAATTTGTAGGACCCTAGTCAAGTTAGCAAACAATCATGGAAACTTATTAACACTTGTAAATATCTATTTAGAACACTATCTTGTGACTTGTTGTGTGAAATTAAACTTTTGGTAAAATAATTTTTCTCTCTCTTCCCTATCTCTTTCGCTCTCCTTAGCTAAGAAATGAGGTGAAATGAAATGGATTGAATATGTGCCTCTAACCCTCTCCCTTAAAATTCAAATTATGATTATGTAAATGGGAAACAAAAAAAAATTTAATTATGTTAGACCTAGGTGGATGCCATGCCAGTGATTTATCACTGATTTCATGCACACATGGTTTTGCAAGATGGAAGTAAGATGGTGAAATGGTGTGGATGTGATTTATTGTATATTGTTAGAATTTATGTGTGTTAATGGAAAGAAATTTTTATGTATTGTTATGTTATAGTAAAGTTATTTATTGAAATTTGGCAATATGAATGAGATGTTATTTTTAGGGGTCCTTTGGGAAATATGCATTGAACTATAGGTGTTCTTTTAGTTCAAATTTGAATATGGTCAAAAAACGAGGGTGGAATATATATGTTAAGTGAAATGATAGAGGATAGTTTACTAATTTGTGAAGTATTTAAAGGTTTATTAATTAATTTTTGTAATATTTTAGATGCTATGGTTTAATGGAAATGTTCATCTAAACATTGGTGTTATTTTGTATTATAAAATTTGGATATGTATGTTAAATGAAATGAAATTTAATATCTTAAAGTGCATTATCATTATAAAATTTATGGCGAATCTCCATAGTTTTGTGTTATCTAAATCTAAAATATACAAGGATAGCTAATTATTACACTCAACTTTAGTTTCATAGTTGTGCATATCTAACCTTATCGATGATCTTTCTTAACATATAAGAAACCAAAACCTTATAAAGAACATAAAATTTTACACTTGATAAAACATTCTAACATAAGTCGCTAGGGGCCTGAGTTTGAGTTAGTTGTTATAGCCTATATGCATAGTGACATCGTCATGAAACCAAAAATAAACCACATGGTAAAACATTTTCTTGGGTATGTGGTCCCCACATGAGTTTGATAGTTCTGTGTGTAGTAAGGAGAATTTGATTACCTTTAAGCAGCACTCTATGGGTAACCAAACCCCAACATAATGTAAGATCCTCCTGGTCAGGAACACACGTAAGTGCAAAGTATAGGGGATGAAGATCGAAAAATAAACTTGGAAGTCACCTGTAGAAGTTAGAATCATAAATGAACTTGATAAAAAATTTCTATTATCGTTTGGCTTCTATGGTGCCATATTAAGAGTTAATTATGAACTTAACCAAATTTTAATTTATGATTACCTTTTGAAAATGTAACCATAAGATGATGTTCTTAGAGAAAGGTGAAGTGTATATCGTTCTTATAACGCGTTTATATCATCCTATGGTGAAAACAGAATTCACTTCGTGTAGACGTTAATGTGAATTGTTACCTTTTAAATGAATACCTACTCCCTCTTATTATCCCCCTTCTCCTATTTTTTGCATTGAATGTATCTTATGAAATCATATAATCACGTTCTTTACAAAAACCCATAGGGAAAGGACTAGTAGTGTCATGAGAATACCAATTTCCCTTTTAATAAATGGGTTACTCAACATTTTTTTTTAAATTAATAAAATCAAATTGAATGAAACCATTTTAAGATGATTGAAAATGATTCCAGTGGATCCAATGTTTTAGTTAACCACACAATATATTATTGAGTGTAAACCCCCTTAAACCCCACTCCAGCAAGAGCTCTAGCTTGACAAGAAATATAAAATATACCTAGAGTTACATGATGATTGTTGGAGATAAGGGTGTTCAATCACTCTAGTTGTGAACATAGTAAGGTGTGTAAAATTTATAATTGAATGTCTCCTCGTAACACACATATAATACTTAATTTTCCAGGAATCCAAATTTGGTTAAGTGTGAAATCATACCCATTGGTGCCTTGATGACAAATTAATTTAGTGAACTAGATGAGATACATGGTTAGTTGTCAAAACGTAAAACAAAATATACTAACCTTAGAACTAAAATGATATTATTAAAAGAACGTGAAATCTATCTACTCTTGAATCAATAAACTTCTTTTACTTCATGAGAATCTCCCTTTTTGCAACTAAAATAAATGGAAAATCCAATAGAACATGCAACTTAGAAAATGAATCCTTGGAACGAACACTAAAAGGATCATGTACATGCATATTTTTATACCAAGAACAAGGATACATCATTCTTGTGTGATGAGTGAAACAAGAAAAAATAGGTGGGATAAATACAAGTGGAATATTACATAAAGTAAAGATAACACAGTCTAGTTATAACATAATTGATAAGTGACTTCCAAGAAAATAAGGTCAATATCAAAATATAAATGCAATAAATATGTAAAACACGAAAATGTTGTTATGGATGGTGCCTATACGGGAGTCATAATGTAGTTGAATATTTTCGATGTGTCTTATCGTTTACGAAAAAGGTTGCCTTGATGTTCATCATGTACTATTCATGTTATCTATATGAGATAAGGGTTGTGCAAACATCTCATTTATTATGCGTTATCCTAAGAGATGCCTTGCGTTTGTAGGTGGTGTCGTGTAAATAACAATGTAATTAAAGAAAAAATTGTTCTGGTATTTTTTGTGTAGTATTTGTGTGTGTAACTTGTGGGCATTACAATTGGTATCAAAGACGAGGTTTATGCTCTCGATCCTCTAGGAAGGATTGGAGTTGTGATGATGTTTCCATGGTGGTGGTGGTAGAGATTAAAAGAGTAATGTGATATATGTTGTTATGTGACAAATGTTGTAACTGTGATATTATGAATGCACATGTTGTGCATTTCACTTAGTGCGTATTTTTTTATCATGTTGATGTGCTTGTCATGAGAGTATCCACTCTCCTTTTTCATGGATTCAATAATTAGTCCACATGTGATGTGATACCTTTGTATGGGTGAGGAGAATGTTTTTATGGATGGCGGTGTGTTGGAGCATCTTATCATTTTCTGATATGTAGATGTGCTGATGTTTTGTATGAAAAATATTTGTGTATAGTGTATTGGATTGTATAGTAATGTTGCCACCGTGTAGTCATGAATTGTGTGTAACCATGTTGTCCTGTAATTGATTCTATGTTGTAATTTTCTTTAGTGTGTTCATCGAGCATATAGTTTATGTAATAGTATGTGAATCATTTCATGGATTATCGGCATATGGGGTTTGTATAACCCTTATTGTGAAATACTTTCAACTTGGGTGCATTATGTGGAAACATGATGTATTGTAACCTATGAAAGGAATGATTATGTTGTACGTTGTATATATACCTTACATAATATGTTATGGTTAACTTGTGTGAATCACCATTATGTTAGTGATGTAGTTATGTGTTATGTTGTGAACCTTACACTTGACGACCCTAAGGGGAGAAATCGTTAAGAGTGTATGTATGGAGAGAGGAGGAGTTTACCATGTTTTATTTGTGCTCATGTTATATTAACTAAGCTATAAATTAAAACTAATATCTACATAGATTCAAAAGCAAATTTTAATTAAACAATGAACCATCAAGATAAGAGCTTAAAGGAAATGCTTCTTCAATGCATAAATGAAACTACATACTAAGTTATTTCCTACTCTCTATGATTGCTAGCTTAAACTATGAACCTATTAAGAACATAAGTAATCAAAGTGGATTATTGCTTGATATAAAGGATTAAGAATGGAATCTTGCCAAGAATGGCTACAAGGTAGTTTTGGATCTTCCCGTATTACTCAATTTTGACTGATAGGATGCTAGATGGAGAAGCTATTTCCAACAATGGAGAATGGATCAAGATCAAAATGCTTATATTCTTTCACTATTCAAAGCATGGTGTAAGAAGAAACGTAAGAAGGAGGGTTATCTATATAAATTTCCTAAAGAGGTAAGGCTAGAAAATTCATGAATGTGGGATAAAGGTAAGACAAGATTAGGAATGGATGAGGTTGCTTTATAAAAGGTAATATTTATTTAGAAGAGTTTAATTTGTCATTGGTAAGTCATGGGAGTTGGGGGATGTTTTAATTAATTGAAGGTGATTAATTAATAGGTAGATGTAAGCTTATAGAAGCTAAGTAGAGGAAAATTAGTATGATTTGTGGGATGTAAAAGAGGAATTTGATCCAATAAATTATAATTTATTGATTTAGAGTTGTGAGTGTAATTAATTAATAATAATTAATTAACCCAAGTAGAAGTGGATATTAATTAACGAAAGGTCATTAATTGACATATTTAATTATGGGAAGGCTAATTAATTAACAAAAGGTCATTAATTAATGAACATGAAGAGGAATTCTAGCTAATTAGCAGAAAAGTGCTAATTATTAAGGAAATGATGAGAAGAGGATAATTAGTGCAATCTTAGCATTGAAGGTTGCGTAAGTAGTTATTAGGTGTCTACATTTTCCCCTCTTTGGGGTGGCGTAAGTGACGCCACTTCAAAGATAGTAGACAAGTACAAACAATTTTTTTTTTAAGAAATAGAAGAAAAAAGTAATAGAATGAAGGATGCCCCCTCGGGTCAATGGGGTGATGAAAGAAGGGATGGACGATCGAAAAGATGAAAGAACATAATAGAAGTAGAAGAATTGATCCGTATTGCACCAAGTTACTTTTGAAGGAAATTTTTGATAGAAGGAGAGTGATATGGAAGAAAAACGAAGATGAAAAGAGATGGATATAGCTATCATCTTGTCGATGTAAAAAGCCAACTTTATTTCATCACTTTTGTTATGATTAACGTCATTGTTCCTTATTAAAAAGAATGAATAGAAGTATAGTATGAAATGAAATTCCATATACAAACTAATGTCCATAGCTAAAAACACCAACTCCATGCAACATACAAAATTCAATGTAATACGAGAAAGTAAAAGATGCCTAACTCCGTGCGACATACATAATGCAATTCAATACAAAAAATTAAACAAGATAACTTGATAGAGAAACATAATGCAATGGTTTTGTTATCAAGATTTGATTTTGACCTGTGTGAATTAATGACAAGGGTTAAAAGATGGTGCCCTAAGAAAGAAAACATGCAAGGGGTATAACGCAGGACACTTGGGTCCTATGAAAAGCAATCGTGTACTATGAAATAATGCCAAGAAACTAATTATGCCTCAGATTACAGACACAGTAAGAAAAGCCAAATTTTTTTATGGTGGTAGATCAAGATGATCCGCGAGTCACACACAAGCTCAGGAAAAAACCAAAGAGTGATGTTTTGTAGGATGATTTATATATTTTTTTATTTTTCTCGAAACATATTTGAATGTTTTTGTGATTTTGTATAAGTTTTTTGAATATATGTACAAGAAGACAAAGAAGCATGGATGCCCCCAATGATAGTTGGGATGTATAAGGGAACAATTCCATTCATATAAGAAAGTAAAGATGCGATATGACCCAATGATTAGGTGGGAGTATTCAAATACAAACTCTTCATATATAGAATGAGTATCAAGGCCAATATATAATGTAGGTTCAATCATGAGGGAGAAACGATGCCCCCAACATAATTTGGCCAAGAAACGCATCATAGAAAGGAAGTGGAAAATTTTCTTATTAAAAGGGGACAAAATCTCATGAAAACATGGAAAAGAGGACATCTAATACGCATGGATGTTCTAAATGATTACGAAGAAATAAGGATGATATGAAAATATTTATAAGGTGTTCGATGAAAAAGTGATTAGCCCAAGGCACAAATCATGAGACAAGACATGTGTTAAAGGAAGAGTTTGAACAAGGTCCAAAAAGTAACACTTGATAACATACTAATCCTATTTACTCATCGAGATCCTGTGTGTGCACTTGGAAATGAAATACCTCTTGAAGTAAATATTTGATAGATAGCAAGTGAAGACACTAACCAATGTGTAGGAATGATTTAGTTTGAAAGGTGATTTGTGAATAAATTGTGGAAGGAGAGTCGTACATTGCTCCACTTCCAGTTAGGCGTCCATAGCCCCGACGGAGATGCATTTGATTCTAATCACAACATTTATCTACTGCTAGTCTGGTGTCCATATCCCTGGTAGAGGTTATTCAAAATATCGTAAGAGAGAGTTATATATCGATTTCCTTTTTTTTTTTGCTTTTGTTTTTTTATTGATTGATTTCGATTTTTTTGATTTCTGAAAACTTATTTCATCTCTCTTGTTTGAAAAATGGTTAAGAACCATTGATGGCTTGATGGAAGGATGTGGAAGTGATTGTGATGATAGAATTGGATATTGTCAACAAATACGCCCAAAAATTCTTCCCAACAACTTTATTTTATGTATATAGTGAAAGGATCTCTAAGAGGTCAGTCGCTCTTTTATTTATGAAGGTGATGAAAGACTAAGGTAAAAAAAATACCATAGATATAAATGTCACAAAATGTGTGTGAATAGGCTAACCACAATAACATCGAAGGGATGAAAATGGTAGATGACTTGCAGATGAATATGAAAGAAAGGGAATAAACATCATCCATGTGTAGGCAATACCTGATTGCAATGTTTGAGCTTTGTACCTTTGATTTTGTTTTTGTAATGTTTTAATGGTTTCTCATTTTTGTTGTACTTTTGAAATATTTTATGATTTTTTTGATTTTTTGATGGCTATCAGAAAAAAACATGTCACTCTGCATGATAGGATCCAACAACAATTTTTGCAATTTCTTTGATAAGAGAGACTAAGTGTGTTTGTTTATCAATTTTAATATTATCCCCGATCTTACTGATCGTGGTGAGCTCACACTCAACAAATGATTGTGATTTTTTTTGAAACCTAGGTTTCGTATGTGGGAGTTCGAGTTCCCTATCCATAGGTTTCTACACTTTGCACCATACTTGATGGGTAAGTTGGTGTGTGTTCTTGAATCGTGTTTGATTTTGGATTTTATGATCATTGGAGTTTTTGGTAGCTTTGGATATTTTCATATTTTTTATCTTGGCTTGATAAAGAACCTTTCTGGGTTTCTTATAAGCTAATTCTTGACTTGTCTGATCCTGAGAAGTTAGAGAATAACGTGGACGTTTAGAATTGATGAGAGGAATGGTCGTGGGCTTACCATAATATTTTTTAGAAGGATAATGTGATGGATGAAAAGGATACGATCGAAGGATTGAAGAAGATGGGCTACTGGGAGGTGAGCCATAGATAGAAGATGAAGGGATACTAGGATGTGGCTCAAGAATAGAAGAAGAAGGGATACTAGTATGTGAACCATAGATGTAAGATGTTGGGCTACTAGGATGTGTCCCAACAATAGAAGATGACGAACTACCCAGGAGTGATCCATACATAGAATACAAAAGGCTAGTTGGACATGCCCCAAGAATATAAGATAGTGGACTACTCGAAAATTTCCCATAAATAGTAGAGGGAGGGCTACTAGAAGGTGACCCATGCCTAGATGAAGATGAAGGGATACTTGACATTGACCACATAAGAGATTGTGATTGATGAATTATGATAGAAAAAGAGTGATTAGGTGATGAGAAGATAGGCCATGGATCAATGCAAAACCAAGGATTTTCATCACATAATGAAGAAAGTGAAGATGGAAGAATAAGAGGAGGATCAAGTTGCATGATTTGAGGCTCTTCCTTTGTTTCTTGATAAAAATGAATCAATATTTTCCTCAGAATATGTGGGTGCATCGAATTCTAAAGATAATCCTTGCTCATAATCTTCTAAAGGACTATCTTCATGTGCCCTTATAAATTCCCTGATTATTTATTCATTCTAAAAGAGATCAATCAATATGAGTTGTTGATTAACCACCAGGGATTGATCAGAAGAAAGAGGTTCACTTGGCGTGGAATACTTAGAAGATGTTTTATGATGATTGATATAAAACAATGAAGTGAGAGACAGAGAAGATGTGTATCTATATGTCTCAAGACTAGAAGAAGGTGGTGTGGACTTAACTATACAATGGTATATCATTTGTAAACTAGTAGGATTAAGTCCAAATTCTGTAGATTGCGACACATAGGTCGATTCGGATGTTTGACTTGAAGGACTATGAGTCCAAAAAATCTTCAAAGAAGGAATACTTATTGGGGTTGATTGATGAAGAAGGTCTTGCGAAGAAGGTGAGACTGTGCTTCAAGAATCACATTGGATGAATAATAACAAGGGTCCTACAAAGAAAGATAGGACCATGAATCAATAATTGTATTAGATGTTTGATTGGATGGATTTGGAGTCGCACTTATCTTCAAAGGAAGAAGACATCATCGAGGTGACTGATAAAAGGGGTCCCACGAAGAAAGGGAGGACCACGACATCAAAGTCATATTAAATGTATGATGAATATGTTCCTACAAAGATAGGGAGGACCATGACGTAGGAGTCGCATTAGATGACTAAGGAGTTGAATTAGATAAATCTGAATAGTATTTTGGATTTGAATCATCAGAATAGTCAAAGTAAATATTTAGATTGGAATCCTCTAAATAAGAGGAAATTTTATGATTATAATTATAACAAGAGTGGATGGAACTCAAATAATAAGTTGCATCAGAAGCGTCCAAATCATAGCACCGACTATCAGATGAAGGTGGGAAAAGAATTACCTGAATGGGTTCTCTAGCACGAAGAACCAAACGAGGTCTCATCATGATGGGCATCTTTTGATTTGTACACCGAAACTTTGATTCCTTATTGTCATATGTATAAGGGACCTTGTGATAATCAGTGATTTTTGGCGTGTGTTGGGTTCAAAGGTCTAGAACTAAATTGTATGATAAAACTTATTCAAAGTGAAGAAGGTTTCATGTTGATTTGGGAAACATAACAACCAATTAGAAATTTCATAAATATGGGGATGCTTGTATGATTTTCCAAAAGGGAAGCTAAGGAAAACATACATCTTGATGAATCAAGAATAATAATCCAGCAAGGGATGAAGGCATAAATGTTAAAGGATTGGTCAAAAATTTTAGCAACATAAAGGATACAAAGGAAATATTTCCAATGTTTGATTCATGCAAAATTTGTTGAATGTTTTTTCCAAGGTTTGAAATATGTGTTCAAAAACGATCATGAACTTAGGAAAAAACAAAAAGATAAAGAGGGTTAAAGACCCAAAAGATTGTCTTGGAAATGAATTTATAAGATGGATGAACACAAGGAACAATCATGCAAGTTCAAAAAACAAAGCCAAATTAATGACAAAAGAATAATGAATGATAAAGAATCAATGGATAAAATTGATTGCCTAAAATGGATATTTCGATGTGATAAATGAGACACAATATCACAAAGTTTGTTTGTTTTAAACAAATCAATCATCGAATTACTTCCTAAGTCTATTTCCAAATGATAGTTGAAATTACAAGATGATTGACAAAATGTCACCATTTATGTCAAGTTCAAACAAAAAAACAAGGCATAATAAATAACAAGAAGTTAATTGGGTTCCCAAACAAAGTATACTAAGCTATAAATTGAAACTAATATCTACATATCTTCAAAATAAAATGATAATTAAATAATGAACCATCAAGATAAGATCTTAAAGGAAATGGTTCTTTAATGCATAAATGAAACTACATGCTAATCTATTTCCTACTCTCTATGATTGCTAACTTAAGCTATAAACCTATGAAGAACATAAGCAATCAAAGTGGACTATTGCTTGATCTCAAGGATTGAGAATGGAATCTCACCAGGAGTGGAAACAAGTCCCTTTTGGATCTTCCCATATTATTTCCAACAATGGAGAATGGCTCAAGATGGAGAAGCTATTTCCAACAATGGAGAATGGATCAAAATCAAAATGCTTATAGTCGTTCACTATTCAAAGCATCATGCAAAAATAAATGTAGGAAGGAGGGTTCATTATATAGCTTTCCTAAAGAGGCAAGGATAGCAAATTGATGAATGTGGGATAACGGTAAAACAAGATTAGGAATGGATAAGGTTTCTTTATAAAAGGTAATCTTGATTTAGAAGAGTTTAATTTGTCATTAGTAAGTCATGGGAGTTGGGGGATGTTTTAATTAATCAAAGGTGATTAATTAATAGGTAGATGTAAGCTTATAGAATCTAATTAGAGGAAAATTAGTATGATTTGTGGGTTGTAAAAGAGAAAATTCATATAATAAGTGGTAATTTATTGATTTAGAGTTGCGAGTGTAATTAATTAATAATAATTAATTAACCCAAGTAGAAGTGGATAGTAATTAACGAAAGGTCATTAATTGATATATTTAATGATAGGAAGGTTAATTAATTAACAAAAGGTCATTAATTAATGAATATGAAGAGGAATATTAGCTAATTTGTGGAAAAGTGCTAATTATTACGGAAATGACGAGAAAGAGGATAATTAGTGAAATCTTAGCATTAAAGGTTATGTAAGCTGATTTTAGGTATCTAAATTCTTAATCTTGAGCCGAGTACAACTGAGGAAGTGGAGTCTTATAAAGATGGAAAACCCACTTCTATCTATTTAGTATACTTAAAACTTGTGCAATATATTGTGGATGCGCACTACCATAGGCTTAACTTATGCAAACTATCTTCCCCTTCTCTCTCCTATTGGGTTCTCCATCAAACAATTCTAAGTGATTTTTACTATGTTGAACCTTGTGGCAGTGTGGAGAGATGAATCAGAAAGAGACACTGATAGTTGTATTAATTGATATATTATTTTACGAGTTGAGGTTTAATTTCAGAGTCCTAGTAACTCATTGAGTACCCCTTTGATGGCCATATATGGCCACATAGTTATTATGTTATTTCTCAATATGTATTTTATTTATAAATTTAACATTTTCTGTTTTTCTTGATAGGAAAAATAGTTTTCTTGACTGATGTGTTCTTATATTTTGGGAATTTTATTTGGTTGTTGCACTAACATGCAAATTTTTACACTAACTATGGTTATCTGGCCATTTTATTTACTTAGATTTAAACTTTCTTTTCATGTTTAAAGGTTTTATAGCCTATTCCAAGGCTTCGGATTTTTTCCACTTGGATTTTAAAACTAATTATTATGATGGTTCAAATTTCGTAATGTGTGGAATAGGGTCATGGGATGCACTATGGATTGGATGAACCTATGGACCCGCTTGGCTATATTAGGGTACACCCCAAGGAATTAAATATACGTAGCATGTTGTTGAACCATGAGTTATTATGTCACTTGGGTTAGGGGTGTATGGAATCTATGTGCCTAGGTCCATATGGTGATTGAACCCTTAAGGGAGGCATAAGATACTTAAGGGAGGTATAAGAGACTTCAGGGAGGAATAAGACATTTGAGGGAGACATAAGATGGTTGAGGGAGGCATAATACACTTGAGGGAGACATAAGATACTTGAGGGATACATAAGACAATTGTGTGTATGTTATTAGTGCACTTAGAGTTTTATTTTCATGTTTGTGATGCTTTGGGAGGTAGATGTAGTTGTTGGTGATTCTTTGGGAGGTATATTGAGTTGTTTTGTGATGTTTTGGAAGGTGTATGATGTTGGTGTTATGATTTATGTACACTCTTGTTAGTCTAGTTGTGTTTTTTGATATTAAGGAATGATGGTCCTCATTATTAGTATGATGGTGTTTCCATCTTCACCTTATATACCTAATGTTAAGGTTTTGAGTTGCATGAAACCCCTGTATGTTTACATGGTAGGAATTACATGTTGTTGTAGTCTCCTTATGTTATGAGTACCTTTGTGCCAGAAGAAGGTGTGACAACTACTGTGATGTGAGGGCTATGTATGTTATTTCCATAGTTTAGTTGAGTTCTTATGATGTGATGTAGTCGTGAGGGTACATATCATGATGTCTTATGAACCATTAGTGTTGTGTGTGACCTTGATGTGGTATTGTTCTGTTAGTTCTGTTTGGCACCCATGAACATAAGAGATAAAAACTATCTTAAATAGTGAAATACTAAGAGTTGAGATTAATAAATATTTTAAAGGAAAATACTAAGTAATAAAGTAAACTAATAACTGCTAATCTTTAGAGAACATTAAAATTTAATATATTGCCAAATTTAGTTTTCTTCCTTGTAGACGTGTTGTATCGAAAATTTGTTTTATTAAATGACATGTCTAATTATTGACTTTCTTTCCCACCTACCCTTCGAGCTTTGGTTTTCTGTCACAACGAGGATGATGCTCTTATAAGGGGAGATAAATCTAGTTCCACCATAAATTAAAATTAAAACAAAATTTTAAAAAAAAGTATATATTTTGTGAAGTGGTCGCGCATTGGTTGTGTTGGCAGAGAAGTGATGAGGGTAGGTTGAAATTAATTGAAATGTATGGGTGAAGGTTGGGTCTACTTGAGAGGGAAGGGCATGGACATACATTCCTAAGCAGTCATTAAGACCTATCAATTTCCTTTCATAATAATTTATACACTTTATTTTGAGATCCGTAGGATTTGACTACAGTGAAACCAATGTTAGCATACATTGAATAATCTATATTTTTAGGAGTATATATTATGTTCTATCCCTTTATCTTCTCCTTCTAGGTGTATTCCATTATTCTCTCCTTCTATTTTGTAACCTCTCCATCCATTTAGGGGAGTCTTGTTCAATTCCTTTCCTATAAATAATGTACGTGAGTTCTATGTTTAATAGAATAATATGAGATATTCAATCTCTATTCTTTCTTCTCCATTTCTACCTCACAGTTTGGTATCAGAGCGTAAGATATCTGACCTATGTGTAGTGTCTTTGTCCTACCTGTATGTGAAAATCACAGTTTGGCTGTTTAGAAGAGCACTCTTGCTACTACGTGAAGAATCTACTCAGCGTGGAAAGAAAGAAAGAAATAAAACATTTTTGTTTTTAAAACTTGGATTTTTTTATACCTGCCCATTTTTTTTCTTGTTTTTTCTGCACTGAATAGAGGAGTTTTTCCACCTGTTGCATGGAGGCATAGAAATATTGGAGCATGCTGGAGCTGTGTGACGAAATCTATGCAAGCAAAGAGAAAACATTTTTTTTCTTTTTCCTGCGCCTATTTTTTGTTGTTTTTTGCACTAAAAACAAGTATCAACTACCTGCATGCGTGGAGGAAGAGAGAGTGGACTCTCCCCATTTTCCGTCTTTGAATCCTGTGCGGAAAAGAGAGATAGCCTACGTGGAAAATTTTTTGTCTTCAAGAACTGCGTGGAAGGAAGGAATAATCGAGCTGCGTGCAATTAATCCAAGTTTTGGCATCTATATCTACTTGGTAATCATTCTAGCAACCTGCACAATCTGACTCCAATGACCATGTGAAGCAGAGACGTGGAGGAAAAGACCAACTATCTATGTGAAGAGGTAGAATGGCACGAGGAGAAGAAACTTGGAGAAACTACATATACTACACCGAATGTCGAGTGTAGACAACTCGATTGAGAGTGTCAATAACAAGATCACCACAGCTGAAAGCAAGAATATCAACTTGCCAGCCAGAGAACACTGTGGAGAAGCTCTAGAGAGATCTGGGTTCTAATTTACTTTGTTGAACAAGCTTCGAAATACTAACAATCTTGCATTCGACAATCTATTTCGAGAAAGACTTCTTGAATACTTTCTTTTCGACGTTAGCTGCCAAGCAAAGAGAGTACGTGAAGAATTAGAAGCCGGATATGACGCTGACTATGATGACAAATAAGATTTCCCTAAAAATCTTTTCTGTCTCACAGCACGTGAATATCGTGAGCATCTACGAGCCAATAATTATCATAAGTGAGTAAAAATTGTAATAACTTTTCAAATAAATAATTATTTTTTTTATGATGATGTCTGCTCCAAAGTTACTTATGTCTGACACTCAGTTTCTCAAAGGGTCCAATTTTGTGGCCTGGAAGACAAAAATGAAGACAAACCTTTAGTTTGAAGGATTATGGGTAATTGTCATAGGGTCTATTCCCACTCCCATAGCCCCCAATGAAATAATAAAATATGACATGGCTAGTGCTAAAGCCTTGATGCTGGTAATGCTCCGTATTAGTGATGATGTGCAACTGCATGTTTGGAATGCGGAGAAACCCAAGGAGACCTGGGACAAGTTGGAAAACATTTATGAAGCCAAAAATCAAATGAAGATACTTCATCTTTAGTCAAATCTGCACACCCTCTCTATGGGGTGTGACGAGAAAGTGAAGGAATTCTTACATCGCGTGGCTAAGCTGAGATTGGATTTATTAGTGTTCGATGAAACGGTGGATGATAAACTTCTTGTCGCAATCACCTTGAGAGAATTCCTTCTCAATTATGAGTGTTCATTATGACACTGAATGTGTCTAAACAAATAGTGACATTCGAAGTGCTTGTGAATTTGCTGCAACAGGAAGAGGCCATCACTTCATCGCATGAGGAGTCTCAGGAGAAACCCTTGTTCTCAAAGCATTACCATGGCTATAAGAATTGGAAAGGTCCCCCAAAGAAGCCAAATAAAGCGTAACCCAAATAGAAATATTAAAATTCAAAGAGATGGTAACACATTTGCAGAACCAATACTCATGACACTGATCACTGCTGGCACAATATCTTGAAATAGGGATCTTCAAGCCATATAAGCACATCTGGGTGAGAATATTTCTAAAAGTCCAAACGACGTCCCCGTTGGAGAAACCACAAGGGACATCTCATAGCCCAACAAGAAGATGATGACTCTGGTGAGGAGATATCCGAAGGATCCCATTGTAGTAAGAATCTTGTACTCGTCTCTCAAACATCTCAGCCCACGAAGAAAGTCTAGTTGATAGACTCTAGTGCAAGCAAGCATATGTCAGGTGACAAGAAGTTGTTTGATTTACTACACGAAGAACCAACTGGAGATCGAGTTCGGATAGCGTATGACAAAGAGTACATTACAGAAGGAATAGGGAATGTCAGCATTCCTCTGGGACCTTGAAAATGTACACTTACAAAGGTACTATATGTTCCTGGCTTGACTAGCAATCTCTTGTCACTTACTCAGCTCTTGAATCATCACCTTAAGGTTGAATTTATTGTTCAAAATGGCATTAAATCATGCTTAATATCTCAACAAGGTATGGTTCTTGCTAAATATTTTGTAAAAGATAAGTTATTTACTTTAGATACTGTTTCATCTTCTGCAGCAGCTTTATCTGCTTCAACAATAGAATCAACTACCTTATGGAATTTTAGATATGGACACTTGTCGGTCAGTTCATTGCACCAGATGAGTTCCAAAGCAATGGTATGTGGACTACCCAAATTGTCTAGTTCCTTGCCTATTTACCTTGGTTGTCTTGTAGGAAAACAACGTATAGATATGTTTCAAGAGAGCACCTTCCATGCCAAGAAGTGTCTAGAGGTAGTTCATACCGATCCGAACAGCCCATTGCCTGCTTCATTTTCAGGATACAAGTACTTCCAGCTGTTCATGGATGACCACTCTCGCAAGATGTGGGTATATTTACTAAAGAAGAAAAGTGATGCTCTTCAACACTTGCAAAACTTCTATCATCGTGTTGTCAAAGAGTCTGGACAACCGCTTCTTCTACTCCACTTAGATCGAGAGGGGGAATTCACATCAAAGAAGTTCTTGGCCTTCCTGAACCATCACAACATTAAGCAGCACCTGACTACTCCCTACACGCCCCAGTAAAATGGCATTGTTGAGCATCACAATCGTACAGTGATGGAGATGGATTGTTGCATGCTATCAACTACAAACCTAAGAGAATGTTATTGGGCTGAAGCAGTACAAATGGCTGTATATATTCTCAATAGGGCACCGAAAAATATTCTATAGAAAAAGACACCAGAAGAGGTATGGAGTGGTAGAAAGCCATCAATTCATCATTTGTGAGTATTTGGTTGCACAGCATACATGCATGTCCCAGATCGGAAAAGAAAGAAGGTAGATCCAAAAAAACTCCCGTGTATCCTTCTTGGCTACAATACTACCTCAAAGGCGTATCATCTCATGGATCCTGAGAAAAAGAAAATATACGAGAGTCAGGATGTGGTTTGTGATGAGTCATCCTTTGACTCAATAGTATCAACAGAAGATCCACTTCCAAACACATTACATCGATTATTCTCTGAATCAGATGATGAGCTAGAGGAGACTACTCAGAGAAAAGAAATGCTGCTAGGAGAACTATTTGTTGACCTTGGAGAACTGGAGAATGTGACTCCACATCAATCCTCACGGAAAAAATACAGTTCTCAAAAGTGGCCAAGTTCTCGTTCGAAGTGGGTACAAAGCACTATCAAGGACTCACATTTGCAACAACTCCCAAATACATCATCCGGAGTCAAAACAAGGAGTCAAGAAATGAGGTCAACTTTGCACTCATGAGTTCATTGATGAATAGCTACGAGCTAGATAATGTTCATGAAACACATAGTCAAACTCAGTGGAAGGAAGCCATGGATACATAATATGACTCGCTCATGAAAAATAAGACATGGGAAGTTGTTGATCTGCCTACAGGAAAGAAATCCATAGGCTGCAAATGGGTCTTCAAGACAAAATATAACGCAGATGGATCCATCGACAAACATAAAGCATGACTTTTAGCCAAAGGATATGCTCAGAAAGAAGGCATCGACTATGAAGAAACCTTTTCACCCACTACAAAGATGAAGACCATCAGAGTAGTTTGCGCACTTGCAGCACAGAAAGGATGGAGACTTCAGCAGATGGACGTCAAGAGTGCTTTCCTAAATGGTGATCTGAAAGAAGAAGTATACATGACCCAACCTAAAGGATTTGTTGATGAAAAGTAGCCTAAGAAGGTATGTCATCTCATCAAATCACTTTATGGACTGAAACAAGCTCCCAGGGAATGGTATATCAAGATCAACATTCACCTTTTGTGGCATGGGTTCACTCGTAGCCCCTCATATTCAAATTTGTATATAAAGAAGGTAGGAAAAGAAATTGTCATTCTGGTTGTTTATGTACATGATCTTGTGATCACTGAGCTCAGAAGATCAGGTTGATATTGTAAAGAATGATCCCAAAAGAACCTTCAACATGACAGATCTTGGGCTACTACATTACTATCTTGGTTTGGAGATATGGAAAAAGGAGCATCACTTTTTTTTCTACCAGAAAAAGTGCGCCAAGAAACTCCTGGAAAAGTATAGAATGTCTGACTGTAAACTTATATCCACTCCCATGGAAAAAGGCTTACAAATTTCAAGATTCGAGGACTCACCTCAAGTAGATGCTACTCTCTATAGGCAATTTTTTGGAGGGCTCATCTATTTGACATATACCAGAATAGATCTTTGCTATGATGTCATCTATCTTTCTAGGTTCATGAAGAAGCCAAAGAAATGTCATTAGAATGCAAAAAAGAATGTTTTGAGATATTTCTGAGGAAAAACTAATTTTGGTCTGGAATATAAGAAGAATGATCAATTCTTCTTACAAGGATATGTCGACTCGGACCATGTTGGATCTGTTGATGACAGGAAGTCAACTACATGATACATATTTCATCTCAGATCTAGACCTATCTCATGGATAAGCAAGAAGCAGAATGTTGATTCTATCTCATCTATAGAGGCAGAATATCATGCCGCATGAGGAGCTATGTGTGAAGTATATGGATACGTCACATTTTGGATGACCTGGGAATTCCTGAAAAACAATCACCTATTCTTTATTGTGACAATCAGAGTGTGTTGAAGCTCGTGCAGAATCCAGTATTTCATGAATGAACAAAGCATATTGAAATTGACTACCATTTCAGTTGAGAGCACGTCTTAAACCATCAAATTCAGCTCCAATACTGTCCTACTGAAGCACAAGTTGCAGACATTCTCACTAAATCCCTTGGCAAAGTGAAATTTGAATTTTTCAGGGGTCACATTTGCAAGAATAATGTAATAAGGGGGTGAATGTTAACATACGTTGAATAATCTATATTTTTAGGAGTATATATTTTATTCTATCCCTTTATCTTCTCCTTCTAGGTGTATTCCATTATTCTCTCCTTCTATTTGTAACCTCTCCATCCATTTAGGGGAGTCTTGTTCAATTCCTTTCCTATAAATAATGTATGTGAGTTCTATGTTTAATAGAATAATATGAGATATTCAATCTCTATTCTTTCTCCTCCATTTCTGCCTCACAACCAAGTCAACATTGTAAAATTAGTATAAAATTGATAGTTGCAGTGAGGGTAGCATGAAGAGGGGGCTATGTTAGACAGATATCTCTACCAGTATCCGTCCTAATACCAATCCCCTTTTTGGGTAAAAACACCCCTGCCTATAGATTTAAATCTGTAACTCAAATATTTCCTTATTCTACTATGTACAAAATTATTGATTTCGATCGATTTATGAGTCTGTACTTAAACATGTCTTTTATGTCATAAATAATTCTTCGTCTCTCTCAAGATGGATTTGCATTGGTTTTTTTTGGTGCCCTAAATGCTGACTATGATTGTGGATGTTTGAGTTGAAGGTTCATTGCAAGACTAAAAAATTGTCACTTTCAAGGAAAATGGAAATGTATATCTTCTTCCTGAGGAGAATCTGATATTTTAGACGCCATGGATGAAATGGGTAGGTGGGAAAGTATGAAGAGATTTTATATACCAGAGTTGAATGATATAGGACACGATTGTTCTTGACTAGAGATTGGCACCCACTTGGCCATATGATGGTAAAGAAAACAATTCTTTCCCCCCTCTATTCTTGTTCTATTGTTCATGGTTGGAAGTTTCTGAAGCCTATGTTGTAATAAAACACAATCTAAAGATGATATCGACATACCCATGTTCATATCTTCTTGTGTGGGTGCTAATATTAAGATGGTAGAGTAGATGTATGCAGTAATATCAAAGGCGTGTGAAGAGATATTAATAAGGTCGTGACTATAGTAGATATTTTCAAGAAAAGGATACCTTGTCTTTATCAAATTACTACTTTTGGATCAATTATAATAATTGAATCATGGGAACCTCTAGAAGAAGGTCTTCGTCCGCTAGAGACCACCAGATGCGTATCCATTATTTTAGTTGTGCCATCAACCAGACAGATGGATAAAAAATTCCTCTCGATATCAACCTCCCTCGCAAATTAATTGTGTTACACTATTATCAGAAGTTGAATATGGCGGAGGAGGGGCACTTATGGGCAGAGGAGGAGTAAATTTTATGATGGAAACAAAATGGTTCATGAAAACCCATCTAAGCATTGGCCATCAAACTGGTTTTTTTTCCAGGTCAGGAGAATGTAAATAAATTTTTTGTCATGGAGGGGTTGTGGATGCACACAAACTATTATATGGAATGTTAAATGAGAATTGAAGCCTTGTGGAATATAGGTGAACCTACATGGAGAACCTCTTGCACTATGAGTGTTAATTTTGTTAGAGATGGTTCATCTATCATTTTCTTTCATAATTCTTGTTCTTTAGTTTTTCATTTGCAACGAAATAAAATTTTAAACAATAGGATTATCGTTCATTCGATTGTCTTAAACAAACTTCTTCTTTTCTTAAACAATAATATTTTATATTGTAACTTATGGAATTCAATATTCCTTGGGAGACAACCATGAAATTAAACCCTCACTTTACGATGATCTAGCGAACTTCCTAAGAAAACTATATTTTTATAGTACCCCTTTTGTATTGATAGGTCAAAGTTGAGTTCCCTATAAATATATTTACTGCTCCCTTGCTAAAACACATAAATCATGATTTTCGGAGACTTCGAAAAAAATCTTCGTAAATCCATAAAAGAGATGTTAATTTTATTTGATGTTCCTTGTTATGTCAGGAGTAAAGTAAAATCTTAGATCAACCTTTATTGATCATTTTTGCTCTTTTTGATGCTCCTTTAGGAGCCATATTACTTCATCTTGCAATTTTAGGAAGCTGCCAAAACTAAAAAATTGTATTTTGTTTTTAACCACCGTTTGAACCCTAAACAATGAATTACCTATCCACCTTTGCAAACCTCTAGTATTTCTACTACAAAATTTCTTGTAACATTTACTTTGGTAAAAAAAACTCTTCTTGATAGTTTAATAAAGGAATTTTGTAGGCCTCTGATCACAGTTTGACTAGGTCAAACTTGACCAATTACGACTAGTGGCTCCGGATAACCCATTGCCATTCGAAACCCATTTAGCAGTTCTATGTCTCGTTGAATTTGATGAATTATCCATATATAGGGGAAATTTTAGGAAATTTATCGTTTTTGATACATCCATCGAACATTAGTTTTGGACCTGGTTTGATGAGCCCTCAATCTAACTTTTGATCATTTTCAACTAAGCCAATAATGACTGATGGCCTAGGAAAACATACCACCAATTGTAAATCGTTGGCCAGTTTTGAATTTTAATAGTTCCTATGAATTCTTGGTGTATAAGAGGAGACATAGAAACTTACTCGTGGTTTTTGTTGATGTGTAATCACAGTACCCCTGAATGTCTACAACTTGATGGGTTGATACTATCAGTGTGATTTGATAACATGGAGCTTTTCTGAAAGTGTGGGACTTTAGGATTGAGAAATATATCCGTATGAAGGCTGGTTCATATTCCTCTATTTTTATGCACACATCTAAAACATAGAGGATCCACTCTAAAATATACTCTAACTTTCCAAGGAGACAGGGTTAAGAAGATTACAATAAATTAAACCTAAACTAAAGAGGTGATGTACCAAAGGAATGTTGAATAAATTTTCTTGCATGGAAATGAATGTGAAAAAATATTGAAGAGGATGAACATCAACAGAGATCAGTTTCTTATCACCAATTCATTCACCTTTAAACACATACCATCAAATATACAACACAATAACCATACACAGATAACCAAGATTACAATGAGAGATCAAATGGAAGCAATGAACACGAGAGAGGGTTGAGAATTATCCAAATAATTTCATTATTTATCGAAAGATAGATACATTGAATTATAATGGCCAAGAGACAAGATTTCATTTACAATTTAGATGGTAGGTTTGAACTCCACAAATTCACTTGCAGAAAAGAGAATAAGGGAGTGTACAAAGCCAAATTTTCCAACCATAGGAAAAATAAACCTCCTAACAATATATGTAAAGAATGAGAGAAAGGGGGAGAGAATAATTTGAATCCTTACTTCAACCACCCCAAATATGCATTGAAATCTCTTACAACAATGATGGGAACCACTGCAAAACCCATGCCTCATTATACTTTTCCTTGTTGGGAAAGAAAGGAAGCCCAAATCTTCATTATTGTGGTCGGTGAGAAACTTGGGACAACATCTAAAATGGCTGAGTGTATTTTTCATTTTGAATAACTTAGTCACAATAAAATTAAGATAATTATCGTACTTGAGTAGATGACCCTATGAGCTTTCCAAAAATTATTTTGTTGTGAAAATATGAGATCTCATGAAAAAGTTATGGCCATCTGAAGGTCGGGGTTTCATTTTGTAAAAAGGTCAAGCTATTGATCTTCCTCTTTCAGATTCTAAAATGCATGCAACCTCCGAAATTCTGAAATTTGGACTTTCAGAAATTTTTGTTTTAGAATTTGGATTACTATTCATCTACTTGGGCACACAAAAACTCCAAAACCTTGAAATTTTGAATCTCTAAACTTTTTAAACTTTGGAGTTTCATAATTTTCCATTTCAGGATTTTTTTCACTATTCATATGATTGAGTGCTTGAGAGTTCCAAAACTCTGAAACCTCAAAGTCTGAAATTTCAGAATTTCAGAACTTTCCATTTCATATTTTTTGTCATTTTTCATCACTTAATCCATTTGAAAAATCAAAAACCTAGAAACCTGAATCACCGAAAGTTTGAAACCCGAAATTTTGAAAGTATAGACTTTCGGAATTCAGAACTTTCCATTTTGGACTTTTTATCCTTTCAGAATTTTTCCTTTTGTAATTTAAGGATTCATTCCCACAACCCCTCTTCCATACTATGTAATACACTCCAACTCCTATCCTCTAAATCCTTTGGTCATCAGGTTGGCCTTGGGTGTGTGGAACTTTCATACATCCCATGGGAACCTATTCCATTTCAGGGCTTAGGCACTGTTAATCTCTCACCCTGTCCGCAATAAATCATTTTTGAGCCTGTCTTGATGTACCTCATTTTTGGCAATGTGGAGAGCCTGTGAGTTCCCATGGCAGAACTAGATTCCACCCAAACACCAAAAGTCCGTAGTACACTACAGAATGCCATGTTTTTCCAAATTTCTAGTGAGGGGTAAAATTTGATAACAATGTGTTTGATTATCGATATACAATGTTTGAAAGTGATTTCTAAGCCTTCGAGCCTGAATTAAACATTTTTGCAACTAGTAGGAAAATATAATGGAAAGTTTTTGAACCCTAGTCAAGTTATACAACCATCATGGAAACTTATTAACACTTGTAAATATCTTTTTGGTCACATGAAATTTCCCAAGTCCATATTGCATGAAGTTAGCCAATTCGGTACAAGGAGTGCAAGATCTGGATAACATAGGCTCTTTTTGGGCTCTCCTAGAGTAAGAAATTCATGTGAAATGAAATGGTTTTGAATGATGTCCATCTAATCACCTCTTCCTGTAGAATGAAACACATGTTTATGCAAATGGGACATTAGCACACTTCATCTTATCCATTAGACCTAAGTGGATTACATGGTAAATGACTTGGCCGGAGGATATCATGTTACATTGACCAGGTTATGAGGGGATTTCCAAATGTGGGTTAGGTTGTCATGACATGGATGTGATTTATAAAGATTTCATGCTAGAAATTTTCCATGGAAATAAATTTGGCTCTAGCTTAGGGAATTATGTCTAGAGTCAAACACATTTGATTGAAATTTGGACAAGCAGGAACTCTAGAATCTCAAGACTACTATGTGGACCAGGGTGCCTTGATCCATATGGGCTTAACTATAGAGTTGTATCTTTCACTACTAACAAGCAAGACACACAAACAAGAATAACCAAAATGAACACACAAAAGGGAAAGTGAAACATGGAACATGATAGTAAACACATTTGCAACAGAAATGGAAAGGGTCCTAAATGAACCTATGTACATGTGGGGGCATACCATGGTTTAAATTAAATGTACCAATTCTAAACATGGGAGTTATCTTGAGCCCATATATTTTGTATCACTAAAAGTTGCCTATGTCTGTCCAAATGAATCCATTGACATTTAACTCAATGAAATAGTGCAACATCGTTCTGAAATTTCTTGAGAAATATCACATAGTGTTGTGTATATGTAACTGGTGACCCCACTTATTCAGAAAGCATGTCCTTTTTATTTTGATCACACTTCAGTTTCCATTTTCCTGCATTGATCTCCTAAGTTCATTCCAATTGCTGATTATCCATCGTTGATGTGAACCATGAGCCTTAGATCACACTTAAAATGGCTTATTATCTTCATACCAAGGCCTATGTAATTTGGTAGGAATTTTTTCTTCTATTTTTTAGCTAGTTCTTCATGACCACTGCTTCCATGGGTTGATTCTCGATAGATGATCGTGAATTCTTTAACATTATCACTAGCCACTTGATGTAAAACTTCTTTCAAATTGTTCTAAATTATCTTCTTTCACGCTTACTGTGAGTAATCTGATAATCTAGTGTCCAGTGTAGTTATGTGAATGTGCATAGTACCTTTAGGTAGTTATCTTGATAAATAACCAATGAGCAAAAGGTCAGATGTGAAGAATGAAACACCACCATCTTGTTTAACTTGGTCACACATGTAACCTCAAAATTCATCTTCATGCCAAGATGAATGCTAACTTTTCTCGAGGTGAGTCAACATATGACAAGTATTGAATCCTATAAATGAAATCGATACCCAATTTCTTGTTGATAATATTGGCTTCTATGGTTCGAATAATAAGAGTTCATTGCCTCAAGACTCAAGCAACATTCTAATTCTCCATGATTACTGTTGATGAACATCTCTATCCTCGTGAATATGATGGAATGAGCACAAAGGTTGGAGCTGAAATCATTCTATATTACACATTTATCCCAATCTTGATCACCGAGAACTAGGGAGTCCACCTCGTGAAGACTTGTAATGTGAATCATCATCTCCTTGAGTAGGGTTCATATTGACCGAGGTTGAAACATCTTATTATCCCCCTTCTCATAATCTCTTGTCATTGAATCTCTCCCAATGAGAAAGAGAAGTATTCATATTCTTGACAAGCACACTCATAGGAAATGGAACTTCAGTAGCCAAACATTGAGTATACCATGGTTTGAAACTATTAATAAATCGTGAGAAGAAATTGTTTTTAATCACTCCTTGATCTACATAAAATTGAATGAAATCACTTTGAGATTTCTTTGTTGCAAGCCCTAAGATATTTTTCTGATGACCATCATCAACATCTAGTCAGATAAACTGTTGTCACCCAAAAGTTGCACACTGATAGAGAAATGGTGATGTGTACATAGAATCTCCTGTTGAATAAAGTTGGAACACTTCAAGGCTAGGTGGATAAGGGGATGTCTGAGGTGAACCTCTAGAGAGACTTTAGTTCTCCTTGTGAGTAACGGCCAAAAATGAAACCTTTACTCAAGGAAAATAGATCTATACCTCTTGAATGCGGTGATAAGGGATGAATGAAGGGTGATACTAACAAAAATTTAAAACTTTGTTGATGTACTTATGCACATTCGGGAAATCAAATATCCACAGGACTTGCATATATAAACTGTTTTGTAAACCCTAATTAAAGGGTTTAGGAGAAAAATAATGACAATAGAGTGCAGTAATTTCCACTTCTAAAGGAAACATAATATGAGTATTAAAAATCTTTGAAAACTACATAAAAATATGTAGGTATCACAGATTTTGGGGAAAACATGGATTTTATTAGCTCATATGTGCAACTACAAATCTGCTGAGAAACTGAGAGTTAAACAGACTGCAAGTGTAAGATTCTATATTTTTTTACAATGTTCCAATCAGCATATGTGGAATGATTCTATTGAAACCCCTGGAGATAGGGACTGTTGCAGCTTATCAAGAATAAACTGTTGTGTTATGTGGTGAACACATATTTATGGCTAAGCCTTGCAGTTGGCATCTTTCAATACATCTAACTGCAGTCATCTATTTGAAACCTACCCAGGTTTATTTATTTATACTCATGCAAACCTTGGTGTCAACTACTAGAATTGAATCTCATTTGAATTGCTATTTAATTAACTACTTTCTTATCCTTTTGGTGCAGATCTGAACTGAGGACAACAAACTTTTTGTTTATTTATCTCTTTCTTCACCTTTTTGCATGGGGATCCTTGAAGTTTCTTTTGTATTATTCCTCCCATTTGTCTCTTACTCAGTAGAAATTAATCTTCAGATTGTTAGAAATATTGTGGACATAAAGGTTAGACTACAATTGTAATATTCTTTCAAATAATGGAGTTGTATAAGAACTGGTCATATTACATAATATAGTTGTGAATAGTTAGTATTACGAAATACCAAACGTGCAGTTGTGAGTGTTGATGTCAACAATAGGATGCAGAAGCTTGATTAAATTTATATCAATCAAAATCAACCAACATTACAGAGAAGTGGGCTGCAATATTTATAGATATTACACAGCCAGGATACAAACATGAAACAGAAGTTACAACAGGTGCAACCATATTCCAAAATACACAAGCTTCCAAATAACATTCCGGGAAGAACATAAATGAATATAATACATTATATTCTGCTAAAACTATGAACAACATCTGTGAGAAATACAAATATGGTTTTAGAAACCATATAGCAATACATAACAAAAATATGGTATTATTATTATAACCATTATTATTTATATTAACTAAAATAAATTAAATAAATATATTGTGCATAATTAATTTATCCTAACATTCCCCCCCTTAAAAGTGCATTGTCTAAAAGAGATGAGGAGAGGAACTCTCTGAAAAACTCAAACTTGTCACGTGCAAGTGACTTTGTGAAGATCGTATGCCCATTGTTCAGCTGTTGAACAATATTGAATCTAGATGTTGTGCTTCAACACATGTTTGCGTATGAAATGAACTTGTACCTCAATGTGTTTTGTTCTCTCATGAAAAAATGGAATGCGAACAAGTTTGAGAACACCTTCATTGTCAACATACATGGTGGTCAGTTTGTCTTGTGGTATTCCAAGTCCTTCCAGTATGTGACGTAGCCAAATCGCTTCACAGATAGATTCTCCTACAGAACGATACTCAGCTTCTATGGAAGAATGAGAAACAAAGTGTTGTTTCTTGCTTCCCCATGATATTGGTCCAGATCCCATAAAGAATACAAATCCAGAAGTGGATTTTCTATCATCAATATTTCCTGCATGATCTAAATCTGAATATCTAGACAAGAAGAAGTTGTCATTCTTCTTGTATTCTGGACCAAGATCCACTGGTCCTTTAAGATATCTCAAAATGTCACCTTGCTACTTTCCAGTGACACACTTTGGGTTCTTGCATGAACCTGGATAGATAACTTACTACAAATCTGATATCTGGTCTAGTGTAGGTCAGGTAAATGAGACTCCCAATCAACTGTCGATAGAGAGGGGCACTTACCTCAGGAGATGGATTTGAACGAGATAACTACAATCTGTTCTCCATGGGTGTAGCAATCAGTGTGCAATCCATCATCCTAAACTTCTCAAGTGTAGTCTTGGTATATTTCATTTGAGAAACAAAAATGTGATTCTCTTTCTGCCAGACTTCTAATCCAAGACAGTAATGCATCAGCTCTGAGATCGGTCATGTCAAACGATCGATTAAGATATTTCTTCATTGACCTCGATCATCCTCACTAAACTACCAGTGATGACTAGATCGTCGACATAGACAACAACAATCACCATCTCCCCCCCTTGATTTTTGAGGTAGAGATTGGGATCGTATGGATTTCTAGACAAATCCATGTTGTATGAGATGCTCATTAATCTTTATGTACCATGCCCAGAGGTGCTTGTTTAAGACCATACAGAGATTTCCTGAGTTTGCATACCTTTGCTTCTTGACCAGGTACAACATATCCCTCAGGTTGAGTCATGTAGACTTCTTCTTGTAAATCTCCATTTAGGAAGGCACTTTTTACAGTCCATTTGGTGAACTTTCCATCCAAACTGAGCAAGCTAGAAGCAAAAATCATCCTGATTGTTTTTATCTTAGCTGTGGGAGCGAATGTCTCCTCATAGTCAATGCCTTATTTTTGTGCATACCCCTTTGCTACAAGTCTTTCTTTGTACTTATCCACTGTCCCATCTGCTTTGTACTTTGTTTTGAATATCCATCTACATCTAATGGGTTTCTTCCCTAGTGGAAGATTGACAAGCTGCCAAGTGTTATTCTTCATCACTGGTTGATATTCAAGAATTCATGGCATATTTCCAAGCTTTTGATTGTAGGGCTTCCTCGGACTGTAGAGGGCTCATCATGATGTCAATGACTCTACTCATCAAAGAAAAGTTAACTTCTTCTCTTGCATTTACTGCGAGTCCATGGTCCAAGGGTGGATGTATCTGGTGGAGCATCCAATATTGCATCTCGTAATGTACTTGTACACCATTTAGGCATACGTTGAACTATTCCCATGGGTTGTGGTTTTATCTGATCAACACCATCATCCCCATCATCACTTTCATCTTCTAAGGGAACATCAAGCTTCAATTTTTACAACAAGTAAAAAATCTACATCTTGTGCAGTTCGAGAGGAGGAGTCTCTTCTTCCTTCTTCTTGAAAAACTCAACATATCTGTTGGTGTAGAGTTTTCTGGTCTTAGGATCCATCAATCTATACCCAATAGTCTCTTCACTATACCCAATGAAGATGAGTTTCTGTGACTTCATATCCAATTTATTTCTGTTCTGTTTGGGTATGTGCATGCTTTCTTTGCACCTGAATACTCTGAGGTGTGCAATGGATGGTTTCCTGTTTTGACCATGCTTCTTGTGGTGTTACTTCCATCAAGAGCAGTTGTGGGTGCTCTGTTAAAAAAATACAACTACTATCTTCACTGCTTCTTCCCAGAATGTCTTTGCAAGTCAGCAATCATCGATCATGCATCACACCATTTCCATGATAGTACGATTTCTTCTCTCAACAACACCTTTTTTTTGCGGTGTGTGTGTGTTGGTCGTAAAAAAGGAACTTCAAGAAGAGCAACAATCAGGGGACAAGAAGTCCCTCCTCTTTAATGGGAGAGGTTCCCTTATTCAGAAAAGAATCTATTTACACATGTACAAAGTGTGATTTCATAATGGAACTTGGATATCATGAAAGTGTTTCCTGAATAGATCACCAATTACAAAAGGACAGAGGAATGAAAATGTGAAAATAAGCAGAAAGGCACGATCCAAAATTATAGATGACAAAATAATTCTTTATGCATGCAAGATTATAGTGGATTGGAATAAGATCATTTGCACTTACATTAATAAGATGAAATTTGAATAGACACACAGTTATATGAATAACATCTACAAGAATACAAAGCTTCTCAACATAATGTAGAGAAATGATCTAACAATATTTAATGGATAGCTTACGAATAAAAAGGAATCGGATGGACAAAGAATGGAAATCCTTCTGTATTGATTTATTTGTGATTTCTTTACACCTTCATAAATAAGCCAAGTTCTCCCCCCCTCAAAATGGCGAGGAGAGGCCATTATATAGTTTACCAATTAGTTACTCTTTGGTAACTACTTCTTTTAATGAATGTTTAGTTAGGGGGTTGCTTATCGCAATACCCCAACTAATTACAATAAATCCGGGAAGAAAGGAAGAAAGAAAAGAGAAGAATTAGGAGAAGAAGACAGGTGTTCAAGATTGGGAAGGACCCACTGATTTGAGGATCCGTTGTCTAAATATTTTCAATGCTTCTACTATTTCTCTGCCACATGAAACTGACGTGTTGGCGCTGGAATGAGTCCAAAATCTGAGACATTTCTCCATCTCTTTGTTGAATTCGACATGAGTATGATAATCCTTGCTTGCTTATTCAATAGCAGACTGGAGAGAGCAGATTTCCTTCATCTTTTCTTTAGAGATAGACTCCTCTTTGTACAAATTATCTTTAACAAAATCCATGAACTGAGCTCTGATTTCTTGTAAAGAGAAGGGCATGCCAGAAGTTTCATCATGGAGATGGCAGTGTATATCTTTGAAGGTAGATACAACCAAAGTCTTGAAGGCCTCACCCTTCTTCCAGCTTTTTCTTAATTCTCCCAAAGCTTCCTCCAGCACCTTTATTTTCCATTCTACACTGTACACCCAATACTTCGACAAGTTATCCTTGGCATCATCAAATACCTTACATGCCATTAAGATATTTTCATCAGCTTGTCCCATAAGGCGAAGGTCTACTATGCAACTGCTCCAGAGTTTGAGCTTTTTATGTATGTCTCCAATAGTGGAGGAGAGTTTTTGTTGCAGATTATTCACCTTCTCATGGTGTTTGAAGGATTCACCAATGAAATTCAATCCTACAATGAGCATGTCATCCACCATAGCCTCCATTTCCCTTCCATATATGGAATACTTTTGTATATATTTGATACTCTACACCTCATCTTGGCTGAGAATCACAGGTGGTGGAAGGGTAGTCAGTGGGGTAGGATCTAAAACTTTCTCTTTGGACAGCAAGGACTTGATGAAACTTGTAAGAATCTGAGCCTATTCCTCCAATTTCTCTATGGTTTGCTGCCCTTTCTCTACCCTCCCAATGAATCTTCTGACTGTTTCCTGAAGATTGTGGATCTCACCTTCAAGGGTGGACTCTCCCATGGCAATTCTCGAGAGATCTAGATTAGATGTTTGTAAATCATGCTCTGGTTTGTCTACTTTGGGCTTGGTTATCTCCAAGAATTTATGGCCCTGAGCATCAGATACAATTCTGGAAGTAGTCCTGGCCTTCTTAGCTGGAGTAGGAGTAGTGCCTAATAAGGCCACCACAACATCAAAATTGGGCCCTGAGGTCTGAGAGGAAGACTTTCTCTTCCTACTGTCGACAAGAGGATACACCCATGCAAAAGAGGAGGAAGAAGCAGGTGGGGCAAGAGGAACAAGAGACAGAGAACTCATGGCACCCAAGATTTGCACTGCTATTTCCTCGAATTGGGATATGAGTGGAGCGCTTGGGGCTCCTGGTGCAGAGGAATCAATGGTGCTTGGTAGTTCAGTGCTCTGGAATTCTTTTTCCCTATCTATTGGGGATTCAGGGGCATTCATGGGAGCTGGCACCCCACTCTCTTCAATTTCACTGAGAACAATGACATTCTCTGGACCTGAGGGAAATTCAGAATGCTTTGTTATAGGCTCTTATTCAATAGGTTCCTTCTTAACCTCCTTGGCTTTCTTCTAATATACTTGGGTGGATGAGGACGGAGTGGAGACTGTGGGACCTTGAGTTGACAGGGTAGGAGGGGTCTGTACAGGTGTTTCTAAACTGGGTGTCAATGCATCCCTTCTTGGTGTTGTAGTATCCTTGGAGGAGGATTCCCCTGAGTGCCTTCTAAGTTCGCAAAATCTCCTGTCAAACCAGATTTTGGTTCTTACCAAGACAAGGGCTAGGATTTCCACCAGATCATCCTTCTCCTTTTTGAACCAATCCAAATACTCCAAGGAAGTGTTTTTGACTACGTTGTCATACTCATATGAGTATAATTCAGAATTATCATCCTGGAGCCCTTCAGGAACTTGGTACAGGTTAAGCTCTTGAATCAATTGAGGAGAAAATCTACCGTAGTGTCTCCTTCTTGCTTCAAAATCATCAAAAAAGTCATCCCGATAATCCTCTATTTCTTCCCTATGATGATAAGTGATCTAAATGTTCTACTCAATAAACTTCTTCAAGTCAAAATAGGTTCTTGGCCTTAAGAAATGGACAGTGATGGGAGCTAGGGCTCTTTCTATGTTTTGAGCATCCAAGGCTGTTTTGTAGGTGTAGTTTCCCAAAGTGACGGGGAAGTGCAAGCCATTAATTTTCTTATCTCTGTAGGTTCTATGTAACTTGTCCAATTGCCTGCATACTTCTATCAATGCTATTTTATCATTGCAGAACATAAGAATCTTGAGAGGAGTGCTCTCATAGATTGTAAGCCTTATATAGGAAAATTTTCTAAATTGGATAAAGTAGGCACCGTAATGTGATATCAGACTCATAACTTCATCAGAAAATCTCCTCGCTATGTCACTCTCAAGGATCCTGACAATGTACATGGTGAAAGCATCATTCACCCTCCTGAAATTGCGATTGCTAGTTTCCAAGGTGAATTGAGGGTAGTAGGCATACACAGGGTCAGCCTTATGAGCATCAATGTATGAGAATCCAAACCATTGCCTCGACACTGCTAGGGAATACATTAAGTATGAAGTCATATAGAACTTCTTGGTTTGTTATACATTGGACAGCTGCTCCGCTAGGTTCATACTAATGATCTCTGCCCAATTGATATTATGGGTCCCTTCGCACACCATATTGATGAGTAGGCACATTCAGAAATGAAACTCATTAGTAGAGGGTAAGCCCATGACCCGAGCCAATAGAATTATAAAATACGACAACTCCTCATTGATGTCCGCATGGAAAAGAACCTTAGACAGATGAGACACCTCCTTTTTAGGGTTTTTAAGCTAGGAGTTTACCACTCACGCCTTGTATTTCTCAGTATCCTGATCGAAGAGGGCTTGTGCCTGGTTCTGGGAAATTACTATAGCATTGTCCATCTCTGGAATTCTTAGGGCAGCACCAATGGTGGTAGCGTCAATCTTGGTGATGAGTTTCCCATGCACGTTTGTTAGCTTACTTGAGTTAGGATTGAAATGAGCTCTGCAAGTGAGTACTATGTCCGCACATTGCACCGAGATAGGAAAACCACCGGCAAATGCCAAACTACTGTCATGAATCATCTATGCCATAGGGGTGGGGTTTGAGTCCGTCATCCTTGCCCAGAAATCCCGAAAGTCAAGGTGGTGAACTTCACTGTCTCCGATATCAGGGACGGAAGACTCGAGCAGTGAGACTTGCTCCTGGCCTTGGAATTTAATCCTCATTTTTTATAGCAATTTGAAAACAAAAGTTACAATCTGGTCTCGGGACGAAATTGCAGGGGGAATGGATATGCACGCAGAAATTTGATCACAAGGATATGAGCAATGAATAGTAAGAAAGAAGTGTGTGAAAATGCATAGCGGGAAGCTCATTATATAGCCATTTGGGAGAGAGAAAGACAATAAATGCACATTAAATACACATCTAACAACTTGAAAAGCAATATTTTCGGGTAGAGTGGGAAAAATTAACTCGAATGGCTTTTGGTTCATTTGGGACATGGGGGACACGAAAGCGCAATTCAGTCGATACGGGTGATGTGGGAAAAGTATTCACAAATGCTCCAAGGACATGAGGGATGAAAGTACATGAAGTACGCAATTCAGCCGAATCAGGTGGAAAGGGGATAAAGGGCCCGGGTGAACTTCGGACACTTGGGACAAAAAGTTCCGACGGGATTGTTAGGAATGGACTTCAGGTATAGCGGTCGATCGGCGAACAGAGAGCCCAAGTGAACTAGGGACACTTGGGACAAAAATGTCCGAAAGGCCCGAAAATCACCCAAAATGACCCAAAAACGTAGATTCTTTGCAATTTTTTGACTTTTCACATTACCAGGACAACAGAAAAGACACTTAAATTCCAAATTTTCAATTTTCAACTTCTCAAAAGTAGGGGAATTTTGAGTGGACAACAGCTGGCTCCTTCTGGGGATGACTTGGCATAAGCTAAAAGAATGAGACAAGGAAAGAATTTAGAACATCTAGGGGAAGTAGACCAGTGCCTTATCCATTGGGTCACGGAGTCATCAAATCAAATCGATACAGAAGGCAACACACCAAAACAAAGATAAGGAAGGGGAAAAGCAAACGCTATACAAAATATACAAAAGTACTTCCTAATCACCTGTGACCTAAACAATTTTAGGTATTGCCCACTATAAGGAAGTGGGAGAGAAGAACCGTCCATATAATCAAGGTAAAAAGAATTCTTACCTGCAAAGTGCCTGATCTTGAAAGGTCTGAGCCAAAGGGAATCAAACTTGCCATTGCTGCCACGAGGTTCATGCATTTTATACCACAATAAAACAATGTCTCCAAATTTGAAATCTCTGAACCTGGCCTTTTTATCAAATAAGACCTTTACTTTCTGTTGGTGGGTAGATATCCTATCAGCAACTTTCAATCTGTCCTCATTCAATTTGTAGAGATACATGATCCTCTTATCTAAAGAATTATTGAAACTGGTATCTTCAATGGCCTTCATTAAATGCGGGGCTGGTAGTTCTACTGTGACTGGAAATTGAGCTTCCACTCCATATACTACCTGAAAAGGAGACATCCCAATGGCTCTCTTAGGCATGATCCTATATGCCTAAAGAGCATCATAGAGTTTCTTATGCCAGTTCCGTTGGGATTCATTGACTAATTTCATTATTATAGCCACCAGATTTTTATTTGTTGATTCTGCTTGTCCATTCCCCTGAGGATAGTAATCTGATGAGTGAGCCAAGGAGATGCCATATCCATAGAAAAAATATATCATCTCGGTTGAAGAAAAATTTGAAGCATTATCTATCACGATCTTGTTTGGCACACCATACCTTACCAAGATGTTTTCTTTGATAAAACTGCATACTACTTCTGAAGTAGTACTCTTTACTAGAATGGCTTCTACCCATTTGGTGAAATAATCTGTGGTGGTTAATACATGGGTATGACCAGAACTATAAGATGGATTAAGTGTTCCAATGAAATCCAAACACCATTATTGAAAAGGTTCTTTGATTACAACTGGTTTAAGGGGAAAAGAGGTGAACTTAGGTCTACCCACAAAAGTCTGACATGCTTCACATTTATCAACCCACTTTGATGCATCTCTAAACAAGGTAGGCCAGTAATATCCTCCACGAAGTATTTTATGAGCAGTAATAGTTGATGAGTAGTGCCCTCCACATGCCTGATTATGAAAAGTAGAAAGTAGCTTCTTCTGTTGTTCCTTGTCCACACATTTTAAAAATCTCCGATCCAATCCACGCTTAAACAAGGAATTTTCCCACAAAACATATTGGGCTGACCTTAGTTTGACAGCTCTCTTTTATTTGGTAGTCAAATGAGAGGGGCACTTCCCACAGGTGAGAAAATGTGTGATATCAGCATACCATTCATCGATTGAGCCAAGAAACAAAACGATATGAAGATCAGCCTTATCCTCCAGTAACCCATGTCCAACTCCCTCAGCAATGAGCTCACACAGGCCTTTTCCACGAACGAGCTTAGTTGGTCTGATGTCAATGTCATATTCTTGGACCTTGGCCACCCAGTTCCCTCTCTTGGATCTAAACTCCTGCTGTGTGAGAATGGACTTGATGGTTGTATCTGGTACAAATACTGTGGAGTGAGAATTGAGAATGTAAAAACGAAACTGCTTGACAGCTTTAACCACTGCAAAAGCATGTTTCTCCATTATGGTGTATCTTAGATCATGATTTTTTAGAATGTATCTCATGAATGCAAATGGGATTTCATGATCATTAGAATCTTTTTGAGTCAGAACAGTAGCCAGGGTGTTATCTGTGGCGTAGCAATAAATAATAAAATATTTGCTGAAATCTGGACACGCTAAAATAGGAGTCTTAGCAATATCCTTTTTAGTATTTTCAAAAGCCTCTTTCCCTTCAGGAGAGCAACCAAATGTCTATTTGCTTTTCATCATTTGAGAGATATTCAAAGTTAGCTCTGCAAAATCAGGGATGAATCTCCTCAGAAATTTAATCTTACCAAAGAAAGAGTGCACTCCCTTCTTGCTAGTTGGAAGAGGAATTTGCTAAATAGCTTGAACTCGCTCAGGATCAATCTTTATACCATCTTTGGAGACAACATGCCCCAATAATTTCCCCTCTGTGACACAAAAAATAGATTACTTAGGATTTAAAGAGATCCCATGTTTTCTAAATTTCAAATAAATTGTTTCCAGATGCTGAAAATGATCTGCCCTTGTTTTAGAAAATACAGTTAAGTCATCAAGGTATACGACAATACACTTTCCTTTCAAACTTCCAAATGCCAAATTCATAGCCCTTTGAAAAGTGGCACCAGCATTAATGAGCCCAAATGGCATCCTTTTGTAGGAAAAGGTACCCCAAGGGGTAGTGAAGGCCATTTTGTGTTGATCTATGGTATTAACTTATACTTGATTGTACCCTGAGAAACCATCGAGCATAGAAAACATTTCAGATCTCGTCACGGCTTGAAAGACTTGATCCATCATGGGCAAAGGATAATTATCTTTTAAGGAAGCTTGGTTCAGATTCCTAAAGTCAGCACAGATACGAATCTCACCATTTTTCTTCCTAACAGGCACAATATTGGCAATCCATGTTGAATGGTGGATAGGAAAAATGATTTTGGCTTTTAATAACTTCAGTATTTCTTGAAAGATGGTGTCAACTACCTTAGGATTGTATTTCCTCTGTTTCTACTTAAAAGGCTTAATCCCAGGTTTAAGAGGGATAAAATGTTGCATTTCCTTTGGCTGAAAAGCTTTTAAATCTTCATAGGAACAAGAAAGAACATCTTTATACTCCCTTAAAAGATTAATTACCTTCTCCTTTTCTTCTGGTGTGCAACATTTTCCAATGTTCACGGATTTAGGGTCAGTAGAACTCCCAATGTTAATTTTATCATATTCAACTGATTGTTGAGGTCCAGTAGAAGCTTTAAACTTTACATACCTGTCTTTTTTGTCAAACAACTCTTCTAAACTCGCCAGTCCCTTTGGAATTTTTTTTCCTTTGACTTTGATACATCCATCTTGATCTACCTCTTCTTCTTTGACGGCTTCTTTGTTGAAGTGCACACTTTCACGGGATAGATTATCACTTCCTTCAAAGTACAACTGTTCAAAATTATCCTTAAGTTCTAAGGAAGAAACCAGTTGCTGATCATCATTAAAAACTTGCTAGTTACTTTCATTATCAGGTACACTAGGTCTATGGATCATCTCAATGGTGAACTTATCTTGGGAGAAGTCAGGATGAGGTATCAGCAATGACCCCGAGACTGCTAGTGAATCAACCCTGGTATTCTCCTCCCTAGGCACTACTTTGATGGAGAAGTCATAAAGAAATTCAATAGAATCCCAAACCTGATTCCTATAATGTTTCAATCTCCTATTCTTTACTTGGAAAAGATTTCTAACTTGCTTGACAATCAGCTTTGCATCTCCATGAGCTAGAAGATTCTTCACATCCTTTTATTTTTCCACATGAAGCCCAAGAATGAGGGCTTTGTATTTTGCTATGTTATTGGTATTTTCAAATTGCAATTTGAATGAGAAAGGATGAATCATACCCTCAGCAGATACCAAAATTACACCAGCTCCAGAGCCAACTGAAGAACAACTTCCATCAAACTCTATAATCCAAACACCGTTAGGATCCTTAGATGATATTTTGGGAAGTTTAATTTCTTCTGGAGACATAATCATATGGTTGCCATGCCTCATATCCTCATAAAGTATTTGTGCTTTAGGATCATCTATATTTTGTACAATATACTCAGACTGCTTCTCTGGCAGCAACTTCTTCATTTTCCCATTAACAGGTATGAGAGCATGTGACCAATCCATTTGAATTTCTCCACCCACATCCTTACAGAAGTTCCTACTTAGCAGCATCCCATATGAAGGAGGAATATCTGCTACTAAGATAGTGGCCAAAACTTTCTTCTCAGGCAAAGTAGCAAAGGCTACTTGTGCATCTTTAATTCTTCCAACCAGTGGTACTTCCTTACTCTCCATAGAATAAAAAGACCTGTAAGTGCATGTGAGAGTTAGACCTAAGGCATGGGCTACTTTGGTAGGAATTACATTGTCTGATCCCCTTGAGTCTATGATGCAATTACTGAGTATATGGCCAGCTATAAAGAGTGTCACGTAGAATGGTTTGATCTTGTCATTGGATGAGGTGACAACAGCTACCAGATTGGGTTGTGGTATGGGAGATGGAGTGGGTAAAAGGCATTTAGAGGTAGTTTTAGCATGAGAATTGACAAAGTGAATCATTTTAGCAAAAGCCTTGGGATGGGTTTGATAAAATTCAGCCTATGAGATTTGAACCTTAGTCTTTTTCAGGTGATCAATAATATCGAAAGACACAGAAGTGAACAGGCTATCATCACTTGGGATCCTAGGCTTATCAGTTTTAGAAAAATAAATAACTTTAGTAGTAGAATTGACAGGAATCACCTTTGGTGTGGATGAAATGGGGATAGGAGATCCTCTTTTTGTAATTACAGGGATAGTGGTTGGCTGCTCCTTAGATTTTTTGGTGGGCTGCATCACTTTCTCCCTCTGATTTGTCTGCTCTCGAGTCATGACAGCGTATGATTTGCTATTCATTTCTACTACTACTTCATCATAATCGTCTCCTTCATCAATGCCTTCAGTGGTGAAGAAATTAACTCGAGATCCCTCAAGTTCTTCCGTTCCATCATCAACTTCTTCAACAAACTCTTCATAATCTTCATTAACCTCCTCGTCTTTTGGTTCTTCAACTTCACAGGTTGCTTTGATAGGGACTTTAATAGGAGGTCCTTCAAGCACTAGCCTTGTTTGAGAAACAGGAAAATGATTTCTGGGCTGAAAATTCCTCCTTGGAACGTTTGCATATGGAGTATGCTGAGCCAATTATGTCTTAATGGCGATGAGATCATTTGCAAGTTTTTGTACCAATGGATCAGTATTAGGTCCAGGAGTGGAAGAGGAGGAAGGAGAAGACTTAGATCTAGAAATGTCTCTCCTTAACTTTCCCGACATGATCAAATCATCTTCAACACTAACAATAAGAGTTTTATCCTCGGCCAATGTTAAAAGATTATCCCTTCTTAATGCATAACTAACTTCAGGAAATTGGGCGTTTAGGAAGAAGCACTTTTGGATTTGATCTACAGGTTGAGTGTCTGGTGGAATTTTGTTAATTAACCTGTTGAATCGAGCCACAAATTCTCTCATGGGCTCTTGTGATTCCTTCTTTATTTGAGAAATTTGGGCTAACAAAGCATGCACATCTTCCATCGGTTTGAAACATTTTTCAAACCTAGTTCTCATCGTGTTCCAGCTAGTGATAGCTCTGGCTGGAAGGTGATAGAACCAATCAGCAGCATTATCCTGTAAAGTCTCAACAAAAAGTGTTATGGAGACGTCTTCATGCTCAACTCCCAGAAATCCACATGCAACTATGAAGGCCACGATGTGTTCATCACGCTGTACCTTTCCATCACCCTTAAATTTAGGAAATTTCTTCCGATTACCTCTAGGTAACTCATGCAAAGGCTGAGGAAGGGCGAGGGGCCCAACACGATGGCCCTAAGGAAATGGTACCGCCATTCTTGGAAAAATTGTTTGAATGGGAACTAAAACATTAGCAAGAATCAGAGCTCGGAGATTAGGACTAATTTTTTCTGAAGGAATACCACCCGTAGGGATTCTATCTTTGACAGGAGGAGTGCTTGTTGAACGAGCCTCTATATTTCTCCTCGCGGAAGGGAAAGGAAAACCCTGTTGTTCTGAAAGCTAAAACTGAGAATATTCAATACCAAGGGCCCTTCTCCCTCAAGTAAAACGTGGAGTCGCCAGATCAAAAGATGATCAATAAATTATTATACAAATGGAATACGATTCCCCAACGGAGTCGCCAAAAACTGTTAGTCGTCAAAAAGGAACTTCAAGAAGAGCAACGGCCAGGGGACAGGAAGTCCCTCCTCTGTAATGGGAGAGGTTCCCTTATTCAGAAAAGAATCTATTTACACATGTACAAAGTGTGATTTCATAATGGAACTTGGATATCATGAAAGTGTTTCCTAAATAGATCACCAATTACAAAAGGACAGAGGAATGAAAATGTGAAAATAAGCAAAAAGGCACCATCCAGAATTATAGATGTCAGAATAATTCTTTATGCATGCAAGATTATAGTGGATTGGAATAAGATAATTTGCACTTACATTAATAAGATGAAATTTGAATAGACACACAGTTCTATGAATAACATCTACAAGAATACAAAGCTTCTCAACATAATGTAGAGAAATGATCTAACAATATTTAATGGACAACTTACGAATACAAGGGAATCGGATGGAAAAAGAATGGAAATCCTTTTGTATTGATTTATTTGTGATTTCTTTACACCTTCATAAATAAGCCAAGTTCTCCCCCCCTCAAAACAGCAAGGAGAGGCCATTATATAGTTTACCAATTAGTTACTCTTTGGTAGATACTTCTTTTAACTAATTTTTAGTTAGGGGGTTTCTTATCGCAATACCCCAACTAATTACAATAAATCCGAGACTAAAGGAAGAAAGAAAAGAGAATAATTAGGAGAAGAAGACAGGTGTTCAAGATTGGGAAGGACCCACTGATTTGAGGATCCGTTGTCTAAATCTTTTCAATGCTTTTGCTATGTCTCTGCCACGTGGAACTGACATGTTTGCGGTGGACTGAGTTCAAAATCCGAGACATTTCTTCATCTCTTTGTCGAATTCGACATGAGTATGATAATCCTTGCTTACTTCTTCGATAGCAGGATGGAGAGAGTAGATTTCCTTCATATTTTCTTTGGAGATAGACTCCTCTTTGAACAAATTATATTTAACAAAAGCCTTGAACTGAGCTTTGATTTCTTGTAAAGAGAAGGGAACACCATAAGTCTCATCATGGAGACGGCAATGTATATCTTTGAAGGCAGATAAAAGCAAAGTCTTGAAGGCCTCACCCTTCTGCTAGCTATTTCTTAATTCTCCCAAAGCTTACTCTAGCACCTTGATTTTCCATTCTACACTATACACCCAAGACTTTGAGAAGTTATCCTTGGCATCATCAAAGACCTTACTTTCCATTAAGAGATTTTCATCAGCTTGTCCCATAAGGTGAAGGTCTACTATGAAACTGCTCCAGAGTTTGAGCTCTTTATCTATATTTCCAATAGTGGAGGAGAGTTTTTGTTGTAGATTATTCACCTTCTCATGGAGTTTGAAGGCTTCGCCAACGAAATTCAATCCTACAATGATCATGTCATCCACCATAGCCTCCATTTCCCTTCCATATATGGAATACTTGTGTATGTCTTTGATACTCTGCACCTCATCTTGGCTAAGAATCATAGGTGGTGGAAGGGTAGTCAGTGGGGTAGGAGCTAAAAATTTCTCTTTAGACAAAAAGGACTTGATGAAACTTGTAAGAATCTAAGACTGTTCCTCCAACTTCTCTATGGCTTGCTACCGTTTCTCTACCCTCCCAATGAATCTGGTGACTATTTCCTTAAGATTGTGGATCTCACCTTCAGGGGTGGACTCTCCCATGGGAATTATAGAGAGCTCTAGATCAGATGTTTGTAAATCATGCTCTGGTTTGTCTACTTTGGGCTTGGCTATCTCCAAGAATTGCCGGCCCTAAGCATCAGATACTATTCCAGAAGTAGTCCTGGCCTTCTTAGCTGGAGTAGGAGGAGTAATGCCTAATAAGGCTGCCACAACATCAAAACTGGGCCCTGAGGTCTGAGAGGAATACTTTCTCTTCCTACTGTCGACAAGAGGCTGCACCCATACAAAAGAGGAGGAGGAAGAAGCCGGTGGGGCAAGAGGACCAAGAGACAGAGAACTCATGGCACCCAAGGTTTGCACTATTTTTTCCTCGAGTTGGGATATGAGTGGAGTGCTTCGGGCTCCTAGTGCAGAGGAATCAACGGTGCTTGGTAGTTCAGTGCTCTGAACTTCTTTGCCCCTATCTATTAGGGATTCAGGGGCATTCATGGGAGCTGACACCTCACTCTCTTAACTTTCACTGAGAATAATGACGTTCTCTGGACCTGAGGGAAATTCAGAGTGCTTCGCTATAGGCTCTTCTTCAATAGGTTGCTTCTTAACCTCCTTGGCTTTCTTCTAATATACTTGGGTGGATGAGGACAGATTGGAGACTGTGGGACCTTGAGTTGACGAGCCATGAGGGGTCTACACAGGTGTTTCTGAACTGGGTTTCAATGCATCCCTTCTTGGTGTTGTAGTATCCTTGGAGGAGGATTCCCATGAGAAAATCTGCCATAGTGTCTCCTTCTTGCTTCAAAATCATCAACACAGTCAGCCCAATAAGCCTCTGTGTCTGCCCTATGATGATAAGTGATCTTAATGTTCTGCTTAATAAACTTCTTCAATTCAAAACATGTTCTTGGCCTGAAGAAATGGATAGTGATGGGAGCTAGGGATGTTTCTATGTTTTGAGCATCCGGGGCTGTTTTGCAGGTGTATTTTCCCAAAGTGATGGGGAAGTGCAAGCCAGTCATTTTCTTATCTCTGCATGTTCTATGCAACTTTTCCAATTGCATGCATACTTCTATCAATGCCAATTTATCATTGCAGAACATAGGAAGCTTGAGAGGAGTGCTCTCATAGCCTATAAGCCTTATATAGGAAAATTTTCTAAATTGGATGAAGTAGGCACCGTAATGCGATATCAGACTCATAACTTCATCAGAAAATATCCTCGCTGTGTCACTCTCAAGGATCCTAACAATGTACATGGTGAAAGCATCATTCACCCTCCTGAAATTGCGATTGCTGGTTTCCAAGGTGAATTGAGGGCAGTAGGCATACACATGGTTAGCCTTATGAGCATCAATCTATGAGAATCCAAACCATTTCCATGACGCTGCTAGGGAATACATTAAGTATGAAGTCATATAGAACTTCTTGGTTTGCTATACATTGGACAGCTGCTCCGCTAGGTTCATACTAATGATCTCTACCGAATTGATATTCTGGGTCCCTTTGCACACCATATTGATGAGTGGGCACATCCAGAAATGAAACTCATTGGTAGAGGGTAAGCCCATGACCCGAGCCAGTATAATTATAAAATCTGACAACTCCTCATTGAAGTCTACGTGGAAAAGAACCTTGGAAATATGAGATGCCTCCTTTTTAGGGTTTTTAAGCTAGGATTTTGCCACTCGCACCTTGTATTTCTCACTGTCCTGATCGAAGAGGGCTTGCGCTTGGTTCTGTAAAATTACTATAGCATTTTCCATCTCTGGAATTCTTAGGGAAGCACCAATGGCGGCAGCGTCAAGCTTGGCGATGAGTTCCCCATGCGCGTTTGTTAGCTTGCTTGAGTCGGGACTGAAATGAGCTCCGCAGGTGAGTAATGTGTCTGCACATTGCACCGATATAGGAAAACCACCGGCGAATGCCAAACCACTGCCATGAATCATCTGTGCCATAGGGGTGGGGTTTGAGTCTATCATCCTTGCCCAGAAATCCCCAAAGTCAAGGTGGCGAACTTCACTGTCTCCGTTATCAGGAACGGCAGACTCGAGCAGTGAGACTTGCTCCTGGCCTTGGAATTTAATCTTCATTTTTGATAGCAATTTGAAAAGAAAATTTGCAATCTGGACTCGGGATGAAATTGCAGGGGGAATGGATACGCGGACAAAAATTTGATCGCAAGGATATGAGCAATGAGTAGCAAGAAAGCAGTGTACAAAAATGCATAGGGGGGCAGGTCATTATATAGCCATTTGGGAAAGAGAAAGACAATAAATGCACATTAAATACACATCTACCAACTTGAAAAGCAAGATATTCGGGTAGAGCAGGAAAAATTAACTCGAATGAATTTTGGTTCATTAGGGACATGCGGGACGCGAAAGCGCGATTCGGCCGATACGGGCGATGTGGGAAAATTATGCAAAAATGCTCCAGGGACATGAGGGACAAAAGTATGTAAAGTACGCGATTCGGCCGAATCAGGAAGAAATGGGACAAAGGGCTCGGGTGAACTTGGGACACTTGGGAAAAAAAGTTCCGATGAGCCCGTTAGGAACGAACTTCGGGTAAAGCGGCCGATCAGCGAACAAAGAGCCCAAGTGAACTAGGGACACTTGAGACAAAAATGTCCGACAGGCCCGAAAATCACTCAAAATGACCCAAAAATGTAGATTCTTTCCAATTTTTTGACTTTTCACATTATTAGGACAGCAGAAAAGACACTTAACTTCCAAATTTTCAATTTTCAACTTCTCAAAAGAAGGGGAATTTTGAGTGGACAACAGTGTGGAGGAGGCATTTGTCGACGAATCACGTGATTTTGTAGGTAGTCTCTGAACTCATCATAGGTGAATTCCCCCCCTCAATATGAGTGGAGTGTTCTGATGTGATGACTAGTTTCATTCTCAATTTCTACTTTGAAATTTTTGAAGGTTTCAAATGGTTCACTTTTCTTGTGAAGACCGAAAAATCCACATTTTTCTCGAATAGTCGTCAACACAAAGCATGAAGTAATGGAACCCAGAATGAATTGGCTGCATCAGACCGCAAAGATTAGTATGAACAAGTCAAGTTTACCATGAGCTTGAAATATACTCATTTGGAACGAAGCTCTCTATTGTTTTCCTGCTAGGCAGTGAGGACACTTGTTTTTATCCTTCTGAAGAGATGGTAGCCCATGTACTATATTATGCCGGCAAAGTGTTTTGAGATATTTGAAAATTACATGACCAAATATTCGATGCCACAACTATGCTGAGGTAGAGTTCTTAGCCAAAAATTATTGATCATCTCTATGAAAAAAATCAATCTGGAACATGCATCCCACATTGGAGACTTTTGCAATTATTTTCGAGCCTCTTTACTTGTCTTGAATGAAACACATTATCTTACCAGATTAACTATCAAGTTAAAGTATTAGGTTGTGAACTAGGAGTTGATTGGCTAAAAGAATATTCTTAGTCAACCCAGGAACATATAGGACATCTGATAGTCTACATTTTCGTGAACCAAGGGGTAGATAAATGGTCCCAATCCCCTGAAATATTTGAAGAATCATCTCCCAATGAAACATTATTTTTTGATGGCGTGTCCCTCATTGAAATAAAATAGTCTCTTTGGCTGGTCATGCATCGAGTGGCCCATGAATAAACATACCAAACATCACTATATGACGTGGATGGTTCACTTGATCGAGCAACGAACACGAAGTCTTCATTGTCTAACTGTTCTTATTGCTCAACAATATTAACTTGTTAGTGGGTCTTTTTTTCTAGTTCTCCCTTTTCTGACCTTGATTGTAGTTTGAATGTCCCTTGTTAGATTATTGTGGAGGTCTAGAGTTTCTTGATGAACCTTTCTTGTAAGTATTATACCAACAATCTTGTAGGTTATGTCCTCTTTTGCAGATTGGACATTGCTTCTTCTGATTGTCTATCCCCTTGATACTAATTTTGATTTTGGGACTTTTGATAGGAATTAGGTTTTCCTTTACCTTTTCCTTTCCATTTTTGGATGTGAAGATAGTGCCTTCTCCTCTTCATCATCCTTAATGTGCATTGTTTCCTCTTGTTGCAGTAGGTTTACCAGCTTGTCAAAACTAACTGTCGTATCTGACACATTTAGTGTTGTGACAGAAATGGAGTAAGAAGAGGGGAGTGCTCTTAGAACAATGGGCATGGAAGCATCATCTATGACTAGTTCTCCCAGTGCTAGAAGTGAATCCCTCAATTCTGTAACTCTTCTTAAGAAAGATTCTATTTTTTCATTCTTCTTGAACTTTAATGTGTGTAACTAACTCTGTAAATTCAGTATAACATTCTTGTTCTTGGCCTCATATACTGTGCTCAACTTATCCCATGCTTCTTTGGTTGTTTTGGCATCTCGAATGTGGGGTTACACATCATCAGACACTCCAAACAAGATGATGAGTTTGGCCTTCTGATCCACTCTATCAAACTATTGATGTTGTGTAGTATCAGTAGTTGATCTGGTCATACTACCATTCACATCAGGCGAGATTTCTTCAAACTCAATTTTTATCTTGATTTTTGTCTTCCATGTAGCATAGTTGTTTCCCCTGAGTAATTATGAATTTGGAAGAAACAATTTAGGGGAATTGGTGACCATTTTTTAGAGATCACTGACAGGGTTTGGCTCTTATCACTCTAGGTATTAGGTCTCCCAATCTATATACTTGTCAGTCTGATATACCAAATGTTTCTATATACGCGCCCTTCCGATATACTCGGCGGTATGTGGAATAAGATTTCCCTTTCTATATACCTGGTGGTACATGAAAGAGGTGTTAACGTATGTGAAAGAATTCAATACATGGTACCAAGATAATACTGAAAGGGGTCTGTGTGATTATTGACACTGGCTCAAAGAAATATCCTCATACGCACACGTAACTTCGTTATATACTTGGATAATTTCTCAGTCCAGATTTATGTTGTGCAATCATTCATAGACAGATGGGATGGCTCATAGTGTGTGCACAGTGACCTTATTACTCCCCGTCAATTTATAGGGACGATGCCCAGACAATGTTATTGCATCTATATTAGCCGATAAGTGCAGTAGTAGTCACAACGACTTTACCTGTAGGTGCTTCCTAGAGGCCCCGTATATACCGAACACTGCGAATGAGATCTAGGATCTTGTGAGTGTTTCAAAACCAATTTTTAGCTATTTTTAATTATAATTCTGCAAGTTTTTGAGTAGTTAAAAAGTTTACAATTTACTATGGCAACCTGGAAATTAGTATAATATGCTGAAGCATGTAATTACATTCCAAAATCTGGAAAAATTGAATGGAAGGAAATATAAATAAAAAATTGTTTTTCTGGCCTTGGTGGCCTCCGGAGCCCAAAATGAGCCACTACACCAAAAAATTGCAAAAATATAGATGAAAATGCAATTTCTAGATAGGCCTCCTTTAGCAAAAAATGTCCAGAATGAAAAAATAGGCTGAATGGGGGAAAAACAATTTTACCCTAAATTAGTGATTTCTTTGTTAAATTTAGTTAGTTATAAATAAATTTTAATTTCCTGCTAAACTTAGCGGTTCTGCCAAATTTTCCACCAAATTAAAAAAAAAAACAAGTTGGGGGTGGGATTTGAACCCCAAACCTCCCACTTCTAAGGCTTTCCCACTATCTAGTTTTACTCTATGAGCGTTTGTGAGATAAAATGAACAAAGTTATATATAAATAAATCAGAATTTGACTCACCTTAGTAAAAAAATGAATTGGCTGAAGCTCCATGTGGCTTGGTAGGTGGATTAGGTTTTCCTTATGTGCAAAGACTAGATCTAAAGTGAATTTAACGCATTTTTCCTTCCTTAGCCGCCATATTTTCCAATTTCATTCATGCCTTTTGATTATTTCTCACCGATTTGTTTTGTTTATCTTCCATTTTTTTATTGATAGGTTTGCTAAATATTCCTCTCCTTTGTATGCATGCAGGTTACAGGTTTTCTTTATGCAGGGAGGAGGCCGAACAACACAAATATTTGCAGTTGTTTGTGGAGCATGGTTTGTTATAGTCAACGTGTGAGCAGGTGGAGGTCACTAATCAGAGTCTCCACTATTTTTATTTCAAGCCATAGCAAATTTTTTTTTTTAAATGTATGCAAGGAGAATCTGCACCCTGTTCATGGGATTATGCTTTGGCCAAAGGATTTGTGGCTCATTCCTTTACAAATACACAACAAGGATGGTGGATCCATCTTGATGTTGATACAGGGGATTGCCCAACTCAGTACATCTCTGTGTAGAGCCCAAAGGCCAAAGAAATAGTTGTATCGTTTGGTGTCTGGCTCTTTGTAGAGCTTAGACTTAGATCCACAGGTTGTAGAATGTGGCTCAACATGTCGAATTTAATGTAAAGATACCCATTTTCAAAGCAAATACACCATAATGAAAATTACACTGCTTGACTCGGTATGGAGCTCGGCTTCAACGATGGCTCAGTTGGGGATTGATGAATAGCTTAATAGACCTCCAATTATAGTAGACTGCTAAATGTAACAATGACTAAATATGTCTCTAATATTAGAAATAAAACCCCTAATGCGAAGAAAAATAAAATTTAATTTTTATTTTTAATTTTCAATACCTGCAGCAAATTTTGCCTGGTGCTGGGTGCACTTACGCAAAAACAATTTACGTTCTAAACACCTAGAACAAATAGGAGGATGTGAGGAGGTAGGGATGATGCTGGGAGGTTGTAGGATGTTGCACAGGCTCTTTGATGCTACAAATTCTTCTCCAAAACTCCTCTATCTCGACTTCTCTCTCTTTCCACACCTGCACAAGCTCACAAGTCTAGATTCTCACTCTAGTACCAAATGTAAACATGGATGGAAGCCTGAAATTTATATTAATCAGAATCAACCAAAAACATAGAAGCAAAATGCAATATATATATATATATATATGTATTTCATAATCGGGATACAAATAAAAAAGAAGTTGCAACAATGCAACAACACAACAACAAATCTAAAATACATTAGCTTTGCAAATATTATCCCAGGAAGCACATAAATTGTTATAATAATTATAACAATTATCCCTATGAAACAAAAATAAAAATATGCTTTTAAAACCATATAACAACATATAATAACCATATAATATTATTATTTAATTAATAATATTAATTAAATAATTAATCATATAATGCATAATTAATTTATCCTAACAAAATATTCTCTACCAAAGCATCTAACAATAGATCCCAAGATAAATCTAGTTGTGAAATCTAGCATCCCCATGCAAGTTCCCTCACATGTCATGGAAGTCTCTTCGAATAATATAGAGAAGTTACCCCAAGATTCTTATTTTCAAGAAACTAATTCAGTAATAAACTATTCTTCGACTCCTCTTCCTAAGGATCACATTCCTATCAAATCGACTGAAGTGGTTCTGTTGGTACCCAAATTGATTCTCCCTCAAAGTTTGAGCAACATTACTAGTTTGAAATGAAGCTTAGAGACAGATAGATCATGGTGAGTCATTTTATAGCCAAGGATGAGATCTAATTGGCCCTCTGTCTCTCAAATGTAGAGACATGGATAACACCCTCTAGAGGATTTGATCTATCCTCAATATTTTAGGTTGTTCCTTTTGACCAAGGTAAGAGAAACCTTTTGTAGCCTACTGTTTGTGGAGGATATGGAGATAACCTTCCTAATGAATTTCTTAAGGAGACCTTGGAGAAAATATGATCAATCTAAAAAAATAAAACTCTCATGAGTTGTCACTCTAGATATTTGAGATATTCTCTAGGCAATGTTCAGTGTACAAGAGACATTTGGGATCCTGATTGTTTCTACATGTTTCGGTAACAAATATTTTGCATTTGTATACACACACAAAAAACAGGGGTACTACAGGTAGGATTGGTTGTTTTTAAATAATTTTTTTATGGGAGGTGAGGCAGGATAAACTTGATTCACCAGATCCTTGACAAATCTTACAGAATGGAAGGTTAGACTAATTGTGATAATGCCATAGAACAACTAAAATGTTTCTTTAACCAGAATATGTGCTTACATGGAGGCCCATATTATCAATTTTTTACACAACCTACAAGATTTTCACATGAAGGATCAAGTTATAGAACCCAAGAAAGCATCAAGATCTAATCCAAATCACACCTAAGGTACACCCAAACGCTTATAGACAATCTCTGTGAAATAGATGAAATAAAGAGTGATTTTAAATCATTTATTTCACTTCTAGACAAAAGCTCTCCTGAGAAATGAAATTGTAGATGCCACTAAATTATCACAAGGATTGATACATGTTTGATTGAATCAGATTTTAATACAAGATTGTAATAGAAACAAGAAAAACTACCCGCATACATTCAAAAATGAAACAAACACATATTTCTCAAGACAACATCAAAATAACTGGAATCTAATCAAATTTATCAGGAGGGTAAAGTTTTTAGACAAAATATCAGATCTTGTCAATGGCTGTACACTCACAACCACCTTGACATGATTAGATTTGATACAAAAGAGATATATTGGCTTCTCAAACAACTTATCAAAAGGATGGGCTATGTCAAGCTTTTCTCTATTAGAAGAATCAGTCCCGACCCCTAACGCTCCAACCATTTTCATGAAAAAATTGTGCCATTTATAACTGTTACAACTGAGCCCCTTTTTCCCCCAAAAATCTAGATATTCAGTGTTACCAGTGCTCACCATGATCTCGATCATGATTTCTGAAATCAGATTTGTAAACGTCTGTCAGTTGCTCAAGGGGGGAAGATCTCATCAAATATCTTTGGCATTCAACTCCTTCCTCTAGTAGATCACTCCTACTTCAACTAGCTAACCACCTCCACCCCTAATCTGTCAAATCTAGCTCTTTGCATACTTGGGAGAAGAAAAATAGAAAATCAAATCGATCCCGATAGTCAGACCATTTTAATGGCAAAAGACGTCTCCAGATTTCCCCACCAAACTCATATATCAACATTAACTCTCCTTTCTATTTGGCGTGTAGGAAATACCAAGAAATCATGAAGACTCACACTTCTAGGAGTGTTTCAGTAAAAAATGGGGGAAAATAAGATTTACACACACAACTGTTGTTGATCTCTACTTTGAATTCAGGACATCCATGTGGAAGATTCAATTTCAAATTGGGCCCGAGGCCTCCTTTTGAACTTTTACAACTTTTTGGAAAAGTGGAAAAAAAATCCATTTTTCTCCACACCTCTGCCTTTGAGAAATAGACTTGACGTGTGTCCCAAGGTGAGTCCCAAAGGAACCGCGCGTAAATTCTGCCATCTGACCCTCTTTTTAGAAAAAGGAAATTTTTCCAAGTTTCCCCCGCAGCTCCATCCTTTCGTTTCTAGTTCCCAATGTGGTTCCCAGTGTAACCACGCTCCCTTTTATACTTTTAACTCCATTTCCCACAAAGGGAAAATTGTCCAAATTTCCTCCCAAGGCCCGCACCTCTATCGTTGACTGGAGAAAGCTTTGACCTTTGCTTTATCAGGCTTGTGGGTCATTTTGATTTTTTAATATTTTGAATATGAGGGGGAAAAAATGTAAGTTACCCCCAATGGTCCGCCTCCTTGCCCTTTTGACTTGAAACAAAGTTTTAATGATCCTTTTATCGGGCTTGGGGACCATTTTTGATATCTTAACCCTTTTGAGAATAAGAGGAAAAATTTCTAAATTGTCTGCGATGGTCCGTTTCCCTGCCCCCTTTGATTTTTCAAACTGCCATGTGTCACAATGGTTCATCTTGAGATGGTCCCCAAAATTTGAGACCTTGAATGAGCATGGGCTCTCCACGTGTCTTGGCCCAGCAAAAATAGTTTGAAGGCTCAAATCTCAGCGGAAGGCGTCATGTGTCAAGATCCGAGGAAATATCTTTTGGCCATTAAAAATTCCTTGAAAAATGTAAATTGATCGGAGGCCTCTAAGTGTCCCCCTAGCGCTTCTTCAAAATGGTGCCCAAGTTCAAGACCCTAAACGAGTGCAGGCTCAGCGTGTGTCCCTATTTCCACCAAATTGTTTTAGCTGCATAAAATTTTTTCTAAGTCTGAGAAAAGCAGTGGGAACCTCCACATGTCCTCTTGGTGATGCTCCAAGTCTAAACCAAAAGAGAATATTCAAATGAGCTCTATTCCTCCACGTGGACAAATTTTTTAGTTGAGGCAATTCATAGAATTTCTGAAGTACCTAGCTGAGCTGCGTACAACTAAAATAGGCCACGTTTCCTAACGATGCAAAGATGTGATTTGACTTGGAGACATGCCTTTCAAACCATGAAATACAGAAAAATGGCCATTTGAGCCCAGAAATGAGAATTAATCCAAGAACAAAGAATTTAGGAATGTTACAAGATTCAAATGCATTCCTTAGAGATACATCCATTAATTTTTCTTTAATTATTTAGGGTAGAAATGACAAGGACAACAAATATTGACTACGGAGAATGGAAATGATGGTGTTAGTAACCAAATTTGTTCTCCTTTTCAAACCATGCAGCAACACAGATTCAATAGGGATCTTAGAGGTAGCCAGATCATAAATATATGTCATTTTGTAGTTAGGGAGGAAATCTGACTATCCCTTTTGTTACTTGGATTTGTTGAGAGATGGATATCACCTTAAAAGGATGTGACCTGATCCTTACTATTTAAAGTTGTGCCTTTCAACCAAGGTAAGAGAACATATTTTGTAACCTCTTGTTTATTGAAGAACCAAGATGAATCCTTATTTTGCATAGACTTTATAGAAAAGACCTTGACGAAAATATGATCAACACACCAAATCTGACTCTAACGAGTTGTCACTTCGATATCATGGAGATATCTTCACAACAAGGCAGAGGTTACTAAAGACATTGGAGACCCTGCTTTCTTCTACATGTTTAGGTGATGAGGAATTATACATTGGCATATACACATGACAAACAGGGGTAGGATGGGTAAGATTAGTTGTTTTTTAATGAGTTTTTGGTGCGATGTAGGGTAAGGTGAAACTAGATTCACTAGATCCTTGAGGAACCTTACAAAATGGAAAGTCAGATCAATAGAATGCCACAGAATAGCCAAATTGTTTCTTCAACTAGAATATGTGCTTCAATGGAGGCCCAGATTAGGACTCTTTCACACAATCTCTAAGATTATACCATGAAGGCTTGAGTTAGAAAACCCAACAAAGCATCAAGGTCTAAACCAAATCACGGCTAAGGTACACCCAAAGGCTTATAGACATTCTCTGTCAACAGATGATAGAAAAGTGATTTTAAATCATTTATTCCAATCCCAAATGAAAAATCTTCTGAGAAATGGAATTATAGATGCTACTAAACTATCACAAGGATTGAGGCCTGTGTGATTGAATCAGATCTTAATAAAAGATTTCAACAAAAACAAGAAAAACTATTTGCATACATTCAAAAGTAAAATCAACACATTTTTCTCAATACAACATAGATATGACTTGAATTTGATTAAATATATCAGCATGGGAAAGTTTCGAGAACAATCTTAGAGCTGTCAATGGCTATACACTTGCAACCACCTTGACATGATCATATTTTAATAAAAAAGAGTTATAAAAGATTCTTGAATGGTTTCTCAAAAGGTATGGGCTCTATCCAAATTTCGATTAGGGAAATCAATCTAGACCCCTTACACTCCCACAACTCCCAAAAATTTGTATGAAAAATTTGTGTTGTTTATATCATTTACAACAAAGTATTTTCCTCCTAAAAGATAAAAGTGCTTAATGCACCAGTTCTCGCCATGATTCTTTCATGATTCATAGAATCAGATCTATAAAATTCTCTAAGTGCTCGAGGGGGTAGATTTCATTGATTTCCTCCCGCATTCAACTCCTTGCTGTGGTAGATCATTATTCTTCAATTTTCCAACCACTTTCACCCCTAATCTGTAAAATCTACCCGCTTACATGCTCGGGAGAGGAAAAATTTAAAAATATGATCAAGCACAAATGTAAGACCATTTTACTGGTAAAAGACGTTCTCCAGATCTTCCCACCAAACTTCAGATATCAACATTAACTTCCTTCTTTGTTTGGCATGTAGTAAAGACCAAGAAATTATGGAGGTTCACACTTCCTGATGTGTTTCATAGAAAAAGGGGGGAAAATACGATTTAGATTCAAAATTACCATTGATCTTTACTTTGATTTTCAGCCATCCATGTGGTAAATTCAAACTTTAGAAAAGACCTTGGGGCTTACCTTGAATTTTTAAAACTTTTTGAAAAAATGGAAAAATTTCACATTTTTCCCAGCACCTCCGCCCTCAGGATATAAGCCTAATATGTTTCCAAATATGATTTGAGCATACCCGCACTTCCTTTTTTACTTTTGACTCCTTTTTCTCAAAAGAAATTTTTTCCAAATTTCCCCCGAGATTTCACACCTCTGCCATTGATTGTAGCAAAACATTGACCTTTTCCTTCATCAGGTTTGCGGGCCATTTTGAAATTTTAATCCTCAAGGAGCCAAAAATCCAAGTTTCCTCCAATGGCCCGCCTCCCTGCCTTTGGGACTTTTGAATTTGCCACGTTTCACCACGGTGCACCTTGAGGTAGTCCCAAAAAAATTATATCTTGAAATGAGCACGGGCGTGCCATGTGTCCTGTTCTGGAAAGGTCTGTCTGAATGCTTGAAGCTCAGCAGAAAGCACCATGTGTAAAGCTCTAAGGTAGTCTCCTTTTAGCCATTGAAAAATCTAAGTTAAATTCAAAGTAAGCGGAGGCCTCCATGTGTTAGTCTAGTGCTTCTTTAAATTGAAACTCAAGGGTCGGTCCCCAAATATGCATGGTTCATCCACATGTCTTCATGGTGCAACTTCATGATGGTGCCCAAAGTAGAGACCCTGAATGAGTGTGAGCTCGCCACATGTCCTATTCTACCAAACTTCCCCAAGTGCACAAAAAAATTTCTAAGTCTGGGCCAAGCAGCAGAAGCCTCCATGTGTCCTCCTGGCGCTACTCCAAAGCAAAACCAAAAAGTAGATCTTCAAATGATCATCGTGCTTCCACATGGACACATTTTGAGTTGAGGATTTTCATGAATTTTTCTAAGTACCCAACTGAGCCGTGTCCAACCAAAAGGTGCCACATCTCCTGTAGATACAAGGATGCAAATTTATTTGTGAGAAACGCTTGTTAAACCTTGAAATATAGAAAAAGAACCATTTGAGCCTAGAAATGAAAATTTCTTCAAGGACAGAAAGTTTAGGGATGTTACAAGGCTCAAATATGTTCCTAAGGTGCACATCAATTCATTCATCTTTAAGTACTTAGGGAAAAAACATCAGGGAAATCAAATCTCAGCCATGGAGAATAGAAAACATGGGGGAAACTGAGTTTTTGAAGGAAAAAAACACAGGAGACTTAAAATATAGACTCTTAAGTGATTTACAACCCAGGAACCATTTAAAAATAGAGAAGGATAAGATGATAGAGGTCGTAAATCAATAAGTTTTCATAGGCACAAATGGGGCAAGATAATTTTGACCACTAACACTAGTTCTGACTCGGATATGGGAACTCCCTACGAGTGCCACAAGAACAAAAGTAAACCAAGTGCAAAAATATCCATTAGGAAACATATTCATTTTACAAAGCAGAGAAACAGAGCCATCTTCATATTCAAATAGAGAAACCAGTAAAAATAGGTCACCGAGGAACAAAATGAGCAAAAACATAAAAATAGGGAACAAACAATAAACTATACACTGTACATTAGATTCATGCCTTGATTCAAGGGGATCAATCTAAGAAATTCTTCAAATGTCTACCATTAACAGTGAACTCGAGTAGTTCACCATCTAGGTCCTTGAGGAAGAAGGTATGCTCCAAAATTCTGATGTAAATAGAGTAAGGGCCCATCCATAATGAGTCAAACTTGCCATGCTTGCCCTTATCCTCATGTCTGCTATCCCATAGAAATACAATATCTCAAATATTGATAGCTTTGAGAGTGACCTTCTTATCAAATAAATTCTTCAGTTTCTCCCTGAACTTTATATGCCTTTGGTGGGATGCCCTCCTCTCTTCATCAAGCTCAATAATCTAATTAATGCAAGCATCATAAGGACATACCTCTTTATCTTCTAATTGTTGCATAAAATGATATGAGGAAAATTGCATATCAAGATGCAGTAAGGCATGAGTCCTAAATACCAACTCAAATGGACTCTTTCTAGTGACCCTCTTGACAATGATCCTATCTTCCCAAACAACAAACTTCAATTGTTCACCCCACTTTCTCTTATTCTGCTCCAATGTTCTTCTGATGATCTTAAAAAAATTCTTATTACTGGAATCATCTTGTCCATTTCCTTGGGGATTGTAGTTAGAGGAATATTTCAAGTTGATCTCATACACTCTGCACATTGCAACTAATGGTTTAGCTCTAAATCTCATGGCATTATCAGCTACAATCTTGAATGGTACCCCAAACCTGCAGATGATATTTTTCATAACAAATTCCATGACAACTTGGTGTGTTGCCTTCTTGGTGGGGATTTCCTCCACCCATTTATTAAAATAATCAATGGCTACAAGAATTCATTTGTGGCCAGCACTTGAAGAGTTTGAAATCTCAACAATGAAATCCATTCCTGATTGCTTGAATGGAGCTTCAATTGACACATGCATTAAAGGAATGGAGACTGAAGCTTTCAGCCTTCCAGAGAAAGGTTGGCAACTCTTACATCTTCTAACTAACATGGTTGCATCCTTGAAGAGATTTGGCCACCAATAACTCACCCTCGGGATCTTATGTGATGTGAATCTTGTAGCAAAGTTCCGCCCACAAACTCCTCCATGGAGGTCAGAAATTATGTTGGGGGATTATTCTTTAGTAATGCACCTTAAGAGGACTCCCTCTAGGTTCTTCCAAGATAACCCATAATAAGTGATGTCATATCTCTGGGAAACCAACATAAGAGATCTCTTTTGATTCTTACTTAAGTGCTCAGGGTAACTCAGGTGTCTGAGATAAAACATTACATCTTTATACCACTCATAATTCATTAATGTTTGAAATACACCCGCCCTTTCTTCTTCTACCTCATTTACCTCAATAATTTGGAAGTTTTTCTCATCCATAAGCTTAGCTAAGCCTAAACCTCTCACCAACCTCTTTGTTTGGATGTCCATATCATATTCTTGCAACTGTTTCACCGATCTATATCTTTTACTTGAGACTTCAATCTCTGATAAGATTTCCTTTACCATGGTATGTGGAACATAAGCAAAAAAATTTGACCTTAGAATATAAGGTTTGAAAACCTTTGTTACTTTTACCAAGGAAAATTCCTTATTTTCCATGATAGTGTACTTTAGCTCAGACCCCTGGAAGGCCTTAATGAAAAAGGAAATGGCTCTTTTAGTCCCTTCATCATCCTTCTGCAGCAAGACAGAAGTAATAGTGTTCTCTGAAGAAAATGAAAACAACTGGAAATGTTTCTTATAATCTGGGGTTTCCAAAACAGGGGAATTATTCAATGCCTCTTTCATTCTATTAAAATGTTGGATGGCAGCCTTCTCCCATTTGATGACTTGGTCGTTCTTTAGCATGGAGGTGATTGGGATGGTCAACTCAACAAAGTTTGATATAAATCTTCTAATGAAGTTTATCTTCCCAAAGAATGATTGGATACCCTTCTTAGTTCTTGGAATTGGGACTTTTTTTATGGCCTCTACTCTTTCTAAATCAATCATCACTCTTTCTATGGAATTTCTTTGGATTAAGTGAGATGCCATATTCTCTACATCTTATCAACATCTTTTTCAAGTGCAGCAAGTGGTCACTTATCTTTCTAGAAAATACAATTACATCATCTTTATAGACTGCAATAAACCCATTGATGTAACAAGAAAAAGCAACATCCATTTCTCTTTGAAATGTAGCTCCAACATTCATCAGAGAAAAGGGAATCCTGAAATTAACAAAGGTCCTCCAAGGAGTAGTGAAGGTTGTCTTGATCCTTTCTAATTCTTTCACCACAACTTGGTTATAACTAGAGAAACCATCCAAGGTGGAGAGCAACTCAGAACCAGTTACTAACTGCAGCATGTGTTCCATATTTGGTAAAGGATAGTTTTCATTCATTGAATCTTTGTTCATATTCCTGAAATCCACACACAACCTGATGTCACCATTTTTATTTCTAACTGGTACTAGGTTTTCCGCCCTAGAGGAATATCTTGTGGGCTAGATAATCCTTCCATCTCTTAGCTTCTTCATTTCCTCCTAAATTTTAAGAGATAAAAGTGGATTGATTGGCCTTTATTTCTTCCATAACGGTCTTACATTGGGCTCCAAGGGAATCTCATGTTGAAACAAGTCTTCTCTTTATGCTTTGAGCTCAGAATAGGTCCAAGCCAGGCAGTCTTGGTACTTTTCCAAGAGATAGATGTATGACGGCTTCTCTTCCTTTCTAAGGTCACTGCCTAGAAAAAATTTCCTTGGCTTCTCCTCTGTACCAAGATCATGCTCTTCAATATCCCTTGAGGCTACCATACATCTATTAGCAATGCAATCAAAATTATCAAAATTGGACTCAAGGCCCACTAGCCCTCTAGGAATAGTGTTGGTCTTCAGTTAGATGATACCCTTGCCAAAAAAGGTTTCTTTTCCTTTTGTGGTACATACCATTGACTCCAAATCAATGTATTGATTAGAAAACTCTCCGTTGTTTTGCAAAAATCTTATGACTTGAGCATCATCATCAAAAACCTGTCAGTGTTTAATATTATCAAGGATGGAGGGTCTTGTCAATATCTCAACCTCATACTCACAATATGGGGACACTGTATAATTGTCAAACCGCGACCCAAACACTGCAATCCTATCAACCAAGTCATTGAATCTCCTATGATGATGCACAATGTTGAATATGTCAAACATATCGATAAGATCCCAAACTACATGTTTATACTGTTTCATTCATTGATTCCTTGTAGCATATAGTCTTCTGACTTGTTTGAGAACTAACATTGAATCTCCCTTGAAAATAATTTCCTTGAGACCATACTTCCAAGCAATTATCAAACCTAGCAACAGTGCCTCATACTTAGCAAAGTTTTTAGTGCATTAAAAGTTCAGCTTGAAGGAGAAAACAAATCTTTCCTAGCTTGGAGAAAGTAAAATAGCACCAACACCATTCCCAAACCTAGAGCAAGCTCCATAAAACAATAGAGTCTAGGGAGAGTCTATCTGTTCAAGATATTTTCATTCGTTAATGTAATCCTCCTTTCCATCAACAAATATTACAAAGTTGTCTGCATCAAAACCTGTGTACAATACCTCATAAGAATCATTGTTGGGATCCTCAATAAGATGCAACATTTTCTTTTCTCCATACAACCTGATAAGGCTTCCCTCAACTGGAATAGTAGCATAATACATATCCATTTAGACACTCCCACCAACACTTGCAGCCCATTTTCTTGACAGTAGCATTCCCCACTTGGCTGGGTAGTCAACAATGACAACATCAAGTTTTAAGTTTTTACCTAGGTAGGCTACAAGTTACACCACTAAACCCTTCACACACCCCAATAGTGGCACTTCTCTAGAGTCCATAGAAGTGCACTTCCCATATGCTACTGTCACTTTGATGTTTAGCTCATTCATGACTTCCGAAGGCATGGCATTGCATGATACCCCTGAGTCAAACATGTAGTTGTGCAACCATTTATCCTTTATGATCAAAGTGGTCAAGAATGGATCCGCATTCATTTGAGAGTCCACCAAATATTTTAACAAATAGACATCAGGTGGTTCATCTAGATCCTCTAATGCTGGTGGTGCTTCTGAATCTTCAATAATTGGAGGATTCTCCACAGTATTTACATTTCTGCCTAGGGAAATCTTCTCTTCTTTCAACCCCAAGTATTCAAATGATCTCCTTTTGTGCTCAGGAATCCTAAGCAACTCAACAATTGGGATAGAGACTTTGATTTGAATCAACAATTGGGAAATATCATATGGGAATTTTTTTGGCAAGGTAGTATTGGTAGGAAAACCAACACAATTATTAGATGGCACAAAAATATTGACAACTTGGGCATGGGGAAGGATATGATTTTTATTTGGAATTACGGGGATTTTTGCAGGTGCATCTTTCCTAGGAGCCTCTTTAGGAATGTTTTAAAGTAAGGGAGCTTTAGGCTTGGCTTGAGGCCCTGCCCCTTTGAAAATCTTACTTCTTGTGTTATACTCCTTCTCTTGAGCTGTAACGACATTCATCAACAACTTTCTATCTTCCTCAGATGGTATTCCTCCATCATACTTTTTGATCATTAAAGCCCTTAAATATTCAAAGTCATTATTGGGAAATTCAAAAGTTTGTATAGTATCTACTTGTAAATTATGAGAGTGAGGAAGAACATGTAACCTATGAATGCAGTACCTAAAATCAGCAGTAGTTCGGGCACTTATCACCTTGGTTGAAGTTTCCCCTTGTTGTAAGCTTGTGGAGCAACCCATTATGCAACCATCATCATCATTATCATCTACTTATTCTTCTTCTTGCTAATCTTCTTCACCAGGAGCAAAAGGCATGAAACATTTGCCACACCAATCAATGACATTTGTCTCCTCCACAATAGCAACTCTGGTAGCTAAAGGATGAGGCACATTATATTCTCTCTACCTTGGGGCTGCCTACTTCCAAACCCAACAGGTCCTTTTCCTCTGTCATTAGTTATTTGATGATTTATGAATCTATCTTGGCTTTGTTACTTGAGTTGTCCTTTGGAACTTTTTCCAACTCCTTTCTCATCTCGGGTTAGCTTGTAAGAGATCTCCTTGACATCCCCTACCAAAGTTTTCACAACTTCTTCTAAATCAGCAGCTTTGCTTGTTTGAGGTTTTTATAGGTTAACCAGCTTTACACCTTTCCTCTTTAGAGGCTTCCCATTCGCCTTGATTTTTTTCTGTATTTATAGAGCCATGGTGAAGTCTTGCCTTTAATTTTTGGGGTTCTTATCTCTTAAGTAATATGCAACATTTTTATCAAATGCATAAGTATATTTGATCAAGCGTGACTCAACACAAGGTCTTATTTTGAGAGGGAATCTCTTCAAAGTTTTATTAAACCTTGTATTGAAGTCATGTACTAACTCAATGGGATTCTTCTTGATGTTTTCAAATTCTATCAAAAGAAACCTAGGGTCAGTCCTATCACCATATTGCAACCTAAATGCATTACTCATCTTAGTCCAGGAATCAATAGAGTTATTTGGAAATGATTTATACTAGTCCCTAGCATCCTCTTCCAAGGTATGGATAAATAGATTGATATATACATCTTCATCTTCAATCTCAAATTATTCCATCATGTTGATACAAATCTTTAGATGTTGATCTCCAGTAATAGAATTGTTTCCCTGGAACTTTGGCATTATGTTCCTTACATCTTGAGGGATTGCATTTGGGTAACAAACCATTCCCATAAAATTTATAGGTCCAAAGGTGTTTACAACAAATGGAGGCCTAGGTTGAGCCATATTGATTCTAGGAGGTGATCCTGGAGGGGTGAAAAACTAATGGGGGGTAGAGGGTTCTTCGAACACATGAGTATAATTTTAAAAATGGATACCACCTAAAGGCCTAGCTTCTTGGAAATCCCTATTAACTTCTGAAAAGATAGGAGCAGAGTGTGAAGAAAACCTTTCAAAATAAAATCAAGGATCCTCTCTAGTTGGAGAATTAAGTTCCACAAAGAGGCTACCTGACTCAGAGCCACTTGAATGGAAATATCCAATGATAGTTTGCTCACTTTCATCAATGAAGATCCCTCTTATTGTCTGTTGTTCTCCCATAACTCTCCAAGATTTTATTCCTTCTGATTTTTCTCTTCCTAGCTCTGGAAACAATGTCCTAACAGGATCTCTAGCAAAGAAAGATCTTCTTCCTTCCAGCTTTGCAAATTTTAGTAACAAATCTTACTTAACAAAGATTTAAGACACTGGGCCTTATCAAAATCAAATTAATCAGGGAGTCACCACTAATAATTTCAACCTTAGTTCTACAAATGCACTAAAATATGCTCTCTCAGAACTCGTAAACTGGAGATGAGAGCTCTGACCTTCCTTTACCAAGATTTAATCGGTGAATACCGGTGTAAAACTTGTAGAGACTGGAAAATTTGTATACATCACTTGTAACTAGAAACTTCATATAGTACCAAACATAGTATAATATTTAAAATAGATTTCTAGCACTTTAGAGCATACAAGGAATGTTTTACCAAGGTTTGCAGATGAACTACAATCACAATGTCCCTAGAAATGGCGCCACTAGTTTCGGTATCCAAATTTTTTCTCCTTTTCAAGCCAAGTAGTAACAAAAATTCAATAGGGAGCTTAGAGGCAGTCGGATCATAAATATATGTCATTTTGTAGCCAGGGAGGAAATCTGACTATCCCTTTGTTACTAAGATTTATGGAGATATGGATAGCACCTTAAAAGGATGTGATCTGATCCTAAATATTTTATGTTGTGCCTTTCAACCAACGTAAGAGAACCTATTTTGTAGCCTCTTGTTTATTGAAGAAAAATTACGAATCCTTCTTTTTCATAGACTTTATAGAAAAGACCTTGGGGAAAATTTGATCAACACACCATATCTGACTCTCACAATTTTTCACTTCCATATCATGGAGATATCTTCATAACAAGGAAAAGGTTACTAAAGACATTGGATACCCTACTTGCTTCTGCATGTTTAGGTGATGAGGAATTATACATTGGCATACACACATGACAAACAAGGGTAGGATGGGTAAGATTAGTAGGTAGGGTAAGGTGAAATTAGATTTACCAGATCATTGAGGAACCTTACAAGATGGAATTCAGACCAACAGAATGCCACAAAATAGCCAAAATGTTTCTTCAACTAGAATATGTGCTTCAATGGAGGCCCAGATTATCACTCTTTCACACAATCTCTGAGATTATACCACGAAGGCTCGAGTTATAAAACCCAATAAAGGATCAAGGTCTAAGCCAAATCACGCCTAAGGTACACCCAAAGGATTATAGACATTATCTGTCAAAAGATGAGAGAAAATTGATTTTAAATCATTTATTCTAATCCCAAATGAAAGATCTTCTGAGAAATGGAATTGTAGATGCTACTAAACTCTCACAAGGATTGAGGCATGTGTGATTGAATCAGATCTTAATACAAGATTGCAATAGAAACAAGAAATACTATTTGCATACATTTAGAATTAAAATTAACACATTTTTCTCAAGACAACATAGAAATGACTAGAATTTGATTAAATGTATCATTAGGGGAAAGTTTCTAGAACAATCTCAGAGCTTTTAAATGGCTCTACACTTGCAACCTCCTTGACATGATCAGATTTTAATACAAAAGAGATATACAAGCATATTGAATGGTTTCTCAAAAGGGATGGGCTCTATCAACCTTTCGATTAGCGAAATATGACAAGACCCTTTACACTCCAAAAACTCCCAACAATTTGCACGAAAAATTTGTGCCGTTTATATAATTTACAAAAGATCCTCTTCCTCCTAAAAGACAAAAATTTTTAATGCACCACAGCTTGCCATGATTCTTTCATGATTCATAGAATCAAATCTACAAAATTCTCCAGGTGCTTTAGGTGTTAGATTTCATCGAATGCCTCCTACATTCAACTACTTGCTTTGGTATATCACTCTTCGTTCAGTTTTCTAACCACTTCTGCCCCTAATCTATCAAATCTGGCCCCTTGCATGCTCAGGAGAGGAAAAAATGGAAAATATGATTGGGAACAAAAGTCAGACCATTTTAATGGCGATAGACATCCTCCAGATCTTCCCACCAAACTTAAAATATCAACATTAACTTCCTTCTCTGCTTGGCGTGTAAAAAAGACCAAGAAATCATGGAGGTTTGCACTTCCCGGTGTGTTTCAAAGAAAGAGGGGTGAAAATCAGATTTAGATTCACAACTTTCATTGATCTTTACTTTGAATTTGGGCCGTCCATGTGGTAGATTAAAACTTTATAAAATACCCTGGGGCTTCCCTTGACTTTTTACAACTTTTTGAAAAAATGGAAAAATTTCACATTTTTTCCAGCACCTCCGCCCTCAAGATAGGATCCTGACACATTTGTAAATATGATTTTAGTAGACCCGCACTTCCTTTTTTACTTTTGAATCCTTTTTCTCAAAAGGAAGTTTTTCCAAATTTCACCTGAGATCCCGCACCTTTGCTGTTGACAAGGGAAAAACATTGACCTTTTCCTTCATTGGACTTGTAGGCCATTTTAAAATTTTAATCCTCAAGGGAAAAAAAATCCATGTTTCCTCCGATGGCTTGCCTCCCCACCTATTTGACTTTTCAAATTACCACATGTCACTACATCGTACCTTGAAGCAGTACAAAAAATTTGATATCTTGAATGAGGGCGGGCTTGCCACTTGTTCTGTTCCTGCAAGGTCTGTCTAAATGTTTGAAGCTGATTGGAAAGTACAACGTGTCATACTCGAAGGCAGTCTCCTTTTGGCCATTGAAATTTCTATGTAAAATTCAAAGCAAGTGGAGGCCTCCACGTTTTAGTTTAGCACTTATTTAAGTTGAAACTCAAGGTTCAGTCCCCATACATGCACGGTTCCTCCGCATGTCTTCATGACGCAACTTCAAGATGGTTCCCAAAGCCAAAATATTGAATGAGTGATAGCTTGCCACATGTCCTATTCTGCCAAACTGCCCCAACTACATGAAAATTTGTCTAAGTTTGGGCCAAGCAGCAGAAGCCTCCACGTGTCCTCCTAGCACTACTCCAAGAAAAAAACAAAAAGTAGATCTTCAAATAAGTGTCGTGCTTCCAAGTGGACACATTTTGAGTCAAGACTTTTCACGAATTTTTCTAAGTACCCAGCTGAGCCGCATCTAACCACAAGGTGCCACATCCCCTGTAGATACAAGGATGTAAATTTGACTGAGAGAAACACCCGTTAAACCTTAAAATATAGAAAAATGACCTTTTGAGCCTGGAAATTAAAATTTCTTCAAGGAAATTTTTTTTAGGGATGTTACAAGGCTCAAATACGTTTCTCAGGGTCACATAAATTCATTCATATTTAAGTACTTATGGCATAAATGTTAGGGAAATAAAATCTTGGCTGTGGAGGACATAAAACATGGGGGAAACTGAGTTTTTGAAGGAACAGAACACAAGAGACTTAAAACATAGACTCTTAAGTGATTTACAACCTAGGAACTAATTAAAAATGGCCACAAGGATCAACTAGGCACAACATGGGGAAGGAGAAAATGATAGAGGCCGTAAATCAATAAGTTTTCATAGGCACAAATGGGGACAGACAATTTTGAGCACCAACAGATGTGAGAACCCAAATTTTAGATGAACAGAGAACAAGAGACCAAAATTACAGACCTTTTCCAGAGGAACAAAGAAACGAGGAGTAGACCATGGACCCATAAGTGATCTATGACCTAGAAATATATTTAAAATGGCAACAGAGATTAACCAAGCACAACACGGGGAAGTAGAGAATGAAAGAGGATATAAATCGATAGATTTTCAAAGGAAAACTAGGGTGAGACTAGTTTGAGCACCAACATCAGATTCGACTCAGGGATGGGGACTCCCTACGAGTGCCACAAGAACAAAGGTAGACCGAGTGCAAAAAATATCCATTGGGAAACTGAATCAACTTGCAGAGTAGAGAAAAGATCCATCTCCCAAAAATGAATAGAGAAACCAACAAAAAAATGCCACGAAGGACCAGAACGAGCAAAAAACAAAAAAGACAGGAAACAAACATCAAAATATTCACTTTACACAATATTTTTACCTTGGTTCAGGGGAATCAATCTAAGAAATGCTTCAAATGTTTTCCATTAATAGGAAACTCAAGAAATTCACCATCCAAATCATTCAAGAAAAAGGTATGTTCACCAATTTTAATATCAATGGAGTAAGGGGTGATCCATAATGAGTCAAACTTGCCATGCTTTCCCTTATATTCATGCTTGATATCTCATAGGAGCACAAGATCTCCAACATTGTTAGCTCTTGGAGTGACCTTCTTGTCAAATAAATTATTCTGCGTTGCTCTGAACATTGCATGCCTTTGGTGGGATGCCCTCCTCTCATCATCAAGCTCATCAATCTAGTTAATGTGAGCATCATAAGGACTTACCTCTTGATCTTCTAGCTGTTGAATAAACTGATATGAAGATAGTTACATATGAAGGGGCAGCAAGGCCTGAGTCCCATATACCAACTCAAATGGAATCTTTCTAGTAACTCTCTTGAAAATGATCCTATCTTCCCAAACAAAAAACTTCAATTGTTCACCCCACTTTCTCTTGCTCAGCTCCAAGGTCCTTCTGATAATCTTCAGCAAATTTTTATTACTACACTCAACTTGTCCATTTTCTTGGGGATTGTAATTGGATGAATATGTCTAGTTTATCCCATACTCCTTGCACATTTCCACCAAAGGTTTATCTCTAAAGCTCATGACATTGTCAACAACAATCTAGATTGGCACCCCAAACCTGCAGATGATATGGTTAAATAGAAAATCCATGAAAATTTGGTTTGTTGACTTCTTAGTGGGGATTGCCTCCACCCATTTAATAAAAAAATTTCATTTGCTACAAGAATCCACTTGTGGCCAACACTTGAAGGGTCTGAAAACTCACCAATGAAATCCATTCCCCATTGCTTGAATGGAGCTTCAATTAATACAGGCTGTAAAGAAAGGGATCTTGAAGCTTTCAGTCTTGCAAAGAAGTGCTAACAATTCTCATATCTTCTAACTAAAATATTTGTATCCTTCAAGAGATTTGGCCACCAATAACCAACCCTCAGGATCTTGTGTGCTATGACTCTTGTAGCAAAATTCCCCCCAAAAATTCCTCCATGAAGATTAGTAATTATCTTGGGGGATTCTTCTTCACTCATGCATCTTAAGAGGAATCCCTCTAGGTTTTTCCAAGCTAACCCATAATCAGTAATGACATATTTCTAGGAGGCCAAATTAGGAGCTCTTTTTTGGTTCTTACTTAGATAATCAGGGTAGTATAAGTGTCTGAGATAGAAAATTACATCCTTGTACCACTCAGATCTCATTAACCTTTCAAAAACACATACCCTTTCTTCTTCTACCTCATTTACCTCAACGGTTTTCAAGTTACTCTCAGCCATAAGCTTAGCCAAGCCCAAACCTCTCACCAACTTCATGGTTTGGATATCCATAGCATATTCTTGCAACTTGTTCACCCACCTGCATTTTTTTCTTGAGACTTCCATCTCTGACAAGATGTCCTTCACCATGGTGTGGGGAACATAGGCATCCAGTTTAGAACTAAGAATGTAAGGTCTAAAGACCTTTGTTGCCTTTACCAAGGAAAATTATTGCTTCTCCATAATAGTGTACTTCAGCTCATCCCCCTGTAAGTCCTTATTGAAAAAATAAATTTACCTTTTAGCCCCTTCATCATCCTTCTGTAGCAAGACAAAAGCAATAGTGTTCTATGAAGAAAAGGAAAACAGTTGGAAAGGTTTATTATAATCTGGAGCTGCTAAAATAGGGGCATGGTTTAATACCTCCTTGATCCTATTGAAATCTTGGATGGTAGCCTCCTCCCATTTGATGACCTAGTATTTCTTCAGAATGGAAGTGATTAGAATGGTCAACTCAACAAAGTTTGATATGAATCTTCTAATGAAGTTTATCTGCCCAAACAAAGACTAAATTCATTTCTTGGTTCTTGGAATAGGAACCTTTTTTATTTCCTCTACCCTCTCTGGATCAATCATCACCCCTTCTTGTGACACAATGTAACCAAGAAAATTTTCCTTCTACACTCCAAAATGTCACTTCTTTGGATTGAGTGAGATGCCATATTCTCTACATCTTATCAAAATCTTCTCGAAGTGCAGAAGGTGATCACTTCTCTTCTTGGAAAATGCATTTACATCATCTTGATAAACTGTGATAAACTCGTTGATGTAACAAACAAAAGAAAAATCCATTTCTCTTTAAAAGGTGGCTCCATCATTCATCAAACCAAATTCAATCCTAACATATACATACATCCCCCAAGGAGTAGTAAAGGTTGTCTTGATCCTTTCTGATTCCTTCACCACAACTTGGTTATAACTAGAAAAACCATCTAAGGTGGAAAGAAACTCAAAACCAGTCAGTGATTGCAGCATGTTCTCCATATTTGGTAGAGGATAATTATCCTTCATTGATGCACTAGTTATATTAATAAAATCTACACATAGTCTGATGTCACCATTCTTCTTTCTAATTGGTACTATATTTGCAACCCAAGAAGAATACCTTGTGGGATGAATATTCCCTCCATCTCTTAACTTCTTCAGTTCTTCTTCAATTTTAAGAGATAAGAGTGGATTGATTGGCCTTTTTTCTACCTGGATGGATTTGCATTAGACTCTAAGGGAATCTCATGTTGAAACAAGTCCTCTCTATATGATTTGAGCTCAGAATAGGTCAGAGCCATGCAATCTTGGTATTTATACAACAATTGGATGTATGACTACTTCTCCTCCTTGATGATATTTCTGCCTAACCAAATTTTCCTTGGCTTTTCCCTAGTACCAAGATCATGCTCATCAACATCCCTCAAGGTTGCCATATGTCTATTAATAATGCAATCATCATTAACAAAATTTGATTCAAGAGAAACTAGCCCTCTAGGAATGGTATTGGTCTTTAACTAGATGATGCCTTTTCCAAAAAAGTTTTCCTTTCCTTCTGTTGCACACACCATTGGCTACCAATTAATTTATTGATAAAAAAAATCACCCCTGTTCTATAGAAATCTTCTTATTTGAGCATCATCAACAAAAACTTTCCAGTGTTTAATGTTTTCATGGACAGAGGGTCTTGTCAATACTTCAACATCATATTCACAATATGGGGACATTGGACAATTTTCAAACTGATACCACAACACTGCAATCCTATCTGGTAAATCATTGAACTTTCTATCATGATGCACAATGTTGAATGAATCAAACATCTCAATGAAATCCCAAACTGCATGCGTGTATTGTTTCATTTGCTGATTTTTTGTGGCATACAATTTTCTTATTTGTTTGAAAACTAATTCTGAATCTCCCTTGACAATAATGTCCTTGACACCATATTTCTAAGCAATTCTTAAACCTAACAATAGTGCCTCATACTTAGCAATGTATTTGGTGCACTCAAAGTTGAGTTTGAAGGGAAAAAAAAAAAATCTTGACCTAGATAAAGTAGAACAACACCAACACCATTCCAAAACTTGGAGCAAGCACCATCAAACAATAGAGTACAAGTAGAGCCCGCTTGTTCAAGAAAACTGCATTCTTCAATATTTTTCTCATTTCCATCCGCAAATCCTATAAAGTTATCAACATTAATATTTGTGTACAATAATTCATAGGATGTGTTGTTGGGATCCTCAATAAGTTGTAAAAGCTTCTTTTCCCCATATAACCTGACAAGGCTGCCCTCAATTTGGATAATAGCATAGGACATATCCATTTGGACACTCCCACCAACACTTGCAGCCCATTTTTTAGACAATAGCATGCCCCACTTAAGTGGGCAGTCAACAATGACAACATCAAGTTTTAAATTTTTACTTGGGTAAGTTGCAAGCTGTACCACCAAACCCTTCACACATCCAACTACTCGCACTTCACTAGAGTCCATGGTAGCACACTTTCCATATGATGTTGTCACTTTGATATTCACATTCTTGACTTCTAGAGGCATGACATTACATGATGCCCCTGAGTCAAACATGCAATTTTGGAGCAGTCTTTCCTTAATGATCGAAGTGGTGAAGAATGGATCCAAATTCAGATGAGAGTCTACCAAGGATGTACCCAAATAGACCTCAGGTGGCTCACCTAGTTCCACCAATACTGGTGTCATTTCCGATTCTTCAATGATTGGAGGAGTCTTCACAATGTTTACATTTCTGCCTAGGGCAGTCTTCTCTTCATCCAATCCCAAGTATTCAAATGCTCTCTTTTTGTACTCAGGAATCTTTAGCAACTCAACAATTGGAACAGATACTTTGATTTTACTTAAAACCTGGGCTATGTCATATGGGTTATTCTTTGGCAAGGCAGCATTGGAAGGAAAGCTAACATACTTATTAGGTGGTACAGGATTTTTGATAGCTTGGGAATGAGGAGGGGTATGATTTTTGTTTGGAACTACAGGGATTTTCGCAAATGTTTCTTTCTTAGGATCCTCTTTAGGAATGTTTCAAAGTAAGGGATATTTTGGCTTGGCTTAAGGCCCTTTCCCCTTGATAGCCTTACTTCTTGTGTTATATTCCTTCTCTTGAGCAACAACAACATTCATCAGTAACTGTCTATCTTCCTCAGATGGAATTCCTCCATCATAATTCTTTATCATTAAAGCCCTTAAATATTCAATGTCATTATTGGGAAATTCAAAATTCTGTACAGTATATACTTCTAAAGAATGAGAGGGGGGAAGAATAGGTACCATATAAATGTAGTCCCAAAAATTGGTAGCATTCCATACACTTATCACCTCAGTTAAATTTGCCCCTTATTGTGAGCTCACGGAACAACCCATCATGCAGACATCATCATCATTATCATCATTATCATCATTTGTTTCTTCTTATTATTACTGATCTTCTTCACAAGGAGCATGAGGCATGAAACATTTTTCACACCAATCAATGACAACTGTCTCCTCCAAAACAACAACTGTGATAGCAAAAGGATTAGGGACCATTCTGTTTTCCATGCCTCGGGGTTTCCTATTTCATAATCCAACAAGTCCCTTTCCTATGTCATCAGATATTTGGTGATTTGTAAACCTATCTTGGCTTTGTTGCTTATGTTGACCTTGTGATCTCTACCCAATTCCTTTCTCATCCCGACCTAGTTTGTAGGAAATTTCTTTGACATCCCCTACCAAATTCTTCACAACCTACTCCAAATCAGTAGCCTTATTTTTCTGAAGTTTTTTAGGTTAATTAGTTTTACACCCTCCCTCTTTGGAGGCTTTCCAATTACTTTGATGTTGTTCTCTATTTGTAGAGCCATGGTGAAGGCCCACCTCAAATTTTTGTTGTTCTTGTCTCTTAAGTAATATGCATCCTTTTTATCAAATGCATCAGAATATTTGATCAAACATGACTCATCAGAAGGCCTTAAGATAATAGGAAATATTCTCAAGGTATTCGTGAACCTTGTGTTGAAATCATGTACTAACTCATTAAGATTATTCTTGATGTTTTCAAATTCTAATAGAAGAAACTTAGGGTTTGTTCTATCACCATACTGCAATCTAAATGTATTGTTCATCTTAGTCTAAGAATCAATAGATTTATCTTGAAAAGCTTTATACTTGTCCCTAGCATATTCTTCCAAAGTATGGATAAACAGTTTGATATATGCATCTTCATTTTCAATATAAAAATATTTCATCATATTGACAAAAATATTTAGATGTTGATCACTAGTTGTAGCATTGTTTCCTTGGAACTTTGGTAGTCTGTTCCTTACATCTTGAGGCATTGCATTTGGATAACCATTCATTCCAACAAAATTTATAAGTCCAAAAGTGTTTACAACAAAAGGGGGTCTAAGTTGGGGTTGGGCCATGTTGATTCGAGGAGGTGACCCTGGAGGGGTGTCAAATTGATAAGGGGCAGAGGATCTTTGGAACACAGAAGTATAACTTTCAAAATGGATAACCCTCAAAGGCCTTGTCTCTTGGGAATCCCTATCAACCTCGAAAAAGACAGGTGCAGAATGTGAAGCAAACTTTTCAAAATCAAATGAAGGCCCCTCTCTGGTTAAAGAATTTAATTCCACAAAGAGGCTACCTGATTCAAAATCACTTGAATGGCAGTCTTTAATGATAGGATGATCACATTCATCAATGTAGATCCCTCTTCATGTCTGCTCATATCCCACAACTCTCCAGGATTTTCTTCCTTATGATTTTTCTTTTCTTAGCTCTGGAAACATTGTCCTAGTAGGATCCCTAGCAAAGAAAGATATTCTTCCCTCCAACTTTACAAATATTGGTAACAAATCTCACTTGAAAGAGGTTAAGACACTGGTACTCATTAAAAATTAGATCAAAAGGGAGTTGCCACTAAGGATTTCCAACTTAGTTGTAAAATTTACTAAAATATGATCTGTCAAATGTCTATCAATACTAGAAACTTGAAATGGAAATACCTGACTCTTCTTTACCCTGATTTATCAATGAGAGCTAGTGCACTTAGTGAAAACTAAAATAATTGTACTCAACACTTGGAGCAATACAAGAAGTGTTTTACCAGGGTCAAAATGTGAACTGTAATCACTATTTCCCTCACAACAGCGCAACTTAAGTGTTGGTACCCAAATTATTTCTTCCTCAAAGTCTGAGTAGCATCACTGGTTTAACATGAAGCTTAGAGACAGATAGATCATGGTGAGTCATTTTGTAGTCGGGGATGGGATCTAGCTGGCCCTCTATCACTCAAATGTGGAGAAATGGATAGCACCCTCAAGAGGATTTGATCTATCCTTACTATTTTAGGTTGTGCCTTTCAACCAAGGTAAGAGAACCCTTTTGTAGCCTATTGTTTGTGGAGGAGATGGAGATATCCTTCCTAATGAAGTTGTTAAGGATAATTTGGAGAAAATATGATCAATGCAACAAAATGTAACTCTCATGAGTTTTCACTCTAGATAGTGGAGATATTCTCTAGGCAAGGTTCAGGCTACTAAAGACATTTGGGACACTGATTATTTCTGCAAGTTTTGGTAACAGAGATTATGCATTTGTGTACACACATGACAGACATGGGTAGTATAGGTATGATTGGTTATTTTTAAATAAATGTTTTGGTGAGAGGTGAGGGAAGATGAACTTGATTCACTAGATCCTTGAGAAATCTTACAAAATGGAAGGTTATACCAACAAAAATCCATAGAATAGCTACAATGTTTCTTTACCACAATATATGCTTCAATGGAGGCATATATTAACACTTTTTCACACAAACTACGAGATTCTAACACAAAGGCTTGAGTTAGAGAACCCAACAAAGCATTAAGATCTAAGATAGATCACGCCTAAGGTACACCCAGATGCTTACAGAAAATATCTATAAAAAAGATGAAATAAAAAGTGATTTTAAATCATTTATTTCACTCCCAGACGAAATCTCTCCTGAGAAATGAAATTACAGATGCCACTAAACTGTCACAAGGATTGAGACCTGTGTGATTGAATCAGATTTTAATACAAGATTGCAACAAAAATAAGGAAAACTACCCACATTTATTTAGAGATGAAACATACACATTTTTCTCAAGACAACACAAAATAACTCAAATTTGATCAAATTTATCAGTAGGGGAAATTTTATAGAAAACTTTTAGAGCTTGTCAATGGATGTACACTTGCAACCACCTTGACACAATCAGATTTGATACAAAAGAGATATACTTACTTCTCAAACAACTTCTCAAAAGGATGGGCTCTATCAAGTTTTTCTCTATTAGAAAAATCAATCCCGACCCCTAAACCTCCGACCATTTACATGAAAAATTTGTGCCATTTATAACCTTTACAACAAAGCCCCTTTTACACCACAAAAATCTAGACATTGAGTGCTACCATTTCTCACCATGATCTCGATCGTGATTTCCTAAATCAGATCTATAAATGGTTGTCAGTTGCCTAAGGGGGAAAATCTCATCGAATTTCTACCACATTCAACTCCTTCGTCTAGTATATCTCTCCTACTTTAACTCGCCAACCACCTCCATCCCTAATCTATCAAATCTTGCTCTTTCCGTGCTTGGAAGAAGAAAAATAGAAAATTAGATTGAGCCTGATATTCAGACCGACATCTTTCCCACCAAACTCAGATATCAACATTAACTCTCCTCTCTATTTGGCATGTAGGAAATACCAATAAATCATGAAGACTTGCACTTCCAGGAGCATTTCAGTAAAAAATTAGGGGAAAATCAGATTTAGACACACCTATCGTTGATCTCTACTTTGAATTTGGGCCATCCACATGGAAGATTCAATTTTAAAATGGGCCTGGGATTTCCTTTTGACCTTTAAAAACTTTTTGGAAAAATGGAAAAAAAATCCATTTTGCTCTGCACCTCCGCTTTTGAGAAATAGGCCTGACATGTGTCCCAAGGTGGGTCCCAAAGGAACCACAGATAAATTCTACTATTTGAACCTCTTTTTGGAAAAAGGAAATTTTTCCAAGTTTCCCTCAAAGCTCCACCCTTCCAGTTCTAGTTTCCAATGTGGGTCCCAGTGGAACCATGCTCCCTTTTATACTTTTAACTCCATTTCCCACAAAGGGAAAATTTTCCAAATTTCCTTCGAAGGCCTGCACCTCCGCCATTGACTAAAGCAAGATTTAACCTTTCCTTTATTCGTCTTGTTGTTCATTTTAATGTTTTAATCTTTTGAATATCAGGGGGAAAAAATTCAAGTTACTCCTGATGGACCACCTTTCCGCCCTTTAAACTTGAAACAAACTTTGACTGATCCGATATCGGGATTGTGGGACATTTTTGATATCTTAACCATTTTTAAAATAAGAGGAAAATTTTCTAAAATTCCCCTGATGGTCTACTTCCCTACGCCCTTTGATTTTTCATATTCCCAAGGGTCATAATGGCACATCTTGAGATGGTCCCCAAAATTTGAGACCTTGAATGATCGTGGGCTCGCAACGTTTCCTAGCTTGGAAAAATTTGTTTGAAGGCTTGAAGCTCATTGGAAGGCACCAAGTATTAGGATTTGAGGTAATATCCTTTGGCCATTGAAAATTCCAAGCAAAATGCAAAGTGAGCAGAGGCCTCCAAGTCTCCCCTGGCACTTCTTCAGACCCTGAACGAGCGCAGGCTCACCACATGTCCATGTTTCCGCCAAACTATTTTAGTTGCATAAAAATTTGTCTAAGTCTAGGAAAAGCAGTGGTAACCTCCACATGTCCTCCCAGTGCTGCTCCAAGGCCAAAAAAAATTGAATCTTCACATGAGTTTCGTTCCTCCACATGGAAATTTTTTTAAGTTGAGGCGATTAATCATATTTCTGAAGTTCCTGTCATCACCAATCCGACACTATGATAATTCTTTACCAGGAACTCCTCGTGCTATGATTATTTACTAATACACAGCTTTTATTTTGGTGGATGGAATATGGAAACACAACAAAAAACATAACACCAGAATACCATAGACTATGATAAGAAAGAATGATGCTAAATCTGAAATATAAGTGTAAATTATAATATCAACATGAAATTGTTACAATCTCACCCATGAGGTACTTCAAGTGTTACTGACTTCACTTACCTTCCAAAAATAACTATCAGAGAAACTTCACAATTACACCTCTTAATGGCTTCTTTAACACACCTTAAAAATGATGGCTTCCTTTACACACTTACTCATACAATATTTCTCACTACTTCCTTCTATGCTAAATGAGGTGGTTGGCCTCTTTATTTATAGGAATTTAGGATTATCCACCCTATCTCTAAGATAGGATAGGAAATATCTTCCAGCCAATCATATTCCATGCCTAAACTCTTGCCTTTACATGTAGGCTTATCTTCTAAGATAAGATGAACCTTATCATCTCACATGGGTTCCACCTTTTTAGACTTTCCCACAAATAAAATACACAAAATATTTATGACATCAATCTTTGTCCTTATTACAAATATAATATTTCTAATTCCTAATCATGTAGACCCTACTTCTCTACTTACCCAAGCTTTGACATTTTAACATTATTGGACCACTTACAATAAATATTTACTTTTTACAACATTCCTATTGTACTTTAACTATTATCGTACTCTACTTTATTGGCGGCACCGTAATGATGGCGTCGTTATCTTCTATTGGACACCACTACTAATTATACTTAACAACATCCTATTCATAATACATACATAAATAAAATAGAAATTATGGAGGAAAATTTTAATGTCAACATTTTCCCCCTTCCTAGCTTCTACTCCTTCCTCGGAGTAGACTATTTTGGTGCTTGGAAATATTTAACTTGTCGTGGTTCACCCATTTCGTAATGGGGGTGCCATCTAATTCCTCTAGTCGATATGTACTATTTTCATGCACAACTGCTATTTTTTAGGGCCATGGGGCCAGGAATTTTCTCTACCTTCTTTTTTTGTATCTGGAATCATATACCAGAACCAAGTCATTCACATGAAATGGAGACCAATAGATATTTTGATCAAAGTAATCGTTCTGCTTCATTTTCTTCTTATAGCTTGTATTATTCTCTATTTCCCTCATTTCCTCTAGCAAATGAAGATGCACCAATTTTCTTTTATTGAATCATTTTCATCCATCCTTTCATTTTTCATTACTCTCGCAGTGGGAATATCAAACTCAATAGGAAGAACTGGATCAATTCCATAAGCCAACCGAAATGGGGAGTATCCTATTGCTGACTTTGATGTTTCCCTATATTCCTACAATGCTACATGAATCCTTTTATCCCACTTATGTACGTGTATAACAAAAAAATTGTTCGTTCCACCTGTCCATTTGTGCTTGGCTTGTATGTTGTTGCCTTCATGTGCTTAGTAGAAAACTTTTTGACTAGGGCTTCTACCACCTCATTAATGAAGTGGCTTCCTTGATCTGTTACAATTTATAATGGGCAACCAAATCTAGTGATAATGTGTTCATATATGAACCTTACCACTTCATCCATAGAAGTTGTTTTCAATGACCTAGCTTCAACCCACTTGGTTAAATAATCTGTGGTAACTACAATATACTTATTTTGACATGGGGTAGTTGGAAGTGGACCTACAATGTCTATTCCCAACTTTTCAAAGGGACCAAATGGAAGAATATGACATAATGGAGCTGATGAAGTCTTACGGTTACCATGTGTTTGACAAATATCACATGTTTTAAAATAATTATAACAATCTCTAAAAAGAGTGGGCCAGTGATAACCTGCATCCAAGATCATTCTTGCTATAAGTTGTCCAGAGAAGTGTCCTCCACATGTACCATTGTGAAATTCTTCTATCATCTCCTTCCCTTGATCACATCCAACTTCTCTCTTGTATTGTCCATCAGGTTCTATTTGAAATAATAATTCATATAGAATAGAATATGGACAACTAGCTTGAGTAATCTTCCTCTTAGTCTTTGCATTGGCACCATCAGGAAACTTGAATTCATTCAGATAATTCCAAATATCTATGTATTCACTAGGGATTGTGTCAAGGGATAACAATGCTACATCTAGGAAATCATCATCATCACAAGATGAACCTAAACCATCATAGGATCGAGAGAGTGCATCTACATTGACATGCTTCTTTCCTGGCCTATCTATAATATAAAGTTCAAATTCTTGTAGAAAAATTATCCATCTTGCTATCCTCCCTTATGGGTTAAGATTATTTACAATATATTTTAGAGTTTGATGATCTGTTACAACTACAAACTTTTTCCCTAGAAAGTAATTTCTAAACTTATTTATAGCAAAAATGATATCTAGAGCCTCTTTTTCTGTTATAGTATAATTTACCTCAGCACTGCTCATTTGTCTCCTCCCAAAGTAAACTGGATGATCATTCCCATTTTCATCCTTTTGGCTCAGAGTACTTCCTAGTGCTGCATCTAAAGCATCAATATACAAAATGAATGGCTTGCTCCAATCTGGATTCTTTAAAATAGGTGAAGACACCAGGGCTTCCTTCAGTTGTTTAAAATCTTCATGCACCTTATTTCCTAGTGCATGAGTAATATCCTTCTTCAAGAACTCGGTTAGTGGCTATGTAATTTTTGAGAAATTCTTGATGAACCTTATATAGTAACCCACATGGCCTAAAAATAATCTCAACTTACTTCTATTCATAGGAAATGGTAACTCTTTGATTTTTGAAACTTTATCAGGATCAGTGCCAATACCATCTATGGATACAACATGCCCTAAAAAAACACCTTTAGAACATCCAAAGACACACTTTATAGGGTTTAGTGAGGGTTGTGCTTCATATAACCTTTGAAATGCTATCTCCATTTGGTGCAGGTCGTCCATTTTACTCCCATAGATGTAAAAATCATCCAGAAATACTCTGATGAAGTTCCCAATGTAGGGTTCAAACACCCTATTCATCAAGCACTGGAATGTTGCCGGAGAATTACACAACCGAAAAGTCATAACTCTATAATCAAACATTCCCCAAGGAGTGTGAACGTGGTCTTCAGCTGATCTTTCTCTGCTATAAAAACTTGGTTGTATCTGCTATATTCATTAGCAAAACTATAGCACTCCTGGCCAGCTACTTCATCCAAGATCTGATCTGAGAATGGAAAAGGGTAATGATCCTTCTTTGTTGCCTTATTGAGCTTCATATAATCAACAAAAATGCATAGCTTCCCATTCTTTTTTATTGATATCTCAATGGGAGAAACCCATTCTGAATTCTCCACAGAAAATATGAATCCTGCATCAAGAAACTTATCTATTTCTTCTTTTACAGTCTTGGAAAAATTAGGATTCATTCTATATGGCATTTGCTTTATGGGCTTAGCACCATCTACCGGCTACCCAAATTACTTGATGAAGTTCCTTGTAATCAAAATTGAATAGGTGTATGTACCTTCGAAAGAGCTGGAGGTAGGATTCCTTCTCACTCTGCATCATAACATCACCAATATTTATTTGTTGGAGACAATCATAAATTTCTTCTTCAGATAATTTTATGGGTTCATGAGTTGGTGTGACTGGAAGGATATCCATGACCGAAACATCAACCTCACTTTCTTCATATTTTGTTTCCACTTCATTGGTACTAGAGTAATCAGAGGATGTCCAATCATCAATTTCTTCACTTGAATCCACAGGTTCTATCTTATGATGCCGAGGGATCACATTTATCTTCACCCTCTCTCTACCACATCCAAGTGTCATGAAGCCTTCATTCCATTAGTTTCTTGCATGAACTCTCCTTAGCCATGGTCTTCGCAACAACATTGGGTACACAATAGTACCCTTTTTCATCACCTGAAAATCTACCACACATACAACACCCATCACAGATATTTCCACATTTGAAACTACAACTTCTGGTTTAGTTTTTCCCTTATTTGATGACCTTAACATAAGTGTTGAGGGGTGATCACTTTTTAAACCCAACATATTCAATACAGACTCAGTCATTACATTAACTACATCACCTCCATCAACTAAGACATCATGAATTGAAATAGCATTTCATATTACCTCATCTTGTGGAGCGTAGGAATCCGCCTCTGCCTCCAAAATAGGGACCTCAACCTCCTTCCTTCGTTGAGCATTGAGTTCACTTCACAACTCCTGCCTCTTCTCAGAAGACATAGCCAAGAGTTGACCATATGTAATATTTATAGGCCTTTTGGACATATCTTTCAAGATGGAGTATGGTCCTTGTCCCTATGAAATCAGAAAATCCTGCACACCCAACTTTCTTCTCCTATGTTTCTTACTATTTTCTCCTTTCATCTTCTTAGGATCATTTCCATCTTAAGTATCTTTTTCTTTCTTTATTTTTGTTACAAACACATCTAATTCATTATTTATGCTCTTATCTACTACATAAAAAGAATTCACAGGTGCTTTTCCTTTATCATTATCTCTTGTACCAGATGTAGAAGATCTATCTGGACAATTATACTTATAATGACCCTTTTTATAACAACCATAACATATAACTTCAGAAATATTTATTTTTGGACCTCTATCTCCTCCCTGAGAACTAAATTCTTTTCCTTGAAGAAGATTAATAGTTAACTAGCCCATCTTCCTGAGTAGATCTTCATACTCAGTAGATGTACTAGGAGAAATATTTGTGCTCACCGAGAGTGGTTTTGGATTCTGGACCAAAGGTGTTGGTGTAGGCTCTGCCTTAGTAGCAATTTCTTTGGTCTCCTCTTCCATGATTTCTTCTTTCCTTCTTGCAATCTCCTTTGCTTGTTCAATGGTAGCTGGGTGGTCATACTTTACTCGTTGTCTGATCTCTAGCTTCATCCCAAGAATGAAGTGCTTACAGAGGAGATTATCCATGCAATTCATCAACCCATCCGCTAATCCTTCCTTCCAGATTTGGGCATCGAGCTTCCTCCTTAGATCTAGAACATGAGCATGATAATCCTTTATATTCTCCTTCTCTCTGTGGGATAGCTTTGTGATATCGATCATAAGATCTACATATTTCTGTTGTTCACCAAATTCTTCAAGAACACTTTCAGTTAATAAATCCCATGAATTTTTCACATTATCATCTAGTGTTTCAAACCACCTAAGGGTTGAACCATCCAAAAAGGTAGGAAAAATTTTAGTCCATTGTTCCCTTCTTATGAGGCCATTACAAATGCAAGATCGTTTAAACTCTTGAATGAAAGAGGAAGCATCTTCATTAGATTGGGCTGAAAAAACAAAAATCTTTCCCATTTTTAAAAGTAACCACATTGAAATACCAATTCACAAGTACAATTAGTAAGACTTGTGTGCACAAATAATTGGACTCACTACAATAGAAAGTGACTTTACACCTTTCTACACTAAAATAGGAATGACCAAGGTAAACTATGGTAAAACTTGACTTACTACGGTAAAAACTAATTTTACTATGGTAAACACTATTCACCATAAAAAATGAAGTTACTACAGTAAATAATATTTATGGTAAAAAGTAACTTTACTGCGATAAATACTATTCACGGTAAAAAGTGACTTTACCATGGTAACTACTATGCACAGTAAAATCAAGCATACCCTCCAAATGTTTTCTTAATAAGTAGGAATATCTCTCTAGAAAATCCACCAATGAGGAATGGTCCCAGCAAGGGAACCAAAATTTCATCACCAATCGAGAACTATGATAATTCTTTACTGGGAACTCCTCGTGCTATGATTATTTACTAATGCACAACTTTTAGTTTGGTGGATGGAATTTGGAAACACAACAACAAACATAACACTAGAATACCATAGACTATGATAAGAAGGAATGATGTTAAATCTGAAATATAAGTGTAAATTATAATATCAACATGAAATTGTTACAATCTCACCCATGAGGTACTTCAAGTGTTATTGAATTCACTTACCTTCAAACAATAACTATCAAAGAAACTTCACAATTACACCTCTTAATGGCTTCTTTAACACACCTTAAAAATGATGGCTTCCTTTACACAGTTAATCATACAATATTTCTCACTACTTCCTTCTATACTAAATGAGGTGGGTGGCCTCTTTATTTATATGAATTCAGACTTATCCACCATATCTCTAAGATAGGATAGGAAATCTCTTCCGGCCAATCATATTCCATGCCTAAACTCTTGCCTTTACATGTAGGCTTATCTTCTAAGATAAGATAAACCTTATCATGTCACATGGGTTCCACCTTTTTAGAATTTTCCACAAATAAAATACATAAAATATTTATGACATCACTCTTTGTCCTTATTACAAATATTATATTTCTAATTCCTAATCATGTAGACCCTACTTCTCTACTTACCCAAACTTTGACATTTTAACATTACCGGACCACTTACGACAAATATTTACTTTTTACAACATTCCTATTGTACTTTAACTGTTATCGTACTCTACTTTATTGGCGGCACCGTAATGACAGCGTCGTTATCTTCTATTGGACACAACTACTAATTATACTTAACAACACCCTATTCGTAATACATACATTAATAAAATAGAAATTACAGAGGAAAATTTTAATGTCGACATTCCCAACTAAGTCGCATCCAACCAAAAGAGGCCACATTTCTTGTCGATGCAAGGATGTGAATTTTATAAGGATACATGCCCGTCAAACCGTGAAATATAGAAAAATCACCATTTGAGCTCAGAAATGAAATTTCTCAAAGGACAGAGAATTTAGTAATGTTACAAGCCTCAAATGTGTTCCTTAGAGATACATCCATTCATTTTCCGTCAAGTATTTAGGGAAAAGAAGAGGATTGAAAATCCCAACTGTGGAGAATGGAAATGATGGGAGAACTCGAGTTTTAGATGAACATAGAACAGGAGACCCAAATTATAGAACTTTTCTAGAGGAACAAAGAATCAAGGAGTAAACCATGGACCCATAAGTTATCTACGACCCAAAAATAGATTAAAAATGGAAACAAAGATTAACCAAGCACAACATGGGGAAGTAGAGAATGACAGAGGCCATAAATCGATAGATTTTAAAAGGCAAACTAGGGTGAGACTATTTTGAGCACCAACAATTTCTTCCAATTTCAGTGGAAGAAGGAAATTAATAAAGGAAGGTGGTGGATAGGAAAAATAGGGGATATGCTAAACCTAAATCCCCCATCATCTTTGACAAGGTATGAATCTTTTCCTGTTGTTAGCTCTTATGATTATATCTAGGTCTTTGGCTTATTATGCAACTGTTGGGCAACTTTTCTGATGTATAGTTGTTATTTATTAGTTGTTTTTGAGTTATTGTATTGATAGTTATAGGCTTTATTCTTGGTAGGTTGTTTTTTGTCATTGGAATTATTGATCATATCTAGATTTTGATCCCTTCTGGTTATGCTGATATGGTTATATCTGGCTTTTGAGCCTTATTGTACAAGGGTATAGTCCCTTACAATAAACTATTACCTTTAATAAAAATAAACCATTTTAAGATAAATGAAAATGATTCGAGTGGATTCAATGTTTTAGCTAACCACAGAAGAGAATATTGAATGTAAACCCCCTTAAATGCCACTCCAACAAGAATTCCATATTGATAAGAAGTATTGAATGTACCTAGAGTTACATGATGATTGTTGGAGATAAGGGTGTTCAATCGCTCTATTTGTGACCATAGTATGGTGTGTAAATTTTTTAATTCAATGTCTCCTCGTAACAAACATCTAATACTTAATTATCCAGGAACACAAATTTGGATAAGTGTGAAATCATACCTTTTGGTGCCTTGATGACGAAACAATTTAGTGAGGTAGATGAAATACATGGTTAGTTGTCATAATGTAAAACAAAATAGAATAACCTTAGAAATTAAATGTTATTATGAAAATAACGTGAAATATATTTACTCTTTAATCAATAAATTTTCTTTACTTCATGAGAACCTCCCTTTTTGCAACTAAGATAAATGGAAAATCCAATCAAACTTGTAACTTAGAAAATGAATCCTTGGAACAATCACTAAAATGATCGTGTACGTGCATATTTGTATACCAATAACCAAGATACATCATTATTGTGTGATGAGGGAAACATAAAAAATTAGGTGAGATAAATACAAGTGAAATGTTAAATAAACTAAAGATAATGCAAGTCTAGTTATAAAAATAAGGGCAATATAAAAATATAAATATAATAAAGATGTAAACTCAGAAAGTGTTGTCATGGATGATACCTATACGGGAGTCATAATTGTTAGCATAAGGATACATAGCACTTGTTTTATATAATTAGGATAGTTTGTTTTAACTTATTCCATTATTATCTCCTAGTCTGTAATCACTCCTTTCATTGTGGAGAGTATTGTTTCTTCTCCTTCCTATATATAATGTATCCGCTTCTAAATAATATAGAGGAAGAGATATTCTATCTCTATAATTTCTCCTTATAATCTTGTAACAGAGTAAACCTGATGTCTGACCTATGCATTTGAAGGAGAAATATATTTCCTTGAACATTGAAACTAGAGTGGAAAGCTCTGCGTAGAAGGATTCTGACAAAAAAGGAGACAATAAAATTTCTGTTGCATGCATGTTTTAATGACTCTTTCTTCTTCTTGCTGCGTTGAAATTCCCAAAAATTTGTGTGAGAATCTATGCATAGTTTCTCAACATGAATATTGGCTACTGCGTGAAGAAGGAGAAAAGTGTGTAGAGTAGTCTATTCACATTTACGTGGAAGAGTGAAAGAGTTGCGTAAGAACTTGATATCAAATTTTCATTTCTTGCGTGGGACTTTTTTTAACTGTTGCGTGAAGACTAGATATGGATAAAACTACATGGCGATGTCTATGCACACCTGCATGGAGGAGGAAAACACCTACACTGAGGAGGAATAGACCAGTGTGGAATACGTTTGTTGATCCTATGTGAATTACAATAATCTATAGCACATGGGAGGTTGAATTCAATGTATAGAAATTGTTGAAGGAGGTTGTGTGGTATGGTGGTTTGAACGACCAGTTAGAAAATTCATCTCCTGCTACATGGTAATTCTCACACCATTCTTTCCTACATAAGACCATTCATACCTACATGGAGACTAATTCCACGGGCATGAAGTATAAGAGGCTGAGTTGAGTTTGTTACTTAGCTACTGTATGGAAATTAAACATTCAGTTTGAGAGTATTTCTCTATCTATTTCAGCGATCAGGATAGTGACCTATCCTTGGCACTAGCTATTGTTGCATGGTAGAAGCATGTGGTTTTATATTAGGTGGAAACCTATGTGATAGTGAGAGCTAAAAGCACTCACTCTCAATATCAAGGTCAATGTTGTATGGTGAAGTCTTTTAAAGACAATGTTGAATGACGAGCATGAATGAAACGATCGAGATTGCTGAAAGCCGCAATGTCGACTCGCACGCCAAAGAACACGATTCATAAGCTGTTGAGAGCTCCAGGTTCTATGTTGCACTTCTCAAATATCTACGTAACAGTAGAAATCTAGTCTTCAACGAGGTAGTTCAAAAAGAAATTCTTGAATATTTCCTTTTCGAACTGCCAAGAAAAGCGAGTGCGGGAAGAGCTAGAAGCTAGGTACGATGTTGATTGCGAAGATGAAGAAGAATGCCCCACAAACTTATGTTGTCTCTCAGCATGCGAGTATCATGAGCATAGATGAGCTAGTACCTCTCATCAATGAGTAACATTTTAATATATCTTGGAATCAATAAATAAATAAACAAAATTTACAATGTCTGCACCAAATCTTGTACTCTCAAATGCTCAATAACTTAAAGGGCCCAAGTTTGTGTCCTATAAAACAAAAATGAGGAAAATCCTTCAGTTTGAAAGATTATGGGGGCTCTTCACAGGATCTATGACTATTCCCATAGCCCCTAATGAATTAATCAAGTATGAGAGGGCTAGTGCCAAATCCTTGATGCTGATAATGCTCAGTATTAGTGACGATGTGCATACGCTTCTTCAGAATGCGGAGAAACCAAAGGAGGCCTGGGACAAGTGGGAGACCATTTATGAAGAAAAAAATCAGACTAAGATCCTTCATCTTCAGTCAAAGTTACACACCCTTTATATGGGGTAAGATTAGAAAGTTGACGAGTTCTTACGTCGCGTGGCTAAGTTGCGATTAGAGTTATTAGTGCTGAGTGAAATGGTGGATGAAAAACTTCTCGTACCAATCACCTTGAGAGCACTTCCTTCAAAGTTTCGAGTGTTCATTATGACACTAGGTGTATGTAAACAAGTAGTGTCGTTCAAAGAACTTGTGAAATTTTTGTAATAAGAGGAGGGCATCAATTCATGCCAAGAGGAGTCTCAGGATAATTCGTTGTTCTCAAATCCATACCATGGGAAGAAGAATCAGAAGGGTCCCCCAGAGAATCCAACTCAAGAGTAACCAAATCAACATCAGAAAGATAAAAATTCAAACAGGTGGTGTCACATTTACATAACCAACACTCACGACACTGATGAATACTGGTACAATGGTTTGAAACAAGGGTCTTCGAGTCAAACAAGCACATCAGGGAACGAAGATTTTCAAAAACCTAAATAACGTCCTCACTGAAGAAAGCAAAAGGAACATCTCATAGAACAACAAGATGATGAATCTAATGAGGAGACATCAAAAGGAGCCCATTGTGGTAAGAACCTTGTACTGGTCTCTCAAAATTGTCAACCCAGGAAGAAAGTCTGGTTCATAGACTCTGGTGCAATAAAGAATATGTCAAGTGATAAAAAGTTGTTTAATTCACTAAACGAACAAAAAAATGGAGATAGAGTTTGCATAGATGATGATAAAGAATATGTTGCAGAAGGAACATGCCAAGTCACCATTTGTCTGGGACCATGGAAATTTATGCTTACAAAGGTACTTTATGTTCCTGGCTTGACTAGTAACGTCTTGTCAGTGACTCAACTCTTAAATCATCACCTAAAGGTATAATTTTTTGTTCAAAATTTCATCAAATCATGCTTGATCTCAAGACAAGGTACTGTTATAGCTAGATATTTTCTAAAAGATAAGTTATTTCCTTTAGATATTGTTTCATCTTCTGCAAAATCTTTATCTGCCTCAACAATAGAATCAACTTCCCTCTTGCATTTGAGATATGGAAACTTGTCGGTTATTTCATTACATTAGATGAGTTCAAAAGCAATAGTCCATGGACTACCCAAAATGTCCATATCCTTTCCTATTTTCCTTGGTTGCCTTGCAGGAAAACAACACAGGGATCCATTTCAAGTGAGCACCTTCCATGCCAGGAAGCATCTGGAGGTAGTTCATACCGATCTGAACATCTCGTTTCCTTCTTCATTTTTAGGATACAAGTACTTCCAAGTGTTCATGAATTACCACTCTCACAAGATGTGGGTGTTTCTCCTAAAGAAGAAAAGTGAGGCTCTTCAACATTTCCATAATTTCTATGATCGTATTGTGAAAGAGACCAAAAAATCAATTTTCTACTTCACTCAGATCAAGGGGGGAATTGACATCAAATAATTTATTGGATTTCCTAAACAAACAAGTTGTTAAGAATAACCTAACTGATCCCTACATACCCCAGCAAAATAGTGTTATTGAGCGTTGCAATCACATAGTGATAAAGATGGCTCACTGCATGCTAACAATAGCAAAGCTAGAGCAATGCTATTAGGCTGAAGCAGTATCCACATTTGTATAACTTCTCAACAAGGCACCAAAAAATATTCTACAAAATAAAATGTGAGAAGAGGTATCGAGTGGTATAAATCCATCAATTTCTCATTTACAAGTATTTTTTTACACAACATACATGCATGTCCCAACTCATAAGAGAAAGAAGGTTGAGCCAAAGACACTTCCATGCATCCTACTTGGCTATAGCACTACCTCAAAGGCATACTATCTCATGGATCCTAAGAAAAAGAAAATATATGAGAGTTAGGATGTGGTTTGTGATAATACATCCTTAGACTCAGTAGTGACGACAAAATAACCATTACCAACCACCTCTCATTGACTAGTCTCTTAATCAAATGATCAGCCAAAGGAGACTACTCAGAGAAAATATGTGCTATCAGAAGATCTATTTTTTGACCTTTGAGAACTGGAGAATTTGACTCCACATCAATCCACATGGAAATGACACATTTCTTCTCGAAATCAGCCAAGTTATCATCTTAATTGGGTACAAAGCACCATTGAGGACTCACATTTGCAACAACTCCCAGATACATCATCTAAAGTCAAAAAAAGGATTCGAATACAAAATGAGGTAAAAATTTTCAGTCACGAGTTCATTGATTAATAGATCCAAGCCTGATAATGTCCGTTAAGCACTCAATCAACCTCAGTGGAAGGAAGTGATGGATATAGAAATTGACTCACTTAAGAAAAATCAAACATGGGAACTTATCGAATAGCTTACATGAAAGAAACCAGTAGGATGCAAATGGATCCATCAAAAAACATAATGCACAAATTTTAGCAAAAGGGTATGCTTAGAAAGAGGGCATTAAATATGAAAAAACCTTTACAACCACTATGAAGATAAAGACCATCATAGTAGTTTTTTCACTTCCAACACAGAAAGGATGGAGACTTCAGTAGATGGACGTCAAGAGTACTTTCCTAAATGGTGATCTGAAAGAAGAAGTGTACATGACCCAACTTGAAGGATTTTTTCATGAAGAGCATCCTAAAAAGGTATGTCGTCTCATCAAATCACTGTATGTACTGAAACAAGCTCCAAGGGAATGGTATATCAAGATCAATGATCATATTTTTTAGCATGGGTTCACTCGTATCCCATCATATAAAAATTTGTATATAAAGAAGGTAGGAAAAGAAATTATCATTCTTGTTTTGTATGTAGATGATCTTATGATCACTGGCAGTTCAAAAGATCAGGTTGATATTGTAAATAATAATCTCAAAAGAACCTTTGACATGAAAATTTTTGGGCTAATACATTACTTTCTTGTCTTAGAGATATGCCAAAAGGAGCATAATTTTTTTTTCTATCAGATAAAAAATTCCAAGACACTCCTTGAAAAGTACAATATGTCCAATTGTAAACCTATATCCACTCCCATGAAAAAATTCTTGCAACTTTAAAGATTCCAAAACTCACCTCAAGTAGATGCTACTCTCTACGGGAAATTTTTTGGAGGGCTCATCTATTTGACATATACCAGACTAGATCTATGTTATTCTTTCAACTATATTTTTAGGTTCATGCAGGAGCCGAAGAATTGTCACTGGACTGCAATAAAGCATATTTTGAGATGTGTCTGAGGAACAACTAATTATGGTCTAGAATATAAGAAGAATGATCTATTCTTCTTATAGGGATATGTCGACTTAGACCACGTCGGATCTGTTGATGACAGGAATTTAACCACAGGATACATATTTCATCTCAGATATTGACCTATCTTGTGGATAAGCAAGAAACAAAATGTCGTTTCTATCTCATTTATAGAAGAAAAATATCACACTGCACGAGGAACTATATGCGAAGTGATATGGTTATGTTTCATTTTGGATGACCTGGTAATTCTTGAAAAATAGTCACCTATTCTCTATTGCGATAATCAGAGTGTGTTGAATCTCGTGCATAATCTAGTTTTCCTTGAACGAACAAAGAATATTGAGATTTATTGTCATTTCATTTGACAGCACGTCTTGAACCATAACATTCATCTCCAGTACTGTCCTATAGAAGCACAAGTTGCCAACATTCTCACAAAATATCTTCAAAAAGTGAAATTTGAGCTTTTCAATGGTCACATTTGCAAGAATAATGTAATAAGGTGGGAATGTTAGCATAAGGATATGTAGCAATTGTTTTATATAATTAGGATAGTTTGTTTTAACTTATTCCATTATTCTCTCCAAGTCTGTAATCGATCCTTTCATTGTGGAGAGTATTGTTTCTTCTCCTCTCTATAAATAATGTATCCACTTTTGAATAATATACAGGAAGAGATACTATATCTCTATCATTTATCCTTATAATAATGTAGTTGTATCATTGTATTGTGTCTTGTCATTTAGGAAACAGTGGCCTTGATGTTCATCATGTACTATTCATGTTAGCTATATGGGATAAGGGTTATGAAAACATCTCATGTGTTATGCATTATCCATAGAGATACCTTGCATTGTGAGTTGGTGTTGTGTAAATAAAAATGTGAGCCAAATAACAATTTGTTTTGGTACATTTGGTGTTGTAGTTGTGTGTGTAAATTTTGGGTGTTACATAATTTAGTTAACCGATGGATGTATGTGGGATCAATGGTAAAATATATTGTACGATCCAACATGAGAACGGAAAACTTTGGATCCTTTGAGGTATAAATTTCAGCATGTAATTGGTTACAAATGTATCTAATTCAAACTGGGACATGTGGATAAGCCCCATGAATTTTGTTTACTTTATCCACTCCTTGGGTATATCTTGGAGATTAAGGAGCACCATTATCAGAGGGCACATTATATTATTGTATTGTAATTTAGATGGAGCAGTGGGAGTGACAGTGGAGATAGCCATTGTAGAAAGAATAGTACAGTGTAGCAGTGAAGAGGTGGGAGTAAGAGGATATATGTGATTCCAGGTGCATGTTGTGCCGAGAGAAAACTCGGGATCTTAGAGCATTTTGGATGTGGAAAAAAATGAGGAAATGAAACTTGTATGGTTATATATAGGGCTCATGATGACAACATTGGACACATAATGACAAATGGTTAGTTACGAAGTTTGAGGCACGTGTCTAGGGATTCGTAGAAAAATTTTCTATATAGCCGCTAGTAGATGTTTGAAAAAATTGTCCCCCAACATGTTCTCTGCGAATCACCAAACTATGTTGAGATGGTTTTGTCTATCTTATTAGTACCCAAGTTGATTCTCCCTCAAATTTTGAGCAACATCATAAGTTTAACAAGAAGCTTAGAGACAGATAGATCATAGTGAGATGTTTTGTAGCTAGGGATGAGATCTAATTGGCCCTTTGTCACTCAAATGTGGAGAAATGGATAGCACCCTCAAGAGGATTTGTTCTATCCTCATTATTTTAGGTTGTGCTTTTAAACTAAGGTAAGAGAACCCTTTTTAGCCTGTTGTTTAAGGAGGAGATGGAGATATCCTTCCTTATGAAGTTCTTAAGGAGACCTTGAAGAAAATATGATCAAATCAACAAAATCCAACTCTCACGAGTTGTCACTCTAGATAGTGGAGATATTTTCTGGGCAAGGTTAAGGCTACTAAATACATTTCGAATCTTGATTGTTTTTACATGTTTTGGAAGTAGAAATTATGCATTTGTACACACACATGAAAAAAAGGAGTAGTACAAGTAGGATTGGTTGTTTTAAATGAATTTTGTGGTGGGACGTGAGGCATAATGAACTCGATTTTCTAGATATTTGATATTTTTTTACAAAATGGAGAGCTTACACAACAAAATGCTTCAAGATAGCTAAAATTTTCCTTTAACCAAAATGTGTGCTCCAATGGAGGCCCAGATCAACATGTTTTCACACAAACTATGAGATTCTAGCACAAAGGCTTGAGTTAGAAGACTCAATAAAAAATCAAAATCTAAGATCAATCACGCTTGAGGTAAACCCAGAAGCTTACAAACAATCTCCATCAACAGATGAAAGAAAAGTGATTTTAAATCATTTATTTTATTCCCAGATGAAATCTCTTGTAAAAATGAAATTATAGATGCTGCTAAAGTATCACAAGGATTGAAATCTATGTGATTTAGAAAGATTTTAATACAAGATTACAATGGGAACAAGAAAAAACATTTTCGGACATTTAGAAACGAAGCAGACGCAATTTTTCCCATAGTCAACACATAATAACTCAAATTTGATTAAACTTATCAGCATGGGAAACTTTCTAGAACAATCTTAGAGCTTGTCAATGGTTGTAAACTCACAACCACCTTGACATGATCAAATTTAACACAAAAGAGATATACATATTTCTCAAACACTCCCTCAGAAAGATGGGTTATATCAAGCTTTTTGTCTTCGAAAATCAGTCCCAATCTATCACACTCCAACCATTTACACGGTAAAATCATGCAATTTATAAAATTTTACAACAGAGTTTTCCCCCAAAAAGGTAGAAATAGTCAATGTACTAGTAGTGCTCTTCACGATCTTGATCGCGATTCCTAGAATCAGATCTATAAAAAATTTGTCAGGCTCTCATGGAGGAAAATCTCTTCAAATATCTCCCGCATTCAACCCTTTCATCTGGTAGATAATTCTTCCTTCAATTCGCCAACTACTTCCACCCCAAATCTATCAAATCTGGTTCCTTACGTGTCTGGGAGAAGAAAAAAAAAGATCAGATCGAGCCCGAGGGTTAGATCTCATCTTAATTGTAAAATACTTCTCCAGATCTTTCTCACCAAATTTATATATCATAAATAACTGTCCTTTCTGCTTGACGTGTAAGAAATATCAAGAAATAATGAAGACTTGCACTTCTAGGATCTTTTCAATAAAAATTGGGGGAAAGTTATATTCAAACACATAGCTTTCGTTGATCTCTACTTTGAAATTGGGCCTTCCATGTGGAAGATTCAACTTAAAATGTGCCCGAGGCTTTCCTTTTGAGTTTTTACAACCTTTTGGAAAAAATGGAAAAAAATTCAATTTTACTCTGCATCACTTTCTTTGAGAAATGGGCCTAACACGTGTCCAACGATGGGCTCAATGGAAGCATGCTCCCTTTCTTTATTTTGATGCCTTTTTCACAAAAGGAAAGTTTTCCAAATTTCCTTCAGAAGTCTGCACCTCCACCATTGACCCCTACCTTAAAATTTGACTTATCCTTTGTCTAACTTGCGGGCCATTTTGATGCTTTTAACCCAAGGAGAAAAAAAATAAAAGTTTCCCCTGACAGCCCACTTTGCAGCCCTTTTGAGTTTTCAATATTGCCATGCATCTTAATGGTGCATCTCTGAGGTGGTTCCCAAAATTTGACACCCTAAATGAGCGCGGGCTCACCACATGTCCTAGCCCGACAATTTTTTTAAAATCATAGAGCTCAGCGAAAGGCGTCATGTGTCAGGGTTCGAGGAAGTCTCCTTTGGCTGTTTGAAAAGTCCAAGAAAAATGAAAACTGAGCGGAGGCTTCCAAGTGTCCTCTTGGTGCTTCTTAAAAGAAAAACCTTAGAGTCAGTTCCTGAACAAGAAAAGTCCCTCCACGTGTCCCAGACCTCCCAAATTTTTTTTTTTTGAAAACTCTAAGTATGGGAAGACCCAATGGGAGCCTCCACATGTCTCCATGGTGAAATTTCAAAATGGTGCCCAAGTTTGAGACCCTGAATGAGCGTGGGCACACCACGTGTCTATGTCCCACCAAACTGTATTAGCTATGTAAAAATTTGTTTAAGTTAGGGAAAGCAGCATAAACCTCCATGTGTTCTCCCAGTGCTACTCCAAGGCCAAACCAAAAAGTAAATCTTCAAATGAGAGTCATTCTTCCACGTAGATAGTTTTTTAAGTTGAGGTGATTCATAAATTTTTTGATCCTTCCTAGCCACATCCCACCAAAAGAGGACACGTTTCTTGTTGATGCAAGGATCTAAATTTAACCTAGAGAAACACCCGTCAAACTGTAAAATGTAGAAAAATGACCCTTTGAGCCCAAAGATGAAATTTTCCCCAAAGAAAGAGAATTTAGAAATGTTATAAGGCTTAAATACATTCCTCCAAGCTACATCCATTCATTTTTCTTCAATTATTTAGGGAGAAAATGATAACGACAGAAAATCCTGACTGTGGAGAATGGAAAGAATGGGAGAGATCGATTTTTTAGATGAAAATAGAATGGGAGACGCAAATTATAGACCTTTTCCTATGAACAAAGAATTGAGGAAATAATTTTTGATCTATACATGATGCTCAGCCTAGGAAAGGACTTATTACAGCAACAAAAGGAAAGTGGATACTTTTTAGGCACAATATGGGAAGATAAATGTGACAGAGACTATAAATCGATAGATTTAAATGGAAAAATGGCATGAGAAAAATTTAAGCACCAACATCAGCTCTGACTCGGGGATGGGAACTCCTTGTGAGTTCCACAAGAACAAAAGTAGACCAAGTGCCAAAAATATCCATTGGGCAAAGGAATCAGCTTGCAAAGCACAAAACCAAAACCGTCTCCTGAAAGCAAGCCGAGAAATAAGAAAAACTAGGTCACCAAGGACCAGAATGAACAAAAACACAAAATCATATGAGAACAAAGAACTATACAATCTATAAATGGATTATTCATTGATTAAGAGAAAACAATCAAGGAAAAATTTCAAGTGCCACCCATCCTAGATATGACCATGCCAGACAATACTGATATGTCTTTAACAGATGCTGAAATGATTGTTTCTCTTTCCCATCTAAGTTTCTAACTGACCATATTCTTTTAGGATTACCTCTCATTCCTGAGACATGTTTTTTTATCATCCTTCAAGGATGCATCAAACATCAAAGTCCCAGGAAAATCATCCTGATCATGACACCTGTATTGGTCAATTTCATATTCCCTGAAGACAACATAGCTCATAGAGTTTTCAACATCATTATCTGCATACAATACTTCATAAGAAGCATTGTTTCGGTCCTCAACAAGATATAACATTTTCTTCTCACCAGGTAACTTCACAAGGCTGCCCTCAATTGGAATAGTATCATAGGTCATGTCCATTTGAACACTCCCACCAGCACTTGCATCCCATTTTCTAAATAATAAAATACTGAACTTGGCTGGGAAATTAAAAATAAAAACATCAAGTTTTAGGTTCTTACCTAGGTAAGCTGTAATTTGTACCACTAAAGATTTCACACATCCCACCACTATCACTTATCTTTAATCCATGGCAGTGCACTTCCCATATGCTGCTGTTACATTGATATCCATCTCATTCATGACTTCTAGAGGCATAACATTGCATGATACCCCTGAGAAAAACATATAGTTGTGCAAAAATCTATCGTTAATGATTATTGTGGTGAATAATTGATCCACATTTAACTAATACTCCACCAAGGATGTCCCCAAATAGAACTCAGGGGGTTCATCCGGTTCCTCCAGTACTAGGGGTTTTCTTAACTCTGAAATAGCATGAGGAGTCTCAACATTTCTACATTGAATGAACTTTTTTCTCTAAACCCCAGATATTTGGATGCTCTACTCCTATGCTTAAGGATTTTAAGTAATTCAACAATAGGAACAAAAATCTTGATCTGACTCAAGATTTGGGATATGTCACAAGGAACATACTTGGGTAATGTAGTGTTAGGAGGAATTTTTACAAATTCTTCTGATGGCATAGGGTTTTTTACATTTTGAGCATGAGGAGGAGTGTAAATTTATTTTGGGATGGCAAGGCCTTTGGCAAATTCTTCTTTCTTAGGAGTCTCTTTTGGGATACTAGAAATTAAAGGAATCTTTAGCTTGGCCCGAGGCCCTTCCCCTTTAACAACCTTGCTTCTCGTGTTATACTCCTTCTCATGCCCAACCACAACATTCATTAACAATTGTTTTATCCTCTTTAGAAGGGATCCCTCCATCATAATTCTCAATCATTAGAGCTCCGAGGTACTCAAAATCATTATTAGGGATTTCAAAATCTTGTACCATATAAATTTCAGAAGTATGAGTGGGGGGAAGAGGTAATACCCGGTTAATACAATCCAAAAAACTTGCAACAGTTTTGGCACTTATCATCTCAGTTGAGGTTTCTCCCTGGTGTGAACTCATATAGGAATCCACGATGCATGCATCATCATTAGCTTCTACTTCTTCTTGTTGATTAATATTATAGGGAGCATGGGGCATGAAATATATGTCACAACAATCAATGACTTTTGTTTCATTAACAACAATAACTCTGGAAGCCAAAGGATCAAGTACCATTCTCTTTTTCCTAGCTTGGGACTATTTATTCTCAAATCCAGCAAGTCCCTTTCCTCTTTCATCATGTCTCTGGTCATTTATATGATGGTTTGTAAATTTCTTTGGGCCTTGTTACTTGTATTGACCTTGTGAACTCTGCCTAACTCCTTTCTCATCCTAGGCTAGTTTATAGGAGGTTTCTTTGACATCCCCTACTAATGTTTTCACCACTTCCTCTAAATCAGAAACCTTACTTGTTTGGGGTTTATTCGGGTTAACTAGATTCATGCAATCCCTCTTAGGAGGTTTTCTAATTTACTTGATATTGTTATCAATTTGCAAAGCCATAGTGAAGGCCTGCCTTAGATTGGTAGGGTTTTTGTCTCTCAAGTAGTATGCTGCCTTTTTATCAAATGCATCTGAATATTTTATCAAACATGACTCCTCACATGGTCTCAAGTTAATAGGAAATCTTATCAAAGTCTTATTGAATCTTGTGTTGGAATCATGTATTGACTCAGTAGGATTCTTTTTGATATTTTCAAATTTTGAAATAAGAAACCTAGGGTCTATCTGGTCACCTTATTACTATTTGAATGCATTGTTTATTTCATTCCAAGAATCAATAGAGTTATCTGGAAAATATTTATACCAGTACCTTGCATCCTCTTCCAAATTATGAACAAATAATTTGATGTATACGTCTTCAAAATCAATCTCAAATTCTTCCATCATGTTGATAAAGAGATTTAAATGTTGATCACTAGTTATAGCATTATTTCCCTAGAACTTTTCTAGTATGTTCCTTACATCTTGAGGAAATAAATTTGGATAACCAACCATTCCCACAAAATTTATAGGTCCAAAGGTGTTTACAACAAATGGATGTCTGGGTGGGGGATGGGTCATGTTGATTTGAGGAGGTGACGTTGGGGAAGAAAAAAACTGATAAGGGACAGAGGGTCTTTGAAATACATGAGTATAATTTTCTAAATGGATATCTCCTAAAAGCTATGTTTCTTGGAAAACCCTATCAATATTGGAAAACATAGGAGAAGAATGAGAAGCAAACCTATCAAATTAAAATGAAGGCCCCTCTCTAGATGGATATTTCAATTCTACAAATAGACTACCTGATTCAGAAGCACTTGAATGGAAATATTCGATGATAGGTTGATCACTTTCACTAATTGGGATCTCCTTTTTTGACTATTGTTCTCCCATAACTCTCCAGGATTTTCTTCCTTCTGAATTTGTGTTTCCTAGCTCTAGAAATAAAGTTCTAGCAGGATCCTTTAACAAGAGAGATCTTCTTCCTTCTATCTTTGCAAAGATTAGTAACAAATTTCTCTTGACAGAGGCTAAGACACCGGTATTTATCAAAATCAGATCAACAGGTAGTCGCCACTAAGTATTTCCATCGTACTTGTGCAAGTGCACTTAAAATATGATCTGTCAGATGTCTGTCAACACTAGAAACCTGAAACGGAATAATCTGACCTTATTTTTAGCAAGATTTATCAATGAAAACTAGTGCAAAAACTTGTAGAGAATGGAAAAGTTACACACAACACTTGTAACCTTGAAACTTCTTATAGGCCCAAACATAGGGTGAATTTGAAACAATATCATGGCACTTAGAACATATACGAAATGCTTACCAGGGTTTGAATATGAACTGTAATCACAATGTCTCCGGAAACAATGCCACTTGGGTGTTGGTACCCAAATTGATTCTCCCTCAAAGTCTAAGCAACATCACAAGTTTGACAGAAAGCTTAGAGACAGATAGATAATATTGAGTCATTTTGTAGCTGGGGATGAGATCTAACTGGCCCTCTATCACTCAAATGTGGAGAAATGGATAGCGCCCTCAAGAGGATTTGATCTATCCTCACTATTTTAGGTTGTTCCTTTCAACCAAGGTAAGAGAACCCTTTTGTATCCTGTTGTTTATGGAGGAGATGGAGATATCCTTCATTATGAAGTTCTTAAGGAGACCTTGAAGAAAATATAATCAATGCAACAAAAACTAACTCCCACGAGTTGTCACTATAGATAGTGGAGATATTTTCTGGGCAAGGTTCAAGCTACTAAAGACATTTGGAATCCTGATTATTTATACTTGTTTTGGTAGTTGATATTATGCATTTGTACACACATAGGACAAACAGGGGTAGTACAAGTAGGATTGGTTGTTTTAAATGAATGTTTTGGTGGGAGGTGAGGCAAAATGAACTTGATTTTCTAGATCTTTGAAATTTTTTTACAAAATGGAGAGCTTACAAAAAAATGGCTTCAAGATAGCTAAAATGTTCCTTTAACTAGAATGTGTGCTTTAGTGGAGGCCCATATCAGCACGTTTTCACATAAACTATGATATTCTAGCATGAAGGATCGAGTTAGAAGACTCAATAAAACATCAATATATAAGATCAGTCATGCTTGAGGTACACCTAGAGGCTTACAAACAATCTTTGTCAACAGATGAAAGAAAAGTGATTGTTAATTGTTTATTTCATTCCCAAATGAAATATCTTCTAAAAATGAAATTATAGATGCCACTAAACTATCACAAGGATTAATATTTGTGTGATTGAGAGGGATTTTGATAAAAGATTGCAACGGGAACAAGAAAAACCATTTGCAGACATTCAAAAATGAAGAAAACAAAATTTTTCCCAGAGTCAACACAAAATAACTCAAATTTGATTAAACTTATTAGTAGGGGAATGTTTCTAGAACAATCTCAGAGCTTGTCAATGGCTATACACTTGCAACTACCTTGACATGATCAAATTCAACACAAAAGAGATGTACAGGTTTCTCAAACAGTCCCTCAGAAAGATGGGTTCTATCAAGCTTTTTGTCTTAGAAAATCAGTCCCAACCTCTAACATTCCAACCATTTGCACGATAAACTCAAGGAATTTATAACATTTAATAACAAAATTTCCCCCCAAAAAGGTAGAAACATTCAATGTACTAGTGCTCGTCATGATCTTGATTTTGATTCCCAGAATCATATCTGTATAAATGTTGTCAGGCTCTTAGGGAGGGAAATCTCTTCAAATATCTCCCGCATTCAATTCTTTCATCAGGTAGATCATTCTTCTTTTAGTTCAGCAACTACTTCCGCCCCAAATCTGCCAAATCTGGCTCCTTGCATTCCCAGGAGAAGAAAAATGGAAGATCAAATTGAGCCTAAGGGTCAGATCTTATCTTAATGGTAAAATTCATCTTCAGATCTTTCTCACCAAATTTAGATATCAAAAATAACTCTCCTTTCTACTTGGCATGTAATAAATATCAAGAAATCACGAAGACTCACACTTCCAAGAGATTTTAAGTAAAAATGGAGGGAAAATTAGATTCAGAGACATAGTTGTCATTGATATCTACTTTGAATTTGGGCCATCCACATGGAAGATTCAACTTAAAATGGGCCCGGGGTTTCATTTTGAAAAAAACGGAAAAAAATTCCATTTTTCTCCACATCACCGCCTTTGAGAAATGGGTCTGACATGTGTCCAATGATGGGCTCAATGGAAGCGTGCTCCATTTCTTTACTTTGAACCCTTTTTCACAAAAGGAAATTTTTTCAAATTTCCTCCAAAAGTCTGCGCCTCTGCCGTTGACCCCTACCTCAAAATTTGATTTATCCTTTGTCAGGCTTGCGGGCCATTTTGACACTTTTAACCTAAGGAGGAAAAAAATCTAGGTTGCCCCCAACAGCCCACTTCCCCACCCTTTTTACTTTTCAATATTGTCATGCGTCTTAATAGCACATCTCTGAGGTGGTTCCCAAAAATTGAGACCCTGAATGAGCGTGGGCTCACCACGTGTCTTGGCCCAAAAAAAATTGTTTGAAAGCACATAACTCAGTGGAAGGCACCATGTGTCAGGGTCCGAGGTAGTCTCCTTTGGCTGTTTGAAAATCCCAAGCAAAATGGAAAGTGAGCGAAGGCTTTCAAGTGTCCTCCTGGTGCTTCTTCAAAGAAAAACCTAGGATCTAGTTCCCAAACAAGTGCGGTCCCTCCATGTTTTTCAAACCACCCAATTTTATTTTTTTTAAATTCGAAGTATGGGAAGACCCAGTGGGAGCCTCCATGTGTCTCCATGGCATAATTTCAAAATGGTGCCAAAGTTTTAGACTATGAATGAGCGCGGGCTCACCATGTGTCCTTGTCCTGCCAAACTGTATTAATTGCATAACAATTTGTCTAAGTTCTGGAAAAGCAGAAAAAACCTCTACATGTCCTCCCGATGCTTCTTCAAGGCCAAACCAAAAAAAAAAATCTTCAAATGAGCATTGTTCTTCCACGTAGATAGGTTTTTAAGTTGAGGCGATTCATAATTTTTTTGAAGTATCCTACCTAGCCGCATCCAACCAAAAGAGGCCATGTTTCTAGCTGATGCAAGGATGTAAATTTGACTGGGAGAAATGATTTTCAAACCGTAAAATGACCGTTTGAGCCCGGAGATGAAATTTTACCTAAGGGAAGAAAATTTAGAAATGTTAGAAGGCTCAAATACATTCCTCTAAGCTACATCCATTCATTTTTATTCTTCAGGGAAAAATCGACAAGGATAAAAAATCCCGACTGTGGAGAACAAAAAGAATGGGAGAGCCCAAGTTTTTAGATGAAAAGAGAACGGGAGACCCAAGTTACAGACATTTTAAGATGAACAAAGAAATGAGGAAACTATTTTGGATGTATACGTGATCCTCAACATATGAAAGGACTGATTACATCAACAAAAGGAAAGTGGAGAGTTTTGAGGCACACTATAGGAAGATAAAATGTGACAGATACTGTAAATTGATATATTTTCAATGGAAAAAATGGGCAAGAAAAATTTGAGCACCATTATATCCAACTCGAGAAGATGTATTTCCAGCCCAGATACAATGTTCGTCAAACCCTGATGAGATAGCTGACCATCCATGTTAGATTCCATGTCCAACCGTATGAGGTGGTCGTTAAACCATATTAGATGACCATCCATCAATATTGGTTGGCCCTTAAACCTAATGTTTATATGGTGAAGGTTAGATGACCGACCAAAACCTATCCAACACTACGAAACTTCATTCAACTTACAACAGTAGATTCACCTTTTCTGTGAAATTATTTTTTAGAGATTTTCGATCATTTCAAAAGTCCCTTTTGAATATTTTCCAACCTTTCTACAATAATTTTTAAGATGTTTTTTTTTTAAATTAACCATGAAGATGGGAGTAAGAATAAGATTGCAACCATATAAATGTCAAAGAATCAAATGTTTCCTTTTAGAATGTAAGCTGGGTTTTCTATCCAGTCACTAAATTAGTAGCCACATGTAGCTTTTAAAACAACCATCAAATATCCTTCCATAATTTGACATCTGAGGTATGGAAACTTGAATTTTTATCAAAAAATAATTTTTCTATTGTGCTGTGATCAATTGTAGAGCATGGAAATAAATTTGAGTCTTGCATATTAGAAAAACAACATAGGCTTCCATTTCAATCAGGGAAATCATGGAGGGAAAAAGAACCATTAGAGATAGTACATTCTAATTTATGTGCCCCTATGTAAATCCTCCCATTATGCAATAATTAATACTTCTTAACCTTGATAGATGATTATAGCAAAAAGATTTGGGTTTATTTCCTCAAGAATATATTTGAAGCATTTATGAAATTCAAACAATTAAAGGCTTTGGTTATGAAGAAAGGTGGAAATTTTGTAAAGGTCCTAAGAACTAACACATGTGGTGAGTATGTATCAAAATAATGTATAAATATTTGTTTACAAGAAGGCATTGAAATGCAATATATAGCTAGGTACACTCTACAACAAAATGGAGTGGTTGAGATAGATAATAGAACCATTCAAAACATGGCAAGAATCATGTTGAAAGAAAAAGGATTCTTAAATTAATATTGGGGTGAAAATCCATAAACACCAATGTATTTGATTAATATAATTCCAAAAAATGATGTACTTAACAAAATTTCATAAGAAGTGTGGACAAACACAAGTTATTACATGGAGCATTTAATTTATTTATTTTTTTGTTGTATATAATCTCGTTCCAATAAAAAAAAGATAAAAGTGTTTCACAGGTTATAATAAAGAATCAAAAGCATATATGTTGTATAATCCTATTATCAAAAAGGTTATCATTAGTAGAGATGTCGATTTCAATGAAAATCAGTAATGGGATGGAACTATTTGTAGCTCTGTGTGTAATAAAATAATGATACCAATATCTGAAATAGAAGGAATCCATGAAAGAGAAAATTTTAGCAGTGAAGGTGAAATAATCATATCCCAGCAAGATATATTTACAAAAGCTCCTCCCTCTTCATTAACATCACAAAATGTTCCATGGACAATTACCTCTAGCATTTCAATCTATCCCTCTGATGAGAGCTTGGATTCTACAATAGAATATCTTATGCCAAGAAATACAAATAACTTGAGGGAGATTTATGACAACATAATGTATGCTAATTGTTTAAGAAAATTTGAATTTTTCCTTCATGTCTCATAGTGATCCAACATTTTTTCAAGAAACTTTAAAAATAAAGAAATGGCTCAATGCCATGGATGACGAAATAGATGCAATAGAAAGGGATAATGCATGGGAGATAACTAATTTGCCTTTGGGAAAGCACCTAATAATATTTATAAGGATTTATAGGATAAAAAGTAAAGGAGGAGAATATATTTAAAGAAATAAAGAAAGAATGGATGTAAAAGGTTACAAGAAACAACCAAAAATATATTTTGATGAGACATTCATCCCCATAGGAAGAATGGAAACCATGTGAGCCATTTTGGCAATAACATACCAGCACAAGTGAAAGATTTATCAAATGGACGTGATGTGCGCCTTCGTAATTTTAGTACTCAATGAGGAGGTTATATATGTAAAACAACCACCTGAATATAAGATTGGAAGTGAAGAAGATAAAGTATATACATTGAAAAATGTGCTCTGTGGTCTCAAAAAAACACCTAGAGTATGTTACAACAAAATAGATTCTTATTTATCGTCAAATGGTTTTAGCAGAAGCTATAATGAGTCCACAATATACATCAAGGAGGTTCATTCTAAGATTTTGATTTATGTCCTATATGTAGATGATTTATTTTTTATGCCTAATGATGACATAATGATTGTTGATTTTTAAAAATCAATGAAGAAAAAGTTTTAAATGATGGATTTGGGGATATTAAAAAATTTCCTTCACATTGAAGTGAAGCAAATGGATCATGGGATATTCATCTCCCAATCCAAGTATGCCACAAAATTTTTAAAGAGGTTTAAAATTTTTAACAACAAACCTATCCTAACGACAACAACTACAATCCTAGGATTGAGAAAGGAATATTCCAGCAAAAGTGTAAAACTAAACTTATATAAGAGCATGATTAGAAGTTTGATGTGCTTAAAAGAAAATATGATGGATATAATGCATGCAGTAAGTTTAATTTCCAAATTTATGGTGTCCCCCACGGAAAAAAATTCTCAAGTAGGGAAGAGAATATTGAGATATGTGAATGGTAGTAGATACTATGGTATTCTATATGTTGCATCATGTAAACTAGATCTGATTAGTTATAATGACAGTGATTGGGTAGGAAGCATCGATTACAGGAAGAGTAGTTCATAGTATGTATTCCATATGGGTTTAGGAGCCATTTCATGGGAATCCAAGAATAAACCCATTGTTTCTCTTTCTACTATAGAAACTAAGTACATAGTAGAAAATGTAGTAGAATGTCAATCTATTTAATTGAAAAGGATACTTACAGATTTGAGTGAAACAAAAAAGAGAGGTAATACTATATTTTATTTTAATGTATCCTTTGTATTGGTACCAAAATTGATTCTCCTTCAGAATTTGAGTAGCACCACAAGTTTGGCAGGAAGCTTACAGACAAGCAGCGCATCTAGTGTGTAGTTTTGTAGTTGGGGATAAAATGCAGCTTGCTCTTTGTCACTCATATGTGGAGAAATGGGTGGCATCTTCAAGAGGATTTGACCTATCCTCACTACTTTATGGTTCTGCCTTTCAACTAGGGTTAGAGGACCCTTTTGTAGCCTATTTTTTGTGGAGGAGATGGAGATATCCTTCCTAGTGAAGTTATTAATAAGACCTTGGAGAAAATATGATCAATACAAAAAAACCTAACACTCACGAGTTGTCACTCTAGATAGTGGAGACATTTTCGAGGCAAGGTTAAGGCTACTAAAGACATTTGGAACCCTAATTGTTTTTGCATGTTTTTGCTATAAAAATTATGCATTTGTGCACGCACAGGAAAAACAGGGGTAGTATGGGTAGGATTGTTTGTTTTTAAATGAAATTTTGTGGGAGGTGAGGCAGAATGAACTTGATTTTCTAGATCTCTAAGAACTCTTACAAAATGAAAAGATTAGACAAAAAAATGCTTTAGAATAGCTAAAATGTTCCTTTAACCAGAATATTTGCTTCAATGGATGCCTAGATTAGCACGTTATCACACAAAATTTAAGAGTTCAATATGAAGGCTCAAATTTAAAAACTTAACTGAACATCATCAATCTCTGTTTCATCATGCCTAAGATACCCTCAAAGGATAAAAAACAATATTATAGTCATGCTAGGATTCACAATGATTTTAAATTTGTTTATTTCACTATCAAATGAAATCTCTTATAATAAATGAAATTAAAAATTCCACCAAACTATCACAAGGATAAGATTTTGTGTGATTTACAAAGATTTCAATGAAATATTGCAATGGGAACAAGAAAAACCATTTCCAGACACTCAGAAATGAAACAAACATAATTTTCTCAAGATCAACATAAAATAAGTCAGATTTGATTAAATTCATTAGCGGGGGAAATTTTCTACAACAATCTTATAGCTTGTCAATGGTTTTACACTCGCAACCACCTTGACATGATCAAATTTAATACAAAAGAGATAAAAAGGTTTCTCATATGGTTTATCTGAAAGACGGGATTTTTCAAATTTCCTCTTGGGATTTTTCTGATCTCAAACACTCCAACTATTTGCACGATAAATTCATGCAATTTATAACATTTTACACATAGTTTCCGTTCAAAAACCCAAACATTGAGTGTACTAGTACTTTTCATGATCTCGATCACGATACCCAGAATCAAATCTGTAAAAAGGTGTAAGGTGCTTAAAGGGGCTTATCTCTTAGAATATCTCTCGCATTTAACTTCTCCTTCTAATAGATCACTCTTCCTTCTACTTGCCAACCACTTCTGCCCCTAATCTATCAAATCTGGTTGTTTGCATGCCTAAGAAGGAAAAATCAAAGATCAGATCGAGCCCAAGGTTCAGATCTCATCATAATGTTAAAAGACGTCTCTAGATCTTCCCCTAAAAATTTAGATATCAAATTAACTCTCCTCTTTGTTTGGCGTTTAGGAAATATCAATAAATCATGAAGGCTCACATCTCTAAGAGATTTTTAGTAAAAATGGGGGGAAAATTAGATATAGATGCACAACTGTCATTGATCGCTACTTTGAATTTGGGGTGTCCACATGCGAAGATTCAATTTAAAATGGATCAGGGGGTTCGTTTTGACCTTTTACAACCTTTTGAAAATATGGAAAAAATTCCCATTTATCTCCACCCCTCTGCCTTCGAAGAAATGGGCCTGACAAGTGATCCCAATGTGGGTCCTAGTGGAAACATGCACTCTCTTTTTATACTTTAGCTCCTTTTTTCACAAAAGGAAAATTTTCCAAATTTCCCCTGAAACTTTGTACCTCCACTATTGACTCTAAGAAATTTTTGACTAATTCTTTGTCGGGCCTGTGAGCCATTTTGATGTTTTAATCCTTCTGATGATAAGAGGAAAAAAATCCAAGTTTCCCTCAATGGTATGCTTCCCCACCTTTTGGCTTGTCAAAGGAAACCTTGACCTCCCTTTTGTCAAGCTTAAGGGCCAATTTGATATTTTAATCCTTAAGAGGCAAAAAATCCAAGTTTCCCCCGATGGTCCACTTCCCCGCCTTTTGAGTTTTACAAACTACCATGCATCACAATGGCACATCTTGAGATGGTCCCCAAAAGTTGAGATCTTGAATGAGCGTGGGATCACCACGTGTCTTGGCCTGAAAAATATTGGTTTGAAGGCTTAAAGAGCAATGGAAGGAACCATGTGTTAGGGTCTGAGGCAATCTCCTTTGGCTATTGAAAAGTCCAAGAAAAATGTAATGTGAGTGGAGGCCTCCAAGTGTCCTCCTAGTGCTTCTTTAAAATAAAACTTAAGGGCCAGTTCTAAACATGTGCGGTCTCTCCACGAGTCCCAGGATGCTCAAAAAATAGTTAGAAAAATCTAAGTATGGTAAGACCTGGTGGAAGCCTCCACGCATCCCACTGGCACAATTTCAAAATGGTGTCCAAGTTTAAGAACTTGAATGAGCATGGGCTCACCACATGTCCCTATCCCGCCAAACTGTATTAGTTGCATAAATTTTTTTCAAAGTTTGGGAAAATTAGAAGAAACCTCCACATGTCCTTCTGGCACTACTCAAAGGTTAAATCAAAAAGCAAATCTCAAAATGAGTTTCATTCTCCCATGTAGACAAAATTTTAAGTTGAGGCAATTTATAAATTTTTTGAAGTAACCTGCCATGCCATGTCCAACAAAAAGGGACCACGTTTCCTATTGATGTATGGATGTAAATTTGACTAGGAGAAACACCCGTTAAACCGTAAAATGCAGAAAAATGACAATTTTAGTCTGGAGATGAAATTTTCTCCAAGGACAGAGAATTTAGAAATTTTTATAAGGCTCAAATACATTCATCCGAGCTACATGCATTCATTTTTCTTCAATTATTTAGGGCATAACAAATAAGGACATCAAATACGCATTGTGGAAAATGGAAATAATGGGAGAGTTCGAGTTTTTAGATGAACAAAGAATGGGAGACCCAAAATATAGACCCTTTCCAGAAAAATAGAGAAACATGGAAAAAATTATGGATCCATACGTGATCCTTGGCCCAGGAATGGATTGATTATGGAAACAAAGGAAGGCAAAGACTTCTCAGGCACAATAGGAGGAGATAAAATATGGTAGAGGCTGTAAATTGATATATTTTCAATAGAAAAATGGGGTGAAACTATTTTGAGCACCAACATTGGCTCTGACTTAGGGATGGGCACTCCTTGCAAGTGCCACAAGAAAAAGGTAGACCAAGTGCCAAAAATATCCATTGGGAAAAGGAGTCAGCTTACAGAGTAGAGAAACAGAGCCATCTCCCAAAAATGAACAGAGAAACCATCAAAAATAGGTCACCAAGGAATAGAATGAGAAAAAATAGGAAACAAACAACAATCTATAACATGTACAAAATATGTTTTACCTTGATTCTAGGGAATTAATCCAAGAAATGCTTCAAATTCTTACCATTAACAGGTAGTTTGAACAATTCCTCATCCAAGTCCTTCAAGAATAAGGTATGCTTACAAATCCTAATATTAATGGAGTAAGGGCCCATCCATAATGCATAAAACTTTCCATGCTTTCCCTTATCTTCATTCCTGCTATCCCATAGCAGCAAAATATCTCTAACATTGAAAGCTCTGGGAGTGACCTTCTTGTCAAATAACTTCTTCAAATTTTCTTTGATCTTTACATGCCTCTGGTGGGATTCCCTCCTTTCCTCATCAAGTTCAACTATTTGGTTAATGCGAGCATCATATGGACTAACCTCTTGATCTTCGAGCTATTGAATGAACTGATATGAGGATAGTTGCTTATGCAGCGGCAGCAGGGCTAGAGTTCTATACACCAACACAAATGGAATCTTTCCAGTAGCTCTCTTGACAGTGATTCTATTATCCCAAACAATAAACTTAAATTTTTCACCCCATTTCCTTTTGTTCAGCTACAAGGTTCTTCTAATAATTTTCAACAAGTTTTTATTATAGTACTCATCTTGTCCATTCCCTCGGGGATTGTAATTAGAATCATATGTCAAGTTGATCCCATACTCTTTGTACATTGCCACCATATGTTTAGCTCCGAAAATCGTGGCATTGTCAGCTATAATTTTAATTTTCACTCCAAACCCACAGATAATATGGTTCAGCACAAAATCCATGACAATTTGGCGTGTTTCCTTCTTTTTGGGAATTACCTCCACTAATTTAGTAAAGTAGTCAGTGGCCACAAGAATCCACTTATGGTGAGCACTTGAAGGGTCTAAAATTTCACCAATGAAATCCATTCCCCATTTCTTGAATGGGGCTTCAATTAATACATGTGACAAAGGCATGGAGTCTAAAGTTGTCACTCTTTTAGATAAATGCTAGAAAATATCACATCTTCTAACCAACAAGGTTGTATCCTTAAAGAGAGTTTGCCTCCAATAACCAACCCTCATTGATCTTGTGTGTTGTGACTCTTGAAGCAAAATTCCCACCACAAACTCCTCCATAGAAATCAGCAATTAACTTGGGGGCTTCATCTTTAGTAATGCACCTTAAGAGGACTCCCTTAGAGGTTCTTCAAAGCTAACCCATAATCAGTAATGACATATTTCTGGGAGGCCAACTTAATAGCTCTTTTTTGGTTCTTACTCAAATACTCAAGGTAGTATAAATGTCTGAGATAAAAAATTACATCTTTGTACCACTCAGAACTCATCAACTTTTAATAAATACCTGATTTTTCCTCTTCTACCTCATTTATCTCAATATTTTGCAAGTTTCTCTCAGCCATAAGCTTAGCCAAGCCCAAACCCCTTAATAACTTTGTGGTTTGGATATCCATTTCATATTCTTGCAACTTGTTCACCCATCTTCATCTTTTTCTTGATACCTCCATCTCTGATAAGATGTCCTTTACCATGGTGTGGGGAACATAGGAAACCACTTTAGAGATTAGAATGTAAGGAATGAAAACCTTTTTTGCTTTTACCAAGGAAAATAATTGCTTCTCCATAATAGTGTATTTCAGCTCAGCCCCCTACAATGCCTTACTAAAAAAGGAAATTGGCCTCTCAACCCCTTCATCATCTTTTTGCAACAGGACAGATACAATAGTATTCTCTAAAGAAAAATAAAATATTTGAAAAGGCTTCTTAGAATCTGGAGTTGCTAGAACAGTTGCATGCTTTAATGCCTCTTTAATCCCATTCAAATCTTGAATTGCATCCTCTTTCCACTTGACGACCTAGTCCTTATTTAACATGGAAGTAATTGGAATGGTCAACAAAACAAAGTTTGATATGAATCTTTTGATGAATTTTATCTGCCCAAAGAAGGATTGAATTCCTTTCTTGATTCTTGGAATTGGGGCCTTGCTGATGGCCTCTACCCTTTCTGGATCAATCATCACCCCTTCTTGTGACACAATATGACCAAGAAACTTTTCCTTATCCACTCCAAAATGGCACTTCTTTGGATTGAGATAAATTCCATATTCTCTACATCTTATCAACATTTTTTCCAAGTGCTGCAAGTGATCACATCTCTTCCTAGAAAACATAGTTACAACATCTTGGTAAACAACAATAAATTCATTGATGTTACTAGGAAAAGCAACATCCATTGCTCTTTGAAAGGTGGCTCCAGCATTCATCAAATCAAAAGTCATCCTGACATATACATAAGTTCCCCAGGGAGTAGTAAAGGCTATCTTGATCCTTTCTAATTCCTTCACCAAAACTTAATTATAACCAGAGAAACCATCTAAGGTGGAAAGCAACTCAGAACCACTCACTAATTGCGGCATGTTTTCCATGTTCGGTAAAGGATAATTATCCTTCATGGATGCTCTATTTAGATTCCTAAAATCCACACACATCCTGATGTCACCATTCTTCTTTCTAACTGGTACTAAATTTATAACCCAAGAAGAATACTTTGTGGGGTGAATAATCCCTCCATCTCTTAGCTTCTTCAGTTCCTCTTGCATTTTAAGAGACACAAGTGGATTGATTGGCCTTTGTTTCTACCTGAATGGATTTTCATTGGACTCCAAGGGAATCTCATGATGAAACAAATCCTCTTTGTATGCCTTTAGTTCATAATATGTCCAAGCTAGGCAATCTTGATATTATTTTAACAATTGGATGTAGGAATGATTCTCCTCCTTGCTGAGATTTCTTCCTAACCAAATTTTCCTTGGCTTCACCTTTGTACCAAGATCATGCTCCTCAAAATCCCTTGAGGCTACTATATGTGAGTTAATAATGCAATCAACATTACCAAAGTTTTATTCAAGAGCAACCAGCCCTATAGGAATGGTATTAGTTTTTAGTTGGATGATGTATTTAGAAAACAAGGTTTCATTTCCCTCTAATACACACACCATTGGATCCCAATCAATGTATTGATTAGCAAACTATCGTTTATTATACATAAATCTTCTGACCTGAGAATCATCATAAAATCTTTCCAGTGTTTAATATTGTCAGGGACAGAAGGTCTTGTGAATACTTCAACATCATATTCACAATATGGGGACCTTGCACAATTGTCAAACCGAGATCCCAACACTGCAAGTTTTTCTACCAACTCATTGAACTTTCTATCATGATGCAAAATGTTGAATGAATCAAACATCTAAATAAGATCCCAAACTACATGCTTATATTTTTTTATTCGACGAATTTTTGTGGCATAAAGTTTTCTGACTTGCTTAACAATTAATTTTGAATCCCCTTTGACAATAATGTGTTTGACACCATATTTCCAAGTAATTATTAAACCTAACAATAGTGCCTCATACTCAAAAATGTTGTTAGTACACTCAAAGTTGATTTTGAAGGAAAAACAAACTCTTCATGGCCCAGACAAATCAGAACATCACCAAGACCATTTCCAAACCTAGAGCAAGCTCCATCAAAAAATAAAGTCCAAGGAGAGCCTTCCTATCTAAGAAACTTCCATCAACAAATCCTACAAAGTTATCAACATCAAAATTTGTGTACAATAATTCATAGGATGTATTGTTGTGATCTTCAATAAGATGCAACATATTCTCTTCTCCATACAACCTCACAAGGCTGCCCTCAATTGGAATGGTGGCATAGGACATATCCATCTCCACACTCCCACCAACACTTGCAGCTCATTTTCTATACAACCACATACCCCACTTGGCTGGGCAATCAACAATGAATACATCAAGCTTAAGGTTCTTACCTGGGTAAGCTACAAGTTGCACCACCAAACCCTTCACACATCCCACCACTGGAACCTCTATGGAGTCCATGGAAGTGCACTTCCCATATGTCATTATTACTTTGATATCCATCTCATTCATAACTTCCAGAGGCATAACATTGCATGATGCCCCTTAGTCAAACATGCAGTCGTGTAGCAGTCTGTCCTTAATGATTAGAGTGGGGAAGAACAAATCCACATTTAGCTGCGACTCCACCAAGGATGTCCCCAAATAGACCTCAGATGGTTCACCTAGTTCCTCCAATGTTGGTGGTGTCTCTAACTCTTCAATGATTAGGGGATTCTCCACAATATTTACATTTCTTCATAGGGCAATCTTCTCCTCTTTCAATCTCAAGTATTCAAATATTCTCCTTTTGTGCTTAGGAATTCTAAGCAACTCAACAATTGGAACTGAAATCTTGATCTAACTCAGTACTTGTGCAATATCATATGGGACATTCTTTGGAAAGGCAACATTCGAAGGGAGATTAGCAAATTCATCAGATGACATAGGTTTCTTGACAATTTGGGCATGAGGAGAATTATGACTACAACAGGGCCTTTGACAGATGCATCTTTCTTAGGAGCATATTTAGGAATGTTTGAAAGAAAGGAAGTTTTTGGCTTGGCATGAGGCCTTGTCCCTTTGACAACCTTACTTCTTGTGTTATATTTCTCCTCTTGGGAAACAACACCATTCATCAACAACTACATGTATTCCTCAGAAGGGACCCCTCCATCATACTTCTTTATCATTAGAGATCTTAAATACTCAAAGTTAGTATTAGGTATCTCAAAATCTTGTACAATATCTACTTATAAAGTATGAGAGGGAGGAAGAAGTAGTACCCTATGAATGCAGTCCCAATAAATGGCAGCAGTCTGACCACCGATCACTTTAGTTGAAGTTGCCCCTTATTGTGAGCCTATGGAGCAACCCATCATAGAAACATCATCATCATTATCATCATCAGCTTCTTCTTCTTGTTGTTGATCTACTTCACATGGAGCATGGAACATGAAACATTTGTCACACCAATAAATGATCTCTGTTTCTTCCACAACAAAAGCTATGACAGCCAAAGGATAAGGCACCATTATACTTTTGCTGCCTTGGGGATGTTTATTTCCAAATCCAACATTTCCCTTGCATCTGTCATCAAATATCTGCTCATTTCTATGATGATTTATAAATCTATCTAGGCCTTTTTTCTTGTATTGACCTTGTGAAATTACCCAACTCCTTTCTTAGCCTGGGCTAGTTTGTAGGAGATTTCTTTGACATCTACTGCCAAAATTTTCACAACCTCCTCTAAATCAGAATCTTTACTTGTTTGAGGTTTTTCCGGGTTAACCCGATTCACACCATCCCTCTTATGAGGTTTTCCAATTGCCTTGATATTATTCTCGATTTGTAGAGCCATAGTGAAGGCCTTCCTCAAATTGGTAGGGTTCTTGTTCCTCAAGTGGTAAGCAGCCTTTTTGTCAAATGCATATAAATATTTGATCAAACATGATTCATCACATGGCCTCAAGTTAACAGGTAACCTTCTCAAAGTCTTATTGAATCTTGTATTTAAATCATGTACTTACTCATTAGGACTCTTTTTGATATTTTAAAATTTTGACAAAAGAAACCTAGGGTCTATTTTATCACCATATTGTAATCTTAATACATTATTCATCTCATTCCATGAATCAATAGAGTTATCTAGAAAATATTTATACCAGTCCCTCGCATCCTCTTCTAAAGTATGACCAAACAATTTGATGTATACATATTCAAAATCAATCTCAAAGTCTTCCATCATATTGATAAAAAGCTTTAAATGTTGATCACTAGTTATAACATTATTTCCTTGGAACTTTGGTATTCTGTTCCTTACATCTTGAGGAACTGTATTTGGATAACTAGCCATTCCCACAAAATCTATAGTTCCAAAGGTATTTACAACAAATGAAGGTCTGGGTGGGGGATGGACCATGTTGATTCGAGGAGGTGACCTTGGGGAAGAGAAAATATGACAAGGGAGAAAGGGCCTTTGAAACACATGATTATAACTTTCAAAATGGATATCTCTTGAGGATTGTGTTTCTTGAAAAACTCTATCAACTTTGGAAAACACAAGGGTAGAATGAGAAGCAAACTTTTCAAATTTAAATGAAGGCCCCTCTCCAGATGGAGAATTCAATTACACAAAGAGACTACCTGATTTAGAAGCACTTGAATGGAAATCTTCAATGATAGGCCGTTCACTTTCATTAATGGGGATCTCCTTTCTTGACTGTTGTTCTCCCACAACTCTCCAGGATCTTCTTACTTTTGACTTTGTTTTTCCTATCTTTGGAAATTTTTTCCTAGCAAGATCCTTAGAGAAGAAAGATCTTCTTCCTTCCATATTTGAAAAGATTAGTAACAAATCTCACTTGATAGAGGTTAGGAAACTGGTATTTAGAAAAAATTAGATCAACGGGGATTTTCTACTAAGTATTTCTACCTTAGTTGTGCAAATGCACTAAATATATGATCTTTCAAATGTTTGTCAACGCTAGAAACTATAAACGAAAGATATAACCTTCGTTTTACCAAGATTTATCAATGAATACTAGAGAAAAACTGTAGAGACTTGAAAAATTGCACACAAAACTTGTAAATTTGAAACTTCTTATAGGGCCAAACACAAGATGATGTTGAAACAAGGTTCTGGCACTTATAGCATATAAAAAATACTTACCAGGGTTAGAGTATGAACTGTAATCACAATTTCCCTGCAACGGTGCCAAACAGGTGTTGGTACCCATATTGATACTCCTTTAGAAGCTGAGTAGCATCAAAATTTTGGATGGAAGCTTAGAGACAAGCAGAGCATGTAGTGTGTCATTTTGTAGCCGGGGATAAAATGCAGCTTTCTCTTTGTCACTCAGATGTGGAGAAATGGGTAGCACCTTCAAGAGGATTTTACCTATCCTCACTACTTTATGGTTATGCCTTTCAACTAAGGTGAGAGGACCCTTTTGTAGCCTACTGTTTATGGAGGAGATGGAGATATCCTTCCTAGTGAAGTTATTAAGAAGACCTTGGAGAAAATATGATCAATACTAAAAAACCTAACTCTCACAAGTTGTCACTTTAGATAGTGGAGATATTTTCTAGGAAACGTTCAGGCTAGTAAAGACATATTGAATCCTAATTATTTTTACATGTTTTGGTGATAGAAATGAATCATTTGTGCACACACAGGACAAAACACGGGTACTATGGGTAGGATTGGTTGTTTTTAAATGAATTTTGGTGGGAGGTGAGGTAGAATGAATTCAGTTTGTGAGATCTTTGAGAACTCTTACAAAATGGATAGGTTAGACAATAAAATGCTTCAGAATAGATAAAATGTTCCTTTAACTAGAATATGTGCTTCAATTGAGGCCCAGATCATCAAGTTATCACACAAACTTTAGGATTTCAATAAGAAGGATCAAATTGAAAAACTTAACTAAACATCATCAATCTCTATTTCATCATGCCTAAAATACCCTCAAAGGCTAACAAATAATCTTATAGTCATGCTAAGAGTCACAATGATTTTAATTTTTTTTATTTAACTATCAAATGAAATATCTTATGATAATTGAAATTGTAAATGCAACCAAACTATCACAAGGATAAGATCTTGTGTGATTTACAAAGATTTCAATGTAAGATTATAATGGGAATAAGAAAAACTATTTGTAGACACTCAAAAATGAAGTAGACACAATTTTTGTCAAGATCAACAAAGAATAAATCATATTTTATTAAATTCATCAGCAGGGGAAATTTTCTAGAACAATATCAGATGTTGTCAATGGCTATACACTCGCAACCACCTTGACATGATCAAATTTAATACAAAAGAGATAAACATGTTTCTCACACGGTTTCTCAGAAAGACGGGCTCTATCAAATTTTCCTCTTAGGATTTTTCTGACCTCTAACACTCCAATAATTTTCATGATAAATTCATGTAATTTGTAACATTTTAACACAGATTTTCCCCCCCAAAAACCCAACATTGAGTGTACTAGTGCTTTCCATGATCTTGATCATGATTCCCCGAATCAGATCTGTAAAAAGGTGTTAGGTTCTCAGAGGGAATATCTCCTCGAATATCTCCCACATTCATATCATCCTTCTGGTAGATCACTCTTCTTTCTACTCGCCAACCACTTATGCCCCTAATATGTCAAATATGGTTCTTTACATGCCTGGGAAGGAAAAATGGAAGATCAAATCGAGCCCAAGGGTCAGATCTTATCTTAATGGTAAAATATGTCTCTAGATCTTCCGCACTAAATTTAGATATCAATTAACTCTCCTCTCTATTTGGCATGTAGGAAATATCAAGAAATCATGAATATTCACATCTCTAGGAGATTTTTAGTAAAAATGGGGGGAAATTCAGATACAGACGCACAACTGTCATTGATCTCTACTTTGAATTTGGGCCATCCACGTGGAAGATTTAATTTAAAATGGGCCTGGGGGATCCTTTTGACGTTTTACAACCTTTTTAAACAATGCAAAAAATTCATATTCTACTCTGCCCCTCCGCCTTTGAAAAATGGGCCTGACAGGTATCCAAATGTGGGACCCAGTTGAAATGCACTCTCTTTTTATAGTTTAGCTCCTTTTTTCACAAAAGGAAAATTTTCCAAATTTCCCCTAAAATTCTGCACCTCCGCCGTTGACTCTAAGAAAATTTTGACTGATCCTTTGTCAGACGTGCATGCCATTTTGATGTTTTAATCCTTTTGATGACTAGTGGGGAAAAAAACAAGTTTCCCCCGATGGTCTGCTTCCCCACATTTTGGATTTTCAAAGCCAACCTTGACCTTTCTTTTTTCAGGCTTACAGACAATTTTTATATTTTAATCCTTAAGAGGAAAAAAATCTAGGTTTCCCCCGATGGTCCACTACCACGCATCACAATGGCGCATTGTGAGATGGTCCCAAAAAGTTGATACCTTGAATAAGTGCGGGATCACCACGTATCTTGGCCTAAAAAATTGGTTTGAAGGCTTAAAGCTCAATGGAAGGCACCATGTGTCAGGGTCCGAGGCAATCTCCTTTGGCCATTCAAAAGTGCAAGAAAAATGCAAAATGAGCGGAGGCCTCCAAGTGTCCTCCTAGTGCTTCTTTAAAATAAAACTCAAGGGCTAGTCCCAAACATGTGCGGTCTCTCCAAATGTCCCAGGCCACTCAAAAAATAGTTAGAAAAGTCTAAGTATGGTAAGACCTAGCAGAAGCCTCCACGCATCCCCATGGCGCAATTCCAAAATGGTGCCCAAGTTTAAGACCCTGAATGAGTGTGGGCTCACCATGTGTCCCTATCCTGCCAAACTATATTAGCTGCATAATTTCTTTTCTAAGTCTGGAAAATGAAACAGAAATCTCCACCTATCCTCCCGGTGCTACTCCAAGGCCAAACCAAAAAGCAAATCTTCAAATGAGTGACGTTATCCCACGTAGACAGGTTTTTAAGTTGAGGTGATTCAAAAAAAAATTTAAGTACCCTGTCGAGTCACGTCCAACCAAAAGAGGTCATGTTTCCTGTTGATGCAAGGATGTAAATTTGAATGGAAGAAATGCCCATCAAATCATAAAATGCAGAAAAATGACCATTTGAGTCTAGAGATGAAATTTTCTCCAAGGACGAAGAATTTAGAAATATTACAAGACTCAAATACATTCCTCCGAGATACATCCATTCATTTTTATTCAAGTATTTATGGTAAAAATGACAAGGACAACAAATCTCGACTGTGGAAAATGGAAAGAACGAGAGAACCCAAGTTTTTAGATGAAAAGAGAATGGGAGACCCAAATTACAAACCCTTTCCAGATAAACAAAGAAACAAGGAAAGAACTATGGATCCTTACGTGATCCTTGGCCTAGGAACAGATTGATTGTGGCAACAAAAGGAAGGAAAAGACTTCTCAAGCACAACACGGGGAGATAAAATATGGTAGATGCCATAAATTGATAGATTTTCAATGGAAAAATGGGGAAAAACTATTTTGAGCACCAACACTCTGTAGATTTGACTAAGAATAAAGTATACCATGGACGAATCAAACATATTGAGATGTGCTATCATTTTATTAAATAATTTGTGGAGCATGGAGAGATTATACTCCAGTATTGTGGATCTGAACAACAACTAGTAGATATATTTTCCAAATCATTACCAAAAACAACTTTTGAACATCTAAGAGAAGGCTTGGGTGTCATGGATTCAACAAAAGTAATCTCTGGACCAACCATAGTTAGCTCTAGACGAGATGCAATCATATTTGAATGAGTTCTAGACCAAGTTGTGGACTAGTTACAACAAGCTCCAAATGAAACTCTGTATAGTTACATGACCTAAGTACAAGAATTTTTGCTGGTGGTTGTGATGAAGGCTATTTTTTACAAATATAATCCCAACCACCACTAATTAACGCTCATTCCAAGAGGGAATTTTGTTTCCAAATTTCAAAAATCCACTTTTAATGAGGTTAGTTGGGAAATCCTTAAAATTATTAAAAAATTAGAAAGAAAATTTCCATATTTTTTGCAGCCGTATGGAGGAAGAATCAATTAGCAAGAAAATACAAAAATGAGCAACATCTATATGAGTTTTTCCAGCAGCAAAAGAAAACAAAGGAAACAGATAATATAGTAGCAATTGTGTATTTTGTAGGTGGATATCCAGTAGCAGGTAAAGGAAAAAATAAAAGAAATGTACAAAGGGCAAATACGAATATATATACAATAGTATATATTGCTTTTGTAAATCAATTTTTTGGTTGATAATAGAAGAAAGAAATTCCATATTTTATTTGTCTTCTTTTGTTATGGACTACTATTATGTTTTATTCTCTAGTTTTATATCATTTTGATTTATGGGTCTAAAAGTAATGCTCTATTTTTATATATTCTTGTGTCTAAATATTTATATTTGGTGCTCCTCCCTACATCCTCAAACAACAATAAATTGTAAATGAGTGTGTATTTCCGTACATCGGATATTATAATAAACATTTAGGAATGAAGGATTGTAAATAAGGAAGGTAACATAAGAAGGGAAATAATTAATTTCCTTTAGCCATGGTATTGCAGTTCTCCTATCCAAATGATTCATGTGTCATAATTCTATAAAGGAAGACAATTGTTAATAGACATGTACAACAAAACAATTCCTGTATGATACAATCATAAAGAAAATAAATGTTCATTTACTTTCTCGAATAATTAATATAATTATGATACCACATGAGATAATCTAATAATATTGATGAGATAACAACATGCATTTAAAAATGGAAAACAATTAATAGATTTGGATCTAGTACACTTAATGTTCTCTCAAATCCTTAATGAAATCAGCCCAATAGAGATTTTGAGAAGAAATTACCCTCAAACTCCTCAATCTGTTTTTAATCAGGCCTTTCTTTATAACATTGAGAAATCCTGAAATAATTCATCTAAGCTTTGAAGTTTTGGTTTTTAGGTTAATAGGAAGGAAAACAAATTTGAACCATCAATCTACATTCCTTATCAAGAGATCAAAATACCTTTTAATCAATCTGTGATTTTTCCCATAACCCATATGGGTGCATGCTTCTATTTTGGGTTTAATTATATAAACAATTAATCTATGTATGCATGTGGGCACTAAAGTATATAAATATAAATAATATATATTTTTATTTTAATTAGAATATTTTATAGCCATTTCGAATAGTTCCCTTCGGGATTAATGTGCATAAAATTAATAAAATGACAAATTTATTTTAAAATAAAGTGACATATCTAATAAGTAGGGGTATTTTATATTTTTCATTTATTTATTTCTAGTTTTTTTATATTTCGGAGAATGTATTTATTTATTTTGATTGAATGTCAAAATATTACAATTTAGAATTTGCTTATATAGATTATAATAAAATTACAATATTGAGCACTAAATTAGTGATCACGTTTAGCTAAATAGTTATGATTAAAGTATTAGCATGCATAAATTATAGCCTAATATTTAGGGATTATGTAGTTAGCATTTAGGATTATGTAGCTAGCATTTAGGGAAGTTGTTTTTTTTTTTTTACAGTACATTAGATGATATGCTTATGTGCTGGCAATGTTGTCCATCTGTAGGATGAAGAGTAGAGATAGGGTAGTTTGAGTTTCAGTTTGAATAAGACTATGTTTATTGTTATTCTATAAATATTATATTCTCTGATTTAGTAGAGCACGAAATAAGAATAAGAAATAGATCAAAACTGTAGTTGCATTTCTTTGTTTTGCTTAAGAGTGCTAATATTTTTCATGGTATCAGAGCAGTTTTGTGAAGTGTTGTTGCAAAGAAGTATAAGAAGTTTAAGACAGAGAGATGGCCACATTTGTTGCTGTTGTCCACTTAAAATTCAGCTACTCTTATGAAGGTGAAAATTTAAAATTTTGAGGTTAAGTGTCTGTTCTGTTGCGCTGGTAATGTGAAAATGCCAAGAAATGGGAGAAAATGTGCGTTTTTGGGTCATTTTGTGTGTTTTTTCCCGAGCATGTCCGACATTTTTATCTCGCATGTCCCAAAGTTCAATTGGGCCCTCCATTCCCCGATCGGCCTGTTTTCCCCGAAGTCTGTTCTTTTTCGGGTCCATCGGAACTTTTTGTCCCAAATGTCCCAAGTTCGTCCAAACCAAGTGTTCCATTTTCAGCCCGAATCGGCCGAACTGTCGTACGTCACGCTTTTCACGTCCCAACTGTTTGTCCCGTGTGTTCCAAAAGCATTTGTGCATCTTTTCCCCGTATCGCCCGAATCGGCTGAGTCACGTACTTCACGTTTTCGCATCCCTCATGTCCCAAATGAACCAAAGTGCCATTCATGCTAATTTTTCCCGCTCTACCTGAATATCTTGCTTTTCAAATTGGTAGGTATGTATTTAATGCACATTTATTACCTTTCTCTCTCCTAAACGACTATATAACGAGCGAACCCCCTATGCATTTTTCACACTGCTTTCATGCTATCTTTTGCTCAAACCTTTGCAATCTAAATTCCTGCACGCATATCCGTTTTCAGCTGCAATCCCTTCCCAAGTCTAGCTTGCAGCTCCGCCCTCCGAATTACTACCAACATGAAGATTAAATTTTAGGGTCAGGAACAAATCTCACCACTACAGTCTGTCGTTCCTGATATAGGGGACAGTGAGGTTCGCCACCTTGAATTTGGCAATTTTTGGTCGAGGATGATAGATGCAAACCCTACACCAATGGCATGGATGATTCACCACAGTGGTTTGGCTTTCGCTCGAGGTTTCCCAATCTCGATGCAATGCGCAGATACAGTGCTCTCATGCGAAGCTCATTTCAACCCTAATTCGAGTGAATTGACCAACATACACAAGGAACTCATCGTCAAACTTGATGCTGCCGCCATTGGCACTGCACTGAGAATTCCAGAAATGGATAATGCCATAGTTGTTTCCCAGAATCAAGTACATGCCCTGTTCAATCAAGACAGTGATAACTACAAGGTACAGGTGGCGAAGTCCTAGCTAAATAACCCTAAGAAGGGGGCATCTCGTCTGTCCAAGACTCTTTTCTGGTAAGATTTCAATGAATAATTATCAAATTTCATAATCTTACTGGCTTGGGTTATGGGCTTACCCTCCACTAACGAGTTCCATTTCTAGATGTGCCCGCTCATCAACATGGTGTGTGAACGAACTCAAAATATCAATTGGGCAGAAATCATCAGCATGAACCTAGCAGAGAAGCTGTCTAATGTGTAGCAAATGAAGAAATTCTATATGACTTCGTACCTAATGTACACTTTGGCGGCATCAAGGAAATGGTTTTGCTTCTCTTACATTGATGCCCACAAGGTTGATCCTGTGTATGCCTACTTCCCACAGTTCACCCTAGAGACTAGTAATCGTAACTTCCGAAGGGTGAATGATGCCTTCACCATGTACTTGGTTAGACTTCTTGAGGGTGACACTACTAGAAGATTTTCTGATGAAGCCATCAATCTAATATCGCACTACGGTGCTTATTTTATTCAATTCAAAAAAAAATTCTTATATCAGGCTAGCTGGCTATGAGAGCACCCCTCTGAGATTTCGTATGTTCTGCAGTGATAAGATGGCTCTGATAGAAGTATGCAGGAAATTAGATAAATTGCATAGAACCTGCAGAGACAAGAAGATTACTGGTTTACACTTTCCCATCTCTTTGGGAAATTACAATTGTAAAACAGCCCTGGACGCACAGAATACAGAAAGAGCCCTGGCTCCCATCACTATCCATTTCTTCAAGCCAAGAACTTGCTTCGACTTGAAGAAGTTCATTGAGCAGAACATTAAGATAACATATCATCATAGGGCAGATACAAAAGACTAGTGAGCTGACTGTGCCGATGATTTTGAGGCTAGAAGGAGGCATTATGGCAAGTTCTCTCTGTAATTGATCCAAGAACTCGGCTTTGTACCAAGTTCCTGAAGGGCTCAAGGACGAAAAATCTGATCTATAATCATATGAGTATGACAATGTGGTTAAGCACACTCCCTTGGAGGACTTGGATTGGTTTAAAAAAGAGAAAGATGATCTGGCTGAGATCCTGGCTCCAGTCTTAGTCAGGACTAAGATCTGGTTTGATAAGAAAGTTCGAGAGCTTAGGAGGCACTCAGGAGAATCCTCCTCTAAGGATGTTTCAACACCAAGGAGGGAAGCATCGACTCCAAGATCAGACACACCTGTGTAAACCCCTCCTGCCTCATCAACACAAGGACCTGTAGTTTCTACTCCTTCTTCATCCACCCAAGTATACCAGAAGAAATTCAAAGAGGTTAAGAAGGAGCCTGTGGAAGAAGATCCTCAGAGAAAGCAGGCAGAATTACCTTTGGGATCAGAGAACATTATTGTTCTCAGTGAAAGTGAAGAGAGTGAAGTGCCAGCTCCTTCAAGCATTCCTGAAGCTCCAACGGATAAAGACAAGGAGGTCCAGAGCACCGAACTTCCAAGTGCTATTGACTCCTCTACACCAGTTGTCTCAAGCGCCCCACTCATGTCTCAACTCGAGACAACAGCGGTGCAGACCTTGGGCACTATGAGTTCTCTGTCTCTTGGTCCTCTTGCCCCACCTACTACTTCCTCCTCCTCTTTTACATGGGTGTAACCTTTTGTCGACAGTAGGAAGAGGAAATCTTCCTCTAGGAGCTCAGGGCAAAATTTTGATGTTGTGGCAGCCTTGTTAGGCACTACTCCTCGCGCCAAAAAAGCCAGAATCACCTCCAGGATAGTGTCTGATGCTCAGGGTCAGCAATTCCTGGAGATTGCTAAGCCTACAGTAGATAAATCAGAGCAGGATTTACAGGCATCTGACCTAGAACTCTCAAGGATTCCTATGGGAGAGTCTACCCCTGAAGGTGAAATCCAAAACCTCCAGGAAACGGTCACAAGAGTCATTGGGAGGGTAGAAAAAGGGCAGAAAACAATTGAACAGTTGGAGGAACAAGCCCAGATTCTCACAGGTTTTATCAAATCTCTTTTGTCTAAGGACAAAGTTTTGGACCCTACCCCATTGACTACCCTTCTGCCACCTGTAATTTTGAGCCAAGATGAAGTACAAAGTATCAAAGACATGCACAAGTATTCCGTCTATGGCAGAGCTATGGAGGCCATGGTGGAAGATATGCTTGTTGCAGGATTGAACTTCATCGATGAAGCTTTTAAACTCCACGGAAAGGTGAACAAATTACAACATAAGATCTCCTCCACTATCGAGATCATAGATAAAGAGCTTAAAATTTGGAGCAGTTGCATAGTAGACCTCCGCCTCATGGGACAGGCAGATGAAAACATTTTATTGGCAAGCAAGGTCTTTGATGATGCAAAGGATAATCTGTCAAAGTCTTGGAGGAGGCTTTGGGAGAATTAAAGAATAGTTGGCAGAAGGGTGAGGCTTTCAAGACACTGGTTGTATCCACTTCCAAAGATATACATTGTCATCTTCAGGATGAAACTTCTGGTGTGCCTCTTTCTTTGCAAGAAATCAAAGCTCAATTCAGAGCTTTTGTCAAAAATAATCTATTCAAGGAAAGCTCCATTTCCAAAGAGAAGATGAAGGAGATTTTCTCTCTTCAATCTACCGTTGAAGAAGAAAATAAAGACTATCATAATCATGTCGATTTTGATAAGGAAATGGAGAAGTGCCTCGGATTTTGAACCTAGTCTACAACCAACACATCAGTCCCCCGTAGCAGAGACATAGCCGAGGCATTGAAGATATTTAGGAAGCAGATTATGAAGTTAGTGGGTCCCTCCCAGTCATAACCACCTGTCTTCTTCTCCTTATTCTTCTCTTTTCTTCCAATTCTTTCTCTCGGATTTATTGTAATAAGTTGGGGTTTTGCAATTGGCAATCCTTAACTAATATTTAGTTAAAAGAAGTAGTTACCAAGAGTAACTGATTTGTAAACTATATAATGGCCTCTCCTCGCCATTTTGCAACAGAAGGAAGAACTTGGCTTATTTTCTGAGAGTGTAAATAAATCATAAAAAAATCAATACAGGAGGACTTTTCATTCTTCGTCTATCTGATCTCTTTTATCCCTAAGCTTTTCATTTAATTTTTTGAAGATCATTTGTCTATGTTATGTCAAGAAACTTTGTATTCTTGCAGATGTTATTTACAGAACTTTGTGTTTTTTAAATTTCATCTTACTAAGTATGATACACATGATCTTGTTTCAATTCATTATACCTTCACATGCATAAGGAATTATTCTGTCATCTATAATTATAAATGGTGCCTTTCTGCTCGTTCTCATATTCTCATTCCTCGGTCCTTTTGTAATTGATGATCCTTATAGAAAACACTTTCATAATATCCAAGTTCAACAAGAAAATCATGTTTTGTATATGTGTAAATAGGTTCGTTTCTAAATAAGGGAACCTCTCCCATTAAAGAGGAGGGACTTCTTGTCCCCTGACTGTTGCACTTCGTGAAGTCCTATTTGACGACCAAAAGTTTTTGGCGACTCCGCTGGGGAATCATATTCCAGTTCTGTAATTATTGATCATCTTTTTGATCTGGTGACTCCGCGTTTTACTCGAGGGAGAAGGGCCCTTGGTATTGAAGATTCTCAGTTTCAGCTTTTGGAGCGGCAAGGTTTTCCTTTCCCTTCAACAAGAAATAGAAAAACTCGTTCGACAAGCACTCCACCTGTCCAAAATAGAATTCCTACGGGTGGTATTCCTTCAGATCCAACTAGTCCTAATCTTTGAGCTTTGATTCTTGCTGGTTTTGTAGTTCCTCTTCAAGACATTTTCCCAAGAATGGCGGGTACCATTTCCCTGGGGTCATCATGTCGGGCCCCTTGTCCTCCCTCAGCCTTTGCATGAGTTACCCAGAGGTAACCGAAAGAACTTCCCCAAATTCAAAGGCGATGGTAAAGTGCATCCTGATGAAGACATCGCAGCCTTCATAGTTGCATGTGGAGTTCTGGGAGTTGAACATGAAGATGTCTCCATGAGAATTTTCGTTGAGACTTTACAAGATAATGCGGCAGATTGGTTCTATCACCTTCCGGCCGGGCACTATCACTAGTTGGGACAAAATGAGAACTAGGTTTGAAAACCATTTCAAACTAGCAGAAGATGTGCATGCCTTGCTAGCCCAAATCTCTCAAATAAAGAAAGATTCACAAGATCCCATGAGAGAATTTGTGGCCCGATTCAACAAGTTGATTAACAAAATTCCGCCAAATACTCGACTTGTAGATCAAATTCAAAAATGTTTCTTCCTAAATGCCCAATCGCCTGAAGTTAGTTATGCACTAAGAAGGGCTAATCTTGGAACATTAGTTGAGGATCAACCTCTTGCGGTTAGTGTCGAAGATGATTTAATCATGTCAGGGAAGTTGAGGAGAGACCCTTCCAAATCTAAGTCTGCTTCTTCCTCCTCTTCCACTCCCAGACCTAATATTGATCCCTTGGTACAAAAACTTGTGAATGATCTCATCGCCATTAAGAAATAATTGGCTTAGCATGCTCTCTATGCAGACGTTCCAAGGAGGAATTTTCAGCCCAGAAATCATTTGCCTGCTTCTCAAACAAGACCAGTGCTTGAAGGACCTCCTGTTAAAGTTCCTGTCAATGCAACCTGTGAAGTTGAGGAACCAGATGATGAGGAGGATAATGAAGATTGCGAGGAGTTTGTTGAAGAAGTTGATGATGAAGCAGATGAACTTGAGGGATCTCAAGTTAATTTCTTCACCACTGAGGGCATTGATGATGAAGATGATTATGATGAAGTATTAGCAGACATGAATAGCGAATCATATGCTGTCATGACTCGAGAGTAGACAAATCAGAGGAAGAAAGTAATGCAGCCCACCAAGAAATCTAAGGAGCAGCTGGCAACTATCCCCGTAATTGCAAAGAGAGGATCTCCTATCCTCATTTCATCTACACCAAAGGTGAGTCCTGTCAATTTTGCCACTAAAGTTTCTTCTTTTTCCCCTAAAATTGATAAACCTAGGATCTCAAGTGATGATAATCCGTCCACTTCTGGGTCTTTTGATATTATTGACCACCTAAAAAAGACTAAGGTTCAAATCTCAGAGGCTGAGTATTATCAAACCCATCCCAAGGCTTTTGCTAAAATGATTCACTTTGTCAATTCTCATTCTAAAACCACCTCTAAAGGCCTTTTACGCACTCCTCCTTCTGCACCACAGCCTAATCTGGTAGCCACTGTCACCTCGTCCAATGACAAAATCAATCCATTCTATGTAACACTTCTTATAGCTGGCCATAGGCTCAGTAATTACGTCATAGACTCAGAAGCATCAGACAATGTGATTCCTGCTAAATTAGCTCATGCCTTAGGCTTGAATCTCACACGCACTTATGGATCTTGTTATTCTATGGAGAGTAAGGAAGTGCCCTTGATCGGAAGAATTAAAGATGCACAAGTGGCTTTTGCTGCTTTACCTGAGAAGAGAGTTTTGGCTACTATCTTAGTAGTAGATATTCCTCCTTCATACGGGATGTTGCTAAGTAGAAACTTCTGTAAGGATGTGGGTGGAGAAATTCAAATGGATTGGTCACATGCCCTCATACCTGTTAATGGACAAATGAAGAAGTTGCTGCCTGAGAAGCAATCTGAGTATATTGTACAAAAAACAGATGATCCCAAAGCACAAATACTCTATGAGGATATGGGGCATGGCAACTACATGATTATGTCTCCTGAAGAAATCCAACTCCCCAAAGTGTCACCTAAAGATCCTAATAGTGTTTGGATTTTAGAGTTTGATGGAAGTTGTTCCTCAGCTGGTTCTGGAGCTGGCGTCATACTGGTGTCACCTGAAGGAAGCCTTCATCCTTTCTCATTCAAGTTGCAATTTGAAAATACCAATAATACAACAGAGTATGAGGCTCTCATTCTTGGACTACAGGTGGCAAAAGAACAAGGTGTGAAGAATCTTCTAGCTCGTGGTGATGCGGAATTGATTGTAAAGCAAGTTAGAAACCTCTTCCAGGTGAAGAATGGAAGGCTGAAACATTACAGGAATCAGGTTTGGGATTCCATTGCATTTCTCGATGCTTTCTCCATCGAAGCAATACCCAGGGAGAAGAATACCAGGGCTGATTCACTAGCAGTCTCAGGGTCACTACTGATACCTCATCCTGACTTCTCTCAAGATAAGTTTACCATTGAGATGATCCATCGACCTAGTGTACCTAATAATACAAATAACTGGAAAGTTTTCAATGATGATCAACACTTTCTTTCTTTCTTAGAACTCAAGGATAATTTTGAACAGCTGTACTTTGAAGGAAGCGATAACCTGCCTCATGAAAGTGTGCCCTTTGACAAAGCAGTCACCCAAGGAGAAGAAACGGATCAGGATGGATGCATCAAACTCAAGGGAAACAAGATTCCTAAAGGATTGGTCAGTTTAGAGGAACTGTTTGATAAACACGACGGGTATGTAAAGTCTAGAGCTTCTACTGGACCTCAACAATCAACTGAGTATGAAAAAATTAATATTGGGAGTTCTACTAACCCTAAGCTCGTGAACATTGGAAAATGTTGCACAGCAGATGAGAGGAAGAAAGCAATTGATCTTTTAAAGAGGTATAAGGATGTTCTTGCCTACTCTTATGAAGATTTAAAAGCTTTCCAACCAAAAGAAATGCAACATTTTATTCCTCTCAAACCTGGAAACAGAAGCAAAGGTAATACAATCCTAAAATAGCTGACACCATTTTTCAAGAAATACAGAAGTTTTTGAAAGCCAAAATCATTTTTCCTATCCACCATTCAACATGGATTGCCAATATTGTACCTGTTAGAAAGAAAAATGGTGAGATTCGTAAATGTGTTGACTTCAGGAATCTGAATCAGGCTTCCTTGAAAGATAATTATCCTTTACCTATGATGGATCAGGTCTTACAAGCAGTAACAGGATCTGAAATGTTGTTTATGCTTGATGGATTCTCAGGATATAATCAGGTAGAAGTTAATACTGCAGATCAACACAAAACAACTTTCACTACTCCTTGGGGTACCTTTGCTTACAAAAGAATGCCTTTTGGGCTCATTAATGCTGGTGCTACTTTTCAGAGGGCTATGGATCTAGATTTTGGGAGTTTGAAAGGAAAGTGTATTTTTGTATACCTTGATGACTTGACTGTGTATTCTAAAATAAGGGCGGATCATTTTCAACACATGGAGACAGTTCTGCTAAGATGTAGAGAACATGGGATCTCTTTGAATCCTAAAAAATCTGTCTTTTGTGTCATAGAGGGGAAATTATTAGGGCACATCGTCTCCAAAGATGGTATTAAGATTGATCCTGAGTGAGTTCAAGCTATTCACCAAATTCCTCTCTCAACCAGTAAAAAAGGCGTGCATTCTTTCTTTGGTAAGATTAACTTTTTGAGAAGGTTCATCCCTGATTTTGCTGAGCTAACTTTGAATATCTCCCAAATGATGAAAGGCAAACAAACGTTTGGTTGGTCTTTTGAAGGGAATGAATCCTTTGAAGATATTAAAAGAGCCATTGCTAGAACTCCTATTTTAGCATGTCCAGATTTCAGCAAAGATTTTATTATCTATTGCTACGCCATAGATAATACCTTGGCTGTTGTTTTGACTCAGGAAGATTCCAATGAGCATGAACTCCCAATTGCATTCATGAGCTATATTCTGAAAGATCACGAGTTAAAATACACCATGATCGAAAAACATGCTTTTGCAGTGGTTAAAGCTGTCAAGCAATTTCATTTTTACATTCTTAACTCTCACTCCACGGTGTTGGTACCAGATACAACTGTTAAGTCAATTCTCACACAATAGGAATTTGGATCTAAGCGAGGGAACTGAGTGGCCAAGGTCCAAGAATATGATATTGACATCAAACTGACCAAGCTCGTCCATGGAAAGGGCCTTTGTGAGCTCATTGCCGAAGGGGCTAGACATGAGTTACTGGAGGATAAAGTTGGCCTTCCTACCGTTCTATTTCTTAGCTCAGTTGACGAATGGTACACTGATATCGCCCATTTTCTCACCTATGGAGAATGCCCCTCTCATTTAACCGCCAAAGAAAAGAGGACTGTTAAACTAAGGTCAGTGCAATATGTGTTGTGGGAAAATGCCTGGTTCAAACGTGGGTTAGATGGAAGGTTTTTGAAAGGTGTGGACAAGGAACAGCAGAAAAAGCTACTCTCAGCTTTTCATGATCAGGCATGTGGAGGGCATTACTCATCAACTGTCACTGCTCATAAGATACTTCGTGGAGAATATTATTAGCCTACCTTGTTCAGAGATGCATCAAAGTGGGTTGATAAATGTGAGGCTTGTCAGACCTTCGTGGGAAGACCCAAATTAGCCTCTTTGTTTCTTAAGCTAGTTGTGATTGAAGAACTTTTTCAACAGTGGGGTTTGGAATTCATTGGGACACTTAATCCCTCTTCTAGTGCTGGTCATACTCATGTATTAACTGCCACATATTATTTCACCAAATGGGTAGAAGCTATTCCAGTAAAGAGTACTACTTCTGAAGTGGTGTGCAGTTTCATCAAAGAAAACATCTTGGTAAGGTATGGTGTGCCAAACAAGATTGTGACAGATAATGCTTCGAATTTTTCTTCAACCGAGATAATGGATTTTTGCTATGGATATGGCATCTCCTTGGCTCACTCCTCAGATTACTATCCTTAGGGAAATGGACAAGCAGAATCCACTAATAAAAATTTAGTGACCATTATAAGGAAATTAGTCAATGAGTCCCAACAAAACTGGCACAAGAAACTCTATGATGCTCTTTGGGCAGATAAGATCACACCTAAGAGAGCTATTAGGATGTCTCCTTTTCAGGTGGTATATGGAGTGGAAGCTCAATTGCCAGTAACAGTGGAGCTGTCAGCCTTGCATCTAATGAAGGCCATTGAAGATACCAGTTTCAATGATGCTTTGGATAAGAGAATTATGTACCTTCACAAATTGAATGAGGATAGATTGGAAGTTGCTGATAAGATATCTGCTCACCAGCAGAAAGTAAAGGTCCTGTTTGATAAGAAAGCCAGGTTCAGGGATTTCCAAGTTGGAGACACTGTTTTGTTGTGGGATAAAAGGCATGAACCTCGTGGCAGCCATGGCAAGTTTGATTCCCTTTGGCTCGGACCTTTCAAGATAAGACACTTTGCTAGTAAGAATTCTTTTTACCTTGATTATATGGATGGTTCTCCTCTCCCACTTCCTTATAGTGGGTAGTACCTAAAATTGTTCAAGTCATAGGTGATTAGGGAGTCCCTTTGTATACTCTGTATAGCATTTTGTTTTTCTTTCCTTTTTGTTTTGGTGTGTTGTCCTCTGTATTGGTTTGCTTTTTGACTCCATGGCCCAATGGATAAGGTACTGGTCTACTTCCCCGAGTCTGTCTAAGTTCTTACCTTGTCTCATTCTCTTGAGTTTCTGCCAAGTCATCCCCAGAAGGAGCCAGCTGTTGTCCACTCAAAATTCCCCTACTCTTAAGAAGGTGAAAATTTAAAATTTTGAGTTTAAGTGTCTTCTCTGTTGTACTGATAATGTGAAAAGCCAAGAAATTGAGAAAATCTGTGTTTTTGGGTCATTTTGTGTGTTTTTTGGGCCTGTCAGACATTTTTGTCCCGCGTGTCCCAAGTTCAATTGGGCCCTCTGTTCCCCGATCAACCGGTTTCCCTGAAGTTTTTCTTTTTCGAGCCCATCAGAACTTTTTGTCAATCCAGTTGTTCCATGTCCCAAGTTCGCACCGGAGGTCCAAGTTGTTCCATTTTCGGCCGAATCACCCGAACCGCGTACTTTGCGCTTTCACGTCCCAAATGTCCCAAGTTCGCCTGGACCCGTTGCCACATTTTCATCCGATCCGGCCGAGTCGCGTACTTCGCGCACTTTTGTCCCGCATGTCCCAAAAGGCATTTGTGCATCTTTTCCCCGCATCGCCCGAATCGGCCGAGTCGCGTATTTCACGCTTTCGCGTCCCTCATGTCCCAAATGAACCAAGTGCCATTCGTGCTTATTTTTCCCGCTCTACCCGAATATCTTGCTTTTCAAATTGGTAGGTATGTATTAAAATGCGCATTTATTACCTTTCTCTCTCCTAAACGGCTATATAACGAGCGAACCCCCTATGTGTTTTTCACACTGCTTCCATGCTATCTTTTGCTCGAACCCTTGCAATCTAAATTCCTGCACGCGTATCCATTTCCCTCTGTAATTCCTTCCCAAGTCTAGCTTGCAGCTCTGCCCTCCAATTACTATCAACATGAAGATCAAATTTCAGGGTCAGGAACAAATCTCACCACTAGAGTCTGGCGTTCCCGATATCGGGGACAGTGAGGTTCGCCACCTTGACTTTGGTGATTTTTGGTCAAGGATGACAGATGCAAACCCTACACCAATGGCACAGATGATTCAGGACAGTGGTTTGGCTTTCACTGGAGGTTTCCCAATCTCAGTGTAATGTGCAGATACAGTGCTTTCATGCGGAGCTCATTTCAACCCTGATTCGAGTGAATTGACCAACATACATGGGGAACTCATCGCCAAACTTGATACTACTACCATTGGCACTGCACTGAGGATTCTAGAAATGGATAATGCCATAGTTGTTTCCCAGAATCAAGCACAGGCCCTGTTCAATCAAGACAGTGACAACTACAAGGCGCGGGGTGGCGAAGTCCTGGCTTAAAAACCCTAAGAAGGGAGCATCTCGTCTATCCAAGACCCTTTTCCAGGGGCAGATTTCAATGAAGAATTGTCAGATTTCATAATCTTACTGGCTCGGGTTATGGGCTTACCCTCCACTAACGAGTTCCATTTATGGATGTGCCCGCTCATCAACATGGTGTGCGAAGGAACTCAAAATATCAACTGGGTAGAAATTATCAGCATGAACCTAGTGAAGAAGCTATCCAATGTGTAGCAAATGAAGAAATTCTACATGACTTCGTACCTGATGTATACTCTGGTGGCATCAAGGCAATGGTTTGGCTTTTCTTACATTGATGCCCACAAAGATGATCCTGTGTATGCCTACTGCCCGCAGTTCACCCTAGAGACCAGCAATCGCAACTTCCGAAGGGTGAATGATGCTTTCACCATGTACATGGTCAGACTTCTTGAGGGTGACACTGCTAGAATATTTTCTGACGAAGCCATGAATCTAATATCACACTACGGTGCTTATTTTATTCAATTCAGAAAATTTTCTTATATCAGGCTTGCTGGCTATGAGAGCACCCCTCTGAGGCTTCCCATGTTCTGCAGTGACAAGATGGCTCTGATAGAAGTATGCAGGAAATTAGACAAATTACACAGAACCTGCAGGGACAAGAATATTACTGGGTTGCACTTTCCCATCTCTTTGGGAAATTACACTTGTAAAACAGCCCTGGACGCACAGAATATAGAAAGAGCCCTGGCTCCCATCACTGTCCATTTCTTCAAGCCAAGAACTTGCTTCGACTTGAAGAAGTTCATTGAGCAGAACATTAAGATAACATATCATCATAGGGCAGATACAGAAGACTATTGGGCTGACTGTGCCGATGATTTTGAGGCTAGAAGGAGGCATTATGGCAGGTTCTCTCTGCAATTGATCCAAGAACTCGGCTTGTACCAAGTTCCTGAAGGACTCAAGGATGACAACTCTGATCTATACTCATACGAGTATGACAATGTGGTTAAGCACACTCCCTTGGAGGACTTGGATTGGTTTAAAAAAGAGAAAGATGATCTGGCCGAGATCCTGGCTCCAGTCTTAGTCAGGACTAAGATCTGGTTTGATAAGAAAGTTCGAGAGCTTAGGAGGCACTCAGGAGAATCCTCCTCTAAGGATGTTTCAACACCAAGGAGGGAAGCATCGACTCCAAGATCAGACACACCTGTGCAAACCCCTCCTACCTCATCAACACAAGGACCTGCAGTTTCTACTCCTTCTTCATCCACCCAAGTATACCAGAAGAAACTCAAAGAGGTTAAGAAGGAGCCTGTGGAAGAAAATCCTCAGAGAAAGCAGGCAGAATTACCTTTGGGACCAGAGAACATTATTGTTCTCAGTGAAAGTGAAGAGAGTGAAGTGCCAGCTCCTTCAAATGCGCTCCTGAAGCTCCAACGGATAAAGATAAGGAAGTCCAGAGCACTAAACTTCCAAGTGCTATTGATTCTTCTGCACGCAATTGTCTCAAGCACCCCACTCACATCTCAACTTGAGATCAACAGCGGTGCAGACCTTGAGCGCGCTATGAGCTCTCTGTCTCTTGGTCCTCTTGCCCCTCCTGCTAATTCCTCTTCCTCTTTTGCATGGGTGAAACCTTTTGTTGACAGTAGGAAAAGGAAATTTTCCTCTCGGAGCTCAGGGCCAAATTTTGGTGCTATGTGGCAGCCTTGTTAGGCACTACTCCGTCTCATGCCAAGAAAGCCAGAATCGCCTCCAGGATAGTGTCTGATGCTCAGGGTCAGCAATTCCTGGGGATTGCTAAGCCTACAGTAGACAAATCAGAGCAAGACTTGCAGGCATCTGACTTAGAACTCTCAAGAATTCCAATGGGAGAGTCTACTCCTGAAGGTGAGATCCACAACCTCCAGGAAACGGTCACAAGAGTCATTGGGAGGGTAGAAGAAAGGGTAGAAAACTATTGAACAGTTGGAGGAATAAGCCCAAATTCTCATTGGCTTTATCAAATCTCTTTTGTCTAAGGACAAAGTTTTGGACCCTACCCCATTGACTACCCTTCCACCACCTGTAATTTTGAGCCAAGATGAAGTACAGAGTATCAAAGACATGCACAAGTATTCTGTCTATGGCAGAGCTATGGAGGCCATGGTGGAAGATATGCTTGTTGCAGGATTGAACTTCATCAATGAATCTTTCAAACTCCATGGAAAGGTGAACAATTTGCAACAGAAATTCTCCTCCACTATCGGGATCATAGATAAAGAGCTCAAACTCTGGAGCAGTTACATAGTAGACCTCCATCTCATGGGATAGACAGATGAGAACATTTTATTGACGAATAAATTTTTTGATGATGCAAAGGATAATCTGTCGAAGTCCTGGGTTTACAGCGTGGAGTGGAAGATAAAAGTCTTGGAGGAGGCTTTGGGAGACCTGAAGAATAGCTGGCAGAAGGGTGAGGCTTTCAAGACACTTGTTGTATCTGCTTTCAAAGATATACATTGTCATCTTCAGGATGAAACTTCTGGTGTGCCTTTTTCCTTACAATAAATCAAAGCTCAATTCAGAGCTTTTGTCAAAGATAATCTATTCAAGGAAAGCTCCATCTCCAAAGAGAAAATGAAGGAGATCTGCTCTCTTCAATCTGCCATTGAAGAAGCAAATAAAGATTATCATACTCATGTCGAGTTTGATAAGGAAATGGAGAAGTGCCTCGGATTTTGGGGTCAGTCTACAGCCAACACGTCAGTCCCTCGTGGCAGAGACATAGCTGAGACATTGAAGAGATTCAGGCAGTGAATTTTGAAGTCAGTGGGTCCCTCCCATTCATAACCACATGTCTTCTTCTCCTTATTCTTCTCTTCTTTTCTAATTATTTTTCTCGAATTCATTGTAATAAGTTGAGGTATTGCGATTGGCAATCCTTAACTAATCTTTAGTTAAAAGAAGTAGTTACAAAGAGTAACTGATTTGTAAGCTATATAATGGCCTCTCCACACCATATTGAAGGGAGGAAGAACTTGGCTTATTTTCTGAAAGTGTAAATAGATCATAAAGAAATCAATACAGAAGGGCTTTTCATTCTCTGTCTATCTGATCTCTTTTACCCCCAAGCTTTCATTTAATTTTGTGAAGATCATTTGTCTCTGTTATGTCAAGAAAATTTGTGTTCTGGCAGATGTTATTTACAGAACTTTGTGTCTTTAAATTCCATCTTATTTATATGATACAAATGATCTTATTTCAATTCACTGTAACTTCGCATACATAAAGAATTATTCTGAGTGTTGCCTTTCTGCTCATCCTCGTACTCTCATTCCTCAGTCCTTTTGTAATTGATGATCTTTATAGAAAAAACTTTCGTAATGTCCAAGTTCAACCAGAAAATCATGTTTTTTATATTTGTAAATAGGTTTGTTTCTGAATAAGGGAACCTCTCCCATTAAAGAGGAGGGACTTCTTGTCCCCTGACTGTTGCTCTTTGTAAATTCCTATTTGAAGACCAATAACATGTGAAAAATTGTGCCCATGGCATAGGTTGGGGGTGCACAACACAAAGTGTTGACATGTGAAAATTTGAGCCCATGGCAAAAGTTGGGGGCACACATCAGAAGATTTAGAGATGTGAAAATTCACACCTATGGCGCAGGTTGGGGGCACACAACACAAAGTGTCGACATGCAAAAATTCATGCCCATGACACAGGTTGGGGGTGCACATCAGAAGATGTCGACATGCGAAAATTCGTGCCCATGGCGCAGCTTGGGGGTGCACAACACAAAGTGTTGACATGCAAAAATTTGCGCCCATGGCATAGCCTTGGGGTGCACAACACAAAGTGTCAACATACGAAAATTTGTGCCCATGGCGCAGGTTTGGGGCGCACATAAGAAGGTTTTGACATTTGAAAATTCGCGCCCATGGCGTAGTTTGGGGGTGCACAACACAAAGTGTCGACATGCGACAAAGTGTCGACATGCGAAAATTCCCGCCCATGGCGCAGGTTGTGGGTGCACATCAGAATATGTTGACATGCGAAAATTCATGCGCATAGCGTAGGTTGGGGGTACACAGCACAAAGTGTCGACATGAAAAAATTCGCGCCCATGGCACAGGTTGGAGGCACAACATTTTGAGCGTTGACACCCCGACAGAAAGCAAACCCTGACACAAATATTCAAATGGCCATAACTTTTCACAGTGAGCATTGACAACACAAAGTGTTGACATGTGAAAATTCACGCCCATGGCACAGGTTGGGGGCGCACATTAGAAGATGTCGATATGTGAAAATTTGTGCCTATGGCACAGGTTGGGGGTGCACAACACAAAGTGTCGACATGTGAAAATTCGGGACCATGGTACAGGTTGGGGGTGTAGAACACAAAGTGTCGACATGTGAAAATTGGTTCCCATGACACAGGTTGGGGGCGCACATCAAAATATTTCGACATGTGAAAATTCACACAAACGGTGCAGGTTGGGGGCGCACAACACAAAGTGTTGACATGCGAAAATTTACACCCATGGCAGAGGTTGGGGGTGCACATCAGAAGATGTTGACATGCAAAAATTCACACCCATGGCACAGTTTGGGGGCGCACAGCACAAAGTGTCGACATGCAAAAATTCACGCCCATGGCACAAGTTGGAGGCGCAACATTTTGAGCGTTGACACCCTGATAGAAAGCAAACCCTGACATAAATATTCAAATGGCCACAACTTTTCATAGGGAGCATTGATGGCACAAAGTGTTGACATGTGAAAATTTGTGCCAATGGTGCAGGTTGGGGGTGCACATCACAAGATGTCGATATGTGAAAATTCATGCCCATGGCGCAGGTTGGGGGCTCACAACACAAACTATCGACATGTGAAAATTCATGGCCATGGCATAGGTTTTGGGTGCACAACACAAAGTGTTGACATGTGAAAATTCGCGCCCATGGTGCACGTTAGGGGTGCACATTAGAAGATTTCGAGATGTGAAAATTCATGCCCATGGCGCAGGTTGGGGGTGCACAACACAAAGTTTCGACATGCAAAAATTTGTGCCTATGGCGCAGGTTGGGGGCACACATCAGAAGATGTCAATATGTGAAAATTCATGCCCATGGCACAGGTTGGGGGTGCACAACACAAAGTGTCTACATGCAAAAATTCACACCCATCGCACATGTTGGAGGCACAACATTTTGAGTGTTGACACCCCTACAACAAGCAAAACCTCACACAAATATTTAAATTGCCATAACTTTTCACAGGGAGCCTTTACATCACAAAGTGTCGACATGCGAAAATTTGTACCCATGGTGCAGGTTGGGGGTGCACATCAGAAGATGTCGACATGCGAAAATTTTTGCCCATGGCACAGGTTGGGGGTCAACAACACAAAGTGTTGACATTCAATTTGTGCCCATGGCAAATTTGTGCCCATGGCACAGGTTTGGGGCACACAACACAAAGTGTCGACATGTGAAAATACGCACCCATGGCGCAGGTTAGGGGCGCACATCAGAAGATTTCGACATTTGAAAATTCATTCCCATGGCGCAGGTTGGGGGTGCACAACACAAAGTGTTGAAATGCAAAAATTTGTGCCCATGACACAGGTTAGGGGTGCACATCAGAAGATGTCGACATGCAAAAATTTGAGCCCATGGCGCAGCTTGGGGGCACACAGCATAAAGAGTCGACATGCGAAAATTCGTGACCATGGCACATGTTAGAGGCACAACATTTTTAGCATTGACACCCCGACAGAAAGCAAACCCTGACACAAATATTCAAATGGCCATAACTTCTCACAGGGAGCGTTGACGACACAAAGTGTCGACATGCAAAAATTCACACCCATGGCGCAGGTTGCGGGTGCACATCATAAGATTTCAACATGGAAAAATTCGTGCCCATCAAGTAGTAATAATCTGATTATTTTAGGATCAAGTTTGGTATTCAGAGCTAGTAATCGACACCTGCAAACTTACTAATCTCCAAAGCAAGTTGGTATCGAGCAGGTTAATTAGAACAGGTTGCTTTGATAGGGATGACATTGGCTTGTACTTCTGGATTTCCAGATTGGTGGGATAGACTGAGAGACAGGTTTAACATACTCAGTAATTTTCTCGTAATTCTATTTGGATGATTCCATTATATCTCATATGCAGATAAAACCTGAAAACTATTGTGTAGGGTAGAATGTATTGGTAAGACCCCTTTGAGGGAAATGTGTGTATACATCTAACCAGACATGGCACATTAGTTAAAGACCCAATTTTGGGCAATGTTTGTACTCTGTTATACTTACATTAGTAAGACCCCCAGAGGCCAATTATTTTAGTGATTTTGCTAACACCATCAAATGCAGTATATTTTTCCTTGTTGAGTTATTAGTCTAGTAGGAAGGAGACAAATTAAGTCAATCGACATTGCGATGCAGTGGAGAAGACCAAGTACATAATCCACCAAGTAGGAGAAATTTCGCTATAGGTTTACCATGCAAAATTATTTTCCTATAGAATTAGTATTTTAAGATTATTGTACAAGACTCCAAAAATGGAGCATTTTTACAACTAGTTCTATATGATGTATTAGGATATAATTTCCTTACACTTGTATTTGAAAGTTGTAAAAAAGAGACCATGTTAGGGGCACCTATCTCCTAATCAACTTGTGAGTACCTGTTACAGCTTGGATACAATAATTAACTCACATAAATCTCGAAAATTGATCTACCATTTGTGTAGACAATAGAGTTTTCAAAAGATCAGCTCGGAAACTCATTCTATGTAGAGGCATTGTGACCGTGCAACAGAATGGTAGCTGAATCACCGTTGGCATTAACGTCGGGTCAGAAATCATTCTGTGTAGAGGCATTGTGACCATGCAGTAGAGTGGCACCTGATATTAGCATTTCAACAAAGAGGAGCTCTAAAAGGATCGGCTCAGATACTCATTCAGTGTCAAGGCATTGCAACCACACATACAAATGGTAGCTAATCATAAGACTTAGCATCATACATTGGAGGCTCAAGGTCTACAGAGGCTTAGCATCATGCATCAAATGCTTTGAGGTCTGTAATAGACTTAGCATCATGCATTGGAGGCTTAAGGTCTTGAAAGAGGCTTAGCATCATGCATCGGAGGTGTTGAGGTCTATAAAGACTTAGCATCGTGCATCGTAGGCTCGAGGTCTTGAAAGAGGCTTAGCATCATGCATTGGATGTGTTGAGGTCTGTAAAGGGACAAGGCATTGTCCATCACTGACATCGGATCAATCAAAGCTCTATGTAACATGGAGTTTCTTCAAACTAGTTTGGATTCTGTAGAATCAACTCGGAGCTAGGAGATCTGTTATAGAGTAAAAGAAGATCCTTGTTGTCAGATATTAAGAATCTTAGTACCGTACAGAAGGAGCGTTGAGGTTTCATTCAAAAACTTAGCACCATAAAGCAGAGGTGTGGAGGTCTTCTTCGGATATCATTGTGGCACAACGGAAGCGTCGTGGGCCCATAACCCACAGGTCCCAGCATCGGAGCAGAGTTGTTGAAGTGAGAAGGTTGGAGGAGAAGACCCAAGGAGAAGACCCAAGGGTCTACTACAGTAGCACTTCTGAGGTGGCAGTAGAGTTTTTCAGATCCAAGACAGTATGGAAGCTTTTTGGGACAAAAAGCCTTTCTAAGTGGGGAGGTGTGATCAAGTATCATTTTCAAAATTTCCCTAAACATCCCTAAATTGTGTCAGTGTAGAAGATCATTTCGAGAGCTTTCCATCGACTTTAAGAATGTGACAAACAGACATCGGGAGCTCTAGATATGGCTGGTCAAAGTCAAAGTTCAGTCAATGGGAAATTCAACTCTGGTCAACTGGTCAATATTGGACCAACGGCACTGCGACACATGGCAAAAAGGCAAGAAGGAGTTGTTTGTTGGTTTTTGATCACCGGTCTTCGACGAGTGTAAAAATGGTGCACAGGAAGAAGAGGCTCAACTTTTATTACGGAGGGGAGCTCGATCACCGTGTGGACTATGGTATTATTGCCGACGTGGTGGGTCCACAAGCCACCACGTGGCCTTGCCACCACTCGTCGAATTCACTCGATTTTCCTATCGGGAGACGAAAAGTGGACTACATGATGATCAAGTTAATTATTTTCGATACCCATGGTATGGGTCGAATTTTTATTTACTTGGTAAGTCCACTATACATTATTCCCAAATGCCACGTATATATATATATATATATATATATATATATATATATATATATATATATATATATATATATATATGTACAAACATTAGTATAAACCGCCATATGCTAGTCCATTTGTGAAGGAGGTAAGTGGTGGTGGGGGAATGCAAAGGACCATGTGGAAGTAGGATGAAGCGGTTGTTGGGGGCTTAAAGCCATTCGTGGTATTATCCACGTATAAAATGGTGAGAGTAAGGTTTGTTAAAACCTACCCATGATAAAAGGGTGCCCAAATGTGGGATTTATACCACTTTATCCTCAACCACCAAAATTGGGATATTAATCCCATTTCATATGCTAATCCACCACTATGGGATTTAATCCCTTATCAAATGTTAAGCCACCAACATGGGGATTAATCCCATTTAAACATGCAAACCAAATTCTTTGGAATATTTGATCCCATTCATTTTATGGGATGAGGCTTATAATAGCCTTAAGATAAATTATATTGCATATTTTTTGGGCCCTAATTTTGTATAAATAGGGAACCCATTCTATTGTAATGGAGACACAAAATATGAAGACAAGCTCAGAGCTTGGAAGGCGAATGAGAAATTGTTGTTGTGTGAAGACCTAAATTATTTAAGCATTATTATTTTGATTATTATTGACCTATTATTTGTTAGGCAATAATAAATTAAATATTTGTGGCTAGGAGTTATTCAAACTACCTAGTTGGCCCATAGTGCCACAGTAAATTATTGTGAAGCCTGGTATATTGACCAGAGAGCCATAGGGCATTGTATTAGCGTATGGAAGGCCGATCGAGAACCAGAGGTTTCTGAACAGTGGAACTAGAGCCATCAAGTTTGTCGAATACACTAGGAAGGTGGAAGTCAGGTGCTATTTTTCACCCTTGTCGTCCAAAGGTCTGGTTATTCTTCTAAGCAAGTTTAAACAATTTCCATTAGGTTTTCTTATGAAAGTACTATTGTAACTTACAAGTTTTGACTAGTGGAACGGTTCGACCACAAACCCGGAGACGTAGGCAATTGCCGAACTCCGTAATCAATCTTTGTGCAATTGTCTTAAATGTCTTGCATTTTATTTTAAATTGATTACTTAAAAGGAGTAAATTATCGGCAAATAATTAAATCCTATAAGGGTCCGAGATCAGGTAGTAACAATCTGATTATTTTCGGATCACCTGCTCTAGTAAAAATGATTTTATCAGTGAGCAAGATTAGAGATGTTGGCATAATTGCATAGTTTGACAACAAGGAATGCGTCCTAAAGGATGTTGAAGGAGTAATTGTTGCTAAGGGAATCAGAGATGGCAATCTATACAAGTTATGTGCAGCAGTTCCTGATGTAGTGTTAACAACAACAAATAATGAAATTTCTAATTCAGTTCTTTGGCATCATAGATTCAGACATGCAAATCCTCACTCTCTTCAAATATTAAAATTAGAGTAGCTTGTGGAATATTTTAATTTGCATCTACTAGTTGAGTTGGGAGTGTGTGAAGTTTGTTGTTTAGGAAAGCAACATAGATTTCCCTTCCCAAAGAAAGGAGCAATGCGAGCTAAGGAGAAAATGGAACTTGTGCATTCAGATATTTGCGGTGCAATGCAAACAATGTCACACAATGGGGAAAGGTATTTTATTACCTTTATTGATGATTCCTCTAAAATGAACCTTTTTTATTTTATCAAAAATAAATCATGTGCATTAGATATGTTTAAGGTTTTTAAAGCATTTGGTGAGAAGAAGTCAGGAAAACCTTTGAAACGAATTAAATGTGATAATGGGGGTGAAGATACCTCAAATGTTTTGAAATTTTTATGTGCAAAAGAAGGTATCAAAATTGAGTATATTGTTCCTTATTCACCATAAAAGAATGGTGTTGCTAAAAGAAGGAATAAGACTCTTGTTGAAAGTTCTAGATGCATGCTTAAGAGTAATGGATTATCTAATGTTTCTTGGGTTGAAGCAGTCTCCAGTGTAGCATATATACAAAATAGGTTTCCAACTACTGCATTCCATAAGAAGACACCTTATGAGGCATGGCAAGGAAGCAAGTAAAGTGTCAATGATTTAATAATTTTTGGTTGCATATCATATGCACATATACCAAATGAAGAAAGAAAGAATCTAGATGAAAAAAGTAAGAAGTGTATAATGGTTGGATACATTCTGAATTCAAAGGCATATCAAATTTATGATCCTTTAACACATGAGATTCTAGTCAGAAGAGATGTCATTTTTGATGAAAATTCAATTTTTCACAAATCAGCAGAGATGAAAAATGCTAAGGATTCATAAATAAGGTGTTATGATCTTTAGATCTTATGAAGAATATGAGCATGAGAATTCTACTCTAGCAAGACCATTACAAGTTGCAACCACACAACCCATATGAGATGCACAAGGAGAGCAACAACTTCGTAGATCAACAAGACTACGTGAAAACCCACTCAAAAGGCATCTTAATCATATGCACTTAATTTAGAGGTTAATGAAACACACAATTTTCAAGAAGCACTTAAAAGTATTTATGTAGCAAATTGGAGGCAAGCAATGGATGCTGAATATGAATCGGTCATAAAAAATCAAACATGGAAACTCACAATTCTTCCACCTTGCAAGGAGAGTGGTTGGGTGTAAGTTGTTATTCAAACAAAAGTACAAGTCTAATGGGTCAATATACCACTACAAGGCTCATTTGGTGGCAAAGGGTTACACCCAAATTGTAGGTTTGGATTATCATGACACTTTTTCTCATGTAGTTAAGATAACATCCATCAGGATTCTGTTAGCAGTGGCATCAAATTTGGATCTTCATGTACATTAGCTAAATATAAAAATTGTATTTTAAAATGGATTCTTAAAGGAATAATTTTATATGGAACAACCAGAAGGCTACATACAAGAAGGAAAGGATCAGTTAGTATGCAAGCTTCAGAAACCATTATATGGACTGAAACAGTCTTGAAGAGCATGGTATGAGTGTATTGAAGGATTTCTCTAAAATGAAGGATATGTAAGTTGCAATGCTGATTCAAATGTCTACATAAAGCATAATGGTGAGTCTCTAGTCATCTTAGCCTTATATGTTGATGACACCATCATTATGAGTAATGATTTTAAGATGTTAGGCTTGTTTAAGTCTCAATTAGTTGCAGAATTTGAGATGACTGATCATGGTGAGATTCATTATTGCTTGGGAATTCTAATTTTAAGAGATAGGGAGAAGAGGAAAATCCATCTTAACCAAGAGAGGTACATTAAGAACATTCTGAAGAAATTTGGGATGGAAAATTGCAAGCCAGTAAGTACTCCAATGAAAGTAGGAAACAAACTTTCACTGGACATGTGTCCCAAAACACAAGAAGAAGAAATTTATATGAGTATGGTTCCATATCATAATGTTGTTGGGATCCTAATTTGTGCAATGGTTTCTAGAAGACCTGATCTTGCACATGTTGTAAGCATTGTGAGCCAATATTCTAGAAATTCTGAACCACAAAATTGGGCAGTAGTTAAAAGAATTTTTAGATATCTTCAAGGAACAACTAAACATGGAATAAGATTCAGTGGGAGTTTAGAAAAATATCTTCAACTTACATGTTATTGTGATGCAGATTGTGCAGGGGATGTTGATTGTAAGAGATTGACATGAAGTTTCTATTTTATCCTTAGTGGAGGTGTAATTTCGTGGGAAAGTAAGAAAAAACGAATTGTTTCTCTCTCTAATGCAAAAGCATAATATATAGCAGCATGTTAAGCTACAAAAGAATTGATTTGGTTGAAAAGATTATTGCAGGACATCGAGGTTACTTAGTACCAACCAACAATATTAAAATGTGACAGCCAAAGTTGCATAGCCAATACAAAGAATTCAAAGTATCATGGGAGAGGTAAACATATAGGGATACAATATCATTTCATCCATGAACAAATTGAGAACAACACTATTAAAATGGAGTACTGTGTAACTGAAATGATGGTAGTGGATGCATTGACAAAGGCATTACTAAGAAATAAGTTTGAGTTTTGCAAAGAAGGATTCAATGTGATACAAGCTGGTTGACAAATATTTGGCTAAGTGGGAGTGTTAGCATGCAGAAATTATAGCCTAATATTTAGGGATTATGTAGTTAGCATTTAAGATTTTGTAGCTAGCATTTAGGGAAGTTGTTTTGTTTTTTGACAACACATTAGATGATATGTGTATGTGCTCGCAATGTTGTCCATATGTAGGATGAAGAGTAGAGATAGGATAGTTTGAGTTTGAGTTTGAATAAGACTCTGTTTATTGTTATTCTATAAATATTGTATTCTCTAATTTAGCAGAGCAAGAAATAAGAATAAGAAATAGATCAAAACTATAGTTGCAATTCTGTGTTCTTGTTAAGAGTGCTAATATTTTTCATAAAGTGCATTCCCATAATCAAATTTACTCAAGGTATGAACCTTTCCTAAAATACTTGACTTTTTGTGTCATGTTTTTGAGAGATTTTTTATTCAACAAGAATTGATACCTAGTAGACTTCATCTCATCTAGAGAACTTAACAAATTGATATCTTCTAGAGAAATATATTGTCTTGTCATTTTAGAGAAATCAAATTCTTTTGTAGATTGGAAAGTGGTTTTAAATTTATTCATCCATAAGTGTCTCAATAAATATATAATGCGTTTTGGGAATTTCAAACATAACGTCCAAGAATTTTAAGAAAAATTCAATGAGAGTATTTTAACGTGGTGGAGAATCAACTATCTTATATCCCGATTCATATTTTTTAGGAGGATGTGTTGTATCAAATTCTATCTCCCACTTGTTCTTTTTTATCTTCTACTACCCCATTCTTTCTGAATACAGATATGGTGAGTTTTAGGAGAGGGAAATTTACATTAGATATCACTTCTCACTTACTGATATTCGGAACCATGAGAAAAAGATTACTACTTTCACCAATAAAATTAGGAGAAAACTATTGAGAAGATGACATGAATCTGTTTCACTTGCAAAAGCATTATATTGCATGAACCCTATTATTATGGACTTGAATATGTAATAAGTGGTAGCGATATTAGGTGGCACTCATCTAATGACATATGGAGAAATTCCAAACAATTTAAAAGGGACTTAAAATGTTATACCTGGAGTTAAAATTTAGATAAAATAAAATCTTTGAAAAAACTATTCCAACCATGATTGTACATTATTCTAGATACAATATTGAATCCTTATAAAAATAAATTTCTTATGGGAAAAGGGAACAAATTTATTTAAAAGGATGTTAATCATATTATAGAATGATGAGAGGGGTAATAAGACCATAATACTATAAGTAATATAGAATATGTAAATTATATGTGATCACACCACCATGATTGGGTTAATGTTTCGCTATATAGTTGCTTGACTTGCAACTTCCCATGTATACGAATAATGAATCATCTAATAAATAACATAATTTCCACCACTATAATTAGGAGGCTACTATTGACAATATGATTTGACCCACATAATAGGAAGAAAATTATCTCACAAGAACATGATTTCCACAACCTTCAAATGCTAAAATGTCATAACAATATAAGATGTTTGTAAATGTTCCACTATGAAATTAAATATTGTTATCCATTTGCTAAGTCTTTATATGTATTTTTATCATCCATCTTCCAATTCTTCATATCCATTTTTCTATGTCTCCTTTATCAAATTAAAAAATTTAATTTAATCCTCATTTTCAAATTCATCTGATTATTTTCAAATATTAATTAATTAATTTACCTTAATTAATCTCATCCCCCAAAAAATATTAATATAACATTACCCCTACCCATCAAAAAAGGAATCCATGGGCTAAGTAATCATTTATGACACCCATTTTTTCTTCCCCCATTTAAAGCCCTTATGACTCTTGTATAAATTCATAATCCCATTCTATTCTCGAATCACCCCCTTCCATATAAAGAAACAGTCTAAACCTAAGTTGTTAGACCAATTCTTCATCGATTACCACATAAGAGAACCTATATTGTTTGTGTTTTGAGGCCCATATGAATTCATTTTCCTGAACTGAAGTGTGTGGAATGTTTGGAGGTAATATCATCATGTTTATTTGACCATTTCCTTTATATTACTTCCATACTTTTACTGTAGATATTCTGACATGTCTGGTGGGACTCCAAAAAAAAAATTATAATCATATGGCACAAAACTAACATCATTTTTATGTTTGTACTTGTGTTTCGAGGTTACTAATTTTTTGTTAGGTTATTCCGTGAGCCAGATTGGGAGTGATCTTAAAAATTCATTTGTTTTCATCCATTTTTTGACATGTTATTTTGTAGTTATAGGTTGATTTGTATTTACCTAGCCTCCTCGCGCTAGCAAAACTCTTAATCTACGCTAGCATATTTTAATTATATAGTTCTTTGCAGACCTATGTTAGTGTTAAAGTCACTGGGTTAGTGTTCAACTTTTTACATTTTTGTTAAAACTGCACGCCTTTCCGTCATGTACACTAAGCTTCAGTCATACTATCCATGTCAGCATTCTTCATATGCATACACTAGTGTACTAGTTCCTATGATAGCATTGAATTTTTTTGCAACTCCATATCATCTATATGCATTTTGTGCTAAACTTTTATGTCAACATCCCTGTGTTTTCATTGTGTTGTATGCGTTGGTGTTATAGAAAGATCTATTTATCTAATAGTTTAAGTGTGTTTCCATAGTTTTAGAGTTTGTGTCCGTGTTTATTAACTTCCCAGCATTCTGTGTAAAAATTTTGTTTATTTGAAAGTTTCCAAAATATTGAAATTTGATTCTCTATTATTTTCTTTCACTTTCTGACACTGTATAGCAGATTAATTCATAAAATATATATGAGCTTTATGGTTTCTCATCTCATGTTGAATTTCATGATAAAAATTGCATATGATCTTCTCTCGTGCCGTGCAAGCGATCTTAATAATTAAAAGTGATTGAGATCCTTTTTAAATCTTTCTTTCAGTAGTTGTCTCATTTAATTTCTGGTTTTTATTTTTCGATATGTACCATTGCGATCTAAAATTGCATATATTCTTCTCTTACACCTTTGGGCTGAGTTGTTTTACATTTTTTTACTTCCTAACATTGTTTTTAAGGGCTGCTAAAAATACCACTAGTCATTTTCATGCAAGGCCGCTGGGGTTAGAATGGTTTGGAGAAAACAACATAATAATACTTTTAATGACCATCATAGTATCCCCACGCAAATACAAAGGACCAATAATTTTTCCCGTATGGCCCATCGTGGTGCCATACATCTGACACGATGACCTTTTCAGATGATCATTCCTCAAGTTAACATTGGCTTGCACCGATCCCATGATGTTTCTTTTGGACTGCTTATGAATCCCCTCTCGTAGTCCCAATTATCATTGCCCAATTGACTGTTTTGACCGAACAAACTGAAATTTCACTCAATATTGGCATGACCATGTGTCAACCTGTCTCACCCCGCATTTACACCTAATTTGAAGGCTGAGGATCATCGTTACTGTGATGTTCTTAATATGAATGTCGAGAATCTTCTTGCTAGTTGTAATTAATGAAATCATAATTATTCAAATAGATTGATCTATTCGCATAATCCTTGGAATGGTTTTACCTTCCTTAATGTAGGTACGGCTTTTAAAATGTTAACAAATACTATAGTTGCGTTATTTCGTTTATATGAAATAATTGTTACTGTATCGATGTACTACTAACCATTCTAGTCTTTGTCTATATCAGTCGTGAATAGTAATGTTTTATGAAGGTTTTCATTTCGGTACTGGTAATGTCTCTGGTCTACGACAATGTTAATTTTATTTGTTTTGATAGCCAACTTATCATTTAAAGTATCGATAATTTGGTAAGTGATCTCAATCTATATTACTTAGCGATTTCAAATGATGAAGGTAATGTGGATTTGTTTAGTGGGTTATTGATTCCAGGGCATTAATATTCTTATTTTAATTTGTGGCAAGCTTGAACATCAAAATAGATGATTTTAATAGGCCATGGAACATGTATAGAGCCCGTTAAAAATATTATTAGTTGCTGACCATAGTCATTGACCCCATCACTTGGCAAAGGTAAATGTATAGGTGAATTTTTTGGTCTAAGACCTAAGGCATAGTTTAATGTTTAAAATTAAAGGTTTCAGACCATATCCTGTGGCCAAAAAATGTTTTATTTAAAAGTAAAATTGGTTGCTAAATGACCCCTTCATGCATTACAAAGGAAATATTGATTGTCTATTTTATCTGCCTTCGACCCAACGTTTACACCACATATATTTATATGGTGAAAAAGAAAAGTTTAATTTTATTAAACTTGACACAAGTTCAACATGTAATCTTTTGGGATTATTGTTTAAGTTTGTGAAAAAATTCTTCAACTCTCGTAGAAGACACCAAGTAACTGACCATATTATTAATATTAAAATAGTTTAGTGATTAAAAATTTTTGGTCCTTATCCAAACATTGTGAAATTATATGGTTTAATAGAGACCTTGATCACCGTTGAAACACCATACAATATGACACAAATTAAATTCTTAAAAACACCCTGTAACCCTGCATAAAAATGAGTTAAGTTATATTTATAAAAAATAAGGAAGACTTTAGCCTCGACAAAAATTAAACTTGCATGGAAGAGGAAACACATATGGGAGGGGCGGGGCGGGGAATTTTACTATTGGAACCACAGATTAAAAAAATATGACTAAAAATTAAAGACATTTATTGGCGGGAACAAATTTTGGGAAGAGTGTGAAGCCTTGATTACACGCCAAATAAGATAACTTATCCAAAACATTCCCTTGTCGCATTTTTTCCTCTTATTTGGTTTTTTTGGTGCTTTGCTCATGAAGCCTGGGGAAATAAGTCTGCAGTAAATCTGGAAGAAGGAAGGGTTTTTTAATTATTATTGAATGACATGGTTTTTCTCACCCAAAACGGTGATTTTCGATCTGTGTGGGGCACATTTTCTAGGAAAAACATGGGGGTCTCTCTACTATTTATTTTTCGTTCTTCTTTCTCAAGTTTTGATCGAGTTTTGGAATAAGGAATTTTGGAAAAAGGTGTTGTTGTTCTTGGCATGATCAATCTATCTTTAGCCATCTTGTTTTGATTTGGAAAAGAAAGCATGATTTGGGTATTTCTGTTTTAGTTCAAATATGAAAATACAAAGTTTTATTAGTGAAATTTGTTAAAGAATGTTGTAGAAATTTGTGTAAATAAATGGGTATTTTGATTTATGGTTATTTTTGTTGGTCTCCATGTTAAGGACTATGAGTATTTGATATAAGGATATAGAGGAAATATAATATGGCATATAGTTGAAAACAACAAAAAAAAAATAGAGACAAATCGATATTGAGGAAAATGGACCATTCATATTGTTGTGTATAGCTATTGACATATGCTTTACAGGTTTTTAAATAAGAAATAATGTTTGGTTTCTAAAGTATTTTATTATCAGAAGAAATGTGATATTTAACCTAATAATTTTGATTTCTAAACTCTCCATAAAATCATCTATTTAAATAGTTATTTGGTAAACCATTTATTCTTGTTGTTGATTGTTATGGGTATGTAGTAGATACCTTAATCTTAGTCTATTTGCATTTTGAGTTTCCTTGTAAAATAGTGCAGACCTACAAGCACTACTACAAGGGGGGTGTTTTTAGACATTAATTAGAGACCAGAATATGTTTTTGTCTCTAATTAATAAACTCCTCATACTTTTGTTTGTAGTACCCTTCCTAGATTGTGGGACCTTTTAATATAAAATTTTTAATTAAAAAAAAAAATTGTACTCCTATGTGGTTGCTTGAAACATGGGGAAAATGAATGCAGGAGATGGAAAACTAAACTGGGTGCGAGATGGTATAGGTAATTTCATTCTTTGCATGTATACAAAAAGGCAGTGACAAGTTGTTGTTGTGGACCTTAGACGGGAAGAAGGTCGAGCAGGTATTCGTTGTTACTCTAATTTTTTTTCCCTATTTTTGTTCATGGGTTTGCATTTTATGTCTCTAATGATTGCATGACCATTTCTTATGATGTCCCCTATTCCTACTTGACCTTGGTTATTTCAGGATGTAATTCTAATTATTTGATCTTTTACTAGTTATGGGTTCAATTATGGTATTGTTTTACTACGGATTTCTGAGGATTATGCTCAGAAATGACGAGGGTTTGGTTTTGGGATTGGGAACTTTGCTTTAACATTTTTTTTTACTAACGTGAATGTAATATCTTTTGAGTTCCTGGTATCCAAATGAACCAACTGACATATAGTAATAATTGTAGGAGGTATTTGGATGAATATGCAGATGGTAAGCAAAAAGATGTTACAAGGAGCACAAACAACACTTCCAATGGGCATTTATTTATGATTTTTGGTGACGTTATTTCACAAAACACTATTTGAATAGAATGAGACTAGGAAGGTGATGTGTCGGCAAAAAATTTGTCCCCATGAGTCCTCTCTATTCCCCAGGGTCTTCTTTTCTCAATGGATGAGTCAATTTTCAAGTAAACAATGACTAATTTTTCCTTTAACAAATTGTCATCTATCTTTGTACCCCTTGAAAAAATAGGAAAACTAAGACATATGCGGACTTGGAATGAATACCGTGGGGAATTTTATGTATGTAGTGGAGATATGTCAGGAACGACGGGAAAATGAGTGAATGTCGTAGAGTGAAGGTCAAAAGAATGAAGGTTGCGGATAAGGAGATTAAGCCACATATTGTCACTTGCCCAAAATGTGTTTGTTTTGGTTATAAAATTCAAAAAAATTGAGTAAGTTACTCTGTTTGCAAAATTTAGTCTTTTTATTCAAATATTTGGTTGTTCCAGGTTTTTTAGGTGTTTGCATCCCTCATGTCCTAATTGTTTTTGGGCCCAAAGTTCCCCAATTTCCCGCCTTATCTGCAATAGTCTAGCCTTCTTTCGTCTACAGAGATTTTGGATCTATGTGTCCCTTGCGTCCATTTTCCTTCCTGACCACTGATTCCTCGCATACCCATAGTACCCGCAAGCCCTGTTGATCTATAACCTTGCTTCAAAATTTCCCTAAGTCCCTTATTATGCGGATGTTTTGGCTTAGTGGAGAACTAGTGTCCTAACGTTCCACGGACCATTTGTGCATTTTTTTCTGACTTGTCCACATTTCATTGATGTTAATGCCTTGCGGAGCTTTTAGATTTCCTTGTCCCATGTGTCCCAAGTGCATCTTGGCCTCCGACTCCTCACAAACCCACTTTTTCCACACGTCACTCACTGCAGGTATTTTGTTCTTTCATGTCCCAAATTTCCTACATAATCTTTCCCCCACTGTGCCACTTTTTTCCTTCGTACCCATACTTATGGGAAATTAGTCTATCTACAAGGTTTTTAACTACCCAGAGCCATTAAATGCCCTCATTAATTCGTCTTTTCCGGCCTTCTATGAATGGGGTTATATAAACAAATGGATTTTTCATTTTTCACTACCATAGTCATAACCAAATCTTTACGCATTCGGTTCTGAGTTGTTTTAGCAGTAACATAGGTCACCCCAACAATTTTATTATTTTCAAATTGTTTTCTGATCTTGAGAAGTTTGTCATTTTTTTAGTAGTTAAAGGTAGAATTCAGTAGTCCTCTTTGTGCTTTCTGAGGTCAATCCAATATTGTGCTCTATCGTATTTTTGCTCCTAAAGTGAGTATCCTCACTTCTACTATTACTCAGCTCTCTGTTTCCATCATCAAGGTTAAATATAAAGGTCAGGAGCATCTTTCATCCTTTGATACATCCGTACCTAATATATGATATACAAATGTACAATACTTGGATTTCAACCACTTATGGGAATGAATCAATGAAATGAATCCTCAACTTGTGGCTTAACACCAGATATTTTGGGATAGCAAATGCAGGAGGGTTCCATGTTTTAGTATAATGTGCCAACACAATTTTTACTTGTGGTTTCCATTTTGACTTTAATATAATAGAAATCACAGACTTTCAAGGTCACCTAATTGCCAAATTGGACAAGGGATGTATCAATGTTGCCCTTGGAATCCCAGTATTTGAAGATGCTAATGTCCTTTCCATGACACAATGTCAACACTTATTTGATCAAGAATCTAATAAATATAAGTATATGGTGGCCAAATCCTGGTTCAAGTCCCCAAAGAAGGGAGCTTCTAGATTTCCTAAGACCATATACCGAAGTGATTTTAATGAATAAATCTCTAACATAATCATTCTCCTATCTAGGATAATGGGGATCCCCGCAAACAATAAATTTCAGTTTTAGATGTGTCCTTCCAGATCAATATCATATGTGAGGGGAAACAAAATTTGAACTGTGGAGAAATCATTTGTACTAACATAACTAAACAATTGGCTAATGTGCATAGAACCCATACCTTTTACATGACCTCTTATCTAATGTACACCATTGGAACATACAGAGAATGGTTGGGTATTTCTCTAGATGAGACCAAGAAAAATGCTCCAAAATATGAGTACTATTCCAAATTGACCTTGAAGAACAATAATCATTATTTTAGGAGGGTCAATGATTCCTTCACAATGTACATAGTAAAGATTTTAGAAGGAGATACAACAAAAATATTGTTTGAGGAAGCTAAGTAGTTGATATACACTTATGGAAGTTATTACATTCAATTCAGAAATTTCTCCTACATCAGGTTGACATGCTTTGAAGATTCTCCCTACAAGCTCCCTATGTTCTGTAGTGAAAATATTTCCCTGTTAGAGATCTGTAGGTAGCTTGATAAGCTTCACAAAACTTGCAAAGACAACAAGATAAGAGGTATAAAATTCCCTATCTTTTTAGACAATTATACTTTGAAGACTCCCTTAGATGCTCAAAATATTGAGAGAACAATGAATTCATAAAATTTCCATTTCTTTCAAAAAAGGTTATGTTTTGATATCAAGGGTTTCATCGACAACAATATAAGGATGTCCTTCCATCACCTTCCAAATGTGGAAGACAGCTGGGCAGATTTCTCAAACAATTATGAAGCAATGAGAAGATACTATGGTCATCTTTCAATTATGTACCTTGGGATATGATATTATAATGTATATGGGTTGATGGAGATGTCAAAATGTGGCACACATCCCCTTAATGAGTTATATAATTATAATATATGGGTTCACATGGGATATGATATAATAATGTAGATAGGTTATTGGAGATGGTGATATTTCACACACATCCTCTTAGTTAGTTATATGGGGTCATGTAGGAATTAGTTATACTGGGTAATGAGTCATCCTACATTAGGATTAGGTATTACCCATCTATTAAGAGTAATGTATGTCTATATAAGGGATGCGAGTATCTAGGTCAAGAGGTATGAGTTGAGTCTTCTACTTGGTAGAGGTATATTGGAGGTGTCTCCCTCAAAGTGGACTCACATCTTGGGAGATTGTCGAGTTATTCCTTCCTTAAGGAGAATTTTATGGTGTTGTCCTACCTTAAGGGTATTATTATGCATACATTGAATATTTGGAAATATTGGCCCACCCATATCTCTTGTGTTGCATTATCCTCTACAATTTATTGAACCGTTACACCAAAACCTCGAGGCGTTAGTGAAATCTGCACATGAGGATCATAACAACCCACGATGCTTCCACAAATCTAACCCCTGGCTAGATTTGCACCCATATATTGGTACCACTCCCTACCCTATATGAGCCTCAGGTGAACATTGTAATAATGGTGTAGCCACTCATGTCGGCCGAAATAGAGGACTTTCGCATTGGGACATCCGGGCCAAAAGTACGCGAGGGACGCGGGAAGCCGAAGGAGCCGAGAGCGAATGGAATTTTGCCACGTGTCTTCACTGCAAAGAGGGACAAGGAAGCCCGAATCGGCCGAAGGAGGAGATTTTCGTTCGAGACAGTTGGGACAAAGGTACACGCGGGATGCGAAGGACGCGAAAAGCTGAAGCGGCCGAAGGCAAAGAAGAAAAGTCAACGTCTGACCTGTGAAACTTCAAACGGCCATAACTTTTGACTCCGAGCTCCGATTTTCACAAAATTGGACTTTCTGGAACGAGCACGACGTCCTCTACACCACAAAAACATATTCGGCCATATCTTATTTTTAATGAGGATAGATATATTTAATTAAAGGAAACATATTCGGCTCCAGTCAGTTAATGCTCATTCCCGTCAAATGACAGAAAACACCTGCCAGACCCAAAATAGTTGTCCGCACTCAGAAGGCCATAACTTTTGCATTTCTCAACGAAATCACACAAAATTGGTCTCGTTGGAATCGTGGCTACGAGCCCGACGCACAGAAATCAAGAAATTCCGGATTTGGTTGGATATTTATCAAGTTTTTTAATAAAACGTGGCTGGGTTCATAACAGTGTTTTATTTGGTGGTTGTGGGTGCAATTAAGAGGCACGGTCATCATTCTTTCTCTGCTGCAGCACCTGGGACAGTATGGGGAGCCTTTTGCAAGTAATATATAATAATTTTACTCCATTTGATGCCTCTTACAGGTGGTTGAAGGACAAATTTCGGGATTTCCATTTTTCCCTCTCTCTATTCTCATCTTTTCTATAAATTGGAGTGTTGGGCTCATTGTAAAAGGGGATTTTTTCAGATAGAAAAGCTCTGTCAAAATTACTTTGTGAAGCCAATGTGCTGCAGGCCCTTGTAGTGGACTCCTTGCATGGTGATCCAGGCCCTTATCTTGTAATAGATTGAACTGTGCATATCATGAAGCAATAAAATATCAGTTTGTGGATGTATCTTCCCCTGCTGTGTTTTCTTGCATTCTTCTTGCCCCTTTAATCAATCTACAAGAATATTGTGTCTATTATTATGTTCTTGCAGGGATCCATTATCATTGTGTATGGTTGGAATACTGATATGAATGCATTTTGCTAGATTATGGAGAATTGTCATCGCCTCTTCTAGTGTGCACTTTGCTTCTATATTTCACACATTTGGAGACTACTCTCAAACCCTCCTTTTCTGGTGTGTCACCGCTTTAGTGTAGGCTTTCATTTTATGCATTCTCTCTCCCTGGTCCCTTGGAAAGTTAGATTAGGATAGTTAGTTTACCCTGCATTAGATTAGATTGTGGCAGGTAGTTTAGGAGCAAGAACCAGATTTCTCTGGAGGTCTATCTCAAGTAGCAAGTCCCACAACTTGGAGATAGTACCCATGTTATCCAATCACACCGTGAGTTCAAGTATATGCACTTGTATAAACACAGGGGTGTTGTGATTCGGTGATAACACCTTCTATTCATCATTTGAGAATTTTTGGTGGTACTGCATATATGCATGTTTCAGATAAGAGAAGGAAGAAGATCAATCCAAAGACACTGCCATGTCTTTTCTTAGGGTATAGTACTACCTCAAAGGCATATCGTATCATTAATCTTGAGATGAAGAAGATCTACGAGAGTCGAGATGTGGTATGTGATGAGTCTTCCTTTAACTCTCTGCCACACAATGGAGATCCAGTAGCGACCTCGTCACATAGATTGCTCACACATCCAGATTATGGGTAAGATGATTCTTCTCAGAGAGAAGAAGAGCTGAGTGGAGACTTGTTCATTGATATTAGCACACTGGAAAACACATCTTCACATCAGTAGTAACACCAACGTCTGAAATGCATCCAAAATACTATTAGGTATGCACACCTGAACTCACTTCCAGATACTTCTACAGGAGTCAGAACATGAAGTCAAGCCATACATGAGGTAAATTTTGCACTCATGAGTTCTTTTGTTGAGAGCACCGAACCTGACACTGTTCGTGAGGCATTAGACCAACCACAATGGAAACAGGCTATGGATGCTGAATATGATTCCCTAATTTAGAATTGGACGTGGGAACTTGTTGATCTGCCTCAAGGTAAGAAATCCATTGGCTGAAAATAGATTTTCAAAACAAAATATAAGGCAGATGGTTCAATCGAAAAACACAAAGCACAACTTGTTGCAAAGGGTTATGCTCAGCAAGAAGGAATTGACTATGATGAGACCTTTGCACCCACTGCGAAGATCAAAACCATTAGAGTTGTTTGTGCACTAGCAGCACAAAATGGATGGAAAATTCAGCAGATGGATGTCAAGAGTGATTTTCTAAAGGGTGATCTAAAAGAAGAAGTGTACATGGCCCAACCTGAACGGTTTGTAGATGAGCGTCAACCACAAAAGGTATGTCATCTAATAAAGTATCTTTCTGGACTCAAACAAGCACCTAGGGCATGGTATATAAAAACTGATGATCACCTATTGCAGCATGGATTCACTTGTAGCCCCTCAGATACAAATTTGTATATCAAGAAGGTAGGAACAAAGATTGTCACTCTTGTTTTGTACGTAGATGATCTTGTGATCACAAGAAGTTCTGACAATCTTGTAGATTATGTAAAGAATGATCTGAAGAAATCCTTCAACATGACCAATTTGGGGCTACTTCACTACTGTCTTGGCTTAGAGATATGGTAGAAGAAGAATCATATCTTCGTCTCCCAGATGAAATATGCCAAGACACTCCTAGAAAAGTATGGAATGTCAGATTATAAACCAATTTCCACACCTATGGAAAAAGGTTTGCAATTATCTAGATTCCAGGATTCACCGCAGGTAGATGGCACTCACTACAGGTAGCTTGTGGGGAGTCTCATTTACATGACTTATACCAGAGCAGATCTTTTCTTTGCAGTGAGCTATCTCACCAAATTTATGCAGGAGCCGAAGAAATGTCATTGGATAGCAGCAAAGCATGTGTTAAGATATGTCCGAGGTATAGCTAAATTTGGTCTGGAGTATTAGAAGAATACTCAGTTCTTCTTACAGGGATATACAGATTCGGACTATGCAGGATCCGTTGATGACAAGAAATCCACTTCAGGATATGTTTTTCATCTTAGATCTTGACCTATCTCATGGATTAGCAAGAAGCAAACTGTTGTTTCTCTCTCATTCACTGAGGCTGAATACCGCGTCGCACGAGGAGCTGTGTGCGAAGCAATTTGGTTATGTCACATTATTATAGATATAGGGATTCCTGAAGAGAAACCTCCCATCATTCACTGCAATAATCAAGGTGTGTTGAATCTTGTGAAGAATCCTGTTTTCCATGAACGAACAAAGCATATTGAGGTCAAATGTCACTACATTCGTGAACAGGTCTTGAACCACCAAATTCAGCTCAAGTACTGCCCTACTGATTTTTAGGTTGTAGATATTCTCACCAAGCCTCTCGGCAAGGTGAATTTTGATTTGTTTAGGGGGTACATTTGTAAGAGCAATGTATTAAGGGGGAGAATGTTAGCTTAGTTAATATTTTTTAGTTAATACATTGTCTCCACGTATGATATATGGTTTATTCATAACCGTGTAACTACCTACACCTTCCGTGCCAGCGCCTATATATTTTTGCACTTGTTGTTTTGTTATATAGCAATCAATAATAATTGTTGGAGCACCATAAACTTCTACCTCTTCATCTTCTACACGTAAGGATAATTTAGCTTCGACCCCTATGTCAAAAACAACCTCAAATTCCAAAACATATAAGCCTAAGGCTTCCACCTCTTCTAGTGTAGATGCCCTATCCACCTCAGGGTCTTTTTATATAATTGATCATATTAAGAAAACAAAGATCAAAAATTTTGAGGTTGAATTCTACCAAACCCACCCTAATGCCTTTGTCCAAGTTGTCAATTTTGTAAAATCCAAACCTAACCCATCATCTACCACTTCCAAAGGCCTATTACCCACTCCCACCTATTCACCTCAATAAAATTGTATGGTTACACCACCTTCTATAATTGAAAAATATTGAGCTCTTTTATGTCACACTACTCATAGCTGACCATAGGCTTAGTTATTACATTATTGACTCAGGAGTCTCGTATAATGTAATGCCTGCTAAATTTTCTCATGCTCTGGGCCTTACATTAACACACATATATGTCTCATGTTATTATATGGAAAGTAAGGAGGTGCCCCTTTTTGGGAGGATCAAGGATGCTCAAGTATTTTTTGTTGTGTTCTCTAAGAAAAAATTCAAAACTACAATTCTGGTAGCAGATATTCCAACAACCTATGGATTGGTCACATGATCTCATCCCGGTTAATGGAAAAATGAAGAATTTTTTACCTAATAGACAAACATAATATATTGTCCAAAAACTTGATGATCCTAAAACACAAATTATCTATGAAGACATTGGTCATGGTAACTATATGATCATGTCAGGAGATGATATCATGTCTCCTAAGGGTGTGATAGATAATCCCAATGATGTTAGGATCCTTGAATTTGATTGTAGTTACTCTTTACCTAGCCCTGGAGCAAGTGTGATTTTATTTTTTCCTTAAAGGAAATATTATCTTTTCCCTTATAAGCTTCAATTTGAGAATATGAATAATACCACAGAATACGAAGTTCTCTTGGGTCTAGCAATGGCAAGAGAAATCTGAATAAAACATATTTGTGCATGAGGAGATGCACAACTCATTGTGAAACATGTCAGAGGGGTTTTTAACATAAAAAAAAAGTTCTAAATTATTACAGAAATATCGTATGGGATTCAATTGAATTATTAGATAAATTCTCCATTTAAGCCATACCAAGAGAAAATAATACTAGAGCTAATGTCTTATCTTTGTCAAGATCCTTGATGATCCCTCATCCTCACTTTCCCTAGGAAAATTTTACAATTGAGATGATACATAGACCGAGTGTGCTAGATAATGTGAATAATTTCTAGGTATTAAATGAGGATCAACACTTTATCTCGTTTCTTGAGCTTACAAAAAACTTCAATCAGTTGTATTTTGAGGGAAGCAAGGCTGCTCCCCATGAGAATAAATCATCTTATGTACCTAAAGAGGGAGTCAAAGAATAATATTATTAGGATGGTTGTATAAGAATGAAAGGCAATAAGATACATGAAGGATTGGCAATACTGGAATATTTTTTTGAAAAAAAAGAAAGGTATATCAAGTGAAAATTATCACATGGGGCTTGTTGGTGTTCAAACAGGGATAATTTTAGTGGCGAATCTAATATGTAGATTTGTTCGAATATTTCATTTCTGAGAAATTTAACAAAGTTGTCTGAATTCATTAATGGTTTGGTGTCGGTGACTTGTTCGCCTAAAAATTACACTTTAATTTTTTTTAGGGGTCGTCTTCGCCTACCCTTGAAAAATATCCCCTATATAATCCTCGATTATTCGCCAGGTAGAACACTTCTACTTCACATTTTGTCAACAATATGATATATCCCCGTATTGTAGATACGTGACAATGGGGTTATTTGTTTGACACGCGACACTCACGGATAGTTGACACGCGATAAGGACGGTACTGCAGATATTGACGCCTAGTAGACGCATGACAAAGAGTTTGTTGATGAGCGACATGAAGATTTTTTCGATGTGTAAGCAGGAGGGCGGAGGGCTGCATGGTGCGCGACAGGAGATTTGTTGTCGCACGTCAAAAAATAACCCTCATTGACGCGCGTCAATAGACCTCATTGACGTGCATCAACAACCTTGTTGACGCGCATCAATGAGGTCTGTTGACACACGTCAATGAGGGTTGTTTGTTGATGCGCATCAACAGACCTCATTTGACGCGTGTCAACAAGGATTGTTGACGCACGTCAATGAGGTCTGTTAACCCGCATCAACAACCTTGTTGACGTGCGTCAATGAGGTCTGTTGGTGCACGTCAACAAGGTTTTGTTGATGCACGTCAACAGACCTCATTGATGCGCGTCATATAACCTTTATTGACGCGTGTCAATGAGGTCTGTTGATGCGCGTCAATGAGGGTTATTTGTTGACGCGCGACACTAACAGATAGTTGACGCGTGACAAGGAGGTACAACAGATATTGACGCATAGCAGATGCATGACAAAGAGTTTATTGACGTGTGACACGGAGATTTTTTCGATGAAAATCAAGAGGGTGGAGGGCTTCAGATCGCGACGAAGAAGATTTTTCTGTCACACATATAAAAAAAATGGATTGACGCACGTCAATGCATTTTTTTTTGACGCGTGACAACAAAATATACCTGTCACATGTCTGCAGCCTTCTGTCTCACCACTTGACAATCAGGCGAAATTTTTTTCATACAACCCCCACAAAAAATTTCCTTCCTGCGAAACCGGTTGTGGGGATACTAACCAGGTATTTGACACCTCTAATTTCAAAGAGGTCTCTTAAAATGAACCCTGTGTTCAAATTAGTCTCGCCCCGGTTTGTCATTGAAATTCCTCAGTTTGTAGCCTCTATCATGTTTTCTATCTCCTCGTATTGATGCTTGAAGACACTGCCCTCCATTGGGCTGCCATGATCAGTCCCTTCCTTGGTCGAGGATCATTTAAAATTCTAGAATTTGTTTTTCGTTACTCTGTCCATATGAAAGAGTCTGTAACTTGGGCGTACAACTTGGGTTTTTCCTTTCCTTCTGTTTTCCACAGCCATTTTTTGTTGTCCATGTCATTTTTGTTCCAAATATATTTGTAAATCTGATTAGATGTATCTTAGAGGATCACATTTGGGCCTTATATCATTTGTAAACTCTCTTTCCGTGAAAAAATAGTTACTTCCGGGGTGCTAAATGGTGATTTTCCTGCATTTTACGGTTTGACGGTTGTATTTTTTCAAGTAAAATTTACATCTTAGCATCTGTGGAAACGTGGCCATTTCTAGTTGGATGCGGTTCAGTGAGGCACTTTGAAAATTCTAAGGCCCAATTCAACTCAAAATTTGTCCACGTGGAGGGCCAACGCTCATCTAAAAATTCACCTTTTAGTTTGGCCTTGGAGTTGCGCTGGGGAGACACATGGAGATTATCGCTGCCTTGCGTAGACTTAGAAAAAAAATTCATGTGGTTGGCGCATAGTTTTGGCAGACCATGGACAAGTGGAGGGCTAGTGCTCATTTGAGGATTTTCCTCAGGGTCCCACCTTAAAAATTACGACAAGGAGACATGTGGAGGCTTCCGCTAGCTCTGCTCTATACTTAAACTTTCCAAAGCAATATTCTAAGGCCTGGGACACATGGAGGGACCACACCTATTTGGGGACCGGCCCCTAAATTTTATTTTGAAGAAGTGCCAGGAGGACACTTGGAGGCTTCCACTCACTTTGCCTTTTCTTGGACTTTTCAATCGACCTAAGGAAAACTGTCTCGGACCCTAGACACATGGCAGCCTTCTATTGAATCCATCAAAATTTTTAACAAACTCTGTTGGACTAAGACACGTGTTAAGCCCACACTTGCTCAGGATCTCCACTTTTGAGGACAATACCAAAGGTACACCAAGGTGACACCTAGAGGTTTCTGCTGGCTCCTTTTTACTGAAACTTTTTCAAAGGCCAAAAGGCATTTTTCTTGGGCCCAGGACATGTGGAAGGACCGTGCTTATTTGGAAGCTTGCCCCTATACTTCTCCTTTGTAATTTCACCAAGGAAACACGTGGATGGTTATAAAATAAAGTAGAAAAGAGGCAAAATACATGGTTTTTGTGTTTTGCGTCTGTTTTTCTGCTATTTTTTCTCCAAGAATCTTGGAGATGTGAATACGCACTATTTTTCATCATTTTTGATGAAATTCCTTGTCATCTTTGTCTGTAAAGTGCCATTGAATGGATTTGGAACTTAATTAGTCAGTCCAAGGATTGTTAAGATTGATATTTTGAAGTTGTAATTGCTTGGTCACTTGCAAAAATGGGAATTACCAGATAATTGGATGCGGGATAGAGTTGCAGAGGAAGGAAATGGAAAAAGGATAAAATAATGAAAGTTGCAGGTGCAAAAGATGAAAAAGGTGTTGCCTCAAGAGTGAAAAGGATTACCTATCTTACCCAGCTGTGCAAAGCCTCCAGAAAATGATTAAAAAGAGGATTTCTCATATGACAGAATTAGAATGATTAGAAATATTTCCAAAACGTTATGGCATGGCATCCTAGTCATTAGTTGAGGGCCCAAGAAATGTGATCAGTTCACAATTGGTCCACCTGGCAGCTTTCATATGAAAATTTGTTAAAGGTCACTTTCTGAGAAAAATTAGTAACAATAAAATTTCCCTCAAATATTCTTCTCTTTTGGGGGGAATATTGAGTGATTAAAATGTATAAATACAATGAGAATATTCTTGCAAAGGGTCAGGGAATAAATTTCATAAGAAAAATTTGAGAAAAGCCATATTTTTAGAAACCCGTATGAGATACCTAGTTAATTTCCTTTGTGTTAGATTTTCTATCATGTCAAGTTGGTTATAGATGTATAACCATTGACGAGAATTGATATTTCTCTGGAAGATTTCCCATGCTGATGAATTTAAGAAATTTTGAAATTAATTATTGTCAATCTTGGAGCAATTAGTGTTTTCTTTGTTTCAGAATGTCTACAAGTAGTTTTTATTGTTCCTATTGCAATCTTACATTGAAATATTTGTGAAATCACACAGGATCTCGACCCTGTGACAATTTAGTGCAATTTGCAATTTCATTTTAGAAAGATCCTTCATCCTGTGATGAGATAAACAAATTTAAAATCATTCCACTGTCATTTTGTTGATAAAGATTGTCTGTAAGTCTTTGTGGTGTACCTTAGGTGTGATCGATCAGAGATTTTGGTATTTAATTTATTCTTTTAACTTGAGCTTTCATGCTATATTCTCAAATATTGTGTGAAAACGTGCTGATCTGGGCCTCCATTGAAGCACACATTCTGGTTAAAGGAATGTCTTAACTATTCTAAATTTTTATGTTGTTGAGTTGTCCATTGTTGTGAAATTTCTTAGAGATCTAGTATAATCAACTTTATCCCACTTAATCTCCCACCAAAATAATTTAAAAACCATGAATCCATCCTGAATTACCCCTATTTGGGCCTGTATATCAACAAAGGAACAAAATATATTTACTAAAATATGTAGAATAATTAGGATCTCATTAATGTCTTTAGTAACCTTGGCCTTGTTTTGAAAGTATCTCCGTCTTTTAGACAGTGACAACTCTTAAGAGTTAAACTAATAGATTATAGACCATATTTTCCCAAGGTTTTCTTCATAAAAATTTTGCAAAAGAAGGATATATCCATCTCCTTCATCAAATAGAGGTTATAATACAGGTCCTCTCACCTTGGTCAAAAGACACAACCTAAAGTGGTGAGGATAGGTCAAATCCTCTTAAAGGTGCTATCCATCTCTCCAAAAAATATTGGTGATAAAGGGCCAGTCAAGATCTCATCCCTGGCTAACAAAATTACATATATCTATGATCTATTTTATCTCTAAGATCCACACTAAATCTATGATGTTGCTCGGATTGAAAGGGAGAACAAATTTCGATACCAACACTTGTGGCAACGTTTCTGGGGAAATGAAGTTGTGTGCAAAGTTTGAACAACATCAGCAATGCACATAGAATGTGGTAATTCTTATTACATGATCTAAGTGCAAATACATTGTTGAAATATCATTATCTATTTAGATATGTAAGAATTTTTCGAATTTGTAAGTTCTGAGTGTAATATTTCCAGTTATTGCACTAAATTTTGTATCATCATTGACAAATTTGGGTAGAAGAAGAGCATATCTTGTAAGCTTTACATGAATATGGTATTGACAGACATTTTATAGGTCTTTCATAGTGCATTTGCACAAACTAAGGTGAAAATACTTAGTGACGATTCCATGTTGTTTAAATTCTTAATAAATACCAGTGTCTTAACATATATGAACTAAGATTTGTCATTAATATCTGCAAAGCTAGAAGTAAGAAGATATTTTGTCGTCAAGGACCCTAGTGGAAGGTTGTTTCAAGAGATTGGAAAGTCTAATTTAGAAGGAAGAATAATTTGGAAGGATGTTGGAGATCAAACATCAAGAAAAGAAATATCCATTGGTTAAATTGATCACCATGTGATTAAAGATTGCAATACTTCCTCAAGTGCTTCTTAATCAGGTAGTCTCTTTGTTGAATTGAATTCTCCATCTAGAGAGGGTCCTTCTTTTGCATTTAAAACATTTTCTTCTCATTTTGTCCCTGTATTCTCCAAAGATCTGATAGAGTTTTCCAAGAAACAGAGCCTTTATAGGGCAGGTCATTCTGAGAATTAAACATCCCTATACCACGCAGATCTCTCACTCCTCATCAGTTCTACATCTCTTCCAAGGTCACCTTCTCAAAATAATATGGCTCATCGTCCACCCCGACCTCCATTTGTTGTTAATACTTTTGGTCCCATCAATTTTAGAGGTAGGGCTGACTATCTAAATGTCATGCCACAAGATGTAAGAAAAATATATTACCTAAGTTTATAAAAGAAATAATGCAATCACTAGTGATCAACACTTAAATCTCTTTGTTAATATGATGGAGGAATTTGAAATAGAATTTGAGGATTTATACATTAAATTGTTTATCCATACTATAGAAGAAGATGCAAGGGACTGGTATGAATCTCTGCCAGATAATTCCATTGACTCCTGGATAGAGATGAAGAATGCTTTTAGAATTGCAGTATTGTGATAAATAGACCCTAGGTTTCTTTTATCAGAGTTTTAAAATATTAGAAAGAATTCTAATAAATCAGTTCATGATTTCAATACTACATTTAACAGAACATTGAGAATAATTCCTATTAATTTGAGTCCATGTGATGAATCATGTCTGATAAAGTATTGAGACACATCTGATAAGAAATTTTCTTACTATTTGAGGGATAAGAACCCTGGGACTTTGAGGTAGGCCTTTACCATGGCTTTCCAAATTAAGAAAAACATTAAAGAAGTTGGAAAACCTCCTAGGAGGGAGGATGTTAAACTGATCAACCTTGAGAAGCCTCAATCAAGTAAGGTTGTGGATCTTGAGGAAGTTGTAAGGAATTTGGCAGAGGATGTCAAAGAAATATCGTACAAGTTGGCCAGGGCAGAGAAAATAACTGGACAAGGGTCTCATGGTCATCATAGGAAACAAGAACATGAAAGAATTGTAAATCATCCTAGAAATGATCAGATGTTTGATGACAGAGGTAAAGGACCCATGGGAGCTAGACAACCCCAAGCTAGGGAAAATAGAGTAGTGCATGATCCTCTAAATACTAGAGTTGTTGTTGTTTAAGAGACAACTAAAATGGATTTGTGTGACAAATGCTCCTTACCCCACCCACCATGTGAAATAGATTAGAAATTTGAAGAAGTTGATGATGCTGGTAACACTCATGATGATTCATGCATGGTGGACTACTTTACAAGCTCATAACAAGGACCAACTTCAACTAAGGTAATAAGTGCAAGAACTACTACAAGTTTTTGGGACTGCATTTACCGGGTACTTATTCTTCCTCCCTCTCATGGTTTAGAAATAGATATGGTACAAGCATTTGAACTTCCTAGTAATGGTTTTGAGTACCTAATAGCTCTAATGATTAAGAAGTACGATGTAGGAATCCCATCAGAAGAGGATAGACAACTGCTAAAGAATGTTGTTGTGGCCCAAGAAAAAGAGTATAACACAAGAAGTAATGTTGTCAAAGGGGTAGGGCCTTAAGCCAAACCAAAGACCCCAATTCTCACCAATGTCCCAAAAGAGGCTCCAAAGAAAGATGCATCTGACAAAGGCCCTATTGTCTTAAGTAGAACTGGTGTTCCCACCCACACCCAAAATGTTAAAAAACTTGTGCCATCTAATGAGTTTGTTAACCTTTCTCCAAATGCTTCTTTGTTGATAAACACTCCCTATGACATTTCCTAAGTCTTGAGTCAAATCAAAATTTCTATCCCAATCGTTGAACTACTTAGGATTCTTGGGCAAAAGAAAAGGGATTTTGAGTATTTGGGATTAGAGGAAGATAGGAGTGCCCAAGGCAGAAATATAAATAATGTAAACACTCCTCCTTCAACCATTATAGACCTATAAAAACCACCAGTATTATAGGAGATAGGTGAACCACCTAAAGTTTACTTGGGGACATATTTAGTTGAGTCTCAGTTAAATGTTGATCCATTATTTATAACATTGATTATTAAAGACAGACTGCTACACAATTGTATGTTTGATTCAGAGCATCGTGCAATGTTATGCCTCCAGCAGTCATGAATGAATTGAACATTAAAGTGACAACAACTTATCGCAAGTGTACTGTAATCGATTCTAGAGAGGTTGATGTTGTAGAATGTGTAAAAGGTTTGTTGGTACAAATTGCAGCTTATCCAGGTAAGAACTTAAAACTTGATGTTGTCATTGTTCATTGCCCTACCAAATGGGGCATGCTTTTATCAAGAAACTGGGCTGCAAGAGTTGGTGGAAGTGTTCAGATGGATATGTTTTTTTACACACTTGTAATTGAAGGTAGCCTTGTAAAGCTGTATGGAGAGAAGAAGATGTTGTACCTCATTTAAGATCCAAATAATGCTTCTTATGAAGTGTTGTATGCTGATGTAGATGCAGATAACTTTCTAGGTTTTGCTGATGGCAAGGAGCACAAGATTGATCAGTGTAAATTTCTTGAAGAAGTAGGTTTACCTTGGACCTTGTTATTCAATGGAGCTTGCTCCAAGTTTGGAAATGGTGCTAGCATTGTTCTTATTTCTATAGGCCAAGAAGAGTGTGTCTTTTATTTCAAACTTAACTTTGAATGCACTAACAACATTGTTGAATATGAAGAATTGTTATTAGGCTTGAGAATTGCATGGAAATATGGTATAAAGGATATCATTGTCAAGGGGGAGTCAGAACTGATTGTCAAGCAAATTAGAAAAATGTATGCTACTAAAAATCAGAGAATGAAACAATAAAAGTATGCAGTATGGGATTTTATTGAAATGTTTGACTCTTTTAATATTGTGCACCATGATAGAAAGTTTAATGTTGTTGTTGACAAGTTAGTAGTGCTTGGATCCATATTTGAGAATTGTACAATGTCTCCATTTTGTGAGTATGATGTTGAAATACTAACAAGGCCATCTATCCCTGATAACGTTAAAAATTGGAAAGTGTTTGATGATGATTCCTAGGTGAAACAATTTCTATAGAACCAACGTGAGTTTGCTGACTAAAATATAGATTGGGAACCAACGGGGTGTGTTGCTAGTGGAAAGGAAAATTTATTTGTCAAAGACATCATCCAAATGAAGACAAACACGATTCCCAGAGGTTTAATGGCTCTTGAATCAAACTTTGATAATGTTGATTTCATTATTAAAAGAAGTATGTCAGTTTCAAGAGATGTGGAAGAGCACGACCTGGGCACAAAGGAAAAAACCATGTAAAATATGGTTAGGAATAAATATCAACAAGCAAGATAAGCATTCCTATCTTTAATTTCTGAAGAAATATCAAGACTACCTAACTTGGTCTTACTGTGAGTTGAAGGCATACATGGAAGATTTGTTCCAACATGAGATTCCTCTTGAATCTAATGCCAAGCCTTTCATGAAAAAATAGAGGCCCATCAATCCACTCCTTTCTTTGAAGATGCAAGAAGAACTAAAGAATTTGAGGGATGGAGGGATCATTAAGCGCACAAGGGACTCATCTTAGGTTACAAACCTTGTTCCTGTCAGGAAAAAAGAATGGTGATATAATGCTATGCGTAGACTTCAGAAACCTAAATAAAGCATCATTGAAAGATAATTACCCTCTGCAAAACATGGAGAATTTGCTACAATTGGTAATTGGTTCTAAACTGTTATCCACTCTAGATGGTTTCTCTATCTATAATCAAGTTGTTGTGAAGGAGTCAAAAATAATAAAGACTTCCTTTACCACTCCTTGGGGAACTTATGTCTATATCAGGATGCCTTTTGGATTAATGAATGCTGGAGCAACTTTACAAAGAGAAATGGATGTAGAATTTGCTCGTTATATCAATGAATTCATTGCTGTTTATCAGGATGATGTAACTGTGTTTTCCAAAAAAAGAAATAATCACTTGCAACACTTGGAAAGAATGTTTTTAAGGTGTAGAGAGTATGGCATATGATTTAATCCCAAGAAGTGCCACTTTGGAGTGTAAAAGGTGAAGCTGCTTAGTCAGATTGTATCAAAGGAAGGGGTCATGATTGATCCCGAGAGAGTGGAAGCCATCAACAAGGTTCCAATTCCAAGAACTAAGAAGGGAATTCAATCCTTCTTTGGAAAAATAAACTTTATCATAATATTTGTGTCTAACTTTGTTGAGATGACCATCCCCATTACTAGTATGCTGAAAAAGGACCAAGTTATCAAATGGGAAGAAGATTCCATTAAATATTTAAATGGGATAAAAGAAGCACTAAATAATTCCCATTTTTTGGCAGCCCTAAATTACAATAAGCCTTTTAAAGTGTTTTCTTTTGCTTCAGAAACTACCATTGCATCTATTTTGTTGCAGAAGGATGATAAAGGGGTTGAGAGACCAATTGCCTTTTTCACTAAGGCATTACAAGGAGTTAAGTTGAAGTACACCATCATGGAGAAGAAAGTATTCACCTTGGTGGAAGAAAAAAATATTTTCAGACCCTACATCTTGAGCTCTAAAGTTTTTGCTTATGTTCCCCACACCATGGTGAAAGACATTTTATCATAGATGGAGGTCTCAAGCAAAAGATGCAGATGGGTGAGCAAGGTGCAGGAATATGACATGGATATCCAAACCATGAAATTGGTAAGAGGTTTGGCCCTAGCTAAGCTTATGGAAGAGATAAACTTGCAAACTATTGAGGTGAATGAAGTAGAAGGAGAAAGGTTGGATGTCCTTGAAAGGTTGATAAGATCTGAATGGTACAAGGATATAATATTTCATCTCAGACATCTATGCTTCCCTAAGTATTTTAGTAAGAATCAGAAAAGAAATCTTAAGTTAGCCTCTCAAAAGTATGTCATTATTGATTTTGGGTTAGCTTGGAAGAACCCCGAGGGAGTGCTCTTGAGATGCATTACCAAAGATGAGGCCCCCAAAATAATTGCTGATATCCATGGAGGAGTTTGTGGGGGACATTTTTCTCAAAGAGTTACATCACATAAAATCTTGAGAGCTAGTTATTGGTGGCCAACTCTCTTCAAAGATACAACTCTATTAGTTAGGAAATGTGAAAGTTGCCAACATTTTTCTGGAAGAATAAAAGCTTCAGGCTCCCTTCCTTTGCAACCTGTGTCAGTTGAAGCCCCATCTAAGCAATGGGGAATGGATTTCATTAGATAAATTTCTGATCCTTCCAGTGTTGGTCATGAATGGATTCTTGTAGCCATTGATTATTTCACTAAGTTTGTGGAAGCAATCCCAACCAAGAAGGAAACACACCAAGTTATCATGGACTTCATGTTGAATCAAATCATATGTAGATTTGGAGTATCAGTTAAGATTTTTGTTGATAATGCCATGAGTTTCAGAGCCAAAAATTTGGTGGCAATGTGTAAAGAGTATGGAATTAACCTGAAATATGCTTCTAACTACAATCCCCAAGGAAATGGACAATTTGAGTCCAACAATAAAAAATTGTTGAAGATCATTAGAAGAACCTTGGAGCTGAACAAAAGGAAATGGGGTGAGCAATTGAATTTTGTTGTCTAGGCTGATAGAATCACTGTCAATAGAGATACTGGTAAGAGCCCATTTGAGTTGGTATATGGAACTCAAGATTTTCTTCCCCTTCATTTGAAATTGTCTTCATTTCAGTTTTTTCAACAAATTGAAGATCAAGAAATTAGTCCATATGATGCTCGAATCAATCAAATTATTGAGTTAGATGAAGAAATAAGGGCATCCCATCAACGGCATGTGAAGTTAAAAGAAAATTTGAAGAAGTTATTTGACAAGAAGGTGACTCCCAGAGCTTTCAGCATTGGGGATCTTGTGCTTTTATGGGATAGTAGGCATGAAGATAAGGGCAAGAATTGTAAATTTGATGCATTGTGGATGGGCCCTTACTTAATTGATATTCAAATTGGTGAAAATACCTTCTTCCTAAAAGAATTAGATGGGGAACAACCTTAAATTTCCTGTTAATAGAAGGCATTTGAAACATTTCCTTGATTGATTTCTCATAATCAAGGTATACTCCATTGTATAGTGTATAGTTCTTTGCTCTCATTCTTCTTTTGTGTTTTTGTTCATAATGGTCCTTGGTGACCTAGTTTTGCTAGTTTCTTAGTTCATTTTGTGGAGGATGGTTATGATTTCTCTACTCTACAAGCTTATTATTTGACTCCATTACCCAATGGCATATTTTTGGCACTTGGTCTGCTATTTTTTCTTCTGGCACTCACAGGGAGTACCCATTCCTGAGTTGGAGCTCATGTTGGTGCTCATATTAGTCTCACCCCGTTTGTCATTGAAATTCCACAAGTTGTGTCCTCTGTCATGTTTTCTATCTCCTTGTATTGATGCTTGAAGAATCTTCCCTCCATTTTGTTGCCATCATTAGTCCCTTCCTTGTTCGAGGATCATTTAAAAGTCCAAAATTTGTTTTTCATTCCTCTGTCCATATGAAAGAGTCTATAACGTGAGCGTAAAACTCAGGTTTATACTTTGCTTCCATTTTCTACAGCCACGTTTTGTTGTCCCTGTCATTTGTGTCCCAAATATCTATGGAAACATGTTTGGATACGGCTTCAAGGATCACATTTGTGCCTTATATCATTTACAAACTCTCTATCTGTGAAGAAAGATTCATTTCCAGGATCAAATGGTGATTTTCCTGCATTTTACGATTTGATGGGTGTATTCTTCCCAGTCAAATTTACTTCTCATTATCAATGAAAATGTGGCCATTTTTAGTTGGATGTGACTCGGAAGGGAACTTTAAAAACTTTAAGGTTTGCTTCAGACTCAAATCTTGTCCATGTGGAGAGCCTACGCTTGTTTGAAAATTCACCTTTTGGTTTGGCCTTGGAGTTGCGCGGAGGAGACACGTGGAGATTTCCACTGACTTTCTCAGACTTAGAAAAAAATTTCATGCAGCAAGTACAGTTTTTGCAGACCATGGACTCATGGAGGACTAGTGCTCATTTGAGGATCCGCCTCAGCGTCCTATCTTAACAATTGTCACAGGGAGACATGTGGAGGATTCTGCTGACTCCGCTTTTTACTTTAAATTTTCAAAGCAATTTTGAAATTCCTGGGACATGTGGAGAGACCGCACCTATTTGGGGACCGACCCTTAATTTTTAGTTTGAAGAAGCGCTAAGATGAAACCTCGAGGCTTCCACTCACTTTGCCCTTTGCTTTGGCTTTTCAACGGCTAAAGGAAAATTTCTCAAACCCTAGACACATGGTGCCTTCCGCTGAATCTTAAAAATTTTAACAAATGCTTCTGGACTGAGACACGTATTGAGCCCATGCTTTTTTGGGGTCTTTGCTTTTGGGGACCATCTCAAAATGCACCATTGAGATACTTCGAGGCTTCCGGTGGCTCCTTTTTTACAGTGAGACTTTTAAAAGGCCAAAAGGCATTTTGCTTGGGCCCAGGGTAGGTGGAAGGCCTGCACTTGTTTGGGACGTTCCTCTGTGCTTCTCCATTATAGTTGCACCAAGGAAAAACGTGGATGGATAGGATATAAGGTGGAAAAGGGGAAGAATCAATGGTTCTTGTGTATTGCGTCTATTTTTCTGCCATTTTTGTTTTAAGACTCTTAGAGACGTTAATACGCACTATTTTTCATCGTTCTTTGATGAAATTCCTTGTCGTCTCTGTCTGTAAAGTGCCATTTGATGGATTCAGAACTTAATTTCTGAGTCCAAGGATTTGTATGGTCGATATTTTGAAGTTTGAATTGCTCAGGAACTTATAAAAACAAAAATTACTAGAAGAGATGGATGCGGGGTAGAATTGCAGAGGAAAGAGATGGAAAAAGGATGAAATGATGAAAGTGCAGGTGTAAAAGATGAAAAAGGTGTTTCCTCGAAAGCGAAAGGGATTACATGTCATATCCAACTATGCAGATTCTCCAGAAAATGATTAAAAAGGTGATTTCTTGCATGATAGAATCAAAATGATTAGAAGGAATGCCAAAAACTTGTGGCATGGCATCCTAGTCATTAGGTGAGGGCCCAAGAAATTTGATCAGTTCATAATTGGTCCACCTGGAAGCTTTTGGATCTAAATTTGTTAAACATCAATGTCTGAAATAAATTGGTATAAAAAAAAGGTCCCTTGAATATTCTTATCTTTTGGGGGAAAAATGAGTGAGAAAAATTTATAAATGTAATGAGAATACTCTTGCAAATGGTTTTAAGTTGAATTCTTAAGAGAAAATTTGAGAAATCCATCTTCTTGAGAGACCAAGCCGAGATAACCTATTAATTATTTCTGTGTTAGATTTTTTATCGTGTCAAGTTGGTTGCATATGTATAGCCTTTGATGAGCACTAAGATTGCACTGGAAGCTTTCCCATGCTAATTAATCTAAGCAATTTTGAAATTAATTTGTGTCAAATCTATAGCAATTTGTGTCTACTTTTTTCAGAATGTATACAAATGGTTTCTTTTGTTCCTATTGCAATCTTACATTGAAATCTTTGTGAAATCACATAGGATCTTGTCCCTGTGACATTTTAATGGTATTTGCAATTTCATTTCAAGAAGAGCCTTCATCTTGGATGAGATAAACAAATTTAAAATCAATTCACTTTCGTTTGTTGATAAATATTGTCTTTAAGTATTTGGTTGTACCTTAGGTGTGATTGATTAGAGATTTTGGTGTTTAATTGAGCCTTCATGATAGAGTCTCAAATATTGTGTGAAAACGTGTTGAGTTGGGCCTCCATTGAAGAACACCTTCTGGTTGAAGGAACGTCTTAAATATTCTGAAGCTTTCTATTGTTGAGTTTTCCATTGTTGTGAAGTTTCTCAGAGATCAGGTATAATCAACTTTATCCTGTTTCATCTCCCACTAAAATCATTCAAAAACCATGAATCCATCCTAAACTACGCCTGTTTGGCCTATATATCAACGAAGGAACAAAATCTACTTACTAAAATATGTAGAACAGTCAGGATTTATTAATGTCTATAATAACCTTAGCCTTATGTTGAAAGTATCTCCATCGTTTAGAAGTGACAACTCTTAAGAGTCATATTTTTTAGTATTGACCATATTTTTCCAAGGTTTTCTTCATGAAATTTGTCCAAAAGAAGGATATCTCCATCTCCTTCATCAAATAGAGGTTACATTAAGGGTCCTCTCACCCTGGTCAAAGATGCATTACCGAAAGTAGTATGGATAGGTCAAATACTCTTAAAGGTGATATCCATCTCTCTACAAATCTGAGTGATAAAGGGCCAGCTAGATCTCATCCCCGGATACAAAAGGACACACACTATAATCTATCTGTCTCTAAGCTCCATGTCCAATCTGTGTTGCTGCTCGGCTTGAAAGGGAGAACATCACTTTAGTTGATGTCTGGCACATAATGTGTGTGCCTATTCAGGGGTAGTTTATTGAGTACACAAGTGACAGAGATAAAATTATAGATTCCCTTACCAAGATTTTTCCCATGATTATATACCTCACCGAGGTATGACGGTACAACTGTACCAATTTATTCTAGATCCATGGCTATATCGTATGCCTGTGTATATGATGGCTCTTGTCAGTGGTTTTTTTCTTACTAATCATACAGGTACTTATTTTCCATTAGGCCACATTGGTTATATAGAAGGATTTCTACGAGGCAAGAGATACTACTAGGGCTAGTGTATGCTAGCACATATGTACTGGGACTTACACATGAACACATACCACCATCATAAGAATGTGGGTCCTGCGATCACATAGCCATTTATCACCCTACAAGAATTCTTCGAGCATGGGCTCAAGATTATCCATCTGTGATGGGATGGGTCCTAGTTGGGGATGATATCCATGGGCACATTGGGGATAAATACCACTACTACAGAGGTTTAGATGACCTTACATAGCATATGATAGTGTGGAGGCCCTACAAGAATTATTAGTGGCCATAGGATCCTGTAGGTTTGATCCTAGTCCCAGTAGAGCACTTTTTGATTGGCATCTATAGTTATATCACATAGTCTTACAGAGTAGACCGGTGTCAGCAACCATTGAGCGTAGTGTAGGATTATCCTGGTCTTGAGATGTGGTATGCACACTGATCTAGAATGATATTTTATATGTGGCCACAGATCTACACAATTAGGTCCAGAGCCATATTTGATCAGATGGTGCCATTGACATGGGCCTCTCTATGATAGATCAAGGACCTAAGGTGCACATCACCATATGTCGTGTAGTATGCTACAAATTTTCCACAACGTCTCACCATTCCACAGGCCACATGGGTTGTAGGGGTGAGAGAACCAGAAGATAAATTCAATGAAAATGATGAGGATGGCTCAGATGATGATCGATTTGATGGGAATGGTTAAGATGGTGATGGTGGATAGGAAAGGCACAAGGTCAGATGTAGATTCCGAGAGAGAGACATATCCAAGTTTCTCCACATAGACATATGCCATGAGTTGGCATACCCGATGGGATACATGAACCGATATAACAATTGCCTCCTTAGAGATTATTACCATAGGTTCCTCCGTAGAAAGGAGTACCTCATCAGGGGTCGACTCGTAGCCTACAAAAAAGACTACTGAGAGGTGGATGGGGTGATGGGGATGTATTAGTTCATGTATCATGGATTTGTGTAAACTTTTTAGCTCACCTTCAAACCTTACATGGAAATATATTCCTTATTATTCTATGAGTTTAACTTTATGCATGATCATACTATATCCTTGTTCATTCATGTTCATGTTCAATGCTTCAATGTCATCCCAAACTAGATTTTTGTCATGATTGGACTCTAATTTCAGTCTTCAATATTCGTTATTGAGGGATTCAAACTTACCATTCCTTTTCCTTACTCTATTCTATCCTAATATACACCCTATTTGCTAGGCTATTCTCCACCTATAATAAATATCCATTTTAGTAGAATATACATAACTTTGATGTTCTGTATTCCAAATTCTATGTCATATGCATTAGACCATGAAAATCATAGGTACTCTGTCCTCCCTACTTCCAACTCGTACTTTAAAGAGTGAATTCAGTGACTATATAGTCAAGATGATTTACCTTTGATCTATATAACCAATTTAGCTTATCTATAACAGTTGTTATCAATTACATTGATAGAATCTAGACCTAATGCACTATTTTTCCCCTAAAGAGAATATACTGCTGATCATCTCATAGATGAATATCACTTACTATAGCATTTTAAAATTAGGGATGATGTCAAGCTAGCATGGAGACTCATATATTTCATCAAACCTACTATTTCACACTCCAAAGTGGTATTAGTTGTAACGCAAATAAATGAATGCACCCTTCTAATCCTATTCCATTGGCATGCAATATAAGTTCATCCAACAACCCATCATTATTAGTCCTATTTTGACTAAAGATCAGAATTTGAGCCTTTAAGATTCTTTCATGGTAGTCACTAGGTCAATGAGGTTCCTTGTGATGTCATTTATTTCTTTACTATATGGATCTATAGTCCTAGGAATGTTTGTTTCATTGTTAACAACAGTTTCATACTCAACCAATAAATATTCTTTGAGAATTCTCACTTCATACCACACATAGGTCATTAAGCCTTCTTCACCTTGATAGCCTAACTAGATTCATACTAGCCATAAAGTCATAATATCTTTTATACTTTTCTTGGACATTATGGAAATATTATTTCAAATAAATGGAACCACTTGGGTTTGATCTAACATTAGTTATTCATAGAGTTTCTTGCTATTCTTCCCTAAACTAGTTTGTAGCTCCTCATAGCTCATGCATGCACAAATTGAGACCCTAAATACAATTGGAGGGATTTAAAACAATGGTTACCTATTATATGGAACTTATTCATCTTGATTAAGGTGATCCCAATATCATATGCACTAGAAATTACCCCTTTATTCCAACATAGACTTCTCTATAGCCTTCCCTAGTGACTTACCACAATCCTAATAAGACTTACTCTACACCAATGAAAATAAATTCTTAATAAAAATCAAGACTTTTGTTTTCACTTATTACTTATTAGGAATAATATGTTCACAATCTAGTAGGATCTAGATCCAGGTGCTTTTTACTCAGTTCACCTTTGTCTTTGGTTTACAATGACCAAATTAGACCTCCCAACCTCCACAGTCATGATTGGAACTTTGAAATTTGTTATTTACTTAGTGTATCCCTCCTAAAATCCATTCAAGACCTCTGAATAATGTCCCAACAACCTGCATGAAAAGTCTTAAAACATAGTGTATGAGATTTCATCAAATTGACTCCTTTACTCTTTCATTCTATACACTGAAATTATTTCTAAACACATTCAAAATATAGTCACTGATATCTCTTCATACATAGATCCAATCCAAATGGGAATTGGGGTTGTTCTTCATCATGATGAAATAGAAATTTTCACTAAGTTTCAAGGGATTTCATTTTAGGAATCAAAAGTTATAGTAGGCCCTAGTTTGATCCGAAGAGAGAAGAATTAGCTATGAAAACCATATGAAATAATTTCAAAACATATAAAAATTATATTCTTATTCCTTAAGACATGTAAAAACTTTTAATATTGACAGTAAAGAGAAACTAATCATTTAAAGAGGACTGAAGGTTTGAATTTTGTTTTCCTAGCATTGTTTACATGTATAGTCCACTAAACAAGAAATTTCATTCCAAAAAACAGAAAATTATTTATCATCATCCTTGATACATACATGGGTCATCCTCTTATATTTTGTTACTAGCTTCCACTTCAAATTTCTTCTCTGTTGTGTTCTAGTTTAACAATTTTTTCTCCTTAAGAATCACAACCAACTTATAATTTGAATTAGTATCCCCTAGGAATTTTAACTACACCTTAAACAAAGTAAATATATATAATACTAATCCAAAAATACCTCACAACACGTTCACAAGCCTCCTATTATTTTTTTCATGACCTTATCAATATCTTAACAACTCCTTCAAACCTATTTAACCACTCTTGCTCAATCAATTTGACATATTACCACTACTACAAGGATTTTCACCTTTACTTGAACAATACATATACAAGTATGAATATGAATAATGATATGATTGATGTAATAAGACTTTGAAAATTCATAGTTTGTACTTAGTGCCTTTCATAGGATTATTCAGTATTCATTTTTGCTCTATGGTGATGCTCTTGTATCAGGATATCAAACTTGAATGCTTTCATGAGCTCCTAATCATTAATCTTCATCTCTTTCTTAGTGTTTGATATGTTTCTGCTACTCATAACTCTTCCATATTTTTCACTTATGCATCAAAAAGTTTTTGATCTCAATGTTGGTATAAGATTTTTAATTTCATTAAATGAAAACAATGGTCTTGAATTTTCATACTCTTCTAAAGAGAAAATTCCTCTCTCTTATGCAGTCTTCATTTTTTCTTGAACTTTACCTAGGTCCCATGCCATCATTTTCCATGCTAGTCTTTGTATCTTCTCATTCTATTCTTTATATGTCATCTCCTTAGTCCTTTGTCTCTTCTTGTACTTGCCTCTTCTTTTCTTATTCTCATTCACTAGGCTCCATATTGTTTGTTCATCTTCATTTATATCTTCAAGATCACCTTATTCCCTTGTAACTGAGAGTTCTCTCATATAACCTTGATCTTCATCCACCTTATCAGCTGGTAAACTTGCGTATAAAGCACTAAAAGCAACCTTAGACAGAAATTTTTGAAGCTTTAAAGATTCTTCATGACTTTTCTCCTACTTTTTACTTTTTGTTTTTTCATTGACCAATCTCAATTTCATCTTCTTATCCATGTTTTGTCCTTTCTTTGCTTTCTTCCTAGGCTCTTCAATGTGATTTTCACTCCATTCTTGTGTTACAAATTTTCAATGTTCTTTTTATTTCACAATTCTTCCATCTTAAAATTCACTTTCTCCCTTCCTTTCAGTGAGTTTCTCCATCTCAACTGGTTTAGGATAGTCGTTGAGTCCTTTATTATGCAAATCATACTCTAATGCATTCAATTCAGATTGTAATTGATCCATGTTCTCATAAACAAACTCATCCTCTTGTTCCAAATATAATTTATCTTGAATTACTTTTGTATCATCCATACTATCATCAAAACAAAGAAAAACTTAGTTTAAGTTTTCAAATTTTACCCTCATCCACTTGTGACTATTCTTCATCATTCTCCCATGCTTTCACTTCTTCAACAATGGGCTGATTTGCAAAAACATTTCCTGTCTTCTTCAATTCTTCTTTCAATAAGAATTCATTTACATCTTTATGATAATCATCAAACCTTGGAATTGTACTTGAAAATTGTTGTACTTCTTTAAAGAAGTTTCCTTTTTCTTTCGTTCTCTCATTTTGACCTCCATAAGAGGATTCACCTGCTTCCACTTTATTCCATACTATCTTCTCTTTACAAAATTCAATCATACATTCATCATTGTTGTCACTAATCATGCTTGAAATATCATCAACTAATGGACTAAATTCAGTTTGTTTACCTTTATCTCTCATTGCATTTACCTCAATTGGAAAAGCATCCAAATTCTTCTTCCAGCAGCTCCTTGGAACATTAACTAGTTCCTTAGTTGTCTTACTCTCATATGCACCTATTTGAGCCTCATAAACTTGTTTGGATGTTTTTTTTGTGATCCAATTTGGCACTATGTATATATATGCTTTTACAAGGTATTCTATGCTCCTTCCTTTCTCTTTCTTCCCTATTACTTGTTGTATGCCTTCAAATGCATTTTATGTTGTCCTTTTGTCATGAAATCTCTTCTTGATCTCTTGTCCATAATGGATTATTTGGCTAGGCTTCTCTATATACCTGAAAAATCATATTGCAATATAGCATTATCATTCAAAAATGTCCTTCGCATGGGATTTCCATGAATTTCCTTCATTTCTCTTTATGGATCTTCCTCATATTCACTAAACCACTCATTATCTTCTTCCATGAAGTATTCAAACTCATGCTTTGTCTCATCTTTGAAAGAATATTCACATGCTCCACTCATGAAACTTAGCTCTTATTATATATCCATTATCTCATCATGTGTGCCTTCAATCTCTTCATACTCTTTGCCAAATAAAAAATTTCCTACAACTGCTACCTCTTTTTCAAGGAGTTTAATTTGTATCCTCATTTCAGTTATCTTTCTTCGTTTCTCCTTTTCGATTATTTGATTTTCTCCTACCACTCTCACCTCCCTCATTACCTGCACTAAATTCATTACCTATTTCAAATCCATAATTTCACTGTCTCTCAACCAAGTCTCTGTCACCTTGGATTGTAGCCTTTTTTTCTCTCTCTTATCCAAGCTCCTCCTTGGATATCTGGTTACCTCTTTCTTCTCTCTTTCTCACAACCTATCACTATGTAAGATCCAATGGCATTAGGCCAATTTCCTTGGCTCACTCTTCTTCTTGTTAGCTATAGCTTCTTGTATTTTATTCCCATACTTATCATCTTTCAATATTTTTAGTCTCGCTAGCCTAATATTCCTGCAACCTTGCATTACTCATTCATCCAATCATTAACACAGTAAAAAAAATTCAACATCTATACAAACATCTATATTTTTATCAACAAATAAAAAAAAGACCTTCTCTAATACACAAATGGTGTAGCCTTCCGAGCTAAGCTTCAAACCTTACATGACAATATATTCTCTACTGTGCTATAAGTTTACCTTTATGCACCATCATAATATATCCTTGTCCATTCATATTCATGTTCAATGCTTCAATGGAATCTCGAACTGGATTTCATTCATGCTTGGACTCTAATTTCAGTCTTCAATATTACTTCTTGAGCTATCCAAACTTACCATTCCTTTTCCTTACTTTGTGTTATCCTGCTATACAACCTCTTTTCTTTACTGTTCTCCACCTCTAAGAAATATCCATATCACTAGAACATAGGTAACTTTGATGTACTCTATTCCAAATGCTATGTCATATGCATTAAAACAAGAAAACCCTAGGTAATATGTCATCGCTACTTCAACCTCATACTTGCAAGAGTTATTTCAGTGACTAGATATATAGTCAAGATGATTTACCTTTGATCTATATACCTGGTTTAGATTTTTTGTAATAGTTTTTATCATTTACATTGATAGAAACTAGACCTCATGCACTATCTTCCCCTTGAGAGAATATACCCCTGATAATCTCATAAATGAAGATCCCTTAATATAGCTTTGTCACCTTAGAAATGATGTCGAGCTAGCATGGACACTCATATATTTATTCGAACATTTTCTATCATAGTCCAGAGTCATATTAGTTGTAACTCAAATAAATCAATGCACCCTTATAATCGTATTCCATGTGCATATAAAAGAAGTTCATCCAACAATCCATAATTACTGGTCCTATTTTGACTTAAGGTTAACATTTAAGCTTTTAAAATTCTTTCATGGTAGTCCTAGGTCTATGAGGTGCCTTTAGATGCCATTTTGTTCTTCACCATTTGGATCTACATTCCTAGGAAGGCTTGTTTCATTGTTCACAGTATTTTCATACTTAACCAATGAATATTCTTTGAGAATTCTCCCTTCATACAACACATAGGTCATCAAGCCTTCTTCACCTTGATAGCCTAACTGGATTCATACTAGGCATAAAGTCATAATATCATTTATACTTGTCTTGGACATTATGGAAACCTTATTTCAAATAAATGGAACCACTTGGGTTTGATCTAACATTAGTTCTTCATAGAGTTTCTTTCTACTCTTCCCTAAACTGGTTTGTAGCTCCTTGTAGCTCATGCATGCCAAAATTGAGACCTTAAATACAATTGGAGGGATTTCAGACAATGGTTACCTATTATATGGAACTTATTCATCCTGATTAAGGAGATCCCAATCTCATATGCAATAGAAATTAGCCCTTTCTTCCAACACAAACTTCTTCGTAAGCTTCCCTAGTGACTTAGCACAGTCCTAATAAGACCTGCTCCAAACCAATTAAAAAAAAGACTTAATAAACGTGGAGATTGTGGTTTTCACTTATTACTTATTAGGAATAAGATGTTCATGAGCTTGCATGATCTAGATCCATGTGCTTTTTACTTAGTTCTCCTTTGTCTTTGATTTACAATGACCAAATTAGACGTCCCAACCTGCACATTCATGCTTGGAACTCTGAAATTTGTGATTTACTAAGTGTATTCCTCCTAAAATCCTTTCAGGAAATCTGAATAAACTCCCAACAACTTCCATGACAAGACTTAAAACACAGTGGATGAGATTTCATCAAATTTACTCCTTTACTCTTACAATTTGTACACTGAAATTCTTTCTTAACACAGTCAAAATACAGTCACCGATATCACTTCATGCACAGATCCATTCTAAATGGGAATTAGGGGTCCCCTTCATAATGATAAAGAAAAACTTTTGACCAAGTTTCGAGGGATTTCACAAGAGGAATCAAAAGTTACAGTAGGTCATAATTCAATCCCGAGAGATAAGAATTAGCTATGAAAACCATGCGAAACAATTTCAAAACGTATAAAAATTATATTCTCATTCCATAATACGTGTAGAAACTTTAAATCTTGACAGGAAAGAGAAACTAATAATTTAAAGAGGATTGAGGGTTTGAGGTCTGCTGTTCTGGCACAGTTTACATGCACAATCCACTAAACAAGCAATTTCCTTTCAAAACAGAGAAAATTATTTATCGTCATGCTTCATACATACATTTTTCATCCTCTTCTAGCCGGTTACTAGCTTCCACTTCGAATTTCTTCTCTCCTTTGTTCTATTTTACCTATTAGAAGCTCAACCAGCTTGTAATTTGTCTTAGTCTCACATAGGAAGCTTAACTACAACTTAAACATAGTAAATTTAGATAAGATTCATCCAAAACTACCTCACAACGCATTCACCATCCTGCTATTATGGTCTTCATGACCTTATCAATCTCTTGACAACTCATTCACACATATTTAACAAGTTTTACTCAGTCAATTATACCTATTACCACTACTACAACTCTTTTCACCTTTACTACAACAATGCAATACAAATATGAATATGAATAATGATATAATTGATGCGAGAAGACTTTGACAACTCCTAGTAGGTGACAGCTAAGCGAGCAGTAGGACAGGCAGAAGTGCCATACGTTCCACCGAGGTGGTCTCATTCCAGCGCATTGATGGAGTTGCGGTCATGCCTCGCACTCACATGGATCTAACCCAAATGAGTGGACGTGATACATATTATCATTCATTATATTACGAGGTTGTTTTCGAGGGCCAGAGAGCACCATAGTTTAGCTAGCATTCGATGAGTAGGTCGGGGAGATCACAGACACCATCGGCTTCAACTAGGTCATTCGCTCATCCACAACCACATTAGGGGCCACAGGTGATAAGGCCTCCACCACTACCTCAGAGGTTAAGCAGTCCCCATGAGAGATCGAGTCATACTTGACTCCTTTATTTGTACACACAAATTTATGTATGTATGCCTCGATATGACTGCTAAGTTTCGATATATGTATATGATGTATCAATTTTTATTACGCCTCATGTTGAAGTCTCATTTTGTATCCTGATGATGTATGCCTTAAGACACATATTGTATATGGACACTTGATTTCGACATGTTTTATGACGAGGATTGGACTCTATACTATGAGATTCGTTTACATGCATTACATATATTTTACTTATGATGTATCCTAAGATGATATCAGTTGTATTGTACATGAGATGCTTTTTATTTATTCCACTTGATTATTTGTATGATACCAACGTGGGGGATATATTTTTATATTTGTAATCCCTCTTGCCCCATTCACGATACGATATGTGATGATCATCCTAGAATACATGTATGATGTAGACTTAGCATTTTATTAATATATGATGTATATGATGTTAATTGTGATGATTTAGATGATGATGTGATAAAAAACAATGTATAAATAATAAACAAGCACATGCAAAAGTTAACAAATCTACCAAATTTACTCACTAAAAGTAACAACACAATGATGTACAAATATATACAGATATTAAAACACGCACTGAATATGTGCAAATTAAAATGAAACTAATCTAAGTAAGAAAAGATCAATCTACAAGTTATGTTTAAAAATCACACTATACACATGTAAAATTAATAAAAACTATACAAACAATTTACACACAAACAAATAAAGCAAGTAAACTACTACTATGTTTTTGTGAGATAGTTTATGATGCGTTTTATGTTATTTTGAGAGTCTTTGGAAACAATGTTCTATTGTTTTTTTGCTTTTTTGGTTTTCTAATGTTTGTGAATTTTTTTGACATTTTTGAATGTTTTTGATTTTTTAAGACATATTTGAATATTTTTGAAGTTTTAAGACATATTCACGAAGGTATGTACATGAAACTAGTGAAACATGGATGCCCCCAGCGTGAGATGTGAATAAAAAAAAGTAAATGCCACGTGCTATAAACAAGAAGGTGACGATGTTAAGATTCCCACAGTGCCATATGGGAATATACAAAGGAAATATCTTCATCGATTTTACAAGAGGAGAAACAACCAAATCAAGGCTTTGATAGGATAGAATCACAAGGAATCTCAGATGTAGGTGCGGAACTAGCTCTAAACTAAACAAATGTACCCCATATACATGAGATTATTGGGAACAAGGAATCATCCAAAGGCACAAGAAATCAATTTTCACCAAGGAACCTATCCAAAGTGTCGCAATTACATGATTTTCACATTTGTATGACCTTATTTATCTTTTTATTTTTCCCTTTTCCCCTTTTTTGACTTTTTTCTAATTTTTTGGTTGTTTTCCATTTTTTGTGCTTTGTTCAAGCATAAAACCACTTGAGGTGCATGGCATTCATGGGATCACGTAGATTATCTCCATCAAGATAGGAAATATTTTATGCTCTTGACCGAAATTTGGTCACAACGACATAGGGTCTTAACCAATTAGGTTCCAACTTTCCTTTCTTATCTCTTTCCTTCACTGAGTTGAATTGGTTTTCCTTCAACAAAAAATCTCCTACCTTAAAATGAGGAGGTATGATTCTTTTATTGTAGCTTTGTGATACTCTATTTTGATACACTTTAAGGTGGTTCATGATGCAAATGCACCTTTCATCTAGTAGCTCCAGTTTTGTCGGTCTAGCCACCATATAATCCTCATCTTTGTCTAGATAGTCCCTAAGAGATATTCTTAGGGAAGGAAGATCTATTTGTAGGGGGGTGATTAATTTATTTCCAAACAATACGGAATATGGTGTAGCACAATTAGGGGTATGAATGAATGTCCTATAAGCCCAGAAGATGGTGTATATTTGCAAGTGCCAATTCCGACATGTTTTACTCACCATATTCTCCATGATCAAAACAAGTGTTTTATTACATACCTCTTCTTTCCCATTACCTTGAGCATAATATGGTGTAGACCACTTTAATCATATCTGGAAGCGTTGACATAGAGATTTCATAGTCTTGTTCTTGAAATATTTTCCATTGTAACTAACAATGGCAGAAGGAAATGCCACAACAGAAGATGAGATGGTTCATGATGAACTTTTTATTTTTGAGCCCCTATAACATATGTGAGTGGGACATCCTCACCCACTTGGTGAAGTATTTTTTGGCCATTATAATGTATGTATGACAATTTGATGAAGTAGGTATAAGCTTCCCTGTTAGGTCTAATCCCCATTTAGAAAAGGGCCATGCCATTGTGATTGGTTGTAAAGGTTTTGATGGCGTATGGATGAAGTTATTGTAATGTTTTCATAATAAACATTTATTTACATGTTTGTAGCAATATGTCTCCATGGTAGGCCAATAGTAGCCTACACTCAATTATTTCTTTGCTAAAACCATCCCTTTGGTATGGTATTTACACACTCCTTCATGTACCTCATTGATAGCCCGCACTAACTCTGCTACATGTAAACAACGTAAACTATTACCATCATATCCACAACAATAGAGGGTGCCTCTTAAGAGGGTGTAATAATCTATTTTGTGGATAAGACTTTGTGTTTTCTGATTGAGTGATGTTTGGAGGAAAGTTGTCACTTTGGAGGAAGTTAAAGATGGGTTTGTACAATGGGGAAAAGGGACCAACAACCTCACATGCTAGGCACAACTCATGCATTTCATATGTAGGTTGACATAGATTTTCAACAAATAACGGCATATCATTATTCTTTTGGGAATTTGTAGCACAAAACCCACTATTTACATATCATCTGTAGACCTATTTTATGCCCTTAGAATCTACTCAAATGTGATGCATGGAAAATATTTTTCTATATTTTATACAAACTTATTATTTCGGATGATCTTGTCATCCTTAAATTTGTACTCATTGTTGAATTACTTGATAATTAGTTATGAATCACCAATGAATCTAAGCTGGTGGGTATTCCATTTTATAGCTAATCTCATTCCAGTGATGAGCTCTTCATATTCTGCAATGTTTTTTGTCCATGGGTTCCCAATACAAAATGCTTGACGTATGGGGTCTTCTGTAGGATTGATTAGTAATACACTTGCTCCTGAACCATGGAAAGTAAATGATCCATCAAAATGTACTTGCTATATGGCATATTAGTCAATGTAAATTAATGATGCATCAAGCAAGTCCAAACACACCAGATTTGTTCCCGATAAAGGTGCCTCATCTAATTGGTATGCAAGTACCTGTCCTTTAACTGAATTTTGATGTTGATATTCAATGTCAAATTTTCTTAGTAGGATGATCCAATTAGCTATCCTACTAGTAAGTGAGGGTTTCGATAACAGGTAAATAAGCAGGTCAACTTTGGATATAAGATTTTTTTTTATTTAACAAATGATGGCAAAGTTTTTGGTAAGTAAAAAAAACGTCCAAACAAGATTTTTTGATTTGAGGATAATTAAGCTCATATGCAATTAGAGTACGACTAAGATAGCACACTATTTTTTCTTTTTAGATTAGGTCATACTGAGCAAACAAGGCTCCAATATAAAATTGGGTTGGTGAAATATATAACAAAAGACGCTCGCTTGGGGTTGGAAGCATGAGGACTAGTGGATTTTCCAAGTAATTTTTGAGCATGGAAAAGGTATATTGTTTTTCTAGTACCAAAATGAAGTCATCTTGTTTTTTTAAATAAATGGGTGAAGGAGTGACATTTGCTTACAAGCTGTGAGATAAAGTGGCAGATGGCTTATATTTTTCCTTATAAGCTATGCAACTACTTGATGTTATTTGGAGGAGGAATTTCAATAATAGTAGTTACTTTAGCAGGATCTACCTCGATCCCTCTTTCTGATATAATAAAGACCAGTATATTCCCTGGTAAAACCCTGAAGACACACTTCTTTAGATTTAATCTAACCTTATATTCTCATAGGTGTTCAAAAATGTGTCTTAAGACCTCAGGATGGTCTTATCTTGTTTTGGAATTTCCAAAGATATCATCTACATGGTCCTCCATGATGTCATTAAGCATGCCATGGAATATTACAATCACTTCCCTTTGATAATTTGCAGTGGCATTTTTAAGGCCAAAGGGCTTTACCCGATAATAGAATGTCCCCCAAGTTGTTGTAAAGTCCTTCTTATGTTGATCTTTTTCTGCTATTTTGATTTGGTTATATCCATAAAAACCATCCATAAGAGATAAAATTTCATACCTTGCATTCGAATCCACAATCATGTCGATGTTGGGTATGGGGAAATCATCTTTAGGACATTCCTTGTTAATGTCGCTAAAGTCAGTACAAATTCCAATTCTAAGTGATTAAATAAAAATAAAAGTATGAGGGTTACTCTAATGTATATATTCTATAAGTTAATATAAATAAAAACTAAATACTATATTGGAATGGAAGACCTATTTATTTTTAATGTTTTAATATATTGAAATAGTGTAAATCAGAAATATATGATACTAATTTCTAAATAACTTACCTTACTGTATATAGGACAATAGCAGATTGTTATGCAAACTACACAAGATGTAACTGAATGACCTAGAAAAGGTAAGAAGGTAGATGTTTGTTTGTACTGAGGCACCTAGGTGGGTACTGAGGCACCATGGGGTTCCCTTGTCTGTAATCTTGGTGCTGCAAACTTTGAAAAATCTCATAACATGAACACAAAAGTGTCGTAACATATCTTTACTACCTCCACTCATATCGCATGGGTGTCACAATAATGTTTCCTACATCGGTATAATTTTATATGAATATGTACATGCAAAACCCTATTCAAAGCATCAAATCCTAAAAAATAAAAATGTGTATGAATAGCTCAGACTGACCTCAGCTACTAAAATAGTAGTCTTATAACTGAGCATTGCACTACATTTTGGATCCAATGTAGTTCTTTGTGCGTGTGTGTGTAATTTTGTCCCTAGGATTCCCTAGCATCAGTGATGCAGTAGTAGGGGGTAATAACTAGATGTAAAATGTAAATGGTGGATGGAATGGAAATAATACAACCCTTACACCCTATGTTTGTCCCTTACATTAGTAGATAGTTGCCCTTGATAGTAAGATTTCCGCCAATAATGTAGTGAGTATGCTTTTTTTATTTGTTCAAATTTTGACACTAGTGACCTGAAACTACCGATCATGACTTAGGGGAATACAATGGGTAACCATTAGGACTGACCTTGAAATAATGCATTAAGACCATAAATTACGACAACACAGGTGCCTATAATCATGGACTGTGGCACATCAGGGCACCCGAATGCAACCCTAGGTGCCCCAATACAGACTTAAAGATGAAAAATGAGAAAATTATGACACCTAAAACATCCAAAAACATAGTTAAAACTTTAGAACCAAGTGATGAATGAACCAAAAAATTTACAAGGACACCTGAACAACTGACAATAAGACCTAGGGATGGGTCACTAGTGAATACTTTTGTTAAGCAAGATCCATATATAAAATAACATACTCGGTAGTATAATTGTAATAGTAAGTGCATGATTTTGTGACTAAGTTTTCCCTCACTTTATGTTAGTGAGAAAAAATCTTTATAACATTAATTAGATAGAGATGTGTACCTGAAAAAAATCCAGAAAATCCTTAAAAGTAGAAGAACACGCAGATGTGTAGTAGAAGCATGCTGATAGAACTATAAATGCATGCCCATCCATCGATTAGTGAGTTGATCCATGCAACATAATGAAAAAATGTAAGTGTCGCGATGAAGTATAAAAAAATGAAAATGGGGATAAGATGATTTCAAATGTACTTTTATAACGAATATCTGGGTAGGGTGTAATACCCTTTTCTACGTTACACTTGTTCATCCTTCGGCGATCGAGTGCTAAGCATGGAACGTCATTGTGCCTTCATCGATCATTGGTGGGATTTGCCTTGGTCACAGGGAATAATCAATCATCTCCCTCTTCATCATGTTTGCTGGTTTCGTGTTGTTGTTGTCGTTACCGGCCTTTGCAACGCCTGTTACGATTTCCTTGTTAAAGGAAAATCATGTTCTCTTTTACCGTGCTTGTTTGTCGGCCCTTATTAATAGGATTAATAATTATTATTATTATTAGGTTATAAAATAATAATAATAGTATTATTATTTCAGTTGTCGAATAACAGTTACTATTATTATTATTTATTTATTTATCGTGTCGATTTCAAGAATATTATTAATTACCTGTAAGTTACCTTTTTTTTTTTTTATCGGCCACTCTTGAAGACTGAGCCCTGATTCACGCATGAGGAGGACCTTGTTCATGGGTGATTCCATTGCTTAGGAAGTGGTGTTCATTCTTAGTGTTTAACATTTTATTTGTGGCCGTCCAGATCTCTTTGTGTGCGGTGTATACATACTTTCTTTTTCAGTTAGTGTTTCGGTTGTATGGGGGCATCCACCCACCCCAACTAATTTTTTTTACCCTTGCTAGCCGCGTACACTTGTTTCCTTCTGTTGAAAACACTTGGCCTTTAGTTATGCGTGGAGGAAGAGCACTTACCACTCATTTTTTTTTTAAGGCAAGACGTGTTGGTCTTTCCTTTGGTTTGAATGCCAAGTGGGGGGCGTTTGGCCACCTGTCTTTTCTAGCGACCTTTCAACCACTTCAGACCTGTTATCTTTTATGACCTGCTCTAATTTTTTTTGACTTCCTCATGCCTTTTTCTGCCACATTTTTGGGGAAGGATACCCCTGATTTGGGAGTCTTTTGATTGGATTTAAACTGGTTTTTTCTTGAGCATTCTTCCCTGGCAGCGGGGGCTTCTCTGGAGACTGTTCGCTTCATTTTAATGGAGGTTTCCTTTCAAGTCTTCCATGAAGCTGCAAGCTAGTGTAGCAGGCATGTTACCTCCACTTTCATTGGGTGCTACGAGGTGTGTTCTTGTCAAGGATCCGCAGCAGCGACCTACAACAAGTCATTTCAGGTTCCAAGCTGAATCACTTCAGTTTGTATTTTCAAGTTGTTTTCTTCCTGCCAAAAAAAAATAGCAAATCAGAAAGAGGCAGATGTAGAGACTAGTTTCACAGAAAAACATCTCTTCATAGAAATTTCTACTTTAATATGTAGAATATAGCAAAGAATAGAGAATGGTAGCTGCACATTTCTTCTTAGAGGTTGATACTTTCCTTATGAAGTAAAAAAAAAATGATTAGCTTAGATATCTTCTCAGAGATAGCAGTATACACTAGCCAGGCGGAAAGTATGTTGCAGTATAGTAGAATCCTTTGTGAGCACTTCTAACAAGCAGGTTGTCCAACTATGTTGTTATCTGTTCAGTATCAAATGCATCCTCAGATTCAGGTTTCTCCTTCAAGATATTTTTATCAAAATCGACTATGTGACAGTGAGAGTGTTACCAGGAGACCTCACGAGTTTTATTGCAAAGAGTCTCTATTGAGAACTTACTTGCATTAGGATGTAACTCATGGAAGAGAATCTCATAGGCGTGGATCTGTTTCATATTAGAATATTCATGAAGCACAATTTACTTTGCAATTATGAAATTATTAGGAGATCAATGAAGGATAGAGGAATTAAAAAGAAACTTTGGTGTAGTTGGATTAAAGGCAATAAAATGGTGCATGCTTTTTGTGTAGGTGACAGATCACACCCATAGGCACAGGAGATCTATGCAATGTTGGAGAAAATGTCTTGGGAGATGAAGGTGGCAGGATATTTTTCAGATTCAGAACATGTACTGAGTGAATGGGAAAGTAAAAGTATTCCTTTGCCACCATAGTGAGAAGATGGTAATTGCATTTGGATTGTTAAGCCTTCCCCGTGGGACAACTCTCAGAGTTGTCAAGAACCTTAATGTATGTGTTGACTGCCACACTGCACCAAGTTTTGTCCAAGATTGTTGCAAAGCAAATTGTTGTGAGAGATGCAAAGCGGTTCCATCACTTTAAAAAAAGGAAAATGTTCTTGTAGAGGTTATTGGTAATGCCATGTGAAGCAATCTGCAGACATAGTCTGGCATTATAACAAGGCGCACTGTGCCAGGTCTACAGTGATAAATAAGGGACCATATTTTATTTCTAGTTTCTTAAAAAAATATATATATTCTAAGCACTTGTAAGATCTAGACATGGTGGCCGCCCTCTCCTTGACTGTACCAGGCGCTGCCATGAAGCTTGCATGAGAGATCTATGTGCTGAGGAAAATGAATGTTTTTAGAATGTGTTGTAGCTGCTGGAGCCTTGGTTCGATGTGGCTGCATTAAGGAAGCCCCAAACAGGTATGATAAGACTAACCCTCTCTCTTAATGATTTATTTCCTTTAGTATTTGGATAAATTGACCTTTGCAATTTTTTTCGATTACTGTAGATGTGGGTTTCTTTTGGAATGTTGATGTGTTTTTGTTTTACTAAGTAAATAGCGTTTGGACTCTGGATATTATATAACATGCATTTACATATATTGACTCTTTCTTGAAAGAGATGCCCAGAAAGAGATGGGTTCCAAATGAATTTAATTATAATTGCATGAGTTGATCTCTCCCCCCCTTTACCGTTTATCTTAATTACTATTTGAAAAGAATAAATCTCTCCAATGATTCTCGCTTATCAATCTTATAAAGTTGGTTTATCATTTTGCCATGATTATTCCTGTCAACAGTGGTTTCTGTAGAAAATATTGTGGTGTGTGTATGAGATTTAGAATATTCCTTTTATTGTTTTTATTTGTAGAACATGGCTTGAAAACGGGAATTTTCTTGGAAGACTATGTTTGTCTTTTATTGTGGTTTGATAATGATATAAACCCCTTTAGAATTGGGGGCTTCCATTTGGGGAGTCATCCTAGTTTTATTGGTCTTTCTAGATAGCTCCATCAGAGTCTTTCAATTATCATTTACCTTGGGGATTATTGGAAACCTGTCACTAGGCCCTCTACTATTATTATTACTATGATCTTATTATTAGATTGGAACCCTCCTGAAGCATGCGTTAATGGGTTTTCTATGACCTTTACAAATATGTTATGCACGCAAGTCATTATCCTGTGTGGATAATTCTTTGGCTTAATCTTGAGGCACTACTTGGATCTTTGAATTGGTTAAAGTAATATTGGATACATCGAAATTCTTCAAGTTTGATTGATATGTGATGTCCTCATGCATATGAATTCAGGAAACGCTTGAAATATGAAATTATAAATTTATCTTATACTTTGACCTTGAAGCTTTTCGAAATAATTTTGGTAGGAAAACAGATGAATAGAGAAGTTAAGATAACTACCCTAAAATGGAGTCATGCATAGCCTTAAGTAAAGGTGACAGCTACCATAATGGGACTGTGCATACCATGTATGACAGTAAGGATATAAGTCCACCTGAAATTATTTAACTTCATTTTATAGAACAATAATTAATACCCATAAATTGGGTATGCAAGTGGAGGTTGAATTATATAACAGGGTATACTATGTTATCAGGTAACCAGTAAGGATGAATATGTTATTTCAATACTTGGTTAACGAGTGGAATATTTTCTGGCATTTACGATGATTATTATGTTAGCTAAAAATTGATACTTGCATCTCAATTGGGAGTTGAGATAATGTTGATACTTGTAATTATAGTGGCTTGGACCGTGCTTACATATCCTAGTTAGTCAAATGTAGCTTTGACATATTAGCAAAATATGACAATATTGTTGATCGTAACTCATTCCAATGAGTTGGACCCTTATACTAATAGAAACATATAAAGGCATGGAATAAGCAACCAAAAGGATACCTAATAATATATGAACTTGTGGATTGGTGGAATCTTTGTTAACATAAGTATATTCTTAAAATTGTGAGATAAATATCCAAATTATCCTTACATATCACTGATTATCTATGAAGGTTTGATACTTGGGTAATATCGATGAACGATATAAGATTGATACTTGTATTTATTATATAAACTTAATTTCATTGGTGCTTTTATTTAATTGAAAGATAATATTGTTGGATACTTTTATATGTGAAGTAGGTCGAGGGTATTAGGTGAGTGTTATTATTATTACTGTAATTTAAGTATGATTGATTGCATGGTTAAGGTTGTATATCTAGTCACTTGGAATTGTGTTCTTATGTAAGCAGATCTTAAGGAAGTGAACATTAATGAGTATGAAATGTATTATCATGAGATGTGCAGTTAAGTTTTAAATGTATGTTAGAAATTTATTTGATAAGGAGTATTGCAAACTTTAATTTATTTAAATGCTAGATGGCATAAATTATTAGGTGAGGTTTATATCTTATCATGCTCAGTTCTAGTGAACTGACTCTAATAAATATTTGTGCAGATGGATTATGCAAGTAGATTAAAGGAAAAGAGTGTAAAAGTTTCATCAGTTCAAATTATGAAGTTCTTTGTAGAAAGTTCAATGCGTTGTAAATTTTGTAACTTTTCTTGTAAGGAGTTTAGATGATCTCTTGTCTTGGTATGTTCGGAAAACTATGTGGTGAAGTGTTCTTTCCCTTTTGTTGTTAGACTAGTAACTTACCTTGGTGAGAAATGATATTCAATCATTAAATTGGCATAAGTATTGTAAAACCTTGTTTTGAGAATAATGTGTTAAGCCAAAACTCTCTGACACCTGGTAATGTTGTGATATAAGTAAAATTAAATGGAGTGGTTAACTCTTATAGAAGTTAACTAAAATATATATATTTAGATAAATTAATGTAGAGACAACTTACTTGAGAACAAGAGATTCCTGAAGTACTCAAAGGTGAAACTACCCTTGTAAAGTACATTTTTATAAATTGATATCCCTAGCTAAACTAGTGAACACTACCCCTTTTGGGTGAACTCTTAAACAAGCTTAAGGGAAAACAATGGTTATTTTCTGGAAGATAATAAGATTTAGCAAGTAGGAGAAGACTTTAAGTGAAATACTCTATAGTGTATAAGAAATTAACTCAGTTGGTAAGTTGAATTTGTGCGAATCATATATTGAATCTTTCTGAAAACATAAGTCATGAGATAAAGGGTGTTTTATCAAAATAAATAACCTTCAATCATTTCTTACTGTGGCTTGCCCTAACTGTAAGTGTGTTTTGTGGTCGGACTTCTATGTTGTCATGTCTAAAAGAAAAGTAAATTGTCCTTGATAGGTGTGAACATTTCCGTGCTGCCTTTATGGCCAGCCTTGCATCAAGTGGTTCCCAGAGTTGGTTGTAACTTTGTGACGACATGTTGTGTCGTGTTATGTGTCGAAGCAGTAAGTAAAAAAAAAATTATCCTGTCTTTTACTATGTTGTTCGTGTGTGAATTTTTGGGTCGTTACATAGGGAGTGATCATTTTCCAATCTAAACACTTGGGTAATAATGGATTAATATGAGGATTTTGGCATCCTGCCACTAGAGGAAGAGCGTATGTTGTTAGATTGTGGAGCCTGTTTCCATGTGAGAAATTGTTGAAGACTATACACTTTCCACAGTTGTCTCACCGGGGTTTGTGGTCAAGGGGTTTTTACAAAAAAAAGTTAGTGTTTCAGAGTCAAAGAGGAAGGAAGAAAGAAAATATAAAAGGCTCGGTTGGTTGTCAAGAGGTTTGCATAGAAAAAAGGTATAGATTTTGATGAGATTTTTTCTCCTTTAGTAAAAATGACTTCTAGTAGAACTGTTTTAAGAATAGCTGCAGTAGAAGACTTCCACTTAGAATAGCTTCATGTAAAGACTACATTTCTCGATTGTGATTTGGAGGAGGAATTATATATGTAGCAATTAGATGGCTATGAGGTCAAAGGTAAAGAGGCGATGGTGTGCAAATTGAAGAAGAGCTTGTATGTCTTGAAATAAGCTCCACATCAATTGTATAAGAAATTTCATAGCTTCATGATGGAGCAAGGTTATATTAGATGTCATTCTGACCATTTCATGTATACAAAGAAATTTGAGGATGGCAGTTATATTATCCTTTGTCTGTATGGGGATGACATGTTGGTTGCAGGTAAAAACATGCAGGAAATAAAAGTACTAAAGACGCAGCTAAGTGAATCCTTTGTTATGAAGGATTTGGGGGCAACCATACAAATCCTTGGTATGAGGATATCTCGGGATAGGAAGGAATGGAAGCTGACTTTATCTCAGAAAGAGTATATCAAGAAATTCTTGGAGAGGTTTAATATGTAGGATGCTAAATCAGTTAGGACTCCTTTGCCAGGCCATTTCAAGCTATCAAAGGAGTAGTGTCCCAAGAAAGAGCAAGAGAAAAACTAGATGTCCAAGGTACCTTACTCATTAATGGTTGGCAGTTGGATGTATGCATTGGTGTGCACCAGGCTTGATATTACCCATGCAGTTGGAGTAGTAAGTAGATTTATGAGTGATCCAGGTAGAGATCACTGATAGACAGTAAAGTGGATCCTTCGATATTTGAGAGGGACCATGAGGACAGTTTTGTGCTACAGTGGATCAAACATGACTTTGTATGGATATGTAGATTCAGATAGGGCTGGGGATGTAGACAGCAGGAGGAGCACATCAGGTTATATTTACACTATAGATGGAACATCAGTAAGCTGGATTTCATGACTACAGACGCTGGTGGCTTTGTCAACCATAGAGGAAAGAAATAAATGATTTGGTTAAAAAAAATTCTTGAGGAGTTGGGGCATAAGGAGGAAGGAAAGTTTCATAGTGATATTAAGAGTGCTATACAGCTTGCTAAGAACTCTACTTTCCACTCTAGAACGAAGTATATAAAGTTAAGGAACCATTTCATCAGGACAACTTTGAAGGAAAAGAAGTTGAAGCTAGAGAAGATTCATACCACTAAGAATCTTGCAGATGTGATGACCAAAGTGGTCATAAGGGAAAAACTGAAGCTATGTTCAGCTTTGGTTGGTCTTCACGGAAACAAGTGAAGGGTTGAGAAGCTTGCTCAGAGGAAAACTAGTCTCAAAGTGGGATATTGTTAGGTTGTGGAGCCTGTTTTCATTTGAGAAAGTGTTGAAGACTGTACACTAAGAGTAGTTTACACTTTCCACAATTTTACTGCCGGGGTTTGGGGCCGGTAGCCCCCGGTAGTAGGGGTTCAGGGGCACAACCCCCGAGAAAATTTGTTTTGTCCTTATAACATGCCCGATATACCGGGAAACATGTTTCTCTCATATGGATGGGATTTTGACCAATAGGTTTGTGGGGTGGTTTTGGGCCATGGTTTTGATACCCAAGATTTTGTAAATGCTTAAGCAGTTGTCTACTTATATGGTTTTATGCATATTGTAGTTCTATGTAACATTGTAAATGTGTTTTGAATTTGGGTGTGAATTCTATAGAATTTGTTGAGCATAGCTCTAGACAGATATGGGTATTCTATTGAGAGAGTGGTGGTTTATAATAAAATCTAAGCAAGTGATTCTTGGTGGACGTAGCCCAAATTGGGTGAACCACGTTAAATACTATCTCTTTGTGTTGTTTTATTTTATCATGCACTTTTATTTGAGATCTGTAATATTTTCTGCATATTAGTTTCTATTGTTGCGATTTTGTGAAGGATTATTCCACATAATTTATCCCTTATTTCCTAACATATGTGATGTGACTTTTCCCAAACTAATAATTCGATGTTAAAAATATACTTTTTCATATAAAACATCCAATATTTATTTATTAAACATGAATTTTAATTACATTCAACAAAATCAAAACATACATATAAAATTACTTTTATATATGTGCAAATGGATATTCATTACAACAAAAATAGTGGTAAAATTAAATACTTATCTATATATAGGGATAAGAAGGACTATATGTTACTCAATGAATTCCTACATGGTAACCGAGATATAACACCTCAAGCTATGGCTGAATTATAAAGAGTAATTAATCAATTAAAATATCTTCTTTCCCTATCCAGGAACCATCTTGGGTTATACCTTATGTACCTCAGTTAGGACACCCTTCAAGAATGCCCCTCTCCAATTCCCACCACTTGCCTTCACTCGGACCACATAAAAATCATTGAGAAACTCTGAAAATCACTGTATATCTGTGTATGTTTTCACCCACCCATTATGGGTTTAAATAATTCCCCTTGGGTGGTTTGGTAACCAACACACCCCTTCATTTCAAAATTTACAACTAATTACATAGACCCATAATGGGTTCACAATTATAACTTTTAATCCCTCCTTTTAAAAAGCAGCTTGAAAATTCATTTTGTTCTTCCCCATATTTAAAGGGGATTGCATGTACATAACTCGCCACTCTATTTTAAATGATTATTTAACATATATTTCTTCCACTTTAGAATTCAACCTCTGGAAATAACTTTATAACAACTATTTTACTTTCACTAAATAAATAATGCTCACTATTTTCTTTTACGGGAATTTTGTCGCATAACTTTTCTCTCCTCTCGGATCAGATACTGACCTCAATAGCTTTATCTTTGTCTAAAATATAAACAAAAACATAAACCATTAGTCAAAATAAATATGGATATTGTTCACAAATATATTCTTCTTTTTTCCATGTCACACCATCCACATCCCAAAACGTCTATTCAATTTTCACTTCTTTTATTTATCTACTCCATAACTTTCTAGTGATTTTGGTTCTACTTTAAATTCACAATTAGGTTCTATACCTATATTTTTCCAATCAAAAACATGAGTAGAATTATTATTTGTAATTAGATAGGGTAAAAAACAAATTTTGATGGGATCAAGAACCCTAAATAAATGAACGATAGAGTGTAGAGGCACAAAAGAATAAACAACAAATAAATAGATCAAAGAGATCTAGACTAAGCAAACAGAGAAAACCTAATACCAAAGGATAGGAAATGCTGAAATAGACAGGTCGCTCCGGTCAAAGTAACTTGGCCCAGGAATGAACCTATCCTTCAAGACTATCTCCCCTATGAAATCAAAGCTTCATCCTAAGGGTCGGTTGGTCATATTTTATTTTCTTCTTGTTGGTCATGATTGACCACCCACACCCTGAAACAATATCATTTTACTCAAACTCCCCACCATACATGATGTATCTCCTTCCAAGGTTGATCAAAATGTATACACCATGGATTAGTAGTACTTCGTGATTATGAATGGTAACACTACCAAAATAGGTATGTTTTTTGTCTACTGACACAACATAAGCCCCTACGTCAGGTGCATTGATCACTAAAGATTTCGAAATATTTCCCCCCTCTTTTACTGGGTATCTCCCTTCCTCTCCACCAAAAAACCTTAATGTTTCATTGTTGTCTTCCATGGGATCAAAATTTTCTTCTTTTTCCCTAGCAACAACATATTCCTCCTTGTTATCACCCACAAAATTTTCTTCCTTCTATGATTCTTCTCCAGTATTCACCCTGCAAAAGCTAAAATCATCAGCCTTGCAATAGGAGACATGGACAATTCACACTCTCCTACACCTAGAGCAACACATTCTTGAGTCTTCCACTTCTATTGTTTATTCCCACGCACCATTCAGAGTGTTGAGAGTAACGCATTTTTGTATTTTAGTGTCGTCAAGGAAGGAGACAAAAAATATAACATACACTAGTCTTGGTCTGGATTTTGTTGTAGGATCCATAACAATGAGGATAACATAGATCTGGCCACACCCTGAAAAAAAATTTCTTTCCAAAACTCGACCGGGAGGGAACAAAGACATATCAATACATGGAGGGCTTTAAAATTGAGATTGTGAGGAACACCTGGCTCCCACCTATGAAAAATTAGGGCCTCCTTTCCATAGAACCATGTAACTCCGTGGAGAACGTTTTGCATATCATGCCCATTAAGAAAACTTAATAAGAACCCCTCACCAGCCACGACTCTAACATCAACCTTACAACACCATTTTTGTTTTCACCAATCCTGAACCGAGTCTATGTTGGGCCTAAGACTAGAAAATTTCCCTAAGATCACAAATTTTAACCTGTCCTTAGCTTTCTCAATGACGGAATCAAGGATCTCCAAATATGGGTCATCCTCTCTCTAAGAGGGTGTCAACTTAACCATTTCACTATCAGCACCAAACAATCTGGCAGCCCATGAGCTCTCTTTGTCCATGACAACTCTCTCTTTAGATAATTTAATAAAAATACATGAGTAGAATTCTAGACTAACATGAAAAGCATTGTGTATCCTAGACAATTCCAAAGGTAAAACTAGTTTATAAACAAGTTATTCAACTCTTTATAATACCTCAAAAGGACCACAAAACAATTATGAGCTAATTTAGCATATTTACAAAGTTTTAATGAACTACGCTTAAGTTTAACTCTGAGGAAAACTTGATTACCAATTTCAAATTCTCTATCTGTCTGTTAAGAATCAACCAAAATCTTATACCTATCATGGGAAACTTCCATGTTTTGTTTTCTTAGGTAATAATATCTTCCAGTTATTTTAAGTTATCGATTAATAAATCAGAGTAATACAATTCCTACCATAAACAACTTTAAAATGAGTCATTGTGGTTGTAATTGACCAAGTTTACTACATTGTTGATTTTTTCACTTTTGGACAAATCATACACTATTGCACATACTTTTTAATGTCATGTTTCATTCTAATTTTATTGTAATTTATCTTTATAGTTCCTTATCGAATTGTGTGTTGCTTCCATTTTATATTTAATTTAAGAGTATTTATATAAGTATTGACTAAAAATATTTTGAATATATATATTTATTTAAAGTATCGATAATGCCATAAAATAACTTACACCATGATGTATGCTAAATAAGTTTGGTTTTGGGTAGTTGAGAAAATGACCTATCTTATATTTAAAAAGTTTTCTAGTTTCAACTTATTTGATTATTTGATCTCAATACACAACAAATCTCATACTCTACATCAACTAAATCTTAGAGCTTTATGATTTTATTAGATTATGCTTCTCTATGATACTAGATAAAAGAGATGAGTTGATAAAATAAATACATTCTCACTATAACAACAAACCCATACCAATATGTAAATGGTATCTCAATAGTTATAAACTGATGGAATTTTTATTTCTTACTTAAGATAATCTAAGTCTTTAGATAAGTTCTCAAACTCTTTTTAACACTTTTACTACCTTACACACTTATTAAATGCGTACCTTGCCAAATAATATAATATTCTTTGCTTGATTATATTAATTGTCATTCATAAATATGTTGCAATATTGTAATTTCTCATTCTTATTATTATTTTTATTTATTTATTGCTTTATCACTAACTTGCAATTATTTTTTATAATCTTATAACATATCATTCTCGTATTATAATTTAACTCCACTAAAAAATTCTCTTTTGTGAAAAATAAAATAAAAAATATTATTTTAACTTTATTCAATGATAGTATTTTGTTTGTCTTTTGTAATATAATATTTTATAAATAATTATTTCATATACTTGATGCAATTATTGATCGAACTTCTATACACACTATAATTTAATAATAACTAATAAATCTTATTACCATTATTTTTAGTTTAAAATATCATTATATAAGAATATATTATATTAAAATTATTTTTCATACTTTTCTCTAGATTAAATTTTATTTCAGAATAATAAATATCAATATTCATGAAATGGGGGCCGCACAGACTAGGTAGTTAGATTTTTAATTTATGGTTAAAATGGCTGCAAACTATAACTTTATATATTTTTAAAGGTATAATTTCCATTATATATATTATTTTACATACATATAAATAACAAAAAAATTCCACTAATACTTATTCCCTCATTTTTAATACACTAATTGGAATATGCACCTAAAGATTAAATGTAGTTGTGGCGAAGATAATAGGAAAGAAGTGCACATCTAACTTGTACAACATATCATAAATAAATTCTGGTTTAAACACATTTAACTAATTTCTCTAATGACATCACCAAACTGGAAAGGTTCTTATGCCTTATATGCATTATATCACGTGAAGATGATGTATTATTTAAACCACTTAGAAATGAAGTAATATATTTATTTAAGGATAAAAGATTAGTTTGTACACTATTCAAAGACAAAGGCATGTTCAACTTCAAAGCCATAATCCACACAACTAATAAAGTGGTGGCATTTAATATATTAAATGACGCATAACCAAGCACCAACCTCAAAGAGGACATTATATTTGGTCCATAATTAATAATACTCTACATTACACAATGAACAAGGTAAAAACAATAGTCAAACAAGGGTTGTGTTGTAGCAATAGTACTTTCTGTAAAAGTGTAGAAGCATGTTTTCTATATGGAAAGCAAGAAATGGTAAAAAAGGAAACGGGTAAAGAACCGATAACATAAATTGATTTCATGAATTTCTATTAGTTGTTAGTGTCCCTTCTAATTTATCAAATTCAATATATCAATTTTTTAACATGTACCATTACATATTACATAATGCACAATGATTTCATCATTATTGCTTTCACTCTAAACTTATAACCTGATAACATAAAGTTGGAATTTTCAAAAAGATGATGGTATACAAAATATTGATATTAAAGATAGTAGATTTCTCCTTTTCCCATCTTTTTCCACAACGAATTAGCAATTTTCAAACATCTTAACAAAGGTCAATAGCTGCGAAGGGAACATTTTCATAGCACAAAACAATAGGCATGAAATGCCTATCTTTCAGGAATAACCTCCTGCAAGCACTTTGCAACATACCCCCATTGCCTAAACTATATTCATTATTTATTTTCACAGCAAATATGTAGGCATCATGATATATTTGCATACAATATTAAAACTCTAGTATTTAAGCAATTGCAATCAGATCGGAAGTAGAGAAGTAGGTACATTTGAACAACTTCAAGATGACTAATTAAAAAAATCAAAGTTAGAATATAAAAACATTGTTGTTAATACCATATTTTACATATCATGTAGTATTTGTAACTCTAACATTAAACAATTCATGTATCACAAAATTCAATAATCTAATGTTCAAATTTTCTAATACTCCGTTGTATACAAAATATACATATTCAGAACAACAGATTCAATTTTTTTCCATATTGTCAAAGTTCATAATAAAGGGGGGTCTGAAATGAGTTGAGTATCCTATTTTTTGTAATGCATGGAAAAGCTTAAAATACGGTCTAAATACAGCTTGCACAAAATAGGAAGTTCTTTGTATAAGACTGAAGCATTTCTAGACGATGTTGTTAATTCAAATGGTAATTATGGTGGCATGCCTATGCATGGCGTCCATTAGCTTTGCATCTCAATTCTTGGCATGATATTTCTTGTAGGAATCTATTCTTTTTTAATCTTCTGAGCTCAATCAGTATTGTATCCTTCCTAATCACTTTAACTCAGCCTCCTATTTGAGTAGATAATGGAAAAGGTAATAGCATATGGAGATTGCTCCACAATTCCCTGTCTCGATAGCCACAGACATATACTTTACCATTTTTATATAAAAATATGTATATTAAGATACAACCGCTTACATTTACATATTAAGAAGGTCGTAAGTCTTCTAAGTAACTAATCTAATTTTTTCGTTGGATTTCTTTTCGTCATGAAGTCTCATAAAGAAAGTGAATTGAATAGTTGGTTTTTCTACTTCAATTGTGCTTTCTCGGGAGTTTTCTTTCCTAGGGCAGGGATGGTGTGACTAGGAAGGGCCAATTCATTTCCTTTTTGACTTTATGAAAAACACGTAGGAATTTTGGATTTATTTATCTTTTCACATGCATCTCCACATCTTTCATTCTTCATAAAAAATCACCACCTACATGCAAGGGTTGTATACATTATAATTATGCATCATGACATTCACAGTATGTATCATGATAACTAAAAGATGCAATAAAGAAAGCATTGCACATAGAAATTATGTTTTTTGTCCCAGAGGTCACTTGTCAAATCCTAGGGTATGCATAACGGGAAATATAGTCTAGAGAAATAGTTATAATTGCAAGATAGCAACATGATATGGCAATGTTATGCCTATCACAATTTCAGGGGTTTATCGCTCATATTGACATGGTATGGACTATAGCGATAAATTATTATGTTGTAGGGTATTGTATGGGAAAAATTAAAAAATAGGGGGAGACACATTGAAATTTATGTTACAAAAAATAAAATTCAGCAAGTAACTAAGATATATATTGTCTTTACTGAGATAGAGATTGTAATAATATGTTTTGTGTTGTCATTATGAAGGAAGTTCTTGAAGATGAGTTGCCCAGTTCTAGGGCGAGCACTTTGGCTTATATGCATAAATCATTCAATAATAATCTCTTTTTTATTTGATTTTGAGTATGTGGTGTCCAAGGATCAAACACTAAATCTAATTCGGATGGCAAGTTCAAATCTCGGCTCTGGAAAATGAAAGTTACAATTCTCCAAAGTTTTTTGCAGTTGTCATATAACAACATGTTCTCCAACATAAAAATGAGTTGCCAATCTAATGTAGAGATTAGTATTGTACCATGTTTATCCACTATAGGTGCCATTGTTCACTCCATGATTCATATTTGTTAATAATATTCCCTTACGTAGCTTATTTTGCATAACATAATTTTTTCCTAGGTGTTTACCATACAACGGTTAGCAAGCTTGGGATTAAAATGTGCAATGCAACGGTTAGCATTGTTACTATTGAACTTGTTGAATAACTTGTTTCTAAAGCGATGTAAAAGAAGTCAAGTCTACAAACGCATCAACCAAGGGTTAAATTTGACTCTGGTTTAGACATTATTTGCAAAAATTTTTTATTGAAATCTAGCAAGTCCGTGGATTTCCTTTTCCCACGGTGAAGTCGGTATATTTCTTAGGCTAAGCGGCCAAGGACTGAGGGGTATCCATCCCGTCAAATTCACCCAGGAGACAATCCCGACCTCATCCCTTATTACAGTGGATCTCCAGACTTTGCTTGCAATGAGAATTGAACATTGTTGGGCTCTTTAAGAGCCAAACATCTTCACCATTGAGTCAATAGTCATTCGATCGTTATTTACAATTTTAGTTATAAAATACTTACACATTTTTGACATAATGTCGCATATGACTTTCATATTTAAAATAAAGTCATTTTTATATAGAATTATGTGTAAATTATATTGGTACATATTAAATATAGTTAAATAAATACAAAATATTATGTTAAACAATTTATTAGGTGTAAATAACACTGTTTTGTATACCCAAAAAGTGCTAGACAAGTATAGTGAAACATTAAATTTAACCTCTGGGGTCGATCAATTACTTGGTCTATTAGACCTCATTAAAATCTTTGTTTAGATCTGGATTGAAACATTGGACCTAACAGCATCGATGTAATGTCTTATGTTATTACACATTGTGCTCAACATTGGACTTTGAACGATAACTGGAGAATCTATCTTATGCAGGCCAAGTTTATTGTTCGAGCAGGATGGCTATGGAGAATTAGAGTTTAATACATTCAATGGGAAACTCAAAGTTCAGGCTGTCTCATGTAATGCCAAATGTGTGGTTCTACAAGCTCACATATATTGGCAGGTACAGAGAGTCCCAGAAGAGAAGAGAAGACATTGACAGGTACAGAGAGTACTCCCAGAAGAGAAGACCTGCTCACTCTACGTACGGTACTTATAGAGATGATACTGCCATTAGTTTTCCAAGAAACAGCCATCATTATGGCAGGAGAGAGAGAGTTTACAATCACAGGAACTCTCGAGAAGAAGCAGCGAGGTGCAGAGCTCAACCTGAAATGGTGGAGATTGAATCCATGAAACAAAAGATGAGCAAAGGGAAGATGAAAAGCAAAGGTGGGTCGTCTTTGTCGTCTACTTTTAGAGGCTCCAGAATATTTGCAGGTTGCAGCTGCAGAGCCACAGTGGATTCTGTTTGGGAATCAAGGGAAACAGTAAGAGATGAATTTTCGATCTCAGATGAACTAGACGAACAAGATCATCCTGTAAGCTACTACTCTAAACTGTCTACAAAGAATTGCAGTACATAATTCATGGATAGATTGGATCCAACCCAGCTTTGCCCTCAATCGGAGTCTAAAACCGGAAATTTGAAGCAATCAAGTCACCATTTCAACTACGTTGCAGGATTGCCAGCCCCGTAAATGAATATGAGGATTTTTGGCGGGTGCAGGCCCCGGGGCAAAAACTGACGGAAACGGAAATGTTAGGACAGGTTGGGAACACATTTGTCCTGGATACCAGTCTTACTCCTTCAAATTCTTACGGCACTTGTAGATTGAGTTCTGTATCCTCCATCGACCAGAAAGCACTGTCGGTTTCTAGCGAAGAATAAGTGTCTGTCTCGTTTATTGATATATTGAAGTCTTCAGGTTTGTCCGTCGAGATTGAACAAAACCAGTTATTTATTCGGTATTGGGAAGAATGTAGGCTCTCTAGACTCCACGACCAGATCAAGGGACTTTCAATATGGAATTAAAGAAGAAAATCAGAAAGAGAGCTCAGAGAAAAAGTCAGTTCCTGCTCGTAAAAAGTTCAATGCAGGACAGACGCAGCTTTCGGTAGCTTCTGTTAGGAATTTCAATCCACATGTAGCCAGAAATTTGGGAAACTCGAGGTCCCAAATCGATTACAAAAGCAGAACCAGAGTTCTTTCTCCAAATCCCAATGGCATGAATTACAATGCAAAACTAAGGTCGAAAGGAACAAGTGACCAAAAGAGGTCTAAAGTAGCAGATAAATGCCATATTGTTACTTCTGATAAGAATTCTGTTAAATGTGGCGACTCGGGTGCGAGCTTTACAGTGGTGAAATCCTCGTTTGATCCGCAAAAGGATTTTAGAGAATCAATGGTGGAAATGATAAAAGAGAACAATATTCGTTACCATCGAGATCTTCAGCGCCTCCTGCGATGCTATATTACGTTGAACCCAGTTAAAAATCATGACATCATCGTGAAGGATTTTGAACAGATTCCATGGGCACAAAATTGTTCTTCTCTCGATGTACATACAAACAAACTGAGAGCTTCATGCAAGAATCCAAGTGTCAACAGCATAGAGGGAAGTAAAATCCGCAACAAATTCATGTGTTCTTGTTTAACACGCCCAAAAATCTTTACCAAAATAGGTCTTATCTGACGAATCTATTTTGGCAATGAAGGAATTACTCATGACCAATCAGAGAAATTTCAAATTAATTTTCTGGAGGAATCTGTAGGTACAAAGGAAACAGTTTTCAAAATATCTGTTTGAAACTTTAGAATAGGACAGGTATCCATACAAACTAATTGCAATAGGCGAAAACAATAGTATATTGCCGAACGACAGGTACTAACAATATATTAACATAAGTATAATCTATAGTGTGGAGCACAAATATTCCTATGGGAATTATAGTAATTGGAGAAATTAAAATAAGTTTTACCGGCTAAGCAAAATGTAATATTATTATTAATATCATTTTTTTAAAGTTGAAAATATTATAGAATATAGATTATGTTTTCAAATAAAATACATGCAATTTTTATTAAAAGGGAGACATGAAATTTGATTTTTCGAAATGACAAAGGTAAAATATCAAATAATAATTTTACCCTAGGGAGAACAAGAACAAGAATAAATCTTGAACGGATAGGAAAAATTGAATTCCTATTCTCATGGGGTGTTGTCTACTTTTAAGAGACCTTAGATAATTTAATTTAACATATTTTCCGTAAACAAACAATTTAAAAAAGTATTAAACCATATATGTCATCCACATAAAAATATACTTTCCCAGTAGTTAGGTAATAAGTTTAGTGTTCTTCCCTATTTAAATAGGTTTATTAGAGTTAATATTTTTATTTATCCGCCTTGTCATAAATGTAACAATAATGAAGTCATTTCTTTTTTGTTTAATTATTATTTTTTATTTTAAATATATGATTATTTAATATTGAATTCTATTTTTTTTTCTTTAAATAATGTAAATAATCCATCAAATATAATCTCTTCAACCTCATTAAAATGGTGTAATTAGATCAAGGAATTTTCTTTTGTGTAGTTATTTTTCTCATATATATATTTCAAATATTTATATGAATATATGATATTGAATTTGAATATACTTATAAAAAATTTAGTTACTTTGGTTAACTAATATCTAATTATAGATAAAATACCTGTATACATATTTTTATCCTATTAACAATTTTTATTTATGTATTTATTTGTGTTATTTTCTTTTTTTTAATTATTTATATCTTAATAATAGTAACTTAACTTCAAACTTAATTCAATTCTTTAAAAAAACTTAACATTCTTCTCACTTTATCTCCAACATACATGGTATGAAATGAATACTTATTGCAACTAATCAAGAAGTGCAAAATAATGATAATAATACATAATTGTATTCTATTATTTCTATTTTTTTCTATTTAAATTTAATGATTAAAACCTTCGTTATTTAATACAAAACACAAACAAAAATTCTTCATGTAATTATGAATTTTAATTTTTTGTGTATATATTTAATTTTATGATTTCTTTTTATCAATTTATATATTTTTTTAAAAATGACAGTTTTATAAAATCTTAAGCCAGTATTTTCTAACATTAAAAAAAATTCCTACAACATATAAATAAGGGAAAATGTTCCTTCTATCCAAATATGCTAGATCCTTTGTTAAAGATATAACACTTAAGTATTTATTCTACCAATATTTACTTAACTCCAAATTGTTTATTCCCTTTTAATGTTACCTCATAGTCTGCAACTTATATCATTCGGTAAATCTATCGTAAAGTGCACTTGTCTGTAAATTGGATGATGTCATTATTACACAATTTCCATTGAATTATATCGTTTAATCTATTTTTACGCTCAAGGCGTTACCCCTATGGGAAAAGACTTTGTTGACATTCATAGGACTATGTCAAATTTTATGGCCTAAATGACAGTTTTACTATTTTTAACAATTTTGCTTCATTTACTATTTTTAACAATTTGATGCTTGTGCTTTTTCTACCTGTTTTTAACACTTAATTTTGTTTTTGATAATTAACAATTTTAATTTTTTTCTTTTAATAATTTTTTCTTGCATGCTTTTTATTTCGTATATTTGTTTTGACTCTATCTCTCTAAACCATAATTTTGTTATTTATTCAGTGGTTCAACATCTTAGTTTCCTAACACATTTAATTTAAATTTTTTTTGAGAGAGATCATGCCGACCTCTAAAACTAGAAGTGTATCTTTAAATAACAACGAATGATCTTCTTATTGATGGAGTCTGAACACTCTTAAATATTAATACTTAGTAAAATATAGTTTGATAGAAAAAACCAATAGCGCAAGTCAGATTATTTTATGGTTATAAACTTAATCAAATTAAAGAATGGAATCAACTATAACTTAAGTAAATCAATCCAAAATTATTTCTTTTCAATAATATAAAACATTATATGAGAAATCTCTACAGTAGATATGGCTTTGGTATTTATAAGAAAGATAAGCACAAGCATGTTGCACATCAGAGCAACTACAGTTGTGAGGATTTTCAGATCCGGTGGCTCCAGGATTCATATCACACTCACAAAGAAATTTTGTGGATCGCGGAATGGGGGAAAAATCTTTTGTTTTCATTATGGATTCTATAGATATTGCTTGAGTGATGATTTCCAAAGTTATCAGGGACGAGAAGAAAAGGTTTTTCTTTGATCTGGGAAGAAATTCCCAACGCCAATTCCTTATAATTTCAAAGGTTTGTGTTATTATTTTAGATATTTATAATGGCCCATTTCCTAGGCTTCTATTTGCTAAAACATTTATCAACAAGGGTTTTCAGCACCCAATTATGATCAGATACATGAAACATCTATATTTAATTTTTGAATAAGGAGTGTTAAATGTGTGTAAGTTAGCTTTAGTTATCAGGATTTTACATTATCAGTTCCAAAGATTTTCCCCTTTGGTTAATCCACGTAAAATATACAAAGCTTTAACATCCTTATTTCTCCTATCATTGACATTCATTGAGACTTGCTTTTGACTAGGATGATAGCATTGAAAATATCAGTCAGAAACAAGTCTCTTAAGTAGTTGTTATTTGATATGTTGTGAAGCTATTCATTTACAATGGGATAAGCATTAGATACATTGCATTACGTTCCATAAATTTTTTTAAAGGCAAATGGCTGTGTGGCGTGAGTAACGAAAAATTCCTCCTACAATGAGAAGGTATGGATGGGATTTTCCTTATCATCCTCTCCAGGAAAGACCATTCTATTCTATACTCTCCATTGTTAAACTAAAAAAAATGATTGAATATAGAAAGTGTTGATATATATATATATGCTATTGTGCAGGTAGTGGCGATTGCAATCTTTGCGGCTCTGACATTTTTGTTATATTGCAAATTTTAAATTCTTTATTGATATATTGTTCCTTCTTCCCTGCCAAAAGTGTTGCTTTGAATAAAGTAACATATGCCCCACAAAAATATTTAGAACAAAATATCTGCACACAGTAGCTTCCTCTCAAAGACAATTGAACCCACTTCAGATACAGATATAGATCGAGATTCAGATCAATTAATTTGTAGATAGTAAAATGAGGAGATATTAGGGTTACGTATTTATCTCCATTTGTAGGTCTGATTTATCCCATAACGTTGCTTATTTTAAGACGTCTATTAGCAAGAGCTCCATTTAGCACAATTCTCTATTTATTTTTTTAATGTATGTCTCATTGCAACTATCCAATTACTGCTAAATTTACAACACTAACTTAGGTGTCAACATGGTTTACACCTTTGGGTCTCAAATAAATTTCTTGTATTATTATGCATGGAAAATGGTAGGTATGCAAGACTGTTTAAGATGTGTCACTCTCTGTGTTCTTCTTTGGGTTTTGAAGAGAGGTTAACCCAGTTGATGGGTTTATTTGACATCCTATCGAAAACATTTATACAACATTCACCCATTCCTTATCTCTTTGGAGGACTATGTGCCTTGTTTCTTTTAATTGTAGATTCTCTATTTATTCTAGCCTATTTCCACTTGAAGAAATCCACGAGGAATGTTGGCATTGTAAAAAATAGAGGAAAGCAAATTTTTTATGCTCTTCTTAGAAAATAAAGAAGAGAGCAGTGGTAATTATGAGGAGGTTGAGAAGCATATTTCGTAGCAACTCCATCAATGTTGGGAAATACATCTCTTCAAATTCATGGAGATGCAATAATGATGGAAGTTTGAAGAGATGGTGCATTACAACCTAATATATATGTCTAAGATTTTTCTAGGAAGGATATGAGTTAATGTTGAATCTAAGTTGTTTATTGTTTATTGTTGTGGTCAGACATTAAATTCTGAGATTGTAGAGTTTTAATTTTGTTTTAGAGAGGGTGGTGTTATCAAATAAGAGCAAGGTTAAGATTTTGCATCTACGTATTTAGCTTCGATTTTAGAATTTTATTTTAATTTTTGATTTTCTTTAGGTAGTTTTGGAGCTTACATTAAATGAATTTAATATTTCAGTTTTTTAAAAATCTAATCAGTTATCAACAGACTTGCAATCAATAGATTACGATTTTTTTTTAACACGTAATGGTAGCACATTAAAACTGTCTTTTCATTTTCAACTTTATCCTTGGTGTGTTTGTAAACGTAAAAAAGAAAAATATCATGTTTTCCCACTTGAAGAAAGTGTCATTTTCTCCATCATGAAAAAAGGAGTGTTATAGTTCAAGCAACAGTAGGAATTTAATTGTAAAAGGAAATTTAAATGAATTTGATAGTACATTCGAAAATACATTATTGATTTATATGTGAAATCATAACATGAAAAAGGAAACAAGTGTAGTTTTAGATTTTGAGGATAAGTGCATATAATGGAATGAGCAATTCTTTCAATTCGATCACAATAATTTGTTTTGGATTCTCTTTGAATATAGTTATATGATGAAGAAAAATAATTTCAATCTATGTTCAATAATTCTCCACCTTTGTATGGAGTTTTTTTCAATGCTTGTATGTTGTTAAATACATGAATGAAATCCTCCAATTTATTTCTACTCAATCATCTCTTCTTGAAAGTTTATTTTGTAATGAGAGAAATGTATTCCAAAAAATATTAGGAAGTTAAAATATAGAACAATATAAGATTAATATCAAAAATATTCTTCACAGATGAAGATTGTGATTCAACAAGTGATTATTTCTTTGGTATTCAATTTGTTATCTCGCCTTTAAGTGAAAATTGCACTCGCATGCATAACGTGAACTCAAATACCAACTATTGTTAACACTTCATCTATTTTATTGCACATACTTGAGTTTGTTATTACAAAAGGTGGCTATAAATTGCTCCAAGAAACAAAGACTGTGGCATGTTTTACACACTACCATAGACATATGATATGCTATAGATGTTAGTTCTAACTCTAAGGTCGAATGGAGTATTCAACACGAACCATTGCATGAATGGAAGGTATTTTCACAATTTCTTTCGGGAAACAAAACGGGTCTTGATAGTCTTGAAATGTTGGGGAAACAATATTTCAACATACACAATAATTGGAACATACCTGACTTTCCAAATAATTTGCAGATAACTGGTTCATCATTCATCGAGAGATAAAATTCAAACATAATTATCACTAACATATAGGCCACACCACCATATTCCACAATACCTTTGTCTTCAAAACAACAACTAGATCTTGATACCATACTACACCATTCAATAAACAAATCCCTTCTACCTCAACTAAGATTGATAATTTAAGGAACAACTGACACATGAAAATAATTTCTGATAAATAAAATATGAAATTCATTCACAACAACATCAACCACATCTCCCTTACCTCTTTTTCTACTCTCCCCTATCGGTGTTTCAGCATTCAACATCTTCACATCCACAATTCAGGAAGGCCTCCACATTGTAAATTATTGGGTTGACACAGGCATCATAAATGGTTCTATAGGAAAAATCACAGACAATGTCTACGATGCATCAATGCCACCACCAACATTACCTTTATTTGTTGTAGTAAAATATTATTTATACAATGACCCATGTTGGGATCCCTGCAACCTGCTACATATTCCCATACCCCCTATTTTGAGAGGGAACCGAAGATAATTTTTTATTAAAATGGCCTAGGGATTAACTATCTATAATTCTGAGGGCATTACTTTGCATAGAGAAAATATTGACATTGGAACCACTGAAATTCAAGGTTTGACATTCACACCTTTCTCCAGATTTCCCTCCCTTGCAAATTTTTGGATTTCACCTTCTTTTACATTTGAAAGATACTAAAAAATGGTGCACGTAACAACACTTGGAGCAAGAAGAAAGGAGGATTCAAGACTACCATCACTCCTCCTGTCATAAATACTACCCTATACCTTGATAGTACCTCTACTACTACTTTACTCAACACTTCTAGTATCCAAACCGGTAGTGTCATTTAAGGGGTATAAAATGTATTCGTGTTTAGTGAAAATAAAATTGCCTATAAAAGGCTACCATGCATGATATAAAATCCATAAATGTACAAAGGTCTTCATGTATACATGTTTATATCAAATGTCATGATATAAGATTTGTAATTGTACATGTACAAATTTGTAACAATTGTAAATGTACACATAGAACAAATCAATGTAATGTTTCATCTATATTCCTACACTACCACTATCAATCCCACGCATTATTGACTATATAAAAAAGTTTTTTTCAAAAAAATCCCAACTAAACAACTAATGCAACACTAGCATAATTTCCATGAAATAATTACAAACCACATAAACTATAAAAGTAATTAACTATCCAAAAAAATATCAAATGTATTCATGTTTAGTGCAAAAACAATGGCCACAAAAGGCTACCACTCATGATATAAAATCTACACATGTATGAAAGTCTTCATGTAACATGTTTAGTACAAATAAAATTGACAGCAGAGCACTCCCACTCATGATATGAGATTTGCAAATGTATATGTTTGAATTTTTAACAAGTTTAAAATGTAGACATGAAACCTTTCAATGAAGTGGTTCATCTATATTCCTACACTTAATAAATTAAATCACACCCATTACCAAAATCAGCTACACAAGTAATAATTATCCCTCTAAATCAAACAACATATATTGTTCGGTGTTCACATTGCATTCTACATATGCGATTGCTAGTTTTAAGTTCGCAATATCTACCCACCTTACTCCTTTAGTTTTTGATTTTATGAGCTTATGTGTGTGGCATCTTATATTCGCTTGGTTTTTTTGCATATAGAATCCAATTCCCTCCCCTCTTTTTCCTTCTCTTTTTTTTTCAATTTTCAAACATTTTAATTCAGTTTAGTGTTTATATTTCCAGTAATGAATTACATATACATGCCTTTGATGAGATACTTATTCCACACCTCAAATTCCCCGTGTCTTAATTCAAGAGTTGTACTTGTTTCAAATATATTTTCAATTATATTAATTGTTATTTATTATTTGAATAATTTATGACTTGTAAAAAATGCAATAACTCATAGATTAGTTGATATTTAATTCCTCACTGTTTTAGACGTATTGAAGAGATTGCAGTACCTATTAATTGGATAAGATGGTAAATAATTAGCTTGGTGTTTAAGAGTAGTATTGGATGATCTTGTTGGAAAGAACTTATCGGAGAAGTCATGGAATGCTTTAGTTAGGACGCTGGGGAAAATTTTCCAGAACTCTGTTTTAATGAGTGTGCTTTGTATATACATCCTTCAATAATTTAATTAGTTCCTTTATTCATTCATGCATGTTGTTAAGTTAGGTCATTGGGTTATAAAATTTGACTAAGCATTTTGATGTTTTCGTCGCAAGAGTTTCTATAGGTATACCTTGAATCCAAATATATATATATATATATATATATATATAGTTTTGGGCTAATGATGGACATCCTTTCAGGAAATAAATTTTTTATCGTCCCAACAATGCAAGGATATGGTTTTATGGAGATCCTAACATGCGTTTGTGTACTGAAATTTTATACTAAAGTTCGGTGTTTCACTTAATTTTGTAGTTAGGTAGAAATTCTTGTTTTGTTAGTGCTAGTATACAATTAATAGGTTATTCCTTTATTAGGTGTGTCAATGCAAGTTAGTTTTATATTAAACAAATTTTAGCTAGTTAAGTTGTGTTTAACAACTCTTACTATAATTTTATATAAAATTTAGGATTAATTTTATTTATATTAATGTTATAGTTTTTAACATTTCAATCCAAATTTTGTAATATTAAAGGGATTCCTAGAACTAGACATAGGTAATAATAGTTTAAAAATTATAGTTGAAATGTTAATATTTTTTTAAAAAAAACATTAAAGAGGGAGAAGAGTAACAGTTAAACTAATAGGAACATTTAATCTCCTATTATTAGGGAGTGGTGTCTCCCTGTATGATACCTTAGGTAACTTAATTTTTAGAGACACATAACAAAAATAGTTAAATAAATACGAATGTGAATTAAAATTTATGAAGAAAAGTATTAAATTAAAAAAATAATTATCCACAGGTTTATCAAGGTTTTAAGGCTGTGATACAAAAACATGACATGACTTTTCTAAAAATTACATGTTAAAAAATACTTTTTCATATAAAACATCCAATATTTATTTATTACATATGAATTTTAATTGCATTCAAAAAAATCGAAACATACATAAAAATTAGTTTCATATATGTGGAAATGTATATTCATTACAACAAAAATAGTAGTAAAATTAAATACTTATCTATATAGAGGGATAAGAAGGACTATATATTGCTCAATGAATTCCTATGTGGTAATCGAGATCCAACACCTCAAGGTATGGCCGCATTATACAGAGGAATCAATCTCTTAAAATATCTTCTTTCCCTAGCTAGGAACCATCTTGGGTTATACTTTACGTACCCCAGTTAGCAAACCATTCAAGAATACCCCTCTCTAATGCCCACCACTTGCCTTCACTCGGCCCACAAAACAATCATTGAGTAACTCCAAAAATCATTGTATATCTGGGTATGTTTTCACCCACCCATCATGGGTTTAGCTAATTCCCCTCGGGTTGTTTTGTAGCCAACACACCCGTTCATTACAAAAATTATGATTAATTACGTATACCCATAAATGGTTGACAATTATAATTTTTAATGCCTCCTTTTAAAAAGGAGTTCAAAAACACATTTTATTCCTTCCCATTTTTAAATGGGATTCCATGTACATAACTCCCTACTCTATATTAAAGGAGTCTTTAACATATATTTCTTCCACCTTAGAATTCAACTTCTAGAAATAACTTTCAAATAACTATTTTCTTTCCATTAAATAAATAATGTTCACTATTTTCTTTTGGGGGAATTTTGTCAAATAACAATGTAGGGAAAAATGTGTTTTATCCTCTAAAATTTAACTACATCCTCAAGATCTAGCCACTACAGGAGGACTCAGATCAAAATGTTGTGATTTTTGGATCCAAAATATTTCAATTAAACAATTGACTCATATAGGAGTGGCAAAGGAAAGGAAATATTTCCCCCACTCCACGGGTGTCATTGTAATGTAAACGATTCCATGTTGGGCCATCTAGAAGTGAACACAATAGTGAATAAGACAACTTCCAAGTTGGTTCATCTGGATGTAAACACGATATAAATTGTCAATTTATAGGTTAGGTCATTAGGAAGAAAATGTCAAACAAAAGAGAAATTTTTTGAGCTAAGTCATCTAGAAGCGGACATGAAATAAAATCCCATATAAACTCATCTGGGAAATAAGTGGTGCATGTGAATCACAAGTTATCTTATCTTCTAGATCACTTGTGTATTTGATTTGAATGCATTTACTTTTATTATTTGATTGATTGTTTTGATTAGTTTTTTTATTATAGGCAAATGGTTTCTATGAAAGGGACTATACCCTTGAACAATAGTGGCTCAGAAGCCGGATGTGTCAAACTGAGTAAAAAAACATAAGATCCAAAACACTAGCATCAAAACCCGCAACACGCAACGTTTAAACAACAATTAAGCAAAAACAACGTAGATGAAGACAGATACTTAAGTTCATCGACGTGCACTCCCCCCACGGAAACCATGAAATGATTTTCTACTTACATTGCACCAATCCACATTGTTTCCGTCATCCACATCTAAAACCACTTCAAGATTACCATTTAATATGGGTGAATCAAAATTTGAATTCCGGTCCTCCACAGTTAAAGATGCATTCATTTCACCTGAACTGACCTTCGTCCTTTTGTCACTATTCACGTTAGCATTTAAAACCACGTGGTTATGATATTTGCTGATATTCTGTCGGTTTCCATCCACCATTTTTGGCACAAAATCAGTCACGTTTTCCTCTGCCTCGTAACCAGTTTCCCACTCGGAGGATTCGCCATCTTCCTTGTTTGGTGCATCAGCAGTTGTATTTTCCCGCTCCTCCTCCACCATTTCAGACTATCCCACGCGGGTAGAGGGCGCATCTCCCCGCAGTGCTTCGGCCAGACCCAGATTGGATGGGTCAATCTCAACATCGTTGTAGGCGCCATTGAACACCAGGCAAGGGATCTCATCGTTAGAACCTTGTGTCTTCCGCTCCTCTTCTCTGTTGCTTCTCCTGTCCATTCCATCCTCTATTCTTATTGAACATTTGCACAGTTTGGCGTGAAAGTTAACCTTCCTGCATTTGGGATAGACCAAGCCGTGGTCATCAGGGACTATGTTTTGCATGAATCTACCAGTGGGGGAGGATAGTATGATGTTCTCAGGGAGAACAGCCCCCACCGCCATGCTAACACATAATCGAGGTCTTATAAGCCTGCTTCTAGCCTTTTTTGTAGGCTCCAAAGAGATTAACTCTCCCATTGATGCAACTATGCCAAATAGGACTTCGTCCTCCCAAAATTCCACTGGAAGAGCCGGAAGGGAGATCCAAATTGGCAGCTCTTTGATCTGAAGAGAAACCCTTGGCTTCCATCGCTTCAGGTGTAGGGTAGCCCTTCTAAACATCCAAGGAGCTGCGTTGAGGGCCTTAACCATCTCTGCTTCCTTCGAAAAATTAAAAATAAGGGCACTATTGGAAAGGGAAATGATATCAACCCAACAACCCCATTTCCGCGTGCACCATTTACGAACTGCATCAATATTGGGTGTGTACCCAACAAAATCTCCAATGAGCGCAAAAGAAAACCTAGATTTTGCCTTCTCAATTACTGATGCTGGGACAATAATGCAATGAGATTTCTCTTCTTCATCCCAGATGGGGGAAAGAGCAGCATTCACTCCATTGGATTGAGGGAACAACCTGGATGCCCAAGTGCAAGACTCCATTCTAGCTAACGTTGAGAAAAACTCATTAGTTACTTGTGGAGAGGTTTTTCGTTGATTTCCCCCAGGTTAGGTTAATAGGGGAAGGTCACTAAAACCTTAATGAGATATTGTGTTTATTTCCCCCTAGTTATGTCATTAGAGGGGATCTAAAGTTTATGTTGTGTGATCATGATTGTCTAATTTTCAATGATTTTTGCCTCTAGATTAGGTCATTAGGGGGGAGATGGTGAAATGTCGAAGTGTAACTTATAGATGTTTCACCTCAGAGTCCTGGATAAAATAGATAAGGTAATGGTCAAGGAGGAATACCTGTGATTGTGTATATGGTATGCCCACATTGGAGAATTTTATCAGAATGAATGTGAGAGCTTTACTTTGGATATGAGGAGTGACCTATATAAGAAACACAAAAAAACCACCAAATGATATTAAATACCAAATGACCATGGACTGCCTAGCGATTGCTAGTTCTGGGAAGTGTTACACTTTCTATATGGTTGCCAATCCACTAATTTTATCAAATTAATGAAACTAAATACAAGAAATAGAGGTACTATTATTAACACTTTTATTTAGGTGTCTCAAATAATTACCAACACACTAGATTAAGAAGCTTATTGAAGTATAAACTAATGTAGCACTAGAAAAGGTATTTTTCTGGTTGGGAAAGGTCATAGGGGTGTTAGGTAAGGTCTGGGTGGATTTTATTTATGTTATGGTTTGTTTGGTGAAGGTAAAACAAAAGCCACATTGACCGATATCAGTCTGGTGACCGATGTTGGCAAAGAGGTGAAACCAACGAAAGTTAGGTGACCAATGTCGGTAAGGGAAATTGGCAGTAGCTTAATAAAAACAATTTTTGAGCTTCTCTGTGATTGTACAAAGAGTGAAAAGGAAGTAGTTAGGTTCTTAATATTACCAAGAAGACTCAGGAATATAAAGGGAAAGTCACTGAGGGAAAAACGACCGTAGGTGCTTGGAATGGTGGATTGGTGTGAAGTTATACATAAAATAATAGAGGAAGAAATAAAATATAATGAAGGAGCTAAATAATTTATGCTTTAAGCAAGCACAATATGAGTGAAATCGTGTATACTTACTTGCATTTACAGATTTGGTAGGTGAAGGAGGAGATTAGTTTATCCGTGAAGAGATTCTAGTTTTAGTGCCATGTCAGTAAACCTGGAGTGTTCTCGTGAGTATTCCAATTCCCTGGGATGAGATCTAGATACTTGCTTTGGCTTATGGTTGAGTATTTTCTGTTGTCTAGTTGCTAAGAGGCTTTTGATTCATTCTTCAATGTAATAGAACTCCCAAAACTAAAATTACCAACTCAGGTAAAAGGTTGAAAATTTGTATATAAAGTAACTAATGGAAGTTAGGTGGTCAGCATTGGTCAAGGAATAATCGGTGTCAGTTAACACGGGTAAATCTAGGTTTACAAAAAATAAACAAATCTTCCAGATTTGGAATTCTTACCTCCTTAATGTCAGTTAAGAATGTAGAGTTCACATGAGAGAATGCATGAAGAACTCAGGCGAAGTCTAGTTAGGTTTAGGAATAAGTCCTATTTAGTTAGGTTAAGTTAATGACTCAACACTAGGAGTTATAACTCAGTGTCGAGGGTGATGACTCAGTGCTGAGGGTGATGACTCTACCACTGTGAGTTAAATGCTCTAAAATGGGTCCATGGTGAGGTTTTATGATGAGGTGGAGGTGTGAGGGTGAAATTAATATAATTAAAATAATTAAATTAGTTAATAATGTGAAGGTGAATATATTAATAATAATTACTAATGGGGACATGGTGTCCTTTATTTAATTAAAAGGGACAAAGGGGAGTGTGACCCAGTTTTTTTCTCTACATTTTCACCTTTTTTTCACGTAGCTTTGTATTAGTAAGCGATGCTGACAAAAATAGGAAGTTGGTGTCCCAGGTATGAGCTGAAGTTAGGTCTCCCCCAAGTAGGAATGAAGGTGGTCCCCCTCAAACCACAAAAGGATGAGGTAGGAGACATAATTAGTGAGTGGGTTGATAAATAGGTTATTGATGAAAGTAAGGGTTAGTGAGTAAGGTTATGGTTGGGTTGGGGAGTGGGTAATAATCGAAGATACATACATGATTAGATTATGATAAGGTACCATGTGGAAAAGCATGCAAACTCTACTTTGTCGAAGGTCGAGAGGTTTATCCAAATGAGGTTAAGTGGTTCATGTATTCAAGGTATAGGATATGGTCCTGAAGCACAACTAGGCTAGGTGTAGGAATGGGTAATAGGTAATTTAATAGGGAACCAAAAGGTATGGTCATGATAAATATCATGACATTAGGCAAGGTAAGGTCACTAGGATGAAAAATACGGGTAGTTGCATCATAGGTTATATGGACTACACAAATTTGAATGTCATAAAAGGAGGTTAAGGTTAGGGTGTGTATGTTAAGTCCTAAGTAAAGCCAAGGTATAAGTGAATAACATGTCCCTAAACGTAATCAAGGAAATGTAAAGTTATTTTATGCTTGCGGGTTAGTTGTAACTGGTGTATGTAAGGGTAAAAGATGTTTGGAAAACATTATTTGTAGGAAAAGTGGGCATAGTGTGGGTCAAATGGCTATGTTGGGTGACTGATGTTGGTTAGAGATTAACTGACATGGATTTTATAGGGCACAACTTGACCGATGTTGGTCATGTCAATTTGGGGATAAAAAAGGTAAAACCCATCTTAAATTACAATTCATTTGTGTCTTTTCCATTTCTTGAAAATAACGGAGAAGAAGTGTAAGGTTGGAAAGAGATGGTACAAGGTGTCTAGCTGAGTTAGCGAGCCACTAGTAGGTGATTGGAATTTGAAAATAAGGTCCAAAATATTTACAAGAGTGAGGAGAATATTTTTTCATGGTGGGGATGGGATGGGGAGCGGGTGGACCACTGACACAGTGATCAAAGGTGCAACCATGAAGATGGATTCGAGTAGAGGTGGGAGACAATCCTAAGCTTGCATTTGAGTGGAAATAATTTTTAAATTCGGATGAAATTTGGGTGGGAATTTTATTTTGAAATATTTGTAAAAAAGGGTGAAACGATGGGTGGGAAGGGAAAGTGTAGTTTCAGTAGAGTTGGGAATATATGTAGGGTAGATTTGGGTGGGTTGGTGTAGGTTTATGGGTTGTTTTTGTTAATTTATAACAATGGGGGATGGGGGTTTCAGTTTCATCACCAAATCAGTGAATGGCATCAGCCACTCACTAACTGACATCAGTTTGTTTTGGCCAACAATGATATATGTTTGGGCGACCGACACCAGTCAAGATGACCGATTACGGTGAATGTGACTGATGTCAGTCACTCTTAAAAGTGACTAGGTGAAATAAGGGTAGGTATGAAAATTAAATAGGCAAGGCAAGGGTTAGAGAATACCAATGCAGGTCGAAGAGGGTAAAGCACATTATTTCTAGTGTGTGATAGGTATGTAGGCTCAATGATCTATGATATTGTGTAAGTATGATAATGGAGATAGTAGGTTTGTAGGTGAATTAGGTAAAGGGTTAGGTATTGGAAACCAACTAAGGGGTAGGTATGATAGATGTGTGTAGGTATCATTCAACATAAAATAACTAAGTATGAGGTTAATTTGTGATTTGGGTAATAATTAATTCGAGAGGGTTGCAACTTGGCAGTGTTGGTTTAGATGATGCACGTGAGAGATCAGCTGACCATGAGAGACATGGTACCACATGTATTGGTATAGATGTGACCTAGGATGACACTTGAGGAGTGGGATCATATAGAAGATGTGGGGCTCAGTTTGATCAGGAGTTATAGACGTATAGATCGAGATCATATCCTCATGGTCATTCTTATTGAGAGATGGGACTTTGTGACTAATAATTTTCATTTACCGATTGGAGAGATGACTGTAACATTAGAGGAAATGTACAAACTCTTGTGACTTACTATTTTTGGGGAGCTAGTGTATTCGATTTAGATCGAGGCATCGATGGAACTTATAGTGGTGGTATTTGGTGAGGTGATGCAAATGTTGAGTAATCACAGTGTGAGTCTAAGTTATGGGGATATTTATATGGCCTATGTACAGAAGACTAGCCTATTTTATCCTTATGATGGTGGCATGGGATGTTTTGATCTTCTAGATTCTAAGGGTGGGATATTTCCACGAGCATTGATAGGGGTGTTACAGGTGATGATCCAGGATAACATATCCTTCATTTGGGCACCATATTTTCTATTCCAGTTCTATAGGGTGTTATGTACCTATGGTAGGTATAAGAGGTTCAGAATGTGTTGTAAATACTTGTTACTTTGTTTGGCGTATGAGAAAATTGTGTGTGATCATCCAATTGGTTTACCATAACAGGATTGGTTCAAGGGTGGTTTCTACAGTGTTAGTTTCATGTGATGGGTACCAATCGGGGGAAAGGTTGAGGGTGGCTAGGGCCACCTATGTTGTTTACTAACACAGGTGGTTGTTAGAGGCCCTATGAGTGGTGGATATCATGTGGTGACCATATGTTGGCTATCCATCATATAGAGGCATGGTTGAGGAGTTGCAGGGGCTCAGTTACTGAGGTGGATATAGGGGTAATATGCTCGTGAACACGAGATGATACCCATGGACAGGGTCAAACAGAAGTTTTGACTAATGCAGAACATATCCCCACCTTTCTCACATTACCATAGAGATAATGTGGAGAGACTCATGTCGGAAACGGAAGTTTTGACTAATGCAGAACATATCCCCACCTTTCTCACATTACCATAGAGATAATGTGGAGAGACTCATGTCTCCAACACGTCCAAGTGATCCCTTAGGGCATGAGGAGAAGGTAAGAGATTGACAGATTGATGATGCGAGTGTCACCAATGCATACATGTAGTGGTGGGTGGCAGAGCTATGGGTAACATTGTCGAGGCCAGGGCAACTTGATTTAACTACAGTCATATCAAAGAGGGATACATTACAGGGTAAGGTAGCTTCCTTTATGCAAAGATTACAGGGTTAGAGGGACATCTGATAGGGGCACACACACAAGTGACCACCTTATAGGAATAGGTGCTGATGCTATAGGTTGAGGTAGCACAGGCGCAGGCTCCCGTAAAGGGTATATATGGGGATGGAGGGTAGGTAGCTGCGTTACAAGCATAGGTGGACAAATTACAAGGAAATTTGTCCACATCATAGGAATAGTTTGTGGCCGTATAGTCCCAAGTAGCGTCAAAAGTACTACCACAAACAGAGGGACATGGTCCCATAAGATAGGCACCTACACTAGGATAGGGTACAATTGTGTTCGGGTAGAGTTCACAGGGGGTAGTTACACCAATGGAACCAACAAAGAATGTATCCATGGCATGGTTTAGGGATTCCCTAAATGAGGCTCGCTATTATCAATACCATACATTCACCACAGGGATTGATGTGCCTTCATATTCCAAGCACCAATCCTAACAAGAAACCGTTGAGCATAGTAGATCCAAGACTCATAGTTATTGTAGCACACGGGGTCTCCGGCCTCAGAGATAGGGCCAAGGTGAGGTTAGTAGTTCCTGAATACTAGGTCCCATAGATGGAAAGGAGGAGGCTAGGAAGGGACCAACATATGGTGATGAGATTATGTCATGGCACTTGATTAGTAAGGAGGAGGAGGAGACACGTGTGACTCAAGAGGAGGGTATCACTTGGGGGTGATTGGTCACTAGATGTGATAGTGTACCATGATTTTGATTTTTGACATATATATCGGCTGTGTGCTAAATATGTGAGATTGTACATGAGATTTTCTAGATACTGATACCTATTTATATCTATGTATAAATGCATTGATACACAAACTCTCCCATTATATAGTTGATGATGTTTACTGGAGGGATGACGTAGTTGCTATAATTTCCATTGTTTATTGTGTATCATGGAAGAAATTTGAGTTAGGAATGATTGATTTGAGGTCATATAGACATAGTCGAGTTAGGTATTGGCATGGTTGAGTCAAGTATAAACATGATGGAGTAAGGTATAAGCGTGGTTAAGTCCGGTATAGGCATGATTGAGTCAAGGTCATATAGGCATGGTTAAGTCATGTTCATATAGGCATGGTTGAGTCAAGGTCATATAGGCATGGTTGAGTCAGGGTCATATAGGCATGGGTGAGTCAAGGTCATATAGGCATGGTTGAGTCAGGGTTTTATATGCATGGTTGAGTATGGTTTTTATGTTTAATTTAATTTACAAGTTATTGGTATTATGGAAAATAAATGATGATGTATATGTATGTTGTGGTTTAATCTTCCAAATATTTTATATCATGGAGAGTGTTTAAATGAATTATGTAGAATATGGATATGGTGGTAAAATGGTAAATATGGTGAGACAATGTATGTTTTCATGATATATGAATTTCCTGGCTTTTGTGTGAATGGAAACTAACTAGGGTATAATGTGATCATAAAAGGGGGAAACATGATTAGGGGTAAAGGATATAAAAAGGTAGAAATATGGCTGAGCTAACCTCCAAGCCCCCTACCCTCAGAGTGCTTCCTACATAGCCCCAGTGAAAAGAGGCCTCAGGCTGATTTAATTCTCCCTTAAGCTAGGGAAGAATATAATGAGTTAAATGAATGGGTAGGTAGGTTTTAGGTGTGATTGATTCTAGGTCACTTGGGTATGGTTAAGTCGAGGTTGAATACACATGGTTGACTAGAGGTTATTCAACCATGATGGAGTCTATCTTGAATAGGTATGATTGAGTTTAGGTTTTAAAGGTCTAGTCCTGTTTAGCAGAATCAATAATTAGAAAAAACAGGTGAATGGTAAAAGGGGAGGGTTCCACCTAATTGGTAAGGACCATTATGAGTCTATTACCCTAAAATATTGACTTATGAACATAATACCCTAAAGGCGTTTAATGCTTAAACTTTCTAAGGGTGAATGAAGTCACATGATCACGAAATGTTGTATTTGCAACATGTACCTTGAGTAGGTAGGATATTAGAAATAAAACAAGGTGAGGTGAAGTGGTTTATTGTAGCGTAACATTGTTAGAAGACAACATGCATCTTCTG